>OY998147.1:17643302-18243302 GCA_963921925.1 Sphagnum tenellum | reverse complement strand
TTATTTTAAAATTTTAAAATTTTGCCTTGGTGATGAACTTTGTTGCACTACATGAAAATTTTGTCAACAAGGAGAAAACAACACAATTTTTTGGCTATAAGAACTTCCTCAAATACAAGAGAAAAGCTGTCACCTGCTGCTGCCTCTGCTGGGATAGAGCCAAAACTGACAAGAGTGGAGAGTGTGGTGCTCTGCTCCCCCCCTTTGCTTTGTGAGGTGTTTTCAAAGGCTGAGGTGTTTCAAAGGCCCACCTACACGTAATGCACGCACTTGTGAAGAGTAAAGCAAATGTGGTGTTGGGATTGGGGGAGTTGAGAACAAAAAAAAAACACGAAGGATAACTGACTTCATCTGTCACAGGAGAAAGCAGCAGTACACACTAATAACTAAACCTTGCACAACAGAACACTCCCAAACAAAGGAAAATTTTAAAAGAAGCTTTGCATATAATTGCGCCATGATGTAGCTTTCTATGTACACACAATCTCGTTGCAGAACTGACACTTCTTTTACAAAGGAGGAGAAGGATGATGGTCCCCACTCCCCCCCTCCATCCCCCCCACTTCCCACACTCCGGAGGTCCCCACTTCACATTTGGGTCACTTACTTCCCCCAACTTCTCATCTCTTTCTCCCTCTCCCTCTCTCTTTCTCTCTCCATTTTCTTAATTTCAACCACAATGCAGATCTTGGGTGATGGACATGTTGATGAGTTTTGTTAATTTTGACTATAATGCACATACATCTTGGGTGATGGACATGTTGATGAGTTTTGTTAATTTTGACTATAATGCACATACATCTTGGGTGATGGACATGTTGATGAGTTTTGTTAATTTGGACTATGATGCACATACATCTTGGGTGATGGAGATGTTGATGAATTGTTGGCCTTGCTTACACAAGACAAGGATATTGTGTTTAGATTCATTATTGAGTATAATAGCTTAAGGATTTTGGGCCCTTGGCCCCCGCCCCACCCCCCATAGTAGGTCTATTTCATTGGGTGGGTGAGGTGTGTGTATCTCTTATGTTGCAATTTTGTCATTGTTTTGTGAAAGCCAAATGTGTGTGTGTGTGTGTGTGTGTTTCCTAAGTTGTAATTTGTTTTGGTGTTTTGTGAAGCCAAATGTGTGTACCCAAAAGAGTTCAAAAGATGCTCTTGCTATCTTTGGGGCTTTATAAGGGATATCAATCCAAGGGAAGAAATTTGGATTGATGATTGAATGGATGGGTTGTTGCTGAAATTTTGTGTAAATGCATTGGTATATTATTATTAGTCCATATTATTAGTATATAACTAATTGCACCATACAAACTTGTTTGATTGGAGTCATATTATTAGCAATTAGCATACCAAGTAATCCAAGCACTCTGAGTTCCCGCACTCAAGAAGCAACCCAGTTGCTAGATTTAGGTCAACTTTTGCTCCACATAATTTCCAACAAGGGGTTAACTTACAGTGTAATGTTCAACACCTAACCCCAAAATTTGTCACCATTGTTAGTGTTTGCTAAGTTTAGGGTTGGAGTAGGGTATAATTTTAAATGTTGGTTGGAAACTTGAGGCAAAGAAGGTGCTTTGTGCTTACTTGTTACATAAATGGGATTTTTGGAAGAGAAAAAAATGATCACCCAATGTGTGCACCACCAGGCTAGAGGCTATTGACATTAAATGATTGTTGTTACTTGTTCAGATTGTTGTTTATATAATATATATACAATTTACAATAATAAAGGAAATCTCCAAGCCAAATATATTGAGAGCCAAAATTTTTATATTATCGAACCATGAGAAAGTTGGTTTTATTAGATGGTTTTTATCATGCATGAACATGCTCGATCTGCAAGTGAAAAAAAATAGAAGTCAATAGTTAATACATTCATCGGTGCAAGAACATTTAGGGTTAAAGAAGATAAAGGAAAGCTCATTCTGTATTTTTCACATTTTCAGAATTGAAATTTTCTAAAAATTCAGCTATGTGAACACACACTGAGAGTGCAACTGAATTTTTTTTTTCCTTCCAAATGAAATTTTTGTAATTTGTTTGAATTTTCAGCAACAAAATTCACTCCAATATCAATTTCTTCAACACCGTAGCTCTGAAAATTGTGAAATACATTCTATTAAATCTGACTAGTCGAGAGGTTTCCAACAACAACATCAAAAAACACCCCCAAATTTCAATATAGTTCTCAATTTTAATTTTGTTTAATTTTTATCGAGAAAATGGTTCAATAATCAATAGCTTCCACACCATAGCTCCAAAGAGTCTCAAACCCTAAAATGTTGTGATTTGGGAGATCACCAACTTTGGTCAAAACATATGGGATGAAAGTGAGGTGCTTAATAGGAACATCTTTGGGAACACATTGAGAACCAAAAAAGAAAAACCATCAAACCTCCGTACCCCTCACCCACCTAGGCCCCCCAAAAACCCTAAAGAAAAAAATTTGGGCCATGGTCGAACCTTCTCATTGGTCACATGAAAATTATGGTCCTAAATTATTTTTTCATCATCTTTTTGGCCTAGGGTAATAATACCCTTATCTTCTAACAAGGTGGGTACATGTTGCAACTTCTATTAATTAGTTAGAGGTGCACCCAAAGTTTTTTTTTTTTTTTTTTTGGAGAAGGAGCCACTTTGATTGGTCCATTACCAATTTTATTTCGAAACATTAGGCACTGCCAAAATAGGAGCACAAACGTGCTTTCCTTTTGCCCATCTTTATTATATTGTATATGTATGAAAGTTCAACTTCCAGCCAAAGTGAATGGGATAAAAGTGTGGTGCTATTGGGAACATTTTGAGAAACGCATTTGAAACTTGGGGAACCTTTTGAGAAGTTGATGGGAACCAAATGAGAATAAATCAAGGGTATAAAAATCATCCCTTCAAACCCCAAAAAAAATAAAAATCAATAAATAATTTTTTCAAAAAGACCCGACAATGGAACAAGAGAAGAAAAGAGAAACGATCAAAGGGTAAACAAAAGATCACACCTGAAAATGCAGAACACACAATGGGGAGCCTTAAGAGGAGAAAACACAAAACTTAGGACCTAAACCCATCATCAATAGCATGAAACAAAGTTATGCAAGGAGATGGGCGAAAAACTTGGAAGGACACCAAGCTTACAAGAGGTTTCTCAGGTCACCACATGAAGTGCAAAGGATTCATATAGACATCATTATTTTTATTGTATATCTTTGTTCATATTTCAATCTTATAAGGGTTTTGTGTTGTCTTTGAAGAATCCAGTGTACAGAAGTTGCCCCAAATTTTACAAGAAAAATGTCGGGCATCAGCTTTGTTCCCTTGAGTGTTGGATTGTCTTTATCTTTTTTTCTTCTTGTTGCAAAGCATAACATTTTGTAACACTAAAAATTGTCACAAAACAACCAAACGTTGTCACAAAACAACCAAAAGTTGTTTGTCACAAAACATGAGTTTGTCTGATCTTTCCACATACATTAAGTGCTCCAACCTGAAAGCACCCTTTACCAAGGGATAATTTGAACCCGCACCCACTTTGACTTGTGCCTGACATTGCCACCATACTCTTACCATGGATAAGAGGCTTGTAAGTGTAAGGTCATGCCGTGGCACAATGCCTTGTAAAGCAAGGGTGGAAGTCAGATTGTTAATGCCCAGGTGGTGTAAGGCATTCCCAGCCAGGGCGAAACAAGAACCACCTTTGGAAGTTACTAGGACACAAGATGGTGGATGACAATTAAGCCAAATTTGGGTTCAATAAGTTCCCATTGGTTGTTCCCCAAGAGTCCCCAAGATAAACCCTTTGGCCCACCTCCTCTTCCTTGCCTCCAAGAGCCTAAAAACTGTATTCCTAATGGCTTTCCCCTCGAGGTGGCTCCAATTAACAATATATATATCTTCTTCTTTAATGGGTTGTTATGAATGGAGAACTATGGGGGCCATTAAGCTGAGCATTTTAAAGGCAAAGGTGAGCATTTCTCTTTTCAAAATGCACATGTTTTTTTGTTTTTATTTTTTACTATAATACTCGGGTGGTACCCACAAGGTATACAATAATGTTTCTTTTTAGAAAGTAAAAATCCATTCAATTTTATTTTTATCTAAGTTGTGCAACAACCCAGCCCCATGGTGTTACCTTACACATAAGCTCACACATGTCAATTGTAATGTAGCATCGGTAGGAAGGAAATATCTTTTAGAGAGTGATGATGATCAATTCTCTCATTGAAAGACAACTTGAAAACCTTTTGAATCAAAAGAGGTATGAACCTTTTGAGTGCTTGTGCAATTGTGGGCAAATTGGTGCACAAGGTGCGAAGGAAGCACCACCTTTGTATAAAACATTGGACAATGGTTTCACGACCCAACCACACAAGGTGCTAAGCACCACCTTTGTATAAAACATTGGACAATGGTTTCATGACCCAACCCCACAAGGAGCTAAGCACCACCTTTGTACAAAACATTGGACAATGGTTTCACGACCCAACCACACAATGTGCTAAGCACCACCATTGTATAAAACATTCAACCATGGTTTCACGACCCAACCACACAAGGTGCTAAGCACCACCATTGAATAAAACATTCAACCATGGTTTCATGACCCAACCACTCAAGGTGCTAAGCACCACCTTTGTATAAAACACTTGACCATGGTTTCATGATCCAACCACATTTCTCTACCCACCTTTGGAAAGGAAAAAAAATGTAAGGGGTGAGGAGTGGAGGGATCCACCTACATTCACTTTTTTTCTAATCAGCAAACCCATGTGCATGTTCACATATATCAACAACTTTTTGTCAGGTTGTGCAGTTTGAAGGCTGAAGCACAACTCCCCATGTACACAAACTCCACCCAAAGAACTTCCTTGTCCAATTAGAGTGAATGAAGTGCAGAGAAAAATACAATACAATAGACTAGGAGGCTAACAAGACCAGCTAAATTAATGGACCCAATGAGTCATCTCAATGCCTATCTATCACTCTTTTCTTTCCAATTGGGTACCTTAATGGAAACATGATATGAAGTTTTCATTCACAAATTTGTGTGTTTTTTTATATATAGCATCATATATTTTCCATTCACCAAACCTTTCACTCTTTGAAGCCCATTTGATGTTAAACTCTACTTTACTTTGATAGTAAATCTGGTATCTATCACTCTTGTGTTCTTTTTTCGTTGGTGAATTTGTTTTTCAAAATGGCTAAAAAAACAAAAAAAACTAGTGTTATTTGGGTTGTTAATTGCCAAATTTCTAAATAGAGATTTTCTTTTAATAATTCAGACTCAATAGATTAAGTTCCAAAAAGTAGTCTGAAATATACAAGAACGGTTTTTTCTTTTTTTAATTCATACTTTTTCATTGATAGATTTATTTAAATTGTCTTATGGATGATCCCCACTTCAACCACATCATGAAATTGAAAAGAAAAGAAAAACATTACGAAAGTTTACAAAGAAAATTTCCTAATTTATGTGGCCTCTAATCAAGAAACTAATAAAAAAGTTCAAATCCATGATATTGCATTCAAAATAAGAATGTATAGATTCTTTGAATCAACTTGGGATTTGAAGAGAATGGAAAGTACATAAAATTTTGCAATTTAGATGCACATATTGCCATATATTTGTTTTAGATTGTTGATTTCTTGTAGTTATTATTGTTGGAACTTTTTTTTAATGTGAGCAAGATTTCAATTTTGTTTGTTTGAAAGCTTTAATTCTAAGGAATGCCTTTGGAATCTCTTATATATGGTGTTAAAAATTGAATCCAAAAGAATCATTGCAACTTCAAAATCAGTTTTCAAAACCAAAAATAATAATAAATAAATAAACTTGATTTTAATGATGTCGAGCACTCATTTAATAAGGTAAATGTGCACAAAAAACCACCAATGGGCCCAAAACCAACTAGTAGGGTCAACAATTTTGATCTCATCTACTATTGGAATTCACATTTATGCATAATTAGAGTACATGAGATTGGCTATTAGTTTATAATCAATGGATAATCAAATAAGTTAAGCAATCATTAATTGAACATTTTTGTCCTAACATTATGAAATAAAAATCATGGGGATTCATTTTAATAAGTATTGGTTTGGGGAACATGACTCAATGGTTTCTAAATCATTAACCAAACAAAATTGCATCAAATTTCAGTCACCTTTCAATTGATTAATAGTCCTTTGATGGTTCTTATGTTATTGGGGGAAGGAATACAATCAAATTAGTTTTACAAAATGCTTGAAATCAAAATTGGTTTAAATTCCTTTACACATAACATATGGCATCAAATACAAACCTTGTTTCAAAATTATCATGCATGTCACTTTTCAAGTTTGCACCTTTTTGCTCAATTTTCTTCTAATATTTTTATAATGCTTTCAAAGTTTATGTTTTTTTCCCATTCTTTTCATTTGTCTCCAAGGTGCAATCATTTTGTTGTAATAAATGGACATTAACATGTGGCTTGAAGGGAGAATGGGTAGAGAAGCAAGATTCCATTAATAGATTAAAGTTTTGATTTTCTTGGGTTTAGCAAGGGATAGTCAAAGCAAGGTGAACTTGACATCCTTGCAAGGTGAGCAATATATTTAAGGAGACTTCAAATTTGTTACACATTGAGATAAATAGTGCACATTCCTAGATGCATTTTTTTATCAAAACAAAAATGTCTAGTCTATATCATTCACAAATGGTCATGTAACTTAATACTAGAAGACAAAAATCCCTCCATGCCTTTTTTTTTTCACTCTAAAATATCAATTTTTAGCACTACTCTTGATCATTGGTCTACTTCTTCCATTTTTGTTACAAATGTCCATGAGAGTTGTGAAAAAAATTGAAAGTTGGTTCAAGGACTAAAAAGCCCTCTTCTAGAGCTTTATTTCCAAACCCTATTTAAGTCTACAAAACCACCATCAAGATAAATCAATAACCTTTCTTTTTTGTATTGTTATCGACAATGTGATGCTTCAAACCTCTAGCACAATGCTAGGCCATCTCCCCTCTCGTTTGTAATCATGCTTCAAACCAAATCAACCATGAAAAATCAAAGTTGGGAAAAATTGGTAATTGGACAAATGATTCATTCAAGGTAGGCTCAAGGCAACATTAAAAGTAATTGATGAAAATAGAACCCTAGAAGGCATGGTGCATATCAAGTGACCTTTCTAATTTGAGGGATCATGTTATTAGCAATGTGGGTGCATTTTAATTTGTGAAATGAACCAAAGGTGTTCACTTGGGGTGACTCTTTACAAAGATTGGATAATCTAGTATAGGCGGCATGATTAGATATGATTGGTCGTTCATGGAGAGTATTCACAATTTGCATGTTGACATTTTTTTTAAAAAAAATTGGGCATTCCATACTTATTAGATTAATTTCAAAGTATTCTCATAAAATATAAAAATATTACATTATACTATTACATAAAGGTGTATTTTCAAGAATTCCAATAAATAAGTTATTTTCAAATAATTAAAAATTTGTCAAATAATCCATTGCATAGCAAAAACACACACTACATTACATTTTTTAAAAAAATTGGGCATTCCATACTTATTAGATTAATTTCAAAGTATTCTCATAAAACATAAAAAATATTGTGACACAAATAGTTTTTAAAATCAACATCAATTTAATTCATGATTTAAGACGATGAAAAAATCAAGTAGTCATTATACAAGTAGGGACTTTTTATAGCAAATATACACCCATGTGTGGGGGTGAAAACAAGGACTATCCCAAATATTACCTACACGAGAAAATGAAGAAGTGGTGAAATGGGCATATTTGAGACATGCAACAATTGTTGATGGTGGATGAAATTACCTAAACTTGTGTGACACCTTTCACAAATGGTGTCCCAAGGTAGAGTTCTTGGAGAGTTTTCATGCGACACCATTTGTAGTTCCCAATAAGATCATGCTAATGGCTAGAAGTTAACAGAGTTAAAACACATCACTTGAAAAATTGCATAAGTGTTTATAGTAACTTTAAGGAACTCTACACAACAAGCATAATCATCCACTTTCTCACATTTGGAATTGTGATGAAAATACAAAACAAGCACAACATGCAATTATCGAAACAAGAGTAATTACAAAACAAAAACCAAACTAGTTTACAACATCATTCCAAAATCATGAAAATGGTTGTTAATACAATTGACATGTGTTCATAGTGTAAATATATACATGCCTAATTTTTACATATTTAAAAAAAAAGATTTCAAGGAATTACATTAATAGGTACAAAGAAAACAACAACATGGCAAAGTAATCAAAAGCATGGATGACAAATGATTTTTTTGCAAAATGGATATCTCACAAGTTGCAAAATCTTTGGATAGAAATATATGTCCAACCAATCATCCTCTCCTTATTGTGTATGGGCATGGCTTTCATGTCGCCTTGCATGTTATCACACAAGCACAACTCAAGTTATACATTTTAACTCTTTTAGCACACCCAAATCATGTTTTATAACTTATGTATGTGAATTATTTGAAGGAATTCAAGATTGCATTTACCGAAGGTGAATGACAATTGAAACAAAATCATGTTAACCATGAGAAAAAGGACTTGGTGAAATGGATATTTGTAGAATTATAAAAAGGCTTGATTTTGAATGACATTACAAAGGGATTTGACAAGACACGCATTAAATGTGAAGATTATAATTATCAACTAGTTGAAATTAGTACTATCATTGATGGATATTTCAACCTAGGTAATCATTAATAAAACATTTGTTACTTATGGGTTTTGGCAAAAGGAGAACACAATGATTGATTCATTACCATTGGATTATGATATTGTTTTTGTCAATCCCAAACTAATAAATACATTTCATGATATCCCTTTTTTGGTCAATCACTTCTAAATTTCATAACTAAATATTAATTTATCATAGACAAGGTAAAAAAATAATAAGTTTATTCAAGCCTAATTCAAAACACTTCAATTCATTCGTACAAATGTGATTTTTACACATATATCTTAATGTACAACAACATCCTTCATAAGTCCTAATGGTTGGGACTTGGAAAAAATGTCAAGAAAAATTATTTGTTTCACATTCAAAACATTAAATTTGTGCATGTAAAAGTTAAAATCTCTTTCACAAAATCTTTGTAGGTTTGCACTTGTAAATATTGAAAACAAAAGAAGAAATGGATTTGATTTGTGACTATGAAAATATCACATATCAAAATCCATTTTTTTGTTGACAAGTTTGTAAATTATGAAGGATAAATTATGGACAATTTCTTTCACACAAAGATTAACTTGCCAGGCCATACTTTTAGCCAAGGGCTATGCATTCACTTGGATTTATAATACATTAATGCTAGAAGTAGATTACACCCTATGAACAAAACTAGGTAATTTTCAAGCACACCTATGTAAAGTATTTTGTAATTCAGATTTAGCTTAAGAGACTACATAGGTTGGACCTAAAGTTTTTGAATTAGGTAAGGGAGGGAAATGATTTATTTGGTAATCCACTTTGAATTGGTTTTTCTTTGTTTGTTTGTGATTTAATTGGGATTTAAATCCTATTTGAAGGAATACAAATGATTAGGTGTATAGTAAATTAGGTAATTTGAATTAAAAACATGTTTAAAACTAAATAAAATTGATGGAAATACAATAACAACACAACATTTTTTATTCCTTTGCCTACTCATTACATGTCATTATAATTTGGGGTTCAAAGGATAACATGGTCACCATTGACCACATATGGATAAATGAATATGAACACATGCTAGAAGGCACATTTGTAGCATGAGATGAATTTTTTCCTTGAGGTCAAAATGTTAATAATGATGGTAGTGTAGTTGTTGTTGGGGTGAAATTGGGGGTATTAATGCTTGGACTTCACCATATTGGCATTAATATGGAGCATGTGTCAAGCCCCAATGGAATTGCTCTTATGCATTGTAAAACTATCCTCCATAGTAGAGCCCAAGGTTAATGGGATTCCCAATATAAGGGGTTTAGGAAAAGGCAATAGCCAAATTTGATCCTAGCAATTTCTCCATGTGCTTAACATGAAATGTGACAAAGATTTTGAGATTAAGAAACCAATTTTGTTGCCAGTATTTTTAATGTTTTGGGGGCCTAATGTGTGTGCAAGGAGTCTCAGATGCAGAGAGACCATGATCTAAACTGTTTTTTAACATATATATTTCACAATAGGCGTTTATATCTGAAGAAAGTTAAAAGCTACTTAGCTAATACCTTCAGCAAAGAAGAAGAATTGTTTTAAGGTATGTGTCTATATACCCAACTCCTTTTTCTTTTTTTTTTAAATTTATTTTCGTGCACCATATGACATATTTTGGGCCCATTTGAACAATTGGATGTATTTTGGTTTAGAGTTTTTGATTTTGATGAAATTCATTGGAAGGAAAGGAAATGATCCAAAATGAATGAAAAACTTTTCAGCTACTTGTTTCTTATTGTCTTGATTTGTGGGTATGGGAGGACATGTTTAACATCTTGGGGAGGAAGGACATGTGGTATGTTTTTCAATGTGTGCCTATTGACTATTGTGGTTGATAGTTGAGACAAGCATTGAGTAGTTGGGTTTAGAGTCAAAACTCACAATTTAATTCAAAGATACATACAATCTTCAACAATTTGTTTAAGTAAAATTCTCGAAGATTGTGTTGGTCGGTGGCTCTCAATTATATAGAACACATTTGATGACTTTTGTAGTCAACAAATGTAATAGAGTTCAAATACAGTGTTCTCCACAAAATGATTGATTTCATCTCGAGCTTTCAAAGAATAGGAATTCATATCAAAACTTGCAAGATTTGGGATCCATGGATTTTGCTTTTCCATGGCGATATGACTTCAACTAAGAAATGTAGGTTGAAATGGTGCACTTATTTAAGAAGAGGAAAGAACTAAGAAATGATTAGCAAAAGTGTGATGGAGAACGTTTTTTTCCCTTGAAACTCTCCATTGATCACCACCATGTGGGTTTATGGGTTCCTTAACTTTTACTCATAATCTTAACATGTCATCCATCCCATGACTATTTTCAACTAAATTTTAGCGATACTTTCGAAAGATCATCCATCTCAAGGCTATTTTCAACTAATGTTTAGCCATATTCTTGAAAAGTTATCCATCCCAAACCTATTTTCAACTAATTTTCATCCATATTCGTAAGAGGCCATCCATCCCAAGACTATTTTCAACTAGGTAATTCTCAACCATCACCTTAAAAAGTCACCCATCCCAAGACTATATTGTAACTCATATTAATTAATTGTGGGGACCCCCAAGGTTTGATTTGTTTTCTTTTGTAATGGAGATAATTGATTGGCCCATCACCATAAAAGATATTCAAGCTTTGTGTAGTCCCAAAATAGATATGTTGTAATCTCCTCTTTTGGGTTGCTTTATAAGCAGGTTATCGACTTAGAACTTAGTGCAAATAAATGAATGAATGAATAATAGTGCAAAGGATATGAGGTAAAGTGAGGAAGCTATTGGGAACATGTTGGGGAACACAATGAGAACTTTGTGAGAACACTTTGGGAACAACAAAAATCCAACACCCCAATAGTCCTCCAAAAGAAAAAAATAACTTGGGCCATGGGTGCATGTTGCCTCACCTCATTAGGTGCAAGAAAGTTTTTTTTGCTTACCTATGTTCTTCACCATTTTTGGCCTAAGGCAATGGCAAGGGCATGAACAACTATGGGTGTGTGTGTGGAGGGAGGTGAACTTCCGGGGACACATGTTCCCTTTAAAAGTTGTTCATAGAATTACTCAAATTTGGCACAACATGTCAAGCCACCAAGTTGACATAAAAGTAAGAGAAGCGGATTTGCGCAAACCCAGACAAAGTTTAAGAAGATGAAACAACCAAATTACAAGCAAAAGCATAAAGTAAGAGAAAGCATGGGAAACTCCACTTCAAGTACAAGTCAGATCCAGGCTTTGTCAAGATGATGGTCCTCTCTCCCCTTATGTGGACACCACCACCATCACCAGCACCAGCACCACCATAAACAATTCACCTAGAGGACTACACTACAATTATCAAGGTTTTTGTCTTCCCTTGTCTTTGTGAAGTACAATAAAACTGACCCACAAGTTGGTATTCACACCAAAGCCGCACATTCATTTGCTCTTTGTAAGAAAGAAGGCACGTCTCCAATGGCCTTGATTCTGTTGCAAATGTCTTTGCGATTTTTATTTTTTTTCAATTTGCAAAAATGACAAAAACGAATAAGAAAAAACGTCTTCAAAATGTTCCAAAGCATGTTTTGAACATTAAACACTTTTGAGTGCTTGTTTTGTACAAGACAGGGGGTACAAACACCAAATTTCAATCACGTATGCTTCTGGAGGCTTGGTAACTGTTGGTGCAACAAGGTGAATATCTTTCGTCTCAATTCGTGATTTAGAGAATCAATGTGATGATCACACACATACTTGTGTTAGTTTTGATTTTGCTTTAACCAATAGAACTAGTTTTGGCTTCCAAGTGGTGGCATTGTTGAGTCTTCTCTTCAATCCTATCGATAGGTACACTGTCTGATAGAAAGAATCTGAGTTTGGACTCAAATGTCTCTTGTGAGTGCTAGCCAACAATCATGACCAAGTCTTCCCCATTGCATTTCTGGAAATGTGAAAGATGCAGATGTTTGTATAACAGTTTTGCCCAAATTTCAACCTCTTTACATCCTCCCAAAAAGATGAGCTCAAATGATGAAACTTTTTGCTATATTCACTAGAGAATTGTTATGTTGGATACTTCCCCTGGTCTCTTCATTTGTTCACACAAGATAATCAACCCAAAGTGAGGACAATGCAACACAACACACTTTGTAAATTGATTGCAAGCTTGTTAAACATCACACCCATGGTGCATCATTCTTACAAGAGGTTAGTTTGAGTTATATTGAGGATACAATCTACTGGGAAAGAGAGGTTGATAGAGAAATGAGTTCTACCTTTCAGGTCCGGATCTTGCCATTGTAGCCATAATCATCTAGGAGTTCCTCATTTTCACGCCAATTTTCCTTCACCTTCACTTTCAACTGCATACAAATATGGCCACTGCTGAGTTGATCTGAAGCCATACCAGACATCAATAACTGGACAATGTCAACACTATGTTTTCATTGTAATTTTCAATATAAGATCCTGGCAAGAATCCATACACTGCAGATCTGAGAAGGTGCAAAGGGATTTCATAGAGCTTAAAGACTCAAACTTTTCAACACAAAAGTAATCTCAGCTCTTATGCTCGTTGCAAATGTTGCTGCCAACACCAAAAGGCAGAAGTTGAAAGCCACAATTGAAAATTTCAGCACAAGTGATCTTCATACCCATAAACTCGGAGAATTCTGCCTGGTGATTTCACCATATATCAAAGGATAGGTCTGACATGATTCCATGTATAAACCCTTTTTGAGGTGTTGGTTGCAAGCTTAAGAAAGATGCAGGAAAGAAACAAGATTGAAGAGGGTGGGATACCTCCAAATACACTTCCTTCCCCACAAAATCCTCAATATCCAGTCGAGCCGCAGTTGAAAGCAACTTCAAAGCATGCCCCTCCTGTTTATATCAGAACAAACAGATGCATGAGTGGTAGAATTTCTGTGACCTCAACATATGATTCACAATTTAGATTTGGTACGAGCCATGCCTGATAACAGAAATACACACTAATCTGACAATATGCAACTCATGCTTAACTTTGCTCTAACAATGAAGGCAAAAAGCATGCAGTGATTGCAAACACACCTTGCCGATCAGGACACCTTTTTGTGATTCTTTTTCAGCAATGATCTCCACTTCTATGAAGTCCTTGTTTAATCTTCTTTCCATATAGTTGACTACATTCACCTGTTGAGTACCAGTGGAGTAAGGAACTGAATGCAAGAAATGACATTTTAGAATCTATGGTCCTCTCACTCTGCTCAATAGAGAGCTTGAAACACTTCCAGAGTTGGTGTAACAGGAAGCACATTCCAAAAACCAACAGATCTGAACTTGACCAACAAACTGTAATTTGAACATACCTGGCATGCATAAGGAATTTCTTGCCTATATTGTAGAAATATCTTTTCCCTTACAATCTCAGCAACAAAGAATCGCTCTGGATGCTCGCTTACTATATCCTGCAAACTCCAAAGCCACATGTTAAAAGTTTGCCAGAAGCTGGAGCCAGTATTTCACTTGCTTCTTGTCTACTACTTGGGCAATGATGGAAGCCACTTTATCAATTAGGCTTGATGCACTTGTGTTGCAACTAAACTCTGGGGTTGTCTAAAATCACACTCACTTCTGCCTGAAGGATGCAAATGTGTTGTAAGACAACAGGGAAAGATCGTGCAGCACCCTTAACTTTTCTATTATCTGTCTCATATAGCTGCTAGCAGCCTGAGGAACTGATCACTGGATTCTCAATCATGCTAGCTTCAAGAAAAAAACATAGCCTACTTGTGATCTTGCCTTGCTATGGAAGTGCAGACCCCAAGCAACAAAAACCCCTCAAATTGGACATCAGTTCTTCCTAGGTCACATGATTCTGCATACCTTGGGATAGTAGGCAGGGCCATAAGGGAGGTGACCCAGCAGCCATTGTTTAACCTCATCCACCCCGGTTCCTTGCTTTGCACTTGCAGCAATCACCTCATCTACACCACTATGCTTCTGGTACCACTGTCCATCACAAAAGATACCATATCAGCTATGGAGCAAAACCATCTAGACAAGAACTCTTGATTGTTGTCTTGCTGTCAACACTTGTGGACAACAACAACAACAGCAACATAGTGCCTCCTCCAGATGCATCCAATTGACTAAAATCTGGACAATGCTGCAGAGCTATAATTGGTGCAAGAGCCATTGAAGCTATACTAACCTCTTTCTTCTTGGCAATTTCACCAGGCTTGATGAGATCTTTTTTGTTAAGCACCAGCAAAGTGGGTCTTCTGTCTGTGACTGTTGTTGCTCCATCCTCCAACATGTCCATCACCTGCATTCCATTTTGCTTTCGAACTAGGTACAGAAATTTGAATAGCTCTTTGAAATCTTTATTCAAGACACACATGGATTGCTGCTGCTCACCTTTCAGTTGTGCAAGACAGCAAGCTAAATTCATCAACAACATAGAAAAGTATGAGAGATTGACCTGTTCAGGTGAATGGCATGCATCCACAACAACCAGAACACAATCAGCATTGAGTGTCGCTGTGCGCACATTTTGCATCATCATGTCATCCAGCTTCCTCAGCTTCTTCAGAATAACTCCTGGAGTGTCGTACAAAATCATCTACAAAAGAAGAAGAATCACCACACCCACTGCTTCTCCAATTCAATCTTCTCCAGAAAAGATGTTGTTACTCTGCAGACGCTTAAGTTGTTACTCTAGAGATGAGCATACACTAGTTGACAGACAAAAATCATACATTGCAAAGCCATTTTCATTCTTTACTTAACATCTGCAACCTGGCAAAGCCCAGTGAGAATCAAAAAGCTTGCAACAAATTGCAGAATTCACACATTTGGTTACAGCCAGACAATTGTATCCAACCCCCCCTGGATGATATTGTTGTTGTTGTTATCTTTACCTGATACTCAGGAGTTGAGCAAATGCCAAGGATGCGGTGCCGAGTAGTCTGAGGCTTGTTGGTTACAATTGAAAGCTTCTGACCTATGATCTGGTTCAAGAGTGTGCTCTTCCCAACATTTGGCCTTCCAACAAGTGCAATGTAACCTGTGCATCCCCAAGCACCAATGTCCTACACTTATCAGTGTTGCAAAATTCTACCTAAACCCTAATTCCAAAAACAACAACAAAACAGAACACCATTCCATCTTCGGCAAGCAATCTCAGAAAAACCCAGAATCAAAGAGAGAGATGAGCATACGAATACATGATGGAGGGTTTTGCTGTTGCAGACAATAAAAACCTAAAGGAGGAGGCAACAAGGAAAGGAACTGAATTGCTGCAGTGGCAATCTCCTACACTCAGTGTTGCAGAATTCTACTTAAACCCTAATTCCAGAAACAATTACAAAACAAAACACCATTCCATCTTCTGCAAGCAATTTCAGACAAAACCAGAATCAAAGAAAGAGATGAGCATAAGAATAAAAGATGAATCCTAGAGGGTTTTGCTGTTGCAGACCAAAAAGAATCTAGAGGAGGAGGCAACAAGCAAAGGAACCCAACCGCTGCGGTGGTCAGGATCCACCTTGAAAGTCCCCAAGTCGATTTCTCCTTGCAATCCTGCTCCAGACATGTCTTGATGCAGAGGTTTCCGCTCCGGTTTCTCGTTCAGCACGAAGATCGGAGAAGGTTTCGCTGCTTGTCCACCACCGCCTCTAGCCCTCACGATCATCCCCAGTCTTCCTTGCCTTTGTCGTCTTCTTCTCCCTCCTCCTGCTGCCGCCGCCGCCGCTGTCCATTCTGGTCTGCCATTGCAACCCGCGAGATTCCTGACAGCAGCAAGATGCTCGCAGTAGATCGAGGACGACTTGTGTTCCAGGAACGTGTGAGTTGCCAAAGCGGGTGACGCGATGCTTTGCACGGACATGCTGCGGCGTCGTTGTCCCTCACCTCACTCGTTCTCGTTCTGGTTCTCAGAGCTGGAGCTTCGTCTTCCTGCAACCTATTCTTCTTTGCGGGCATGCCTAAGCGAAGCTGAAAGGCTTTCGAGCTGCATGGTTTCACAACAGCAAATCTCTCCACCAAATCTCTCCACTCGTGCACTCAATAGAAGAGACGATCTTGCGCACTAATGCAGATCATGAAGATCGTCGTCGTCTTCGTCTCTTTCAGGATTATCCGAACACGTTGTTAGGTCTTTCTGTATTAGGGGTTTTTGTTCCAGAGCTTGTGCTATTGTCTTCCTCTTCTGCTGCTGCTGCTGTTTCTTCTTCTTGTTCTTGTTCTGCTGCAGCTGCTGCTTCTTCTTCTGCTTCTTTTCTTCTTGTTTTTCTGTTTCTGCTTCTGCTTCTTCACTCAAGGGATTCCGAGCAGCAGCTGGAGAGGGAGGCAATTGGCACGGTAGTACGAGCATTTCAGTGATTTCAGATTGCGTCTTCTGACTTACCATTAAGCGAAAGATCAAATGATCCTCGCACTTGTTTGCTTGCAGGCAAATAGATGATGGCCAGACGCTGGTGTTCCAGGCACCTAAATTTGCAGGGAATGGTTCAAGCTCCTCCAAGAACATGGACAAAGCTATATCACATGTTGCAGCAGCGCACCTTGTCGATACTAATGAATGCAGGGGATTCAATGGAGATGGAGACAAACTTTATGCAGGAGTCTCGATTACAGAAGAAGAAGGGTTGTCTGATGACAGATGATGATGAAGCAAGCTGTTCTCACACATCCTTACCATCATTTCCCTTGCAGTCTTCGTTTTCTTCATACCTGCTCAAGAACAGATTTGTTGCAGATCACATCCTGAGGCCATCTAGACAATCTGCAGCAAGAATCCGGCCACTTCTTCAACAAGAAGTAGGCTATCATCATTACTCTAGTAGAGCATCAAGAATCGGTCTTCTTCTTCCTCTTTTGATGTGTGAAAGGAGAGGTGGGTTTTGCAGAATGATGGAAACAATGTGCAATGAAAACGATATAGAAACTAGAGTGCAAGTAGAAGAACAACAAAACAGCAATGGAAAGATGACCGTGGTGGATCACAGAAGTGAAAGAAGCTTGGGGGAGGAGGATGTGCGCAATGTGCGGCGGGAATGGGATGCAAAGCTCGTGTGGAGCATCTGCAACCAGATGAACCAAGGGGAATGGGGTGATGAGATGATGGACACATTAGAGAAACTGTGTTCTTCTCGGTTGAAGACAAAGCATGTAAACAGCGTGGTGCGGCAACTGGACAATGTGGACATGGCTCTCAACTTCTTTCATTGGGCAGGGACACTGGCCGGATACAACCACAGCACATACACTTATCATGCAATCCTTGAAAGGCTTGGAGCTTCTCAAAAGTTTGAGCTGCAGTACCAATTGTTCCAGGTAACTCCTCTTGCTATGTAGACTACACACTTTCTCTGCTGCCATTGTTTCTGTGCATCAATGTCTTCTAATAGAAACATTTGAACGATTACAACAAGGGACCCATACCACTCATGAAGACCTTGGCACTGCAATTTGTGATGTAGGGTTTAGGGTCTGACACTTAGTGAGAAATTCTCACAAGGTTGTGACTGTATTCATTGTTATGTTACCGTCAAAGTATTGGTGTGGAGATTTCCTCTGCAATCTCTCATAGATATTTAGTCAAGATCTATAGAGCTTTGAGTATATGCATATAGGCTGTACAAGTGTTTGTTCCAAATGTATAGCAGTTCATCAGATCATTTTTGAGTGGTTGCAGGACATGCATCACCAGGGATATCAGATTTCTGTAGCTACCTTCAACATTGTGATGGTGAGCTTCAGCAGAGCAAAGAACACAGCAGGTGTTCTGGACACCTTCAACAGGATGGAGGAATATGGCTGTAGTCCCAATGCTTTCAGCTTTCAGTGTCTCATACGCTCTCTTGTTTGGAGTGGTGAGATTCTGAAGGCTACTGAGGTGTACAGGCAGATGTTGCAGTTTGGTTTCTTGCCAGACAATTTCACGCTCAATGGTCTCATCGATGGACTTTGCAACACAGGGAAAGTGGATTTAGCACTTATTATTTTTCAAGACATGGAGCAGCGTGATTTCAATCCTGATGCAATTGCACATGCTGCTGTCATCCGGGGTCTTGACAAAGAAGGCCGCATTGAGGAGGCATGTAGAATGTTCCAGGAGATGACTGGCAAGGGCCTCCCTGCTGTCGTGAGTACATACAAGGGACCCATGGGTGTCTTCAGTAAAAAACATAGTCTACAGCATTATGCATTCATGAATGCTGAAAAGGATCCTGGCAGTCCAGCTGCTGGGTAACCAGAGCAATGCAGGAGCTTGGTTGCTGCCTGATGTTGCATTTCAATTTACAGTCATGTCCTCTGCATCAATCAAGATGATGGAAAAGGATCAGAATTGAGTAATTTGTACATATAAGCTTTTCCAGGAAGCTTACACATTCAGCATGTGGAGTTGAGACTACACTTTCTCAAAACCAAATTGCTTGTGATCACTCTCTTCAAGCCAATCTCTTCAAGCCAATGTTTGTGAGCAAATTAATTTGCAGTACACCAAATTTGTTTAGATAGATGGTATCATTTGTCCCACCTGTTGCTTAGCTTCTGGACTTCTGCCCTTCTAATCTCTAATTTGTTTTGGATTCATCCAGGATTCATTGGGTTGTACAAACCTGCTTTGCACCATGTGGTCACCTGTAGAGTCTTTGCAGTTGCTTACTTGTGGGCCTTGACAGGCGGTGAGTAGCCCAACATCTCCTTTTGTTTTTTGAAGCAGCTTTGCTTTTGCTGTTTGCCCCTTCTTTTCTGTCAAGTTGGATAAGAATCTCATATATGTGTGGCATAGCCGATAACCCTGCTGTCGTAAAGCTTGGGACAGCCTTTGTTGTGTCTTTCAATTTGCCATAGAAACCCATCATAACCTGGAATGCTCACTCCTCAAAGTTTCTCAGCTTCATCTGTCATTGCTAGAATAGATGAGATTGAGCAACCTTCCTAAGGATGAAAGAAGAAAAATCATGTCGTCTTACAGGGGAAGAACCACAAAAAACTAAGAAAAACCCATCAAATTTTGATTAGCGTATTGTTGAAGATGATGTACATACATGTATAACCCAGTTTAAGGTTTAGAATTAATGCAAGTGGAAATGATTTATGAAAAACTTATATTATTATGAAATTTTCTTTTGATATTGTAGGATTCAAGGAACAAATGAAAATATGTAATTTTACTAACATCATATACCAATATGATTGTTGTTTCCAATTCAAAGCGGTGTGGAGGCCACGTAAGGAATAGTTCCACATGTTATGAATCATGATACAATGGGTAACATCTAAACTATTCAAAAATTCCCACACCCTATTACTACCCATAAAGTGAAAAACTAATCGTGGAAAAGGGAGAATGAACTATAGTTGTTTATGTGGAGCTTTAATGCAATTTTCAAGTGTTTTATTTCACTTATTGTGTTTTGTAGATTGAATTTATCTCTTTCATAATTTGCAAAAGATGATTAGATTTGTTTTCCAATTGGAAGGAATCTAAAATTCAGCCTAGTGGAGTTGGGGGTTTCATCACACTTTCTCCATCAATTGTGCACTTGCAATGTACATGTGTTGATTTAGTTGGGCTCTGCATTGCTTCACTTTATTAGTGATGATGAATTGTTTTAGAAAAAAGGATATATATGTCATTTTTGGGAAGGGATGATGTGTATGTTGATTATGGCGTTTCGTAAATGTGTTTGCATTTCTATCAAAACATATTGAATTTTTTTGAAATCACAGCCAAACGCAATGTCTGTTGCATATGTAATTGTGAAAACATCACATGATGAGTTGTCTATTTGTTGCATTACATTTGCATATGTTATAACAAGTTGTTCACATTTATGAGTTTGCATAATAATTGGATTGTGTTGTTAGTAAAAAAATTTGTCATTGGCATATGTGAATTATATATTGTATAATTTAAATTAAGAGTTAACATGTGAATTTTTATTAACATCCAATGATCGTTGTTTATGAATATGTGTTGAAAACATTTTTCGACACATGTACATTTTTTGTCCTATGATTGCATGTGTATGTTGTTAATATTTTAATGATTGTAATTTTTCAACATATAATATTTGCATAGCATTTTCTAGATGTTGGTCATTTAGCCACTTGTTGGGGTCAAGAAGGATATTCTCATTTACAGTTGATTGGAGGTCTTCAATCCAATAATCAATGTTATCATACCCATTGGAGTTGTTTTTTGAATCACTTGATATTGCATTTTTTTTTTAAAAAATTGTTATGTAATACATTATCATCACATCTTTTAAGGTCAATATTTGAATCCATAAGAATTTCAATATCTTTGTTGGTTTTGATACCATTTGTACAAATATTATTTTGGTCTAAAAGATGTTTTATCATCTTTGATGACCTTTTTTTGAATTTGGATTTACGTATGTCTTTTATAAACATATCATTTAATATTACAAGTCCATACAAGGAATGTAATCATGATAATGTTACATATATGTTGTGCATGTTAATTGTAACGTTATCAAATGGTTGTTTCAAGTCTATGATCTAATGATCAAATGTTTGCTTTTGAAATTTAAAGTTTGTGAAACAAAAAGTAGGGGCAAGTGGTAGTTGGTATCTATTTATGTTAAATGTCTTGGAAGTATTTGATTCTCATATTTAATGATGATGTTGAAAGGTTTTGGATATTGATATCATTGGTATGACATTTTTTGGTAGACCTTTTAGGGTTATATCTTGTAAAGTGTCATGTTTTTCAATGAATTCATTTAAATCAACATAAACATTTGTAGGTGGGTGCATTGAATGATCTCATTAAATTCATCGAAATTCATTGATTGAAATGTTTTTGAATGTAATCGATGGTTCCATTGACAATTCTTAGTTTAGGAGGTAGGTTTTCTATAATTATGACTTTCATTCCTTTGTATAATTTCAAAAAATGTGTTAAATTTTGAGTTTTACTTGTTGAAATAGTTTTCTTATGAAGTATTGTATGTCACTTCATATTGAACTTTTTTCAAGTATCGGTGACCATTATAATATGACATTTTTGTTTTGATTATATTGAATTTATGTTTATCATTTTTTAATTAATTGCATTTCGTAACTCATTTATAAGTACTATGAAGGTTGTTGTTTTCCATGGGTCATTGAAGATATTTGCATTTTTATTAGTGAAAAAATGTGTTTTTAACAAATCTAAATTTGAAATTATTCCATTGCAAAGATTTTGTAAAAGAGTGGCATATTTTATGTCTTTGTTTTGTTCGATTTGTTGTGTTAATATGATGTAATTTGGCTGAATGTAATTTTCCCATATACCCTATGATTTTTTTTGCATTGAATTTGTGAATGTAAAAGTTGACTAGATGTTAGTTGAAAATAATGATGTGTCGATGATGGGTGGAATTTTTTTTAAATCTCCCATTAAGATTATATGAAATCCTCCAAATGGCAATATACTTGATTTTAATTTTTGTAAATTTAAATGCATTGTATCAAGCATCGTACAACCCACCGTTGATATTTCATCAACTATCATAAATTGAATGTCGAACCAACTATTTGGTATTGTTTTGGATTTGTTTATAATTGTATTTTTATCAATTGATAAACCAAATAAGGAATGGATAGTTGTTCCACCTATCAATAAAGTAGCATTTGTAATGTATATTGTAATGCGTAATTTGTGCTTGTTGTTTGTTTTCAAAGAATATTTTTTAATAACTTTGATGATTTGTGTTTTGCATGTAGCTACACCACCCCTTCTGTATTGTAATAATTTATAAGTGGAATTCATTTTTATGAAATTTTCCAAGGCAAAAAATTGTAAATCATTTAATTTAAATTTGTTGATTATAATTTTTTTTTAAATATGGGTGAATAAATATTTTCTTTATTAAATATCAAATTTTTCATGTTGTTGTGTAAAAAATCTATTTATGTTTAGACATTGAATAATTTGCATATTTCATGTTGTTATGAATTATCATTTATATGCGTATGTTTTTTTTTGAACAATATGGATTTTGAAGTTCTAACATTGGTGTATCAAGTTTGTTTTTTTGTAAATCATTTAACATACGAGTCCATTGTTTGTTATTGTCTTGATTTTCTATGATGGTATCAATATCATAATTTGAATGTGTTGAGTTTTTTTGCATTTAAATCCATAAATTCTAGGCTTTTAGTTATTTTACAAACATAACATGTTATGTTTGCATTACATAACATATACTATATTTATATGTTTTCATGGTTGAAAATGTTTTTAGGTCATTTTGTTGCATTGATATGTTATGAATGTCTTTTTCTATTGTGTTTTCAAATTCATCATCATAAAGTGGCTGATTTAATGTAGCACCTTTATTGTCTTCATTAATGTTGTCATCAATTGGAGTTTTCAATAAATGGTCAACGACTTTTGATTCATTACATTCATGTAAGATATTGATGTTTTTATTTTTATTTTTTGTAAAGTCAAAAAATGTTGGATATGAAATCTTCAATGTTACATCCCAAGTTGTTGTACTTTCATCCACAAAATGAAATATTACACTTGAAAAATTATGGTTAAAACTCTTTCAATACAAAGAAACTTACTAATAAATCAAAAATTAACTATCACATGCCAAGATATAACAACATCAAGAAAACTTTGAGCTCATATTTTTTCATAAATAAATGTCATTTTTTCATCGCATACTTCACTAGTTTTTTGTTTATTTCCAATTATTGAAGTTTATATTGGAAGGCAATCTATTACTAGCTTTTATAAATGTTTTAATTATTGAACAATTTTTTTCAAAAATTCTAAACAATGTGTCACTAAAAGTATTATGCAAGGAAGATCCCCCTTCCTAGGATTTAGAAAAATGGGATTCAAAAGAATCCATTCAAAAAACTAATAAATGGAATAACTTGCAAATCTTTAAAAAATTTGGAGAAATTGGTACCTTGTGGCAATTTTTGTTACAAACCATAGTTGAATGCAAGTGAATGCCAAAAGGATGTGGAATGGGGAATTCAAAAGATGTTTGTGACAACATACATCAACAACATAAAGTTTCTTATAAAGAACATCTTAAATGAGGCATACTGAATATGTTGAAACATAGGATTAGTAAATGATGTTTCACTAATTTTTTGACATACACAACTTCTTGAACAATCTTTCACTCTATAATCAACATGTTATATTTGATGGTTTAGAAACTTTTAGACATGGTCTATCTGTGAATGTCAATGAACTGAAACATTTATATAATCCAAATAGCCCACCAATACAAACATGGTGAATCAACCTAGGATATGCACTTGTAATGTTATAATGAGTACTTTAAAATTAATTATAGTTTTTTTTTTCCTTGGGAACTTTTTGAATCTTTTTGAACTATTTTTAATTTGTTTATAATAAAAAAAATTAATGGTTAATGAATTGAATTCATGTTCAAACATTGACCAAAACTAAAATATTCATCCTTATTTGCACTAATGTTGGTCGGGTATCACAATTTTATGATACTTGCCGAGTCCAATTTTCACAAAGTAATTTACAAAAAGGTCTAGTTATCCCCCAATTTTTTAAAAAACACATTCTACACAAAGCGAAGGTATTAACATTTATAAAAAAAATCAAACTGATTTTTGAAATTTTGAGAATAGCTAATTATCCTTTGCCAGTTTTCACAAACTAAGTATTACAGTATATTTATATTTTATATTTTTAATTAAAATTAAATAATTATTGATTTGATTTCTTTTTTCAACAACAATTCAACTTTGTGAAAAAAATCAAAATCAAAGGACCTCTAGTTCAAGGTTTTTGAAGTTTTTAAAAATAAATCATCATTTAAAATAAACTCTCTAAACATCATTACCATTTGGCCTAACCTACCATTAATAAATACGTACCACCAATATTAACCTTCTTTTGGATCTCCCATCTCCTAGGGAAAATTAGATTTGATAGACAAATTTTGATGTGGGTTTGGTGATGAAAGTGTCCTCTCTTTAAATTAAGCTAACTTAACATTGTACCTCCAAAGTTCAAACCCATGGTCCATGAATGATCAAAAAGATCCAGTAATAAAATGTTGTTCCATTTTGTATAGAAACATGATTATGTTTGATGCTTATAATTTTCTTTGTCATTGCTTTTACTAATTTTGAGGGCAGCTAAACCTTGAGACCTTGACTTGAATAAGGGGTCAGACCTTACTTGGTTTTCAGATTTATTTATTTATTTATTTATAATTGGTTCTCACATCTGCTTCTCACACAAATGAAAACTGGTAGTTCGGTTTTAAGTTAGGGTATCATTCATGGTGATACTTTAAGGGGATCAGACTAGGATGCTCGGGTGATACCTGAATGATGCCTGAAGGTATTTGTGATACCCACCCAATATCGGTTTACACCCTCTTGCAAAAGAATTTTAAAAATGACTTTTAACATGGTTCAAGGTTGTGTAAATACCTCATAAGTTTCAAAGATCTAGCCAACAAATGCATACATAGTGAATGGATAAACATCATAATGGAGTGGTAGAAAACTACAATATTTGAAAGCTTCAAAAAACAATATGTGCAAAAGGTTAAAAGGATGGAAGATGCAAGATATGATGAAGCCCAACATGTTTGTGTTATGTTGGCAAACAAAGATTCATAAATGAACCCACTAAGCCGAATATGACATTAGCAAATGGAAAGGAAATACGTTGTTGTAGTTTCACATGTTAATCAAGCCATTGGCTCAATATAGTTGGCTATGACATAAGACTACAAGCCCCAATGGCCTTGCAATCCACTAAACTTCATCAATCACTAAACCTCCACCATTTCCATAGAAAAAATCTCGCACTAAATTCCAAAAAATTATGCATTCCTTGTGCCAAAATCTGAGATTAAATCCATTTCACACCAATTTCATTACTTACCATTGGGCTATTGACCATTTCATGTGTTAACTTATAAAATATATCCAAAAGAGGTTAACATTTTCACTATCAAAGTAGCCAGCACAATGACTTGTTGAACAAACGAAAGTTGTTCGGTACAAAATGTAGTGATCATAAAAGCAAACCACACCTAAGAAATCAAAACATGCCAAGTGATTATTTGTTGGCAAAACTGGCAATTGTAAAACAATTTATTTGCTTTGGAATTAAGGAAAGTGTCTTTTTGATTTTAGTAGCTTGAGAGTCCAAAGCTTGTAACAAGTCATGTGGGCACCAATGAATGTGCATGTAGTTACTTCTAAAGTTATTGACATTAGCTTGAAGGAAGTCTTTGGGGTGAATGTAGTTTTATTCAAAGTAAGCATTTCGTTCAACATGTGATGATTAAGAGGAGCATAAGGGATGCAATACTTGATACTTACATTTTTACATTAATGACATTGAACAAGGATTTTTTATCAAAGACATGGGCATAGAGCAAGCATGCTAGATTAACTTCCCTGGAAATATCCAATTTACAATCAAGTGACAAAACTACAATAACAATTCACCTGATTATTTGAACCCCAAAAGCCTTAAAAAATATTTGTGCACTGTCTAGTTAATATGTTAAGGTACATGCAAGATCCTTCTTACACCTATTCCTAACTAACTTCATGACATCTGCATGAAATTAGAGCGAACAATGGAATTATTGATTAGATCTGCATTTAATTTTGATGATAAATTTCACCAAAATTTGGAAATAAAATGACAAGTTATCATGCCCATGGTACACACTAGGTAGCCAAGTGTAAAACATATAATTGTTGAAATCTTGACGCATGTTGTGACCCTATTTATTATCAATTATTCGCAATACTTTTGTCATTTGATCCCTTGCAAGGACGAAGAATCTATCATTATCTCGGCCGTGTTTGGTTTGTGATAAATTTTTGCCAAGTGCTCTAATTCTTTTAGCTACAAGCCCCATATAAGAATGGACATAATAATCTAGATAAAACTAAAAAATTATTTCAGGAAATGAAATCCATCAAATAAATTCAGAATTTGTTCCTTGAAATTAGTATTAAAAATCATTTTAGTGATCAAGAGTGGAATTTCAAAAAAATAAGTGCAATGCCCAATTGTTGCATGTAGGAACATCATTGATCTCTACCAACCTTTTAAATATTGAAGTCATATTAGTGTTATTTTTGTTGGATTTGATTGAATGGATGTAATTTAGTTGCATATATTATTGTGCAAGTTCCTTTGGACTTTGAGGAATACTAGTTTAAAGAAATCACTAGTGAAAATAAAATGAACTGCATTTATTACAAACAAGTGTTAAACTACACCAATATTTGTGGGTACAAACAAACTAATAGGAGCCACACCCACCACTTTGGTTAAACACTTTTTAGAATATTTCCTAAATATTTTGAAACATTTAAATTTTATTGTGACTTAAAAAGGATGTTGCATTATACTATGATGTAAATATATGTTTAAAGATTCTCCCCAAAATATGTCAAATTCAAATAATCTCCACAAAAATAATATTTTTCATAATGGTAAAAAACATAGGTTACAATATTTGGTGAATATTTTTGTCCTCATGAAATTCAATCCAAATCATACCACATCTTTATATGTTATATTAACAATATATTTGTGTAAAGAAAATCTTTCATATTGAAATTAATTAAAAACCTAATGTGAAACACAAATTACTTGTTACACTTACAATGACTTTTGTTAGTTTGTTTACACCCCCATGTAGTTTGTGACTTTCGTATTTCATAACAAGTAA
Source organism: Sphagnum tenellum (assembly GCA_963921925.1). Classification (NCBI taxonomy): domain Eukaryota; kingdom Viridiplantae; phylum Streptophyta; class Sphagnopsida; order Sphagnales; family Sphagnaceae; genus Sphagnum; species Sphagnum tenellum. The sequence continues at coordinate 18,215,852 of OY998147.1, read as the reverse complement.
AGTTTTGCAATATTATACAAGGTAGATGTGGGACTAATATATCACAAATTGGGTTTGCATGGGCTATTTTACAAGTGTTGAACAAAACATGTTACCTTTCAAAATAACACAAGTTCAAAAATGTAATCCATTCTTTTTTCATTCGTATATTTGTTTTCAGTCTAAGTGCATTTCATCTTAAAATTGATTTGGTAGTGTATTATACCAAATGATGAATTCTTGACATATGGTTATTAAGTTAGTTATTAAGTTTTTTCAAATGGACTTTAATCTCTAAGTTAGAAAGTGCTTCAATATTACAAAGGTAGCCATGTTAAAGTCAATCATAGACATTTGAGTTGAAATTTGGCCTTTTTTCCCCCTTTTTTCTTGACCATATTATCATTCTAGTAGTTGACTAACTTTGATGATTTCTTTTCACCAATCTTCCATGATGGTGAGGTTGAATACCGTGAACATTCATGCAATATAAACCACTTTTGAACCTTTATTTTTTATACTATGTTGAAGTTAATGGTGTTGTGGGTGTGTAGTTAAAGTTAGGGAATTTAGTTGCAATTTATAATCTTGCTAATGAAAAATTGATAACAATAGGCATGATATTAGGTATTGGAGAACAAAGGTGCATGCATCCGTGGGGTGTTAGATTAAAAAGTCATGGTTTCAAATGTAGTTTGGTGAGGTTGTCAAGATCAAAGGTTATCCTCCAAACATGAACAATAAACCACACTACTAACCTTGAAAAATGTAATGGGAAGCTCTTTGTGTATGGTAATGTTAATTTATGCATAAGATGAAATGACCATTAATAGATTTGGAGATTGTGAATGGTACTCAAGAAACATTAGTTGTGAATGTTCATTTTATTCAAGGGCTCAAACAAGGAATTTGATCTTTTTTTTAAATGTATTTATTTAATGCTTTGCACATATGGTTATAACCATGACAAATTATGGAAAAATGAAAACTTTTGCAATACACTATGGTAGGCCATAAACATAGTTATTTAAAATGAAAAAATAATGGATGACTTTTTTTTTTGAAATGAACATTTTAGGTTGCGAAAGTTGTGTTGTGTGTGTTTGGAAATGGTAATTTATTGCGGTCAAAAGAAAATGGGAAAGACAATGATTACAATGGATGCTGAATTTTGGAAATAAGGCATGCAATTTAAAAAAAAGGAAAGTCAAACTATAATATGGGTAAGCGGGAAGAAGAAAGATAAATACTTACACATTTGGTTGAAAGTTGGGTGAAAGAATTGCTAATGTATGTGTTAGACCTACAAAAACAATTCTAGGAATAGAAAGCAATGATTTTGTTGTTTTTTTTTTTTCCTTTTTTCACTTGTTGAATATAAAGAACATTGACCTTTTGTAAAGCAATTGTGAAGAGTTGATATGATTTCCTTCTTCAAGCTTCTCAATGAGGAAATGCCATAACATTTTGTTGTTCACTTTACTTTCTTTGCTTGGTGTGTATTGAGGTGTTTTTCTAAATATAATGAAGAAATCATCTTCCCTTTGAATTTTGTTCAATCATAGATGCTTGTTATTGTAAGAATAAAAGCCTTTGTAGTACATTGCAATAGTGGAAGTATAGTCACTCAAGCTTGAGATGTAGATAACTACATTGTTATGTGTGAATGATGACTTCCACCACATGGTTTAATTGTGGGAAAAAATTAATCACACCATCTAACAAGTTGATTTTGGGGTGTTTGGGTTTGTAGCTATTATAACATGCATGTAGCCTTTCAAGAAGTGATTTGAAGCTATTCAATTTAATGATTTGGCTTGAGCATGACCCAAGGAAGTGACTTCCCCATTGTTCTATTTCAAACTGCAAAGATTTTGCTTAAAATTTGAAAAGAATAATTTCTAATTTTTTGGCTTTGGTTTCTTTTTTAGTTTTCTTATAAATAAAATTTTGATTTTCTAAAAAAATTTGCTTTGTTTTTTTAATTGAAATTTTAGCCCCCCCTTTTTTTTTGGTCAAGATTTTAGACTTTGGTTGGTCATCATTTTGAAGCTAACAATAATTTGCAAGTTCTTCCAATTTTTTCTTTAAATTTGTTTTGGTTAAACTTGTTTCATTATTGTTCTATTGATGCATCTTGGATTTAATTTTATAACAAAATTGTGTTGTTTATTATTGAAGTAATCTATAACTTCTTGTGATTTTTAAATTTTTAGTTCAAAAACCAAATTTTGTACTAATATTGATGTATTCCAAAAGAACAACAATGTTAATAAATTCATTGTCTTTTATTTTTAACAATTTATGCAAGGATGACCACCTTACAAATCATTGGAATGGAATATAGTGGAATGTATTCTCCTTTTATAAAACACATGATAACTTGAAATTAATATGCAAGACTTTTGCAAAACAATTCAAAGTTTTTCCTATTACATTTGTGAGAGAAGTAAAAAAAAAATTTGGACATAATAGTGAAGTTTCTTCCATTATTGCAAAATAATTTTTTACCGTTAAAGGAAGATTTGCAATCTATGGAAAGAGATACAAAATTTTGGGAAAAGGAAAATAATTCTTCCTGCAAGGCAATGGTAATATTTTTCAACCTGTTTTAAAAATTGTTTAACAATCATGTATAAAAAGGAAAGAGAACATTGACAAGTTTTTTGCTTGTGGTATTCCATTTGATGTGGTATAAAGTTTCAAAATATGATTTTGACATTACAAATTATGTTCTTAATTATTTTGTGGCCAATCAAAAAAATTATGCAATACATTATTTTTGAAGTGAAAAACAATTTAATGTAAGATTTGAAAATTATAAAAACAACTCGGTGAGAATTCGTATTAACTTTATTATGTTAGAAAGACTTTTGCAAGTAAAAACTAATATTGGTTAGTTTCTGTTTTTTGGGGTGATTGTCGGGAATATTATTTATAAAAAAAAAGGTATGTATGTTATCAATATTAATATCTATATGAAAAAAACATTTGGATGTTGGTTAAGTTATCAATATTGTTTGGGTAATAAATGTTGGTTATTCATGAAAGTACATTTTCAAATACCTTTGATAACCAATGAATAACCTATTAATGACATGCTAGTTGCATGGTTAAATTTAATTAATTATTATTATTATTTTTGTAAATCATAAAAGTGTTTAAATTCATATTGATAACCTACCATGTCATCTAGGTAGGTTATTGGATTTTGGAATTTCAATACTTAGTTAAGTCATTAATCAATTATCATGCGAATCAATAACATATTGAAATGGTTAGTTACTACTAACTAAATTGATAATTAGGTTGATAATTGAGTCAAAATTCAATAATTGGGAAACAATAAATAAAAACCCCTTTTCAACATATGGTTGTCAATTTAGAAGAATTTGACAATTGTAACATTTGAGGAAAAAAGATATTGAATACTTCATTTTGAATAATCAATTTTAGAAAATGATAACTTTTGTTTTAAAAATCATAAAACCTATATACAATGTTTTTCACCTTGTTGATTGGGAAAAAAATCAACCAATGGATCAATTAATTAAAAAAATGAAATTGATGGGTTAATTTCAACCAAAAGAAAGAAATAAATCAAATATTAGAAGACCGTTGGATATTTATACATAGCATCATTCATTGTCCTATAATAATGTGTGATTTAGAAGGAATAGGGACAAAGAGGTAATGAAAAAGGTTTTAAGATGATAAAAAAAATAAAATTCCAAAACATTCAAGATCATGGCAATATTGAAGAACAATTGGCATCATATATAAATACGAAAGGTTTTTTATTTATTTTAGTGTGTAGATCTTGCAACTTTTTTTTTGTTGCCAAGGAAATGGCAACACATGTTTGGTGGAAGTCATATGGATCTAAGGCACAAAAAAGCACCTAAAGTTTGTTGTGAAAGTTCAAAGTCAAGTAAACTTATCATGGCTTCAACATGTGAAAGAAACTAGAGCACTTTTGAATTTATTGCCCTTGCCTACCAAGGCAAGGACATTGTGTTTAGATTCATTGTAGAGTATAGTAGCTTAAGAGATTTTGGCCCCTAGGTAATAAGTCTACTTTTTTATATGAGGATTTTTGAAAGATGATATTTTGGCTTGTGTTGAAACTTGAGATCAGTTATAGAGTTATAATATGTTGAAGGATTTTGGTTTCTTTTAGAGCATTTTTTGAAGATTAAATTTTTTTGCATAGTGAAATATTTGAGTTTCCATAATTCTTCTTCTTTTGCCTTAAGGTACATACATTTTAATGTAAATGGCAAGGCCACGGTGTTGTGACACACCCCTTGTTCACAATAAGTATTGAAATAGAGTTAACAATAAATTTTAAAAAGGCAATAGATTTAAATCTTTGTATTTAATAGCCTAAAATTCAAAGGACAAAGTGTTTGATGTTGGATACAAGGACCAATTTATAATATGGTTAAGCAAGGATGCAAAACTTAAAATTGGGAAAAACAAAACCCAAAATCTATTTTATTATATGCCAAAAAAAAAACAACAAAAAAACCAAAAAAAACAAGAAAATTATCTCCTTTACAAACTATCAAGTCTATACCATAATTGCAGACACAGCAAATGCTCCAGCAACAAGCTCTCTGAGAGAGAGAGAGAAGAGAGAGAGAGAGAGAGAGAGAGAGAGGGAGCTAACCAACAATAATGCAACAAAACTGTACAAAAGCTCAAGAACATTTTGCTTGATAAGCAATAATACATGACATCCAGAAGAAGAAGAAGAAGAGGAAGAAGAAGAGATCCTTCAAAACATCAGCTTGCATTCCGGGAAGAAACAGTTGATGTAGTTCAGACCCACTGTTGCAAAACCAACGGTGAAGCAACAAATCTGTACAAAAGCTCAAGAAACAGTTTGCTTGATACGCAATAATACATGACATCCAGAAGAAGAAGAAGAAGAAGAAGAAGAAGCAGAAGAAGATATCCTTCTAAACATCAGCTTGTATTCAGGGAAGAAACAGATAATGTTTTTCGAACCCACAGTTGCAAGACACTGAAAACACAGTTTTGATCAGACAGAGACACAGTTCTCATTTGAGAGAGAGAGAGAGAGAGTGGACTTTCGTCACCGCGCAGAACCCGAAGTCCGAACTGTTTCTGGATATCCTGTGCGGTAGTAATGACACTCCCCTCCCCCCGCCGCGCGCGCGAGCTTCATTGGGTGGGTAGTTGTTGTTGTACCCGATGCTCCTGCCCATACCTGTCTGTCCAGTGTCCTTGCAAGAGCGCGCGCTCGATGATTGCAGAGTAGGCGTAAGTACTGACGTATATCGGATTCAGCTGCAGCAATCAGTGATTTTCAAATTTAAAGCAGTTGATATTGCAATTCCCGCACACGCACTCATCGAAGTTTGCGACGGCGACGACGTTCAATTTCCATGCAAACTTCTTTCTTTTTCTTTTTCGCAATCCTCAGATATCCCCTGAACACTTCTTCTTCTTCACGGCTCTGTTGCATACACAAAATGCCCAGTACAAACTGCAAACTTCTTTCGCAGATTTTCTGAACGAGAACCTAGTATCGTGCATGCAATACCCATGATCACTTGTGTGTGAGAATCATTTGGGTCGTGTTTTTTTCCTTCTTCTTTTCTTGGTGGTGGGAGGTTTTGGGTTCTTGTGGTTATGTTGGGGAGAGGTGGATCAAGAGTTGCTATGCAGCCGCAAGCTGCTGCTGCTGCTGTTGCTGGTGGTGGTAGGGAGAAAGGTGGAGAGATGAAGTACCATAGTCTCAGTCGTCGGGAGCTCCAGGCATTGTGCAAGGAGTACCATATTCCAGCCAACAAGAGCAATGTGGCGATGGCACAAGCTCTGGCTGCATTGCACAATACTACTGTGAGCAGCATTGCGTCCATTTTGCATCCGCAGACCATCTGATCCTTGCTTCCTCTCTACACAGAAGTCTCAAAATCCTGGTTGCAATCAAGCACAAAAATCTGTTTGCTTGTTTGACGAGGAGTTTTTTTCTTCTGCTGTCTGACGTTGTACATCTTGCAGGCTGTTCCAACCCTGGGTGCGAAGTTGCTGAGGTCTGGAAGGCCAACCACTGTGACCATACCACCCGAAGGTAAGGATGCTCAGCCAGTCTTCCTTGCTTCTTCTTCTGATGATGATGGCCCATTTTCTCCATAAAAGGTGTGGGGAGCTTGCCATGCAAAGAATTCTGTCCTTGCAAAAAAGAGTGCAAGCAAGTTCGAAACCCCAAGAGCTTGACTCTGTTGTATTGCATGTCCATGTGCTGCTGATAATGCTCGAGGGTTTTGTGGGTAGGAGCAGAAGCTAGGTTAAAACCTGTGGAGAAGAAACCAAGCTCAAGCTCAAGGATCGTTGGCCTTGCAACAAGGTCTGATCGTGAAGGGGATGCAAAGAAACTACTGGCAAAGAGTTCCAACAAGAAGTTGATTACTGACCCCACTTCCTGCCAAGCTGCTGCTACTAGGGTGAGCTTCTCTGTCTCTGTCTCTGTGTGTGACATTTCAGTGTTCTTGCATTGACTGAACCCCTGGTTCAAGGCTTCCATCTGCAGTCATTCTTATGTTACTACTGTTTTGATTCTTATGCTATGCACAGCAGATGGTTACAAGGAAACCACAAGCTCTAAAGCTCAGACCTAAGAATGTGAATGGCTCAGAGAGAGTCAGCAAAGAAGCACACATTGAGCTTTTGCCTTCCATTTCGCCAATGGAGAAGAGCAAGATGGGACGGAGCATGCCTGTTTTGAAGAAGAGAGAAACCTATTGCAAGGAGACAATGACAGAGAAGAGTGATCGTGCTGCTTACAAGCCTTCAGGCAAGGAGAACCATGCTGCAAGAGATGGAAAGACAAGGCTGAAGAAATCTTCTCTGCAAAAGGAAGAGGTGGCACCACATGCAGTTCAGAATAGTCTGCAACCCGCAGAGATGAAAAGGAATGGGACCATCATGAGCTTCAATACCATTGTGAATTCTGTTCCACAAAAAAGTGTTGCTGATGTGAAGCTCTTGTCTTCAGCTTGTGATTCTGGTGCTGTCAAAGCTCAAGATGATGGTGAAGAGGCCAGTATTGTTGTCATCCAGGAAGGTGCAGTTCTGGAAGAAGGTATGTAAGTGTTTTTCCTTCATGCTCAATTTTTGTCTCTTCCTTTTTCCAAGGCTGCAGAAGGCATTGTTGGAGTCTGAGAAAGCATAGAAGTATTTCACACGTTTTGGGGATTTGCTTCTGCTGCTTACTTGAGATGAGCAAGTTCAGATCTTGAAGATTATGCAGCAGGATAATTCAGGTGTGTTGGGATTTCTGGGAAATTCAGAAAACTTTCCTGTGATGGTTGAGCGGCACATTGGAAACAGAAGTTTCTGTGTATATGAGAGTTGTCCAGAAGTGGTGCTGAAAAAACCATGCAACAGCAAGAAGGTGACATTGTCAGTTCCAGTAAAGGCCACAAAGCTTCTTGAGCCCAAGGTCAAGGAAGCAAGAGTTGCTCCTACTATTGCCCAGACAATTGCTGAAGAAGCAAAAGTTGCTCCTTCTATTGGCCAGACAACAGCCAGAGAAGCAAGAGTTGCTTCTACTATTGCCAACACTACAGCTGAAGCACCTGCACAATCCTTGTGTCTGGAAGAGCTTGGCAGGGAGGAGGCAGCAGCACAGTGTAAGGAATCTGATGCTGAATTTGTGTCTGAACCCTTGTCTCCTAAGAAAATCGAGTCTACAAAGAGTGAGAAGTCTTCATCATCCCTTTCAACACCAAACAGTGTGATTGACTATATTTTGCTTCCACCATGGTCTCCACCAAAAACCTCAGCTGCAGAGCAGCAGCAGCAGCAGCCTCTGTGCCATGGCCGGTCCAAGAGGCTTACTGCAACAAAGAAGACAGGAGCTGCAAATTCTAGAGAGAAAGCAAGTGTTGTCGGAGGACGCTCATTGAGGAAAAATGATTATTTGATACGAAGTTTGCACAAACTACGCACATCAATCCGAGACAAGGTGATCAGGAAGGAAAAAAGTTGACCAACTATGATCATCATGAACAACAATTTTCAGCTGAAATTTTTCCAGACAAAAATGGTAAAGGTGACAATGGTCCAACAATCTGTGCACAAAATGTGACAATTCCATTGAGATTTTGCAGATGCAAATTCCTCATAACTCTTGTTAGAGGTTTTCTTGAATGCCAATCTCTGGCAATTTTGTTGAATCTAAGGAGCTGTTTTTCACCATCTCTCTTTTGATCACTGCTGCAAATTTCCCATATGAGTTTCTGTTGTGTGAAAATGTTCAGTGGAAATATTGCATGTTCTTATTGATGTTCTTCATTCTACTACTACTACTACATGAACATATTAGATCAAGTAAGATTAGATTTTTATTTTCTTCAGGTTGATTTATTTTCAGTTAATCGTGGGTTCTTGATTATGTGCAATTTGCAAAATCCAATTTCCTGACTCTGGGCACCCACAATCAATTCACAAAGAGGGGTCTCAAATTTTATGTTGAAGAGGCACTTTTTTAAGAGCCAATGAAGATGGCAGATTAAGAAAGACATGATGTTTGGGAAACATGTGATTTAGTTTATACTTGTCTTTATACTAGTATCAATACCAGGCTTATACCTGGCTTATCCATTATGGCAACATTTTAATAGACTTTTGGTTTTTTAGTGTCCAGTTTTTCTTTCATGTTTATGGATGGGGAGAGGGGCAAATCGGTAATGAACACTCTATGTAGGGTGTGGTAAACAATGACATAAGCCCACAAATAAGGGGTATGTGTGGAGTTGCTCTAACAACACAAAAAATGTGAGATACCAAGAGAAAGAAAGGAGATTGAGGAAAGGGTCTTGGAGCTGTGAAAAGCAACACTGGAAAATTTTCATATCATTGAGCTTTGGGTATGTCATGAGCCAAAAACCCATGAACATTTTCAAACCTTGGACCAGTATTGCTGATGTATTTGTGTCAAGTCTCAAAGTGTAGTGTCTTTTCTGTTGGAGGATCTGTGGGTGATTCTGTTTGTGTCTTCTTCATCCTGGTCAGTGGGAGATGTAGTTGTGTACTACGAGCTTCCAATACTTAAGTTGTTAGACAAAAGCCAAAACGATAACAAAATGGACAGCCATCAATCAAGCAAAAGAGTAAGTGTGATGACTCTGCATGCAATGCTAGTTACTGCATGGTGATCTCAAGTGCTGTCTTGAAGAATATGAGAATTTTGTTGTTCCTGAGTGCAAGTTTTTGTCCATATGAAGAAAATGAAATCTTTTGTTTTTCTTGAATGCAAGTTTACGACATGTTTTGCAAGAAGATGAAGTTTTGTTGGTTGTGCCTGAACTCAAGTTTGATACATCTTTTGAAGCGACCTACTTTTTTTTCCTGAATGCAAGTTTGATACACACTGTTTTGAAGAAGATGAATATTTTTTTCCCTCCTGAATGCAAAGTTTATCATCAGCAGGTTTTCAAATGAATTTTATGTTGCTCTTGAATGTGAGTTTAGTATACATGTTTTGAAGAAGATGAGATTATATTGTTCTTGAATGCAGGTTATACATGGTTTTTAATGCTTGTGCAATAACCTAATTATTGGGTGATATTATAGCAAACAAATTCTGGTTTTCTCAATGTCAATTTGTGGTTAGTGATGGTTGCAGGGATCAGGAGGTCATCACGATCACAAGGAGCATCCCAAGAAGAAAAAAGAGATAATGGTGTGTTGTAACATTGACACATTATAGTTTTTATTGGGTGTGCACAAGTCAATGTCCTTGTACATAAATGGGTTTACTACACTTGCATTACACATTTTCTTCTAGCTTCTCTTGGTTTTTCTTAAGGTTAAAATTTCTTATTTTTCAAAAACAAATGTCACTGAAGTACTTTGTTGCACAATGCTTTTTGTTGGGAGTGTTTGTCCCTTTGATGGGGAAATTTTATGAGTTTTTTGTTGTATTCAATTTTGTTGTATTCATGCACATTTTATCCATGTTAGGTCTTATGATTTTTTTTGGCATTCTGGGAGAAATTTGTGATGAGCATCTTCATGGACTAAAGTCATGTCAGCTGACAACAAATGTGCATTTACTCGAACACTATCAAACCCATTTATCAACAACAAGTATCAAGAAAAAAATCATTAATGTGTTGATTAGCAGGTGGATGATTTGAAAACTGCACCAATGGATTGGCGTTTTCCTACCACCAATCAAGCAAAACATTGCTACACAAGCTACAATGAGTTTCACAAGTAAGATATAGTATTCACAAGTAAAGCCAAATACCAACATGATTATTTACCAACTATTATCATATTTTGATATAATGAGTTTTTTAATAGGAAAAGCCCTTCACAAAAGCATTTACATACAACATTTATGACCAAACCTCCAAACCTATTTGAAGGATACTAAAGATTTTGAGTTTAAGTTTCTCTTGGTTAGAGCTCAAATGTCCTTCACAAACATAAATTCATGAAAGCTCAGGTAAGCAAAGTTATCAAGAATTGCAAAATGGGGTCCCCCAGAAATATTTGTTACATCTACACATGATGCATACTACATACGTCAATTGGTCATGCAATTCAACAGATGTGCTGCTGAGAAAGGTGAGGACGCAAATGAATGCCAAAAGTATGCAAAATACTACCGTTCATTGTGTCCTGCTGAATGGGTAAACAATCAATGCTTCCATCTCTTCCAAATTATAATGGTATTCTAGACAAAATCAATGGAAACAACTTCATGATTAGCTTGTCAATATTCTACCTTTTCCTTGGGTGTTTTTTCTCTTTTTGTTTTTGGTGGGGGGAGAAGGGGGTGTTGAGTAGACTTGTTGTCAAAGAGAAGTTCATAAAAAATAGATACATATATTTTCCTAATGTGTGCAAACTTGTGAACATGTTATCGTTGAAAATTAACCAAATTTGTCAAAATTTGTGATCTAGATTGAGAAGTGGAATGAAGAACGGGCAAATGATATATTCCCAGGTCGATATTGACAAAATAGGTGGTCATCATGATTGATTTTTCATTGAAGAAAGTTTTGGCTATGTAGTTATATCATGCCCCACTACACTTTCCTCCTTCCAAGAAAAATAGATAGACATTGGATTGTTGGTAGATGGTATGGGGTCCACAAATTTTCTCCCATTGACATGACACTTTCACTTCATTTGAGATGTAATGGCTCCCACATAACTTATTGCTCAATCTTGTACACAATTTGTGTTCATTGTCTACTTCTGGTGTATCACTTCGAGTTGCTCATAGCACAGCAAGCATGGCATATCATAGAAGTTGGAAGTTCTACCTATTTATTATCTTGATCAAGTGCTAAAAGAGAATGATGGAAAGTATGTAAATTAAGGAGTGAATGATCAGGGGTGTCAATTTATTCACAATTAATAATGTTTGATTTTCCTTCTTACTTACATAAATGTCTACATAAAGGATTTCCACAACAATTTATGCCAAGGAATGAGTACCAGGCCACTGGTGAGGATCCATGTGACAATCAATAACTGTGAACTCATTCTCTCATCTCAGGGCTCACATCATGAGGAAGCTTGGGTCACTAACCCAACGTACTAATAAGCAGCTTGATTTTTCTCTTTGTATTTTCAGAATGCTTACTGCCCTGAATTTTGCGTTGTACCTTTCGAAATGTGGAATGCCCAGAACAGCTTGTTACCTGGAATGAGTCGAAAATCTGGAAATGCCTATATTTTCAAACCCTTCACCTACATAAAGACCAGCTTAATTTTTCTTTCTGCTTCCTTTGACAAATAACGAGTAAAAAAATAGGAAAATCAAGCTGGTCTTACATAGGTGAAGGGTCTTAAAATATAGACATTTCCAGTTGACTCATTCCCTCGACCTACTGGCCTCGAGCTGGGATCTCAAATCCAGAAGGGTCTATTTTCAGACCCTTCTCCTCTACGTAACCAATTCATAGTCTGACAAAGGATGCCCTTGAAAAGGAATTACCTCAGTTAGTATACCATAACAGACCATACTGAAACCGTACACATTCACAGAAGGTGATTGCGCAAGTTCAACAACTGATCCATCCCTCAATGCTTGTAACACTTTTGGTGGTCTCCAAAACCTTGGTCCCACAACAGCATCCGAGCTCTCAGAGTCCTCAACTCTAACATTTTAAACAGAGTTTATCTACGAAGATGAATTCAAGGATTTCATCGATGGTGTTGAACACAAGGATCTAATTTATCTTCCTCAATTATGCAAGAGTTGGGCAAAACAAAGATGAGGCCTTGAGGTCTTTGTGTATCAATCCACATCCATGCAATTGGCTCATCCCATATGCAATTGACCGCATCATCCCTAGTTGTTCTTATAAGACTCAATGAGCTTATTCAGCTACCCAGCTCCTAATTAAGACAGCAAGCCTTTTGGAATATGCAAAATGATTAATTGAAGGGGTTCTTTCTCCTGAATGAGAAGCTTTCTAAAGCTCACATTATCCTCAAAAGATGAGAGTTGTTTGCAGTGTTTCTCTCTTGTTGGCATGATTCACCCCAAGGAAAGAGCAACCATGTTGGCATGCTGGTTGATGTGCTGACTATTCCACTTTCAGGGTCTCTTATTTGCTGACTAATTGAATTTTATGTTTTCCAATGATTTGATTGAGTTGTTGATGCACATTTCTTTATTGTGATGTACAGCACTCATTTATGCTAGTGGGTGTTTTTGTTTTTCAGGCCCGATAGATACAATGTTGCATTGTTCTCTGCAAGTAGGCACAACTCTGCCACTAGGCAGTCAGTCAGTCATTCTCAAGCTGCTGCATCAGGACCTCTACCCTTGCAGGGGCAACCAGAACATGCAGGGTTGCAAGCTCAAGGGTGGAAGCTTCTTGGTTTGAGTCTGTCAGATCTGCTGCATCCCGAGCAGCACTGTCTGCACCCTCACAGCAACAGTCTCTGGCACCTGGAACCCAAGCATTTGATCCGGGAAGTGGACAGAAGGTAGGTTTTGATCACTAGAGGAAACAGGGCGTCTCCTTATCCCCCTCTATTAGAACAGGGTATTGTCTCCTTTGTTTAGATCCTTGGGTGGTCTACTCATGTGATGGGGTCATAATTGATGTGCACTGGTCTTGCAGTTGGTTGACCTCACAAGGGACAGTCTATTCAACATTGGCAAATGGCTAGTCTGCTGCGGGAAGTCAAGGATTTGTTTGCTCAGCTCAAGGTGGAATTGTGGGTACCACTGATTTAATTTGCTTACTTGATTTATGTTGCTCCTAACTCATTTTAAAGAGCTAAATTTTGAAGAGATAGGAGAGCTGCTCAAATCACATTTCTGAAGTTACTTCATGCCAGGGTTTAGTTATTGGCCTCACTAATTCAGCAATCTGTGCAGTGGGTTTTGGGTTTAGGGTTTATTTAAAACTGCACAAAAGTTTATGATGTGAAGGTCTTATTGTGTCCCCATGTATATTACAGCAACCATCGATACTGAAGGGTTTGGACAAGCACTGAAAAATTGAGACACTGATTGCCGCTGCTGAAAGATGTGATACACCAATTCAGGTATTTTTAATCTGAGCTAAATAGTACATGGTTTGCTGGAAAAAGCTACATCAATTTGCATGCAGTCATGCTTTCCCACTTCTTGTTAAACAAAGGCCTTCCTCAGTGTTGGCCGATTGCTTGTTTTTTAGCGTTGCATTGAGTTGATCTGATCCAGCTTATGTTCTTTAATATCAGATCTGACTGGGGGATTATTGTGCTTTGGTATGTTCTTGAATCTCACCAGCCACCTTCCTCAGAGGTTCAAGATAAGGTGGCATTCATCATCAACAACATTTTCTTTAACAAATAGTGTGTTCCCTTGCAGGTAGTTTTGCTGTGGTCAGAATTGATTGAGTCTAGTTCAGACAGAGTGGTCAATTGTCAAAAATCTATGGAATTGGTTGGGGAAGTTGACAATTGGGCACAACCTGGCTTAAAGAGCACATGAAGCAGACCCTAAGGCACTCATTACTGACGTCAGTGCTGTGCTTTTTCAATCTTTCATGAATAATACGTGTGTGCATTGTTGTGACTCATCTTTCATCTCGATCAGGTGCAATGTGAAAGCTCTGGTTAGTCTGGTGTTACAGATGTTGTCATCAAGCCAATCCACAGCAGAAGCAGCATGGTAAACACTTTCTGAGGATTATCAGAAAGTATGAGGTATTCCTTTGCATCTGATGAAAAAAATTCTGGAGTATTGTATGAGATATTTGCTTTTCTAACCTAGACACCTCTCTTTCCGATTTGGATTTTGCAGGCATATGAAAAAGGACTCATGATTGTGGTCACTCCTTTTACTTCCAAGGTGATCTTCTCACATTGTGACCTCTACTTGTCTGGTTACACATGAATAACTGTTAGGAGGACCAGATTTAGTGCGGGATGCTGATGGACAACATATTTTATACACCATCTGCTAGCAGGCTAATTGCAAATCAGTCCTACATTATGAGAGGTGATAGCAGTGTGTGTGAAGGTCAATCATGCATATATGTTCAATCATATTTTGTTCGGATGTGTGAAGTGCAGATTCTTGAACACTGCCAGTCCAGTTTCACATATCAATCTCCCAATTTTTGGACATCCTCAGTCTCTTGACTAAAGATTTATGCACTACCCAACTTGAAGATGAACCTTAAAGTATTATTGCTCTATGTTTACTGTGCTTAGCTTGAGATTCTTTAGGGTTCCAAGTTGTCAACCTCTTGAATAGATTTTTAGCTTGTAGAGTTCTCTAAGGTTCCAAGTTGATCAAGTTCAGCAATCTGAACTCACATTTGGCATCTATTTGCAAATTGCCAAACTTGATTAGCATGTACTTAACCTCCCTAGCACAACCCCTGTTTTTTTTTTGAAGTATGTAAAGGGATGTTGGGCTCATTACCAGAGGCCATGATGCCAATGATATTCATGGCCAAGGGATGTCCTCTCTAGCAACCCTAATCTCCTGGATGAACCTTTTTCCATGAATGTTCAGCAAAGAAACTTCATCCATTTCATCCATTAAAATTTCATGAATGATATTTCACAGATGTTCATCCATGAATTTGGATGGCTTTTAATGCAAAAAAAAAAATTGTGAATGAACTACACTCCATGGATGGAACAAAATTACAAATTATATTTGTTTGATGAACTTCATTTCATCTTAAGACTCTCGACTTTTCATGGATGGACTTCCATTCTATTAGGATGGCTTCAAATCCACAATCGTTCACAAAAATGGATATAAAGAAAACATGAAATTTTCAAACTCAAAACCTTTCAATTTGCTCTGAATATGCTCAAAAAGTAAATTAGAAGGTAGTTTGAACATTGAAAGGCCTCCTCTCAAGCTTCAAAGTATGGGCAAAGTATGTAAATTATGAGTGATTAGGGGATGTCAATTTAATCCCACTTAGTGTGTTCCATGTTGTGCTACTTGTGGATTTGAGGATCTTCCAATATTGGTCATGGGTGTTTTTTTCATGCCCATCTTTGAAAAATGTGCCATTTGTTAATAAAACTTTGGACAACATTTTGATTTGTACTAAGATCCACACAAACTTAAGTATGACCTTCTTCAAATATGGCCATTTTGAAGTAAAGATTTTAGACCTTTGTATGTTGTCCTCAACTTAACCTAACTTCATTATGTTTCAATGGATTTATGCTTGAAATAGAAGTTCAAGTTAGTTCAAATAGAAGCTTAGTAAAGGCATTCAACCCTCAAACAACTTCCCTTTTAAGTTTAAGAAACCACTCATTGCACAAAAAAATCAAACAAAAAATTAATAGGAAGGCTCTCCACAACTGAGGATACAAACACATTAAAGCTTTTTATAAAGAGGTTTACAACATACATAGTACATTATACCCAAACCTAGATGCAATTTAGGTTACATTCACATTTTTAGTGCATGAGTACCATTTGGAGTTTTCCTATTGCTGAATAGAAGTTTGAATGGGAATGGAGATGGCGTGTGGCTAAGTTTCCCTTTGATTAATATGTCAAAATTAAACAAATCCCTTTGATTCGAAGGCCATATCTTGGTCATGCAAAAACAAGATTGTTAAAGTATTACAAATTGTTTGAAATTTCATCCTTTGTTTTTTTATATCGTGCAAGGCTTCGTCCTCCCACCAATGGAGGGTCGTTGGGCCTTAGTGTCTAATTCCAAGTTTGAGAACATGGTCCATTATATTCACGGATTCTTGCTTAATTCTTACATTGAATAGTTTGCAAGGATTCAATTTTGTAAAACAAGACATTGGTAGCACAAATTTTGGGTCGATGCCAGTTACAACGAACCAAAAAGTGGCAAAAAAGAAGAAGTCTCATATAGTGCTTTTTTCTTTTTCTTTTTTTTAAATTCATGAAATTGCTCAGTAATTGGGCAATAATAGTCCATTGATTCCAAGCCATTTTTTTCCATCCATGCTCACCCCCACCTATAGATTATTATTTTGTACATGTGTGCAAAAGTTTAACATAAAAATATTTTTTATTTCAACACGACATGGACTTCAACATACACCCCCAAAACCCCAAAAAAATCACCCAAAAGTTCATGAAAGAAAAACATATAATTGACATGGTGTGAAATCTTTGAAGTTTGTTTTCATTAATATATTATTTAAACTAAATGTGATTTCCTAACAACTATTTGTATCAATGATTAGACCATTTGAAGTTCCAAGAAAAATTTGTAGGTAGATGTTACAACTCATAATTTTAATTTTGAAAGTTCATAACTTATTCAATTTTATAAATATAATGGATAAAACAAACATGCATCATATACACATTAAATTTAATAACATAAAATCAAGTTTGTAAACTGATAATTCCAACATTTAATAGCATACATTTTACCTTGATCAATTACACCTACATTGTAAAAACTATATTTGTGACATCCATATTTTTTAGTGGAGCTTACATTGACTCATTTATGTGTTTCAATCCGAAACCTTTTCCCTCTCTTATGATGTATGTCCCTCATTTTTCAAATCTATGAACTTTCTTGGAACCCTAAGCCTAAAATATAGTTGTAGAACATCCACATAGAACTTGAAAAATGAGGACGACTTGTCCATTTTGGGGTGCCATCTTTTGCAACTTTGCTTCCAACTCCTTAAGATCTTGCCCGCCCAAACTTGACACTGGCATTCTAGGGAACTCTTCTAGTACAATTGGAGCCGATGACAACAACCTCTTCACACATTTTTTTTTCTCAAGTTGACTAAATAATTCCATGACCTTGCAAAGGCCAACACCAAGAATTGTCACAACATTGTCATTGTTGTGATTTATATTCATAAACTCCACATGCACTTAGGACAAGTATGAATGAAAGACTATCTCCATACACATGCAATAGGAGTTTGATCACATGCAATATAAAGTATTAATGAAAGTAATGGTCTTAAAACTCTATGGATGTGGTAAACAAAGCTAGAGGCTCAATAATGGGGTGTGGGTGGAGTTTGGAGATGCTCTATTAACAAAAAAATGTGAGATATCAAGAGAAAGGAAAGAGATAGAGGAGGGGTGGGAATGGTGATACCAAAACTTTGAACAACAACAATTGGAAATTTGGATATCATTGAGATTGGGTAATTTCGTGAGCCAAAAAACACATGAGCATTTTCAAACTTTGGATTGTGTCAAGATTGAAAGTGAAGTGTTTTTCCTATAATTTGAATTATTGACAATTATGTGTCTTCTTCTTCGTCTATTTCATCTTGATCATTAGGAGATGTAGTTATGTACAACAAGCCTCCAATACTTTAGTTGTTAATAGAAGCCAAAACAACAACAAATTGGGCAACCATCAATCTTGTAACAAAGTGTGTGTGATGATTTCATATGCAATGTTGGTTCATACATGGTGATCTTCAATGTTTTATTTGAAGAAGACAAGAATTTTGTTGTTCTTGATGCAAGTTTATTGCATGGTTTGAAAGAAGATGATTCTAAAAAAAATAATCTTTCCAACATACACCATGCACATATAAAGAACATCCTTGATGTTGTTTATTTCACCACTTTCAAATTAAACCCTTGCATGACCTTTGCCTTTAGCATTGTGGTAAACACCATTTATAGACTTTATTTTGAGAGGATCCTACTACCGACTTGATCTCATCTAAAAATTTGGGATTTTTGGAGACATGAGTTATAACACCAAAATCTAAGATCCAATTTGCATCACCACGTTCCATGGAAAGTACATATTGTTCATAATCTTGTAGTTTGAGAGATGTCAAATCTTTATCAAACAATTCTTCATTGTGATTTTTAAAAATTCAGTCTCTTCACCTTTTCCATCAACATTGTCCTTTAGCATGTTTACATGTTGATGTAACTTCCTCACATCCTCCCACAACTCTAAATAGTTTTTCCCCCAATGGTCATTATTGAAGTAACAATTACAAGTACCTAGTTTCTTGTGGAAACTAGTTGAGGAATATGACCTATATTATCTCTCTTTTGAAAACACTTTTGTTCAATGTATATTTACAACTTCACCCAAAGTGCTTCCTCTTCTAAACATTGTTTGTTCTTCACACTCCTCATTTGTTCATGTAGTAATTTGACCGTCAACTCTTCAAACATGGGCAAGTCTTTTTAAGTTGAGATTGAATAACCAAAATGATGAAATCTTGGTGGTAAAACATCTCACATAACACATTTCAACCAACTATAGACAGTTGGCGTTGATGAGAAAATCCTCCATTGATGTTGCTTCATCTTGAGAATTGTCAACTTGTTTTGAACCAGCGTCCGCCGTGATCTTAATATTTAATTTTGAACAATTTTTTCTAAACAACCCAAATGTCCTTGGGTTCTTGTACTCCTATGACATATGGAATAATTTTATCCATGATGGACAAGGTGATGATAATCAAGGCTCTCTCTTTTTACCAGCAAAGATTCTCAACTTGAGCAACAAGCAGCACTAGCAATGTTGGTGGTGCAATTCCAAATGTTGAAACTCCAAACTTTGAGTAAGAAATCTATACAACTGAAGGCTCCACAATTTCCCATAGATCTTCTTGCATTAGTATGAGATAGATCTTCAATATCCACACACTATAGTGGGTCTGACCCTTTACTTTATTTTCTTCAAAGATGTAATTTTCTAACAAAATTGCCATCATTGAAATGGAATAGAACTACAAACTTTGTACAATGCTAGATTCTTGTTCACAACTCATTCTAACATTCAAGAAGTTACACTTTTGTATGCTACTGGATTCTTCTTCACAACAGGTCTCACCACTTTCTGCATGCCTAGGACCCTTCCTCACCAAGCTTTGATACCATTTTGGAATTGAGAGAATAAACAAAGCTTAATTATTGCAGAAAGGATTCAATAGAGAATACAAAACAACTTGATGGGAGGAGCCCATCCAACAACATTAAAGGAAAAAAACAACCAACAAATTGACACTAAACTAAAGCCACAAAAATTGTATCACCACAAAGTTAAGTGGCATAGCCTACCAAATAATTTGGAGTGGTGGAAGGTAACAGCTAGAAATAGTAGACTTCTGAGACCTACAACAGCTGGTATGATCTATTTTCTTTAAAATATGCATTTGGGGTTTCATTGTTGGAATCACAGATCTTTTGTTGTTCACATGCAACAATCTATTTGAGCTCATCCCCATTAGGCCATTGTTATGCAACAATCTTTTTGAGCTCATCCCAATCAGGCCGTTGGCGAGGATCCATGTGCCAACAGTGGTGCACTAATTCCCTCATCTTGGGCCTCACATCATCAGGAAGCTCTGGTTGTCGTCCTGATAGAACCAGTTCATAGTTTGACAAAGGATGCCCTTGTAAAGGAATTAGGATAATTAGTATCTCATAACAAACCATACCAAGACTATACACAGCAGGTGACTGCGCGAGTTTGACATCTGATCCATCCCTCAATGCTTGTAACACTTCTGGTGCCCTCCAAAACCCTGTTCCTCCAACATGATCCAAGCTATCATAGTCACCAACTTTAGTAAAATAAAACTCCCTCTTCGCTGGTATGAATGTATTCAAGGATTCATCTCCCTCTTCATTAGTTGTCCAAGATTTGGGCAAAACAAGGATGTTGGAGGCCTTGAGGTCCTTGTGTAGCAATCCGCATCCATGCAGTTGGCTCATCCCAAGAGCAATTGCTTGCATTATCCCTATTTGTTGAGCATAGCCAAGAAGCTCATGGCGACTGTTGGTGAAAGTTCGCAGATCACCTCCCATAAGTTCCATGACTACTGATACTTTGCCCTTCTTATATCCACTCACACCCCGATCACGTCTCAAAGAAAATAAGCCCATACACAAGCAGTCATCACCATTTCCATTTGTCTCAGCAAATCGACTGCATTAATTCCACGACCTTTGTATTGTTTGACGGCCACATTACGACTAGTTTTCAAGTACTTGGCCAAGAAGATTTTTGCCTGGCCCCCTTGAGCGATCTCCTTCACGATTTCAAGTTCCTAAGGATGTATTCGTTGCACAAAGTGGAAACTAGCTTCTTCCTCGTTTGCAGTCTCCACATGATTTGGATCCTTGGGTAGAAGCTGACTCCAAAAGTCCCCAGGTGCTGTGCTGGAATATATCGGTTCAACTATTGAATTGGTAACCTCAGTCGGCGGTTCTGTACTTTGTGCTGTTGCAATAGATGTGTCCTTGTTCAGTGCTATTGTAGTAGATGTTTCCTTGTTCAGATCCGAGGAGTTGCTGCTGTTGAGGTGAAAAATGTCTGTGAGAACTTCAATCGGCAGCTTTGTACTCTGTGCTGTTGTAGTAGATGTTTCCTTGTTCTCCTTCGAAGAGGAGGAGCTGCTATTGAGGTTAGAAGTGTCTACGATAACCGCAATCGGCAACTCTGCACTCTGTGTTGTTGTAGTAGACGTGTCCTTTCTCATCTTCATGGAGCTGTTACTGCTGTTGAGATCACAAGTGTCTGTCTTCACCTCATCTGTCGCGCTTTCTGATCGGGAAATTGTTTGTTTTCTGGATGGCAATCTCAGTGCACTGTTGAAACCGTGTTGTTTGCCCTAATTGGCATTGGTCTGTCCATGGAAGACCATTCGGGGGTTTGTAGAGTAATAAGGATTACTCAACGATTTCTGGCTCAATGCCGATCACGTGAGCACATTTAAAGGTAGCTGAAGTTTATCTCTGAGGTGGAATTAGATCTCGAATCAAAGACATTGTTTGTGGTCTTTGAGAAATTGCAGTTCAGTTCCACTGATGAAGAAGGCCCATTGATGAACAACCCATAAGTAGTTTGGCTTCCAACTATCATTGACAACTAGTCTGATCCAGTCCTCTTCTTTGCAAGAGTCTCTTTGAATCTCCAATTCCTTTACCAACTCACTGATTTTCTTGGTTCAAGCTATCTGCTTCAACAGCTTAAACTCTGGAACTAGCTGGCATTGAGGTAAGATTTCATTCCCTCTTGTTGAGGAAGAGTTTGTGGGTCTGACAGCAGCTTAAGGGCAAATGTAAGGTGTACACATAGATTTCAAGGAGGCAAGGCAGGAACTTTTTGGGTAGGGAGAACCCTACTTTTAGAGCTGACATTGGGGTTAATCCTTGGAGGGATAAACTGCTAACTAGATTCAAAGGAATGGATTGAATAAGATATTGGGCATGTCGATTGTAGGATGCTGAGAGTTGGACCAACAGTCAGACACCCTTGAATTGACTACTGCAGGGTTTTCATTTCTATGGGATCTTTACAAAAGTCTTGGTGTGGACATGAAGTATGTTAAGCCTACACAACTTCTGAGAGGCTGAACACAAGATGTAGAAGGGAATCCTGACTTCTCTGACAAGGATTCAGCAGTGGTTCCAACCTGTGGTACCCATTCCTCCTGAGTAAGCTGGAGGAGCTCTGTTGGTGTCAGGGCTGATCCAATTGGAAGTTGAATTGCCCCCTGAATTACCTGCTCCAGTTCCACATCCCACTCTGGCCACTGCAGCCTTGAGTTATCACACATTTACTTCAACCTGAGCTTGACACTTTTTGCAAAGAAATGGCTATTACTCTTCTCATGATTTGTGATGGGTGTCTGTGTCAGTCAGCCAGTATGCAAAGTAGGTTAGAGTAGGTTGCAAAGTCTCTTATCCAGCTTTGGAGAGTCCCAGAAAGAATTTCTGAGCCTTGTGAAGTTGTGGTTCTGCTCAAGAAACCCATGTTTCCTTATTGAAGTTGGTTGGGAAGTTTCCCTGCAGTAGTCAGTACATTCAAGTTATTGCTGCTTCATTCCATTGCCTTTTCATTCTGATTTCACGGACAGAAGGGAGAAGAACTTTTCTTTGACCTCAATAGTATCTGAACTCAAGATGCAAGATTCAGAACATGTAGAAAGAAACATTCTATATGCCTTGTCCAGACAAAATAAGGTTTTGGATCTTCTGTGTGTTTGTTATTCCTTCTACAAACAGACTATGAAACCAGACAGGACAAAAGACTACTCAACAGGACAGTGGATGAGCTATTGAGAATGCAAGAAATCTACTTATGGCTCATGGATATTGACAGAAGGGAGGATGGGATCAACTCGTTGGTCCCTTCTGGGACCTGGAGTGGAGGTAGGCCTATGGCTGTCTTTTATTGACTACGTCCGTCTCTCTCTCAAGTAGAGTAATACTGCTCCTGCAGCACTAACCTAAACGTTGTCAGCTTGGGTCACTAGAGAGAGTCGACACAGACAGGTCCGTCTCTCTCTCAAGTAGAGTAATACTGCTCCTGCAGCACTAACCTAAACGTTGTCAGCTTGGGTCACTAGAGAGAGTCGACACAGACAGAGCGGATGATGATATTACACTCTTCCTCTGCAATATTACCTAGTCATTACCTATTAAGAAGAGGTGAGGACTTCGATAATTTCACATAGCCTGTTGTTTCCAGCAACTACAAACACACTGAATGATTGCTAGTCACAGTATGAGACTTGGAAAAAAGAACAGTACTATTTTGAAACAGTTGGACTATTTACAGGATCTTAACAGACTGTTGTTCTGTAACGTTGTAGACCAAGCTGCCCAGAAAACTGAATACTACTTAGCCTACTACATCGGGTGGGGGGGGGGGGGATAAACAAGCCAGCAGCAGCCACAAAATCACTGGCATACATAAGTCTTCTTCAGCACCTGGACGCTTTCTGCAACTGATGTCCACAGACATGTCTCTCTGATGGATTCAATGATACAAATGAGATCGGAGGGGATTTTCACAAGAGCCCTGTGAATTATATGGTCTTGGACTTCTTGTGCAACTCTAGCTCACCTTTTTTTTTTACCCAAAATAAATATTGCTGCTAGTGAGAACCGGCATGTAGGTTGCAATAGCCTGTCATTGTGCCCTTTATTAGCACCCAACATATTTATTTAAAAACAATTCCCCAATAACAGGGCGACATTAGCCTCAATGCCTTGATTGCTTTTATAAAAAAATTGTGGACTCTGAGAAACTTTTCCAAATTCCCATCTTGCTATTAAGTAGTTTCAATGATATTCCATCAGCCAACAAGGGCACAGTGACTTGAGAGCCTTTGGGTGAACCCAAGCCAGTCCATTTAAATTATTTCTAAACATTACAAATATTCCATGCTTAGACTAAATCAGGGTGTCTGAGTTCAAATTTAACATTTTTTGGGCTTAATATGGCCACTGAGAGGGCTCACTCAAAAAGGTCAAGGTACCAACATGGGTGCTGGTTCACCCTGGCTTTGAAGCTGTTTAAAATGATGCCACGTGGCGCTCTGAAATTTCAGATTGCGTTTTGAGCCTTCAGGCCTACCTCCACTAACAAGCTCACAAAAAGAAAGAGCTGGAGAGCTCACAAGCAGCATGGCAACTGTAGTTGATATTGTGGAAGGCAGAGGCTGAAATAGCAAAACCAAGCCTCTCTGGGCAACTACTTCACTTCTGTGACTCTATTGAACCTGTCTAAACTGGGTACTGCACATGTGATTCCAGAGGATCTGAGCATTGTATGGAGACCTGACACCTGCATAGTACCTAACTTCTCTTACATAAAATCCAACATAAACAAACAGCCAAGCTGGTATTCTGCAAGATCCTCAAGACATCTTGCTAAATGTATGCATCGCATCTACTCTAGAAGATCATACATTTAGAATTTGTTTTAAAATATAGAGAGAAACAGTCCTGTTTTTGCATTTTGCTTCACTTTGGACAGTTGAACAATCCTTCTATTCTGACAAGCTCAAAACTTGCTACAAAGTATGATTAAACACTACTGTGCAGACAGGAGAGGGAAGAAATGATTTATTGATTCACATCCTGTCCATTCAAATGTTAAACCTAGCAAGGAGATCTGTTTTGAGCACTTGTGGTGTACTCAAAATTTTCTCTATTCTTCTTACCAAAAGCCTCCTTGGACCAGCAAGTCATTTGGCAGCTTGCTCAGATGCAAGCATTCAAGAACAATTATGACTTGCCCAATTTGTATTTCCTCTACACACTATCACTGTGCATCTTTGAACATCATCATCTGAAGCATATGATAACAAGAACGTTCCAATGGAACAGAAAGACAAAATCAGCAGCAGCAGCCTAAGCCTATTTCTTAATTATCTTTGGAGGAAGTTGAGCAAGATGCAGTGCCTGATAAGGATTTGCAATATGCAACCAGATCTTCTCCATCATTTATTTTGGCTAGGGTTTGGAGTGTTGTTCTGGATACAAGTGCAGGGTTATTAGTGAGGACGTATGAATGGATGAGTTCAATCATACCCTGTGAAGTTTTTGTTCTCAGTCTTCTTATGTAGTGTTTGTTTGAGCATGCATTCTGCAAACACTTCTACTCTTGCTGTTTCCAGGCATGAACAAGAATTCATACAAGCAAAGATTGACGGGTCTTGCCTAAAAACTGATCCAGATTTGTAAGCTTGGAGCTTTGGAGCCTTTCTTGGTAATGGCCTGAGAACTAGTGAGGGCACAGAGTGTACTAACATATCCATTCCTTCTGGAATGAAATAATTTCCAGAAGCAAGAGAGTAATTCAACAACAAAGCACAACTACTACGCAGGAGAGCTTAAGATTGACATTGAAGTGCTTGTGTGAAGAGAGCATGCAAAAGCCCTAGAAGCAGATTCTTACTCAGAAAGAGTGTAGTTCCTGGTGCAATGCAGTCCAGAGACAAGATGGTTATCACCTGCCGAAAATGGAATTCCTGTATCTATCATTTATTTATTTTCTTTACCAAATATAATCACAAGCATCAATTGATCTGGAAGGACACCTTCAAGGATCCATTTCTCTTGTTGTCAAAAAGAATTGGCATGAAGGAAATCTAATGCTCTGAGAAGGAACAAACCACTAAAGTGAAATTAGACAAATAGAGGTCCACGAGAGGAGATGCAAATAGCAATGATTTATTGGAACAAGTGATTCCACTTTCATACTTTACAGCTTACTGAGCAGCTCACTTGTTTTGTGTGAATCTAGACACAGGATGGTGTAGATCTGCCTGATCCAAGGTTGCCATTAGCACATTCCCTCTCACATACTTTGCTGTGTGACTGCAACAAGGATAGAACAAGACAATCAACATGATACATGTGCCTCTGTGTGTGTGTTTCTCAAAAGACAAAAAACTCGGAGGAATCATGAAGTAATTTTGAGCCATTTTGAAAAATATCAGAGCAATCAATTTGCAAAGGTATGTGTAGTTTAGACAGTTAGGTTAGTTTTCTAAGTAGTGCTTCTGTGTGCTCTTTCTTCTGACATGCAACAACACCACCTTCTGAGGAATCAGAATATCATCTCAGTATACCTCAGTATTATATACATAATCTCAAGACGCGTCACATTTGTTTTTCTATTATTTGAAGTCTGATAGCATGGTCCATTTCATTTGTGGACTCTTTGCTTTCCTATATTGAACAGCAATTGAGGATTCAATTCTTGAAAGCATGACAGTGGTAGCACACATTTGTGTGCCTGCAGTCATGCACTCTCTTCCTCATATGTCCCTCTCTGCTTATATATGTCCCTCATTTCTTTGATCTGCGAGCTTTCTTTGAACCCCAAGCCTCAAATCTGGCTGCAGGGCATCCACATGGAGCTTGGAAAATGAGGACAGCTCGTCCATTTGGGGGTGCCATCCTTCGCAGGCCTGCTTCCAGCTCCTTAGGATCTTGCCCAAGCTCCACACTGGCATTCCAGGGGAGCTCTTTGACAATTGGAGCTGATGACAACACCGTCCTCACACATTGCTCTGTCTCGAGCTGAATATTCAGCTCCATGGACTTGCGCAGGCCACGACACTGAGGATTATCACAACGTTGTCGTCGTGACTTACACTCATAAATTCCATATGCCCCTAGGACAGATATGAATGAAAGAATGGCTCCAGCAGCATATGCAATAGGAGCTTGATATACTACCTCCCCAATCAGTATGAAAAGTGCTGGCAAAACTTCTCCCATTTGGCGGAATACAAATGCAAAGTAAGGTGTGAAGAGAAAGCCACAGGAACCTAGAACCAAGATCAAAATGATGATATCAACTGCTGCCCCTGTTGATGTGATATGGTCACAGAAGGGAGGCATTGAAGCTGTCCAGGATAGTGGTGGGCTCTGCTTCCTAGGCCGTTGCTGCTGATGTTGGTGGTGCTGTGAATGGACCATGATCTGATCAGGAAGTGTCTGTGTGTCGGACATTCTGTAATGGTAATCTAAGGCCCTATATGATGAACCCCAGCCTTGGCAATCCACCATCCCCACAAATACTACACGTGTGTTCTCTTGAGCTGTAGGCAATTTCCAGCCTGAAAAATCAAGATGATGAATGACTGATCATCATCACAAACAACACACATACACAGACAGAAATTTAGTAATTATCTTAAAGAAACAAGCTCAACAGACTAATTCTCATGAGAACTTCAGAAATTCACTTCTGGCCCTTCCCATGACACTTGATCCACGTTTCTCCGATTCCACAAGAAAACACCAGAAGGAAAATTAGAGACAATAGAAACAGATGCGGCAGATATTGCCACACGACCTCCGCTTTGCATCAGAGAAAAGACAACTATATCCTCTCAGATCAAACAAGAGTTCAAACTCAGAAACAAACCATGAACTCAAGAGGATTGTAGAGAAAAGTTGCACCCATGTACCATGTATCCAAAGGATCTATCAAAGCACGAACACTAAAAACTAAGATTTTCTTCCCTTCCAATTAGTGTACTTCTTCCTTCACATCAATTACTCCAAGATCGAAAGGAAATCCTACAAATCCACTTTCTCTCCACACAGATCTTTAGAATGAAGGAATGACCCTAAACACTAGAAGATATAATTTGCAATTTGCATCTTTCCTCTCTCTCGTCTCGACACGAAGTACACAAGAAAACGACTTTCAACAACAAAGATCATAAAAACTTTGAAATGGGAAAACCCTAGATCGCCTCATATTCTTCGCAAATGAAGAGCATACTTGGATCCAAAATAATACAAAACGACACAAATCCCACAACAAACCCTCAACTCGATTTCCCCCTTTCTATTTGCAGCCCATGAACACCATAAATTGCAAAACTCCTCGCAACTCTACCAACTCCATTCCCCCTCTTTCTATTGCACTTTATGGACTCAACAAATCGCAAAACTCCTTACCATAGCCATCGATTTGACACTTTTGTTGCAAAGCCTCTCTTTCAACCCCCCAAATCTCAAAACAAATTGTGCATATACATCCAAGTACACACTATTCTCACCCACACAGCACAAACAAACTTCCAAATAAGAAAACAAACTTCCAAACAAGAAAACAAGCTTCTAAACAAACAAGCTCCTTATGGCATAGCGAGGGCTTGTGTCCCCTTGTGGCAAGTTCAAACTAGCAACAATCAAAATAGCAAATGCTCTACGAAGTTCCCCCAAGGAAAGGAAAGAACTCAGAATAGTTCACGGTAACACCTGGCGATCTCATTCCTCAAAATGTGGGACCGACTGAAAATTACCTACTACATCGTTCCTAAAGTTTCGTCCTTACCAGGCACAAGAGCCAACAAACAAGGTTTCCAACAAGAACGTCAAAACGGCGACGAGACAGAAGAGAGGGAGAAAGAGAGAACAAGAAAATGAACTCGGTGTGTAATCCAGCTCTCGCTCTGCAGGCGGAATTCACAAGGAATTCGCCACACCCGTCACTATCAATTTCTCGTGGAATAGGCGGAATTCACAAGGAATACACCTCACCCATCGCTGTCAATATCTCGTGTTAAGCCAAATATCGCAATCATCGCACTCATAAAAAAGGATTCTTCTTACCTTTATTATCACGTGCAGGGTTTCTTTTGTTTTTCAATTTTGTGATAATTGTTTTTATAAAAAAATAAAATTGTGATTTAGCCAAACTGGCCATCGTCTACATAAGGATTTAGCCAAATTTGGCTAGAGATGCTATAGACAGATATGAAAGTAGAAATTTCTAAGAATCGTTTTTTAAAAAAATTTGGCTACCTGCTGGAGCTTCTTGTAAAACTCTGGCAGTATTTTTAAAGATTTGATATCTGGCTAATTTCTCCTTTTGTGTTGCGCAAAAGGCGTTTGAATGTGTCAAAATCATATTTTTTCAGGTGGAAAAAAAAAGCAAAAATTCGCCAGAATTTTATAAAAATGCTGCAAGTTACATGATAATGATCACATCCAAATAATTTCTTCACAAACTAAACAAGCAACCCGTAGGTGTTTGTGTAACGGCTCTGCCACCCTTTCGGCATTTTGAAAGCAGAAAGAGTTTTAAATAGGAAGTGTTTCATGAAACTTTGCAAAAAAATGAACTCACAGTTCACACTAACACGTGGTGAACATTCCTCATTAAATAATTTGTTAAATACTTTAAACTTTTTTTTTTGAGAATATGACCTTTGGTTGGTGGAAATTGTCATAATCATGGTTGACGACATCATGAATAATTTAATTACTTCAAATTACATCATTATGTGGAAAACTATTTGGCCATGAAAAATGTAATAATTCCAAATTTAAAAAAGGAATTGAATTTTTGAGGAAAAAAGTAATTGTTTGTTTTTTCAATGTTGAACCCCGACGCTACTTTAAATGCATTTGGAGGTATTTCATATGATTAAAAGGTTGAAATATTATTATGTGTTGTTGCCAGTGATACTTAGAATTTGGTTTGCACAACCCCATCATCATACCCTTTTAGAGAAGGGTACATCCCCCCCATTCAGGGTTCCATCCAGAATATGCCCTCCTTCTCTTAATGCCTTACCTTCCACAAACTTTGTTTCAACTTTTACCATAGGAACTCTAATGAAATGTTTCCCGATTTTTCCATATTATCATCCAAAGTTGTGGCTTGTTGAATTATTACTTTTTACAATTCCTTAGGGGAAAGGTCTTTTTAGAGGAAAATGGAGAGGCAAAGCTTTTGGCAAAAATATATAAGAATATTTTTAAAAGATCATGACCTAGGTATGTTACTTTTTTAATACATATTACCTAAAAGATGAGAAAAAATGAAATGTTTATTATTTGGGTACTACTCCCTTCCTAAACATGCCCTCTTGCTTGTGTGTGATGACATCTACATGTTGTAGGTTGGGTTTGAATAGGTATCAAACTTAGCAAGACCAATTTGTGGGTTTTTATGTGTATGGGAAGGTCTGGTCCCAAGGGCCTCCCCTAATTTTAGGGTCACATAGCCTTGATGGCGGTGGGTGTAGGCTTGAAAAATTAAGTTAGGCCCATGGGAACAGGCCTTCCTCATCCTTAATAAGGAAAGATATGTAAATTCAAATGGCAAAAGGTCTATGAACAAAAAGTTGTGAAAACTTGGTATTTTTTCCAAATTATCATGATATCTTTGGGGAAATTTTTTATCTATTTGACAAAATGAAACCCATTTTTTAAATTTTAAATATAAACCGAAATTAATAGCCCAACTTCCAAGTTGTTATAATCTATTTTCATATGTAAACATTCAATACAAATCTTTGAGATTTCCAACCAAGATTAACTAATGTGTAATGCAGGATCAGTTCTGTAAATAGTAAAAAGATATTGCAATGTTTCAAATCCTTTACAGAATCAACTTTGGCTACATCTATAATCTTTTTGACCTTGTCAAAAAACCATTTTGAAAAAGGGGATGATTGCTTTTGATAAATCCTTTCACACTCATTGGTCCAAGCAATTTCAGACCATATCAATAGTACACTGTACCATGTTGATGATGCCTTTCACTGAAAAAGATAAAACATGTACCATTTTCACAACACTATAAATGTATCAAACACTTAATGAGATTCAATGGATGAGTACCCATCCTTACGACACTATAAATGTATCAAACACCTAATGGGATTCAATGGATGAGTACCCATCCTCACAACACTATAAATGAATCAAACACCTAATGGGATTCAATGGATGAGTACCCATCCTCACAACGTGAATAGATATAGTTTGACATACTTAAACTGGTTGATATATCATGCACTATCATGATTCATGATTGCTTCCCATGTTCTTGTGACTCATTTAGTACTACACCATGATAAGTGTTACCTTCTATATCCAAATCAGCTATGTTTTAAGGTCATAAGTCACCAATTTGCGAAAGCCATTGTGTTTACGCATGAGGATCAAACTTGGTGAAGGGAACAACGATCAACTCATTTCAAAACAAAGCAGAAGTTGGATATGGTAAAGAACACCAAAGTATTGGATAGATGGTTAACAAAGTGCTCTAAGAATATCTTTGTATATTTTAATCACAGCAAAATACAGAACTCCATTTATTCCATGTGTGATTTCGATAAACAGAAGTGTCAATTTCCATTTATGTCATTACTTTGAATTCACAAAATGAATTCAAGTATATGTGAACAATATTTCAACACAGAGTTGTTTGATTCTATAATTCTTGCTGCAAGAGAACTTCCACCATACCTTCTGGTCATTTGCACATCATTGTCTACTGTGGCAATCCATTTTAGCATATAAAAACTTGTACTTACAAATACTTCAAGATAGATTAACACTTTCAAAACCCAATTTATTTGAGGGGAAAAAAAGAACGGATTCATCATATATATATACAAAAAATTGAACCTGCCAAAGGAAACATATAAATATTAAAGCAGAAAATTTGTAGAAAGGAAAAGCCAGGATCTGATTGAAGGAGGACGATAGCTTGGATTTTAGGGAAATCTGTCCAATGAAATTTGGACCCATAGCTAATGTTAATGTGAAATTTTCAATCAAAACTAATTATTTCTTTTTTTATATTTTTTGATTGCCAAATAAAATAGAGGTCGTGGAGACCAACACCTGTCTTTAAAAACATAATGATTGTCATACAAACAATCTATCAATTAAATATGCCATTTCAACATTAAAACCTGGGACAAATTTGCTTTGAAATTAAAATATTTCAATAACTTGGTGAAAAAATATATATAATAGACCTACATTTTGGTCTACTCTTTTTGTTTGTTTATCTTATAATGACTCTTTGTAAGAGTATGAAAACTAAAGATAGAATTCTTAATACGTGGGTGGGTCCATGATGGTTGCATGTTTGTCATTGAATCAAACTCTTTTGGCAAAGTTGGGTGGTTATACCTTGCTAAAACACCTGGAAAGTTCAGATGTGGCGTGAAATGCATCTAACTTTACTTTCATATTGAGAAGCTAACTACAAAATCATGCTCATCAAGAGTGAATCTCTATGGTGTAAAGATGGTCTCTTAGTTGAGGTCCAATCATCCTCTTTGATTTACATGCAGCAACAAAAACAAAAAAAATCGTCTCTTGATCATGGAACCTTTTTTTCTTTTGGGTGATGTGTTTGATGATGCTCCCCAAGGCATGAAATGAACACTTACTAATCTTCATCAGTATTTCCTTGACATGGTGAAACCCCCACACACCCATTTATAAGAACCCTACACATAGGAAGCAGGAACCATAAAAACCTAACACACCCTCTGCAAGAACCCAGGAATGCAAGAGGGAAAAAATTGCAGATTTTGAGTTGGGTCCAAAATACATAATTAGCTTGGTGTACTGTAGGTTTAGTCATTGTTGCAATACAGCTAGTTTTCTAGTTTAATTATTGCATATGTACACAAGAACACAATCCAGTGCTTTCTTCAATCAACACACATGTTTTCTTCAATCACACAAGAACAAAATCCAGTGCTCACATCCCTAATCAATTAAATAAGCTGATTAGAAAAGAGAAGGCAACCATACTTACGTACAATTTAAGTATTTGCTTGCTCCTAGCTCCATGGCTACTGCACCCAAGTGACCATTATAGAGCAATTGCAAGTTGACAAGTGTATATTTGAAGAAGTCCATTTTTGCATCTGACACAGTTATGTTCATTTATTGAGCAGTCTTGAGATTTTTACAGTTCATGGGCGGCTCATTCAAAAGCCTGGACTTTGTGCTGGGGAAGAAAGTATAAGCAGAAATGCTTTAAGTAAAGCAACTTCCTTTGATTTATGCTTGCATTGCATCAGGCAAGTCCATATGGCAGTGATAGTTTTTTGCTTCACACTGCAAGAAACTTAATGCTTGATGGTAGATACCCACCCAGCAGACCCTTCCCAGCAAATTCATGGAAGCACAAAGACTTGTCTTTGCATGTCTGGGGGATTTTTTTGTGGAAGTGGGACTAAGGACAGAAAAAGCAGGCTGAACAACAAAGATTGTATTGCAAGCAAGGTGTTTTGTCAACTTGCTTTTGAACATTCATAAAAACTTCAGATTTGGTTGTCATTTTTCAGTCATAGATATGGACTTGGTAGCTTCTATCAACCAGCTTTGAAGTTTCAAGGATATTGTACGTGGGATGATTTTGGGGACATTATGGATCAAGAATTATGTTGGAAAGAAATTATATCACAAACAGCCTGGTTTTTTTTTTTTTCAATTTTGCAATATTGAAAATATGGCATGCCTTTCCAAGAAATGAGCAAGATAGGCTTAATTTACACTCCAAAACACATTTCCCCAAAAAAAAATTCCCAAATTTTTTTTTCCCAGAAAAGACAAAAATATTCCCCAAAAAAATCAGGCATAATGCAATTGGAAACAGCTTCCAGAGGAACTTCTAATTTGCAAGGAAATTTGGGGAAGAAATTCAAGGAAAAGAATCAGAGTGAACCAACAACGAACCTCACACCATGAGGGATGGATGATGTGTGGAAAGGACGCTTTTCCATTGGGTTTCAGTTCCCTAGGTAGCCCAAGGTGTATAGCTTTGTTTCTGTTTTTACTACCTACTTACTAACCACACTTGGTGCTTACATATTTACTAGCATCATCTACATGCATCTACTCACTAAATAATGGCCACAATGAACCAGCAGCCACCAGAGCACCATGAAGGATGAATGGTAAATGGTTGGGAAACAGTTTTCTGTTGGGTTTCAGTTCCTCCGCTAACCATGGTGATTAGCTCAGTTGCTTTTTTTTTCCTACCTACCTACTAACAACCCACAAGTAGGCTGTTATTAAGTAAGTAGTAAGAACAGCAGTTAACTATGTATAAACTATCTACATACCCAGTAGTTACCTATTTTCCTACCTATTTTCCTACCTATTTGCCTATGTATGAGACCTATTTCTTACAGAATTGGTTACCAAGGTGAAACCAAATATTAACTCGGTTGAGGTTCATCCACAAGTGAGTAATAATGGCCATTCAGTTTATGGTGTGCTATTGGGTGCTGGTTCAGTGTGGCCCTAAATAACCAGCTTTAACCCTACCAGCCATTCTTGTAAAGGACCTATCTATCCTGTCACAGACCTATTGTTTAGGCGATAGGTTACAAGATTGAAACCAGACATCAACTTAGATAGGATTCATCCACAACGGACTCACAATAGGGTTTTGTTGGATGGTGCAACCAATGGCCACCAATGCATCATCCATCAGAAGCCACCATGCAGTTTGTTAGTAGATAAGTAGGTTAAATAGCACTTACCTATGTATAAGTCATCAAATTTCCTAAAGGTCACTTATTTTCTTAGCTATGTAACTATATAGAGGACCTACTTCTTTGTCATGTACTATATAATGTTGGTGTTTATAACTATCATTGTTTGCACACACATCACAAATGACAAAATATATCTTAATGGCGTATAATTTTCAAACAAATTAAAATGTGATTGACTTGTAAACAAGCAAGAATCCAAGCCCAAAACACAAAATAGAAAAGAACACCATGTGCAAAGGTTTTTACAAAAAAAAAACCAAAAAATATTGCAAAGCCAAAAACACCATGTGTTCTAAAATGTCAAATCACCAAAAGTTGTGATTTGAAAACTCATAACTTGGGATTATATAACAAACACTAAACAACTTGAACCTTGTTCACATATGAATTAGTTCCGAGTTAAAATACAATTAACTATGCTAACCCAACTTAAAATTAATATAATTAAACTTTAATGGATAATTAAACTAACACAATGTGAACACTTATAACTATTATTGTATACACACACATCACAAATGAGAAAACCCACCCTAATGGCACATCAAAATTTCAAACTGCCCTCCTATTTAAGGCTAAGGTCCCACTAAGCAATGTAGGGAACCCTTCCTATAAATCCACCACATATGAACACCTTGTTTATAAGGTGAAAAGACTAATAGGTTGAGTGCAAATGTCAACCCCATCGTTAACAACCTAACTATAATCCCCCCAAATCCTTAATCAAATATGCATCATCATGAAGAAAAAACTTATGCTATTTCCTTACTACCTAACTATAAAAATCCCTAGGTTTATGTTGTGCATTAATGGCAAAAGCCATTTTTTACAAGTATTTCCTTCAAAGTTGGTGTCAAACATCCCGTATGCCAACCTCTTGAACATTAATCATACACCAACAAAATTGTTACCCTTGAAGATTGCATGGATAACATACATCAAAGGCCAACATGGACAACAACCAAAGAGGGGTCAAATTGACCATTCACACTAAAAGATGACACAATGCATAATTTCGCATGTGCTCTTTCCATGTTTGACCATTTCCACCTAGAACAATATTCCAAAATATAGTACCTTATGCACATTTGAAATTACATATCCTCCACTAATCACATCTAATGTAATCAATGTTGTTTGTTACATATATACATAATCTCCTAATTCAAATCTACATACTCAAAGCCAATAATCACATCCTTGAATAATGGCATAATATAACATATTTCAAAGTTGAACAATTATTAAATTATCCATACCCATTGGCATTACACGTCGAAGCAAAACTACCCATTGTTCACATGCCTAAAGCCACACATTCATATCAACCAAATTAATTACCACCATTTCATTGCATTGGATTTAAATTGGTAGTTCAGGTTCACAATCAAACAATTAAAAAATATGGTAAAAAGTATGCAAGAGAAACGTATGCACTAAACTTATGTCCCATGGCTAACCATGGTGATTATAGGTCCCAATTGTCAAAATGGCCCTTTTGAAGCCCATATGTTCTCAAACCCTACTTCACTATTTGCACCATCCATTTAACTAATTCTCTATTTCAAAATGGTTTCATGAAGTTGTGTGAATGATCAATAAGTGTTTTTTCACATAATTTTTAGAATTCCCCATGGAATGTTGTACCTTGGTTAATGAATACTTCGACTATAATGCCAAATTTGTTAAACATATAATTTTTAAATGCATAGGTATCACTTTCATAATTATGTTCTAACAATGGCAACAACTTTGACCACTTTAAGAAATGTCAATCATAACCAAAACATATAAATTATATAAAAATGTCAAATTCAATGGGCCGACAAATCCAAACTCCACCAACACCCAAAACCCCATGATGGGCAAGGGGTGTAAATGAAATGTCAGTGCACTAAATGGCACCTACACTCAATCACACACCACACACTAAAAAACAAATTATTACACTTGCAATTGCATCCCCCACTAGTAGTATTATGTTTAAAGCAATTGTAGGTCCGTTAAGGCCCAACTCTTCATGAACATGCCACACAAGGATTTCACATTATTTTAGGCAAGGCACAACCTACACTTGTCCATTAATTGTCCACACTTATAGAAAGGAGTTGCCTTCCCATTTGAATTGTTTTTCCATATGCACAACCTATTCAAGCTCCTTGTGAATCAATCCAATTGAAACTTCAATCAATTATTTACAAGTATGCAATAATAATGCATCATCAAATATATTTAAGGCACCATCACCTTTTGGTTCAATGTTCGCATAACAAGAATCTCTGTTACTCAAGTTACTATGAGATGCATTCCCAAAACATCCCAATAAAATACATAAGTATGCAAATACACGCCAACTCAAAACTACCTCCAATTCCACGTCACCATACTAATGAGCCCCATTGGCGTCCTTTTTGTTGGAACTTGGGTTTTGAGTCAATCCATCAACATTACCACTTGATTCCATTAGGGATTCTAGAGGTTGGTGATTCGTAACCAAAGTGAATGTGCTACCATAAAAATAGTAATGAAATGGTGTATTGCCCAAACAATATTGAGTTACTCCCCTTTGGATGATTTATATTTGGCTATTGTTTTGTTATATGATTGACCAACATATGCCATCACAAACTCTTGAACATCATCATCAAGTTGAGTAAGCACAATTCCTAACCCTATAATATTTTGATTAATATGTAACTAAAAGGGTTGTCTCCATATGGGTTCTTGCAAAATGGGAATTGATGTGAACATGGCCTTCAACTCCTAAAATATTTATTCCTATGTTGCATCCCATATGTATGATTGGTCATCAATTGAATCAGAGGTTTAGCAATGCTACTAAATCTTTTAACAAATTATCAGTAATAGTTACACAAGCCCATAAATGATCACAAATAACTAACATCTAATGGCTAAGGATCATGTGAAATGGATTCAAAATTAGCCTTTCAAAACCCCAATTCACATGGATAAATCATATGACCTAGGTATTTCATCTGATGTGAAAAATTAACATTACTAGGATGCAAATTAAAGTTGTATTCTTTAAATTCATCAAACACCTTGTGCAAATGCAACATGTGATCCCCTTGAATTAAACTAGAGATAACAATATTGTTGATGTACCATTTGACAAAACCAATACTCACCAACATTTGATCCATAACTTGTTAGAATTTTGTATGGGCATTCTTCTAACCAAAAGGTAAGAATTGTCGTGATATAAACAATCTTTTACATGTGCATTTATCCGTCAAAATGTCATCTTGACCTTGTCACCTTCCTTCAATGGCAATTAATGGTAACCAAAATGTAAGTCTAAATTATTAAAAACCTTAGCTTACCCAAAGGCATCAAAAATCGCTTCTAGTAAAGGCATGGCATATTTGCCTAATGGGTTGGGTTGTTCACCAAATAGTAATACCCACACATGTGACATTTAAGTTAATTACCAAAAATATTTTTCTTAATTGTCATTATTATTGTGGAAGCATACCCACCCTTAAATATTTTTACCAAACCAACACCTAATAACACTTTTGTTTGAACTTTAACTAAAATTCTTTTCACCTCATTAAACCTATAAGGTCATAAATTTTTTGAAAAATATCATCCTTCAATTTGAACTTTCTATCCTTTCAACCAACCTAATTCTTTCAAGCTAAAAGCAAAACATCCAATGTGATCATGTAATAGTCATTTTGTTTTATGAATCTCACATCCTATAACTATTGGACCAATTTATGGCTCCCATGTTTGTGCAATCACTTATACTTTATGTTGGGATGATAAATTATCCACATTGCCCAAAGATGAGAGTGTTGCATATGATTGTTATGCACAAGATGGGCAAATGTCAACTATCCTTGGTGGCCCCACATCCCTGTTCATTTTCCTAATCCCACAATTGTTAAGGATGTACAATTTGTGTTGTTGCAACATCACGCTCCCCCCCCCCCCCCCCTCGCGTGCCCCAACACCTTGCATAAATAAAATTATCCCAACACAAGGTGCAACATGTGATAATTTGGGTGGAATGGGTGGGTGTGATTGGGAAAAATATATTTGTTTTGCCAATAATAAAGTAAACATATAAATGAGATGTAGTTAATGTACATAACTTGCCCCAAAATTCACCTATGATTTCCTTCGAAAATGTTTGGCATAGCCATGGTGCTAATTTGAAACCCTATGGTGCATTCCCTTTCATCAACATTTGATTCCTCCAAACATGGGGTATATTTGTGTAAGCCACAAATATTGCAAAATCCAAATCAATTCCTTGAAAATAATTTTGATTTGGGGTCTAGATCTTTTTTACCTATACCAACTTATGAAAAACCCTAACATGACCATCCTGAAATGATCAAATCAATTGGCCAAACTTGGCACCCTTAGCAAGGTAATGCCACTTGATGAGGAACAATGATAACCATATACAATCAATGTTGGTAACAAGTTGGGATAAGATTACTACGACATCATGACATAACACATGGAAGCTTGTTTAGGCTGTGAATCCCTTTCCACATAGTGATATCTCTAAACTTGGGTCCTAGATTGTAAAACCATGGTTAAACCATAATTAATGCCTTCAAACAATTCCAAAATTCCAATAGGCACATCTTATCCTTGGTAATGTAACCATAATATTTAACTTCAATCCTATTGGCCAATTATCCACATCCATGAATAATTATGGGCTTGGTGATGGTAAAACATGCCAAGCTTGATGAATGTAATGATTAGTTATTGTTTCCAATTCTAATCATGTACTCCATGGTGGCATGGGATTTAATGTAGATGGCATTCCATTTGCCCATGACATTATGAATTCACTGTTATGGGGATCATTTTGATCCTGAATGTTACCCTCCAACAATTCAAACCCATGTGGAAAGGTTCAAAAATTTGGGCAACATAATTAAGTTATTGAATTTTCCTATTTGTCTTTAATAAATCTCATTGGTAGTGAAGCATTATTGCTAGTTCTTGTCTACCATCCCAATTGATAGTATGTGTTTCTTCCCATAAATCAATGGTAACGTTTAAAAGATACAAAATCATTCCTTCAACTAATATGCCATAGGATGTGGCATGCATAATCAATGTTTGGGCTCACATTATGGTATAATCTATTAGTTTGTTGGGAATAACATGAATCACAATCTCTTGTTTAGTTAATCCCCTAATCTTTTTTGATCCACCTAATTAAAATTTGACAATCATGGTTCAAAATCGACATTAGCCAATCCATGACTTTCAATTGTCACCTTGCCTAACATCAAAGGTTGAACACTTGAATTTAACAAAATTGCATTACCACCACACCAAAGACAAATTGTTGCCCTATCAATGGTTAAACATGTTGGGAGGTCCTGAAATTTGGCCACAACTACATGTTAAAATTAGGATTCAATATATTATGTTTGGTTAACCTTGGAAACAACCTAGGAAATTATAGTTGATACCAAATGGTCCTTCGATGTAACCACCATCCTTGGTGTTCCCCCCCCCCCCCCTTTACACAAGGTGGAAATTGGGCAAAACATGGTTGTTAGTTGAATGCCATGAATAGCCAAAGTTTCAAAGAAAATTGTGGTGTTTGGTACACCATTGTTGCCACCCCCAACAAACTATGTAATGCCCACTTGAAGTGGAATCAAACATCCTCTTTGATGTAATTGGTGCAATAACAAAAAAACCCGTAGGGTTAAAAATTATATTTGCCAACACAAATGTCTATGGTAGGTGGACTTGGCATTAAGCTTCCCCATGTTGAAGATCTAACCTTGCATGGTTTTGACATTTGAACATTCATTCTTGTAGCAAATGCAATTATAAAAACATTTCAACTAAATTGGAACCCCTAATTTGGTCCCCTCACGTGGTGCCCCCCACATGTGGATTATGATCCATCGTTTTTTGAGACATGAAAACTTAACTCCACAAAAGTAATTATGATTAACATACAATTAGAAGACAAAATGTTTTGTTATTTTTGAGTTTTACTTGAAACAAATGCAATGGCTTTCATTTGTGCCACATGGTTCACAATTAATGCTTCCATGTGGCCAAATCTCGTCTTCATGGTGTTGGATTGGTATGGAACTAGTATGGTGACCAACCATTTATCGGTCACACCTTTCCTTTTCTAGCTTTTATGAACATTGGTAATCTATGATTAACCCTATCACAACTTTGAATGTAATGTGAAACAATAATCTACATCACACCCATACATATTACAATGGGAACATGGTTGGTTAGGGTTAGGGTTGGGGGTTGTGATTTGAGATGGGTTAAAGTGATCCCAATTTTGATGTGGTCCACCACACCTCCAACATCCCCCCCTTGTTTAACAAAATACAATGAATGAACAAACACCATTTCGTTTCCATTTGGCCCCTTTATTATTTAATGGCGTGATTTTATTTGGTTCACTATGAGGTTGTTGAATCAACAGTGTCAAGGAATTTTGCAGGTTATTATTATTGAACCTATGTGTAATTACATGTTCCTCCATCATATTAAGCTTGATGCATTCTTTTTCTTTTTTATTCCAAATTAATTATCTTGGTTAAAGAAATATAATGGCATCCTTCACCCTTCATTTAAATTCGTTGTCTAAAATTCCATACCAAAATTGGGCAATCTACATGTCTATGACCCCTTGAAATAATTTTTAAAATTTAGGTATATGTTTCCCACAATCTTTCAAGTGGATGTTGGAATTATTGTAAACTCCACAAATTTTCCATCCAATTTTTTTGATAATTTTGTTGAAACTCATGAAAAAAATGCACAACAAGGTTGAATGTTAACAAAAGACCTTGAATTACATAAGTATCAACACAACCAATTTTGGTGGTTGCATTGTCATTCACTACCCCCACATCCACTAATTATACCACTATTTGAAGCTATCATATTTGCATTGAAAGTTGAAATAGATGTTGGGGTCATGGACTTCAATGATGGAAACATAATTGGATGACTACTATAATCATCATCCCTCAGTTTGAACATCATGGGAATGCTCAAATTCATGACAATCTTTCATCAACGACCTTTTCAAATGTTGAAACAAACCTTTTCATGCCATGAAAAGTGTGAATAACTGGGGTTGTGCATTTATTGCACATTAAATTAAAAGTCAAATGCTTTGATGAAATCATCTAACTCAATGATTTCAACTACCTTTGAATTCCAACAAGGACCCTTGGTGATTG
The DNA here is from genome assembly GCA_963921925.1 of Sphagnum tenellum. Lineage (NCBI taxonomy): Eukaryota > Viridiplantae > Streptophyta > Sphagnopsida > Sphagnales > Sphagnaceae > Sphagnum > Sphagnum tenellum. Next base: position 18,174,573 of record OY998147.1, on the reverse strand, counting down.
TACAAATGTCCTTCATGTCCCACAACAATAATGGTGACTAAACTTGGTGGTGAGCCTATTTCTAAGTTTTAAGAATCTCCCAAATTAAAAATGATGTTGATGTGGGTGGTCTAAACCTCACCCCCCATTTAATAGACTTGTTGATTTTTTTCAAAATATCATTTGTTATGAAAATTTATGTCAGCTCTGTGATGAATTTTAGACTTAAAACCAAAATGTTGAACTTGTGGAGTTAGCCTAATATTAATCTAAAAGGGCACATGCATTCACAAAACATTTCACAAGGCCAAAAAACTTGAGCACATTCTGAACACAAAAAATGTTTTTAATAGCCATTAATCCAATATTGTCACCATGAAAAAGAAGGGGATATTGGATGATCGAATTTAAAATATTCACAACAACGTTGAAATTAGTTTACAACCTAGCCCTACCAAACCTTAATCACTATATTTAGGTAAATCAAGACTCAAATAGGACCCACACAATGATCAAAATTGATGGGTAACCATGTCCCATGCCCAACCATTAATCACACCAATTATGACTTTAAGGTTCAACGCATTAATTAATACAAGTGGGATAGTTCATAACCTTTCACCTTGGGTTTTTCACTATGAAATATGCAAAAAATTTCAAGATATTTACTGAAGAGTATGTGGATGTTCTAGGGTGTCAACAAATGGCACACAATTCAACAAACCCCCTGACTTTTTAAGAAAAAATGACATCCCAAATAGCATGATGATAGGAAATAGGGGCATAGTTTCACAACACAAAGTGAAAATGAACTTTCATACAACACAATCCCCATTGTTATAAATTTTTGTTCAAAAATTACAAGAATAATTTTAAAATTAAAGATTTTTTTTATGGTGTAGCACTCCACCAATTGTGGGTTACAAGTAGCTAAACTTATCAACACAAACAATTGGTGTTGAGAATTCATCAAAAACTAACTTCACACACACCATTTTCTTACATTCATGAAAAAGCTTCCAAATTTGTATCTCCAAACAAGTTGAAACTCCTCACAAATGTAAGCCTCTTTTCTAGGATTCCAATGTCATAGATGGCATTACAATCTAGCTCTATATGTGAAAGATATGAATTTCCAAAAAAAATTCCAATTAATTATTTGTTAGCAAACAACTTTGACTTTGTTGGGTTGTTTGCCAATGAGTAAGTTTGGACTCACTAGTCATAAAAAACAAGAATAATTCACTTCATTGTTTGCCAAACAAATTAAAATATGACTCACTTGCAAACAAATTTGAATCCAAATCTAAAACACAAAACCATGTGTAAAGAAACTTTGATAAAACCCCCAAAATTTGTAAAGCAAAAAACATTATGTTTCGAAATCTCAAATCATTCACAACTTGGGATTATATCCCAAACACAAAATAGCTTGAAATTCATTCACACATGAACCCATTTCAAACTAAAACACAATTAATTGTGCTAACCCAACTTAATTTTAACATAATTAAAACTTAACTAGGTAGCTAAACTAAACATCCTAACATCTTAGATAATGAGTTACAAAGGTGAAACTAGATATTAACCCCTAAACATTAGGGGGAAAAAAATGCATTGAAAATAAGACCAAATTGGTCCATTCTAATGTTTACGAGTTAACTTTCATCCACAATTGAATCATGAGGGACATCTAGTGGATGGTGCATTGGTTCACTTTGACCTCATTGGTTCACTTTAATGTCGGTTTGATATATATATAAGTTTCAGATTGGTATCAATACTATTATTGAATATTAAACATCTCTAGTACTCTTTTTGGAAATACTTGGCTTGATATGAAGTTGGACCCAATAGAAGTTTTTGGAAGATCAAATCAGTTTGGTAGTAAAATTTTAGATACTAGGTAGTCTAATATTCGTATCAAGGAGCCATCCTTCGAGCTCCCCAACATCAGTCCTACCCATGAATCCTACCTTAGAGAAAAATTTACCATCCCTTCCTCATTCTCAAAGTTTGAAATTGTGAAATTTTATCTTTAAGTCTATTATCTATTTCTAGAAAGCAAGGAATTGAAACAACCTCTCTCTCTCTCTCTCTCTCTCTCTCTCTCTCTCTCTCTTGTTCCTTTGGTTCTCTCTTTCCAAAATGAAAAAGTGATGTGTCAAAATGCCCTTTACAGGGATTGTTTATGGTAGATGCTAATCACATGCTTTTGGACGTCACTCATGACAACCAAGATGCATCATAATTCAAAGACTTCTTGAATTGTTTTTTAAACCCATATATATTATGTATATCAATGTGATATCATACCAATAATACTTATCTTGATACCAATATTTCACCATTTCATAATACACTCAATATAGATTAGACTAATTAAAAATTTATAGTGGTCCTTGGTGACAATTTTTTGTTTCTTCATAGTATTGAATTTTTGGAAACACCTATATATACAAGGACCAGATGACCCAATGGGTATTAAAAAAAAGTAATACTAGACCAACATTAGTTCACCCTAGCTCAGGAAAAACTGTTGTCACCTGTGTTGGGACTTTACAACAATTTCATTAGTAATATGGAGAATGTATTGGGAACAATATAACCCTAATCAATGGATTCAATGGTTATTCCTCACACCTATGGCTATTGCTACTTGGTGTTTCATTGCCTTCTTTTTTGGCTATGCTTGAAATGAAGAGACTTTGCATCCATGGAAGATTTGAGATGCAAATTTGGCTTAAAGTGGGAACCAATTTGTGGGTGAAAACAAGATTTAGCCATACTTTGTAATGTGGTTTTTCTTCATAAATTTTTGTTTCACATCCAAATTATCAAATCATGGTTTCATCATCTTTTATATGGGACAATGAGCCTCTTATTTTATTGGACCATGCCATTAGGCAAGGACTACCCATTCCCTAGGTTTACAACAATTTAAAGTTTATGGACAGAAATAGATGATCTCTTCGCTCCCCTACATAAAATACATGGTAACTTAGAAGTAAATTAAAAATTGTATTAGAAGACTAAGTACTTTACACTTATAGCTCTAGAAGTAAGTAAGGGGAGGCAAATGATTTGATATCCCACTTATTTCAAAGATCTAGTCCAATTTTATGCATCTGATTTTATTTCATTCATGTGCAATTTCGGTCTAATTGTGTATTTTAATCTTATGTTAATGAATTCAAATTATTATGCACATTAATTGAGGTATTTTGAATTTTAAAATAAGATTATAAATAAATAAAATCAATGAAAAAATCATGGCATGGACATCATGTATTCTATAACTTTATTTGGTTTGACACAACTTCAGGAATAGAGCTATGTAATTTGTTGTATTTCGTAAAAGATACGAGGAGCCTCCATGGATGAATTAGGGTCCTTTTCTAAAAGGAAAATCATTCTTTCTCTGGGATGAACTAGGTTTCCAAGATGCCAACACATTCTAATGAACCTTGCTATAGATCACCTGCAACTTCCAATAGTTTAAGGAATTTTTTTTGTGCCACAATCTCACCACTAAACAAGCTCTTAGGTTTGAATGAATGTTGTGTGGTTTTGGGATTTTTTAAACAACCTTTGCAGTGTTTTTTTCCCCCTACCAAATTTGTGAGTTAGGTGGGTTATATCATGACCTAGGATATTTTGGGATACTTTTGGTAATATCATGGCCTAGGATATTTTGAAATACTTTTGGCAATGTCATGGCCTAGGATATTTTTGGATATTTTGGGATATATCATGGCTTAGGATATTTCGGGATACTTTTGGCAATATCATGGCCTAGGATGTTTTGGGACTAGTATGGTTCAGGGTTATAAAAGGAGATAGTATGGGGAACAACTCTTCAGCAGATCAACACCAGTTGATGGATCAATAAAACTTGTCTTGTCTTGTAATTCTCCACTTGTTTGTAGCCGGTTCATACAACTTGGGAGATCTTGAAGGAAGGAGTTTGAAGATTGGGAAACGCAAATACATTATCAAGACCTTTGTACAAAAATGTGAGAACTACCACCATGGACAACTTAGAATCAAACATTGATCTCACTCAAATCCTCGCCGCCCTTCAGCACCTTCAACAAGAAAATGCCGTGTTTAGAAATTCGGTGACCCGCCTACAGAATCAGCCATCACCTCCTGCCCTAGTACCTCCTGCTCTTGCAATGGTCGCCCTAGAGCCCCAGATTAGTCTGCCAGAAAAGTTTGATGGAACGCGCCTCAAATTTCGAAGCTTTGTCAGCCAGGTACGTTTGATCATGCAACTATACCCCCGTCGTTATTTTGATGACACCATTCGTGTAGGATTCGTTGGAACCCTACTCACTGGGACAGCTGCAGCATGGTTTGCTCCCATCCTGGAAATATCATCCCCTCTCCTACAAGATTTCAATGCCTTTATGGCAAAATTTGAAGCAGTGTTTGGGGACAGTGACAAGGCCAGGACTTCAACCAACAAGCTACATCGCCTCCAGCAAGGGACACGTTCGGCCATCGTCTACGCCTCAGAATTCAGGCAACTTGCCTGCGACGTCAATTAGGGAGAAGCTGCCTTGATTGATCAGTTTCGCTATGGGCTTCGTGATGATGTTCAAGATCTTTTGTTGACACTCGCAGACCTTTCTTCCTTCAGTGAAGCCATCACCCAGGCAATTCGGTGCGATAATCGTCTGTTCGAACGTCGCCAGGAAAAGAAAGTCACTTCTAACGCCCAACTTTGGAACAGTCGACCTACTACGCTCCCCTTAGTTCCCCAAACAACACCAGTTGCCCGACCTGCCTCTTTTGGACCTGCCCCGATGCAGATCGACGCAGCTAAGTTTAAACCTTTGACAGAAGACGAGAAACTTTGTCGAAGGACAAACAACCTATGTATTTACTGTGGCAACCCAGGGCACATAGCTCGTCAGTGCCCTCAAAAGCTTGTCAAACTTCAAGTACAAGTTGTGGAAACTCCCCATGAGTTGGAAAACAAGAACATCCAGTCACAGTAGGAGCCGTGCGACTAGATCTCACCTAACACCACCTTTGCAAAGGCTCTTGTTCCGTTGTTGGTCCCATTCCCAATTTCACTTAGTATGTGGACATCATTTGTATTCCAGAAGACATACCACAAGTGTCAGCATTGGTGGACTCCAGCGCCACCTCTTCTTTCATCGACCAAACATTTGTCGCCCAACACAACATCCCTGTGGTCAAGAAGTCAACCCTTGTTCCGGTAGAGGTTATTGATGGTAGAAACATTGCTTCTGGTGCAATCACACGCGAGACAACCCCTCAAGAAGTTTGTATTGGCAAGCACACGGTGAAGATTATTTTCAACATCATTTCCACCCCTCACCATCCTATCATCCTTGGTCTGCCTTGGCTAGAAGCGCATAATCCTATCATTGATTGGCGATCTAGAACCCTCACCTTTAGTGCACAATGGTGCACCTCTCAAGAACCCGACACTCAGAAAAACACTTTGTCCAATCCTGCCAAGAACCCTGTGGTCAAGAACCCAAAGAGGGTTAGAACCAATTCTAGTTTTCTCAAGTTTGTTATGTCAAGTCCTGCAATCAAGAACCCCCCGGTGGTCAGAACTAAACCTTGTCATGTCAAGAATCTTTTCAAGAATCCTGCCCAGAAAACCAACCATGTCCGGATCTTCGTTGATGGAGCTGTCCCTTTCTATCGGGCTGCTAAGAATCTTCAAGTCTTCGCCATCCATGTCAACCCAGCCAACAACAAAAACCCCGAATGAGAACCAACACCTGTCAAACTTCCCGAGAAGTAAAGGACTTTGTTGATGTTTTTGAAAAGATTAATGCTGATCAGCTCCCCGCCCATAGTCCATATGACTGCCCGATTGATCTAGAAAAAGGACACTCACCACCCTTTGGTCCTATCTATGGCCTATCGGAACCAGAACTCTAAGCCTTGCGTGATTACCTTACTGAAAACCTTGCCAAGGGGTTCGTTCAGCATTCCAAGTCTCCAGTCGGCGCCCCTATTCTGTTTATCAAGAAGAAGGATGGTTCCCTTCGACTTTGTGTGGATTATCGTGGATTCAACAAGATAACCAAAAAGAATCGATATCCCTTGCCCTTGATTTCAGGCCTCCTAGATCGGCTACGTAACGGGAAGATCTTCACTAAGCTTGACCTTCGTGGAGCCTACAACTTACCCAGGATTCGTCCCGGTGATGAATGGAAGACAACTTTTTGCACACGCTACGGCCATTTTGAATACACGGTCATGCCCTTTGGCCTCACCAATGCACCCATAGTCTTTCAGCATCTGATGAATGATATCTTCCGGGAGTACATGGACGAATTTGTCGTGGTCTATTTGGATGACATTTTGATCGTTTCCAAGGACTAAGAAACCCACGACAAACATGTACGATTAGTGCTTGCGACACTTCGAGAGCATGGCTTATACGCCAAGATGGAAAAATGTGAATTCGACAAATCTTCAATGGCGTTCCTCGGCTACGTGATCTCTACAGATGGCATTTTCATGGACAAATCAAAGGTCGAGACCATCCAGTATTGGGCTACTCCATCCTCGGTCAAGGACGTTCAACGTTTCCTGGGGTTTGCCAACTTCTATCGTCGATTTATCAAAGGCTACTCCAATCTCACAACATCGTTAACAACCCTCACTTGCAAAGACAAGCCCTTCTCGTGGAATCCAACGGCCCAGGCTGCTTTTGATACTTTCAAGATGGCATTCACCTCTGCACCCATCCTGATACATCCCGATCCTGCCAAGCCATTCATTGTGGAAACGGACGCTTCAAATTTTGCCTTGGGAGCTATTCTATCTTAATTTAAAATAGATGGGTTGCTGCATCAAGTTGCTTTCTATTCACGGAAGCTAACCAGTGCCGAAATCAACTACCAGGTTTACGATAAGGAACTCTTGGCAATCATCACGGCATTCGAGCAGTGGAGATCGTATCTTGCTCGAGCTCAACATCGAGTACAAGTTCTGACAGATCACAAGAATCTCCTTTATTTCACAACTACTCTGACCTTGAATCATTGCCAGGCACGCTGGTCTATCTTCCTAGCTAATTTCGACTGTGAGATTTAGTATCAACCCGGCACCCAGCAAGGGAAAGCTAACGCGTTATCTCGTCGTTCAGAATATGAACTTCGAGCGAGGGATGAGGCCTACGGCCAGCAGAACCAAACTTTATTCAACCCCGAGCAATTTCGAGTTGCAACAACAATCAGCACCCTCCTAGACTCATACCTTGTCAGGGACATCAAGATGGCAACTAAGGAATACACCTGGGCTACCAACATCAAGAACGAACTCCAGGAACGACCAAGGAACCCAAATCGTGATGATCTGGATCAGTTTGAGCAACAAGACGGACTTCTCCTTCGAAATAACCTGATTTATGTACCCGAAAGACCTATACGCCTAAAAATCCTCAGAGAATGCCACGACAACACCCTGGCCGGTCACTTTGGAATGGCACGTACTCACGAACTAGTGTCAAGGAATTATTAGTGGCCCAAAATGAACAAGTTGCTACGGGAGTATGTTAAGTCTTATAATACATGTGCTCGATCCAAGGCTCCCAAGCATTGTTCGTTTGGACTCCTACAGCCCCTGCCGATTCCTAGTCGACCTTGGGGATCTATTGCAATGGATTTCATCATGGACCTCCCTACTGTTAGAGCAAAGAATTCAATACTGGTTATGGTCGATCGATTCATCAAAATGGCCCATTTCACCCCTTGTTCCAAGTCAATCACGGCAGAAGAAACAGCCAAGTTAATTCTGGACGGGATCGTCCGACTGATTGGACTCACCGAGGAAATTGTGTCCGACAGAGGTCCTCAGTTTGCATCCAAGTTCTGACATCGCTTATTCGAGCTTCTTGGAGTTGACATTCGGCTATCTTCAGCTTTCCATGACGCACTCCCAACTCCTTAAAGGACTCAAATGTGGGTCCAAGTGAAAGACAGTGGAAGAGGGAGGGGTCGGGATGCGCTCCCTAGCTCTCAACACTTGGAGGGGTAGAGGGGGTGTGTTGGAGCTCCGGGATGAGACTAGGAAGAATTGACAAGCTTATTCACTCACACGGGCCTGCACACAACCCACACCAAGTGGTTAGTGCAAAGTTAGAGCACCTTTGGTGCTAGGACAGCCACGGGCAACACGGACACACAAGACTCACCACGGCCCGGACTTGGGGGAAGCCACCACCTTCCCCCTTATAGTATACTCTGTGACTCTCCACGGGGCCCACATCCAAATGGCTTTTCTCTCCCGGGACTCCCGCGCGGGAGTCCCGAAATCCCGCCCAGCGAGACTCCCGGGACTTTGAAGCCTCATAACTTTGCGAGCAGACCTCGGATTGAAGTGCGGTCTGAAGCAAAGTTGTAGCTCTCGTCGAGACCTTTTCAACGGTATGTCGCACGTTGTCTGCAGCCAAGTATTTCGGGTCGATTCCCGACTTTTTGTGGTCGGGAGTCAAAACTGGCAGACTCCCGAGAATTCGACTCCCGGTCCTTCTTTTGGTCATAACTTCTGTTTCAGATGTCCAAATGAGCAATGCGAGCCCATTTTAGACATCTACGCTTCAATAGCTTTCCATTGATATAAAGAGCGCCATAAGCCATTGAAATTTGACCCCTCAAATTGGTCTCTGAAGTTTCGGGAGTCCTTTTGGGACTCCAACTCTCATCAACTCCCAACATGGGAGTTCACTTGGGAGTGTGAAGGTTCACTCCCTCACACTCCTTGCACTCCCGGGAGTCTATGATGTGACTCCCGGGCTTCCTCTTGGCCCGCACCCTTGCAACCCCTTTTGCCTTGGTCGCGAGCCCAAAGCTAGGGTTGCGACATTCCACCTTGAGACAGATGGACTAACCAAAAGGACAAACCAGACACTCGAGCAATACCTTCGCTGCATTGTGAACTACCAACAGGACGACTGGATGGACCTACTATCTCAAGCAGAGTTTGCTTATAACAACACAACGCATGCATCGACCAGGATCAGTCCATTCTTTGCCAATTACGGTTTTCATCCCAGGTTCAGCCTTGAAATTCCTGGGGACTCCGTAAACCCCTCGGCTGAAGAAAGGGCCACGAGGCTTGGATAGGTTCAACAGAATCTTATGGCAGAACTCAAGCTAACACAGGAGTGGCAAAAGAAGCAAGTAGACTACCGACGCAAGGACCATCCAAAATTCAAGGTTGGAGACAAGGTCTGGCTTCTCAGAAAAAAACATTACTACCACTCGCCCATGTGCCAAGTTGGATTACGAACGCCTCGGACCTTTCAAAATTGCCAAATTGGTTAGTCTAGTAGCTTGCCAGTTGGAGCTTCCACCCCAGTTCAAAATCCACGATGTTTTTTATGTCTCCTTGCTTGAGCCCTATCATGACAACCCGATCCCAGAACGTCATCGAGAACCCCCAGTTCTAATCGAAATTGAAGGCCAAGAAGAGTTTGAAGTTCAGGAGGTTTTGGACTCCAAGAAAATTCGTGGAAAGCTCCTATACCTTGTCTTTTGGCGAGGTTCTCCTCCTTCTGAAGCTACTTGGGAGCCTATTGGTAACCTAGTTCATGCCCAAAACTTAGTTAATCGGTTTCACCAACGGTATTCTAACAAACCGGCTCCATCTGGAACATGTCGCTTGAGGAGAGAATAATGTCATGACCTAGGATATTTTGGGATACTTTTGGCAATATCATGACCTAGGATATTTTGAGATACTTTTGGCAATGTCATGGCCTAGGATATATTGGGATACTTTTGGCAATATCATGGCCTAGGATATTTTGGGATACTTTTGGCAATATCATGGCCTAGGATATTTTGGGACTAGTATGGTTCAGGGTTATAAAAGGAGATAGTCTAGGGAACAACTCTTGAAGATCAACACCAGTTGATGGATCCATAAAACTCGTCTTGTCTTGTAATTCTCCACTTGTTTGTAGCTGGTTCACAACAGGTTGGTGATCCTTTACTAGAGAACCTAGCCAAGAGTAGAAAAGTTTAGGATTTGTGCTCTATTTTGACAACATGCTAAAATCTATTGTTTAAATATGGTAATTTCAAAAAAACATTCCTCATAATGTGGTGATTATGGGCTATTTCTTTCCCAAAAAAAAGGCCTTTGTATCTTTGGCACACACATTGGCTTTTCTTTCAGGGTGCTAGTCACTTAATGGTGTTAAAAAAATGAAAGTCTGCCATGGAATGAACAAGCGTCTCCTTAGCCAAGATCTTGTCTAATAGAGTCATTGTTATATTCATCAAGTTTATGGACAATATCTTGCAACATCATTTCCAATAATTCAACTTATTAATACCATTTTTGGCCGGTAATTTAATTTCATTAATAATGTCTATGCTCGTTTTTGAAAAAAATTAAGAATTAAAAAGACCTCTGAGTTCCACCATTCTAATTATTCCAAACCTTCCAAGAACCAGCACTTTTCATGAAAGAACCAACAATAGATTATTAGTTTCATATAAAGTTTTTGATTTTTTGAGAACCACAGTGTTTTTGGTGTTTATTTATTTATTTATATTTTGGGGGTTTTGGGTTTAAAGAATATTTTCAAAAATTAAAACATGTTGGTTCTAGAGTCTGGTCAATTTCTTTTACCAATGGTTTTGGGTTTTAAAAATATTTTAAAAAATTAAAACATGTTGGTTGTGTGGTTGGGTCAAATTATTTTGACCAATTGTTCTGATCTACCTAGTTCAACCTTGTCAAGAACCTTCAAATTTGAGTTTAGGTCAAGGCTGATTCCAAATTATTTTGGGGATAATGCTAATGTTGATTTCTAAATGTTTTTTATTTTTTTGGATTTTGTTGTTTCCAAAATGTTCCCACCAAGTTCCCTAAAGGTTCCCATGGTGTTTCCATCAAGTTCACTTAACTTCTAAACCCACATTTAAAACCTATGTCTGAAACTACTTGTTAAACAACATGATCTGGACCTTGGTAAATAACCATTCAAAACCATCCAGATTCTTGGTTGAGTCCAAGTCCATGTAAACCCATTGGGTCCAATTTTAAGGTTAAATTTAAATCCATGTATACTTATTGAATTTGGTTCTTGGTTGGGTTTAAGTCAACTCAACAATCCTAGCTAGTGCTTAAATTTAAGTGTGGTTCACACATAGGGGTAGTGTTAGATATTGATAGACCTATTTCTTTCAAAGATGATTAATTATCACAAACAAATATGAGAAAATAAGTCACACTTACCTTGCTTACTTATCTAACCTATTGTCATTCAATTTCTACCCAATTATAACCCTAACAACGTACTTACTTATGTTAAATTTTATTGTTGTCCAAGAGTTGCCATCAATTTTTTCATAATTACAATGACAATATGCAGCTCCTTGGTTGAGGTTGAGGGTCTAATCTGAGTGACTACAACTCTTTTCAAATCATGATCTTCACATTGCAACATCGCACTTTCACACAATGATCTTCACACACTTTGAAGAAGGTAAGCTTTTATTTATTTTTATTATTTCATTTTTTCATTATTTATTTTCATTTTTCAGATTTCTCTTTTTTGTTCACTCATCATTGTTTATTTGCATATGTTTATTCCTCAATATTGTGATTTTTTCCAAATCTCTCAAGGTTTTTTTATCACAATTATTTGTTTGCACTTTGCAAATGTTTAAACTTATTCAATATTCTTTTATATATATATAAATTATAGATATTTCAAATTGATCGTTGATCACAATTGTTTGTTCGTAGATGTTTTAATTTGTTAAATGTTTTTTTCCCTCAAATCCCTCAAGCCTTTCGTTTAGAATTGTATGTTTATTGGTGTTTAAAGTTGTTCGTTGTTGTGTATTTTTTTAAAGATCTTTCAAGTTGCTCAAATGTTTCAAGGTGTTTGCTCATGCTTGTTCACAACTATTGTTATTTGCAAATTTCTTTGATATTGTTTAAAATTGAAAATTGACTTTTCATTGTTTTCAAGCGTACATGTGCATCTTAATTCACAAGCAAGAAATCTTTGCATTCTTTCATCTACTTTTTGTTTCATAACTTCCTTTTGTTTGTTTCATATTATATGTATTATGTGTGTTAAAAAGTTTGATGTTCTTCTTCAAGTTCGTGCAATATGTTTGTTTGTTGTACTTTGTTGCTAGTGTTTAACTTCATGCAAGATGAACTAGCTCAAGCTTGTTTTATTGGCATACTTCATTCAATTGATGTTACAATTGCCTGAATCAATAATGCTTTGTCATGAAACAAAATTCAATGTTGACATACCATTGTAGTTTCCAAGAAATGTTATAGATACATTACAAAATAAAGCAATCTACCAAAATTTGATAAGTTGTATTGTTTTGCATTACTTCCAATTGTCTTTCATTTACAAGTCATTGTTTGACCATGAACTTGGAGACTACGTGAAAGCTTGATCAACAACTTGTTTTTTTCAATTGTTGAAGACACAGTATGAGGATTCCTAATGGATTGAATATATTAGAGTAACTTTTGATTTTGTTCCCCGATTGATTCTTAACCTTTTATGGAGAAAAAAACACAAGGTATAGGTCTATGATACCTATTAGCATTTGCGTTGCATGTCCCTTTACAAACTCATTCATGGAGCTGAATATTTGCAATGTAATGAAATGTTTGTTGTAGGACAATCTACAATACTTTTGGTCCTATAAAAATTTGTGTTTTTTGTGAATCACGTTTCTTGGGCAAATATCAAATGGCCAAAAGGAGAGGATTTGGTGCAAGTCAAGGAAACATTCAAAAACTTTTGTGGTTTTCCAACAATCCATAGTGCAAGGTAGACGTCACTCAAATCCGCATACAAGAACCAAGAGATACAAGTTTTATAGTTAACTACTTTTCATACAAGTCTAGATCCTACAACATGCAACTTCAAGAAGTAGTGGATTGCCAAAAGAAGTTCAAAGATATTTTTGTTGGGATGCCGAGGTCAATGAATGACACTTGTGTTTTGCAAATTTCAAGCTTGCATTGAAAAGCTATAAATGGCAATCTACTTCAAATTGATCAAGGTGAAAGTGGCATCAAACCTTACATCATAGGCGAAAAGGGTTATCCATTGTTGTCATGGTTGATGGTACCTCATAAATAGGGTAATACAATTTTGGAATCGTTGTTCAATTGACAACTTAGTTGAGGGAGAAACATTGTAGAAAATTCATTTGGAATTTTGAATAAAAGTTTTAGAAAGTTATTGCTCAAACTAACTCACATGTAGTTTTCTTACCTAATGTGGTGGTCTATTGTTGTATTTTGTACAACATGATACTTAAAGAGAAAGGTTCAGACGTAACCACTATTATGGTTCAACTAGAGTTAGAGGTTGATCAAGTTTTCATGGACGTTCTATATATTAAAGATGTGAACTCAAATTTTTTTTCATTTATAAATTGGATGAATGCTTACATTCATCCCAATGTTTACTTTTAAGTTTACATGTATAACATTCATTTTGTAGTTAAATTTTTAGGTTTTATTTGCAAAAGCATTTATAGGCTTTCTAAATGTTTTAGAGATTGAAGATTGTCAAAATACATTGAATGAGCAAACTTTCACCGAATAGTTACAATGTTTAAAAAACAAGAACAAGACAAATTCACAAGACAAATCAAATATGGTTAGTGTTTCATTTTTAACTTCAACACAACCATGTGCCATGTTTTCATTTGTGATAAAACACTCATGCCTCCATTATTGAATTTTGATTTAAAATCATTAGGTTAGGTGAAGAAGGAACACCAACGATATAAAACAACAAACTATAAGCAAGATTGCAACATAGTTTTCAAGTTTGATTGGGGTTTCAACTTTTGACAAAACAATTTTCAATCCAACCATTTTTCCATAGGCCTATCGACATTGCAATTTCGTGATACATTGTCCATACAATAGTTAGATTTGAACTAGATACATTGTCCATGGCCATACTGCAATTAGATTTCAATCTCGTACATTGTCCTAGCATGCATATAATTCAATTTGATTTCAACTTGAAACAATGTCCATAGAGTAATCAGATTTTAGTTTGATACATTGTCCATCCAGTTCAATCAAATTTCAATGTGCCCTATGTGGCTTGTTTCCAAGGTAATGTTCTAGGAGGATGCATTAGTTAGTTCCTGATATTTCAAATCCTTGTCATTATATTTCAATGTCAATTTTGTGTTCTATAGGCATACAATTTTTAATGCTTTCTTGGTGAGGACAACTTGGATCAACTTATCAAAATTGTGGATGAAAATTTTATTTTATCATTAAATTCTTATCAATGAAACACCCCCTTTAATTTTAATTAATTAAAGTTTTATGAAACATAATTAATTCTATATGATATAACATTTGTTGAATAATATAATGTAAATTCCATCATAAATGTATTTGATGGCTATAGTTTAAAATGTCATAATTATATTAATATTATTATGCTAACATCCACCCCATGGTTGTTGTTTTTTATTATTATATTTTTAAAAGGGTTTTTTTTTTTCTTTTGGGGCAAACTGACCCAATGTCGTCAATGACATTGGGTGTTTTTCCCTTTCCAAAGGTGTCACAACTCCCTTCAAACCTATTTATAAGCAACATGGATCACAACATGGATTTTTTTTTCATTTTTTTTTGAGGTTGCCACAACTTTCATAAAATCTAATTAATGTTGTTGACAATGAGGGTTTTGAATGTTTTAGATATATTTAAACTACCTATTATCATTGATAACTATGATTTTTTTAATAAATTAAAATTGTGTTTCAAGCACCTTAATTGACTTTTTTCAAACAACCTAATATCATAGATGAAAATGGGGTCGTTTTTAATAATTATTTATTTTCAAGGCGCCTTAATTTTTGAAGCACCCATATATAATCTTGTTGACAAGAATTGGGAAGAGGGGGGGGGGGGTTAACACTCATCCCATGACAATATCTTTTTAATTGTTTAACATTGTTAATAAAAAATGAGTTTTTAAACAGAAATTTGAAAATTATTTTGGTCCCATCATCATATTTCCCCCTATAGTTATATTATCCATCATTATTAAATGACATTTAAGTTTGAGTCATTAATACTTGGACAACAAATGAAAATGAACAATAATAATATTTAATTTATTTATCTTATAATCATGGATGAATTTTGTCCAATGATTTATTTATTTGATCCAATTCATAGATGAAATTCATCCATGCACAAATAACATTCATCCATATGACATCACTCATCTATGGACACATTCATCCATGTAGGTGGATTAAATCACATTAAGCTTTAAACTTCGAGCTCAAAGCTCCAAGCTTAGGTTTTATGTTCTTGCACAAGCCATCCTCCTATTTTGACAAATGAAACTAGTCGAGCTTGTCAATTGTCAAATCATAAAATAAACTGTTGTGGCTTGTTCCCTTGTGGTAATTTGAGATTTTCTTGTAATCTAAATTTAGCTTGTTCCATTTGTCGTTGCACATCCTCCCATTTTGCATCATTCACATGTTTATCATCTTCTGGAGGTCATATGCAATTTTTGTCCATTATTGTGTAGTGGGAATCATGTAGGTTCTTGGATCCATGAGTGCTTTTCGAACAACATGTTCATCGTGCTTACATTTGATGAGTGCCAAAACTTCATGCTACTCCCAATTACTATGTCATTGGTTGCATTGTCAAACTTGGATATTCCTATTATTGATCTTTCTCTTAATTTGCGTCCTCTTCTTGCTACATCCATTATAGACTAATGTGCACGACAATTATAATTGCTAGAATGGTGTGCTTGTATGAAAACAAACTAATAGATTAAAAATATTGTAGCTAATAAAATGATGAGCTGAAAACACAAAATCAACATTACAAACAAAAGAATGGTATGGCCTTGATCATGAATTAGTAATTTATAATATGTTAATTGAAAGTGATAACTACCACTGCTATCATAAACAGGAATCTAGAAATTTGAAGATTTCTAACATTGATTATTAATTTATTAGGGTTCACTACCACAATTATTTAGTGACTAAAATAGTTTGCCATGTATTGTGGCCACGTTGTATACTTACCAACAAGCAATTGTGTAGTTTGGATAGTTATAACTGTCATTAATGTTACCAATGTGCTTACCTCTATGTGTGAATAGTCCATTAGATCTTGAATCAAACTTAGCACTTTTACAAAGCATGTCCCCATTGTGTTATACATTCCCTCCCAACCTACCATTATCTTTTTGGCTCCAACCTTTAATAAGTAGAGGTATGTGCTTTAGGTCTTACAAAAGTATGCCCTTTTCTCTCCTATGCATATCAAGATATAAAAAAATGAGTTAGGTCTAGGTACTTAAAAAAATGCATGTCCTTATAAGATTTATGTAAAAATAATTAGCTCATAGAAAGTTACAAAGTCCTCCACCACTATATTAAGGTCTTTGGTTGATGTGCAAGTCATGGGCAGGAAGTTCATATCTCTTGAGAGCTTGCTTGATTTTGTGAGCATGCTTATATTTCCACATCTTGTGAATTTTGTATTCATACCTACCTTTCTTTTGCTTTCAAATGTACTTTGCTTTCTTTTACTTCAGATCTCAACTCTATTGCATTAAGAATTAGAACCTCTAAGAAAACTTGAAATTCATTCATTACAGTTTTTTGGGGGTGAAAACATGCTTAGAGTAATATTTGAGAAGAAAAAATGTTTTAGTGTTTATTCAATTGTATAATGCTTTGTTGGTTTATTTTTAATTGAGACACATTGTTTTGGTAGGAATGCCATGTATTCACTATGGGGGAATTTGGATGGATCTCTTTAAAACACTCCTAAATGTTAGGATCCATAGTTGCTCCTATGGGTATTATGTTTTAGGTCATGTTTGTGTAGTCAAGACGTTAGCACAATAATTACTTTTGTGTTGTTGAATGTGACAAACGTGGGCCTATCACTAATCACATCATTTGCGGCCTTAATTGTAAATCCTTTAAACCCACATTAATTCAACCTCTTTGTCAAACTCTGCTTAATTCGATGATTAAGTGGGTTGAAAACAGTGAATATTTGTCCTAACTTACACCCATCACCAAACACTTCATTTGCAATCTTTAAAACTGCATTAGATCACCTCATCACTGAACACTTCCCTAAGATAAGTGAGCTATAAATAATGAACATTTTCCCTACATTAAACCCTAAACCAAACACAAAAAGAGACCAACCCCGGTTGGATGTTGAAAAAGTAAAAAACAAATTAAAAAAACCTGGACACTCGATCATAGGTTCCACATTGAACAATGATTAGTGCATGAGTGTTTGCTAATCAGCTCCTATTTCTATTTTCAAGGTTTTTGGTCACTGGCCTTTGTTCAGTGATGGGTGTGCTTACCCTAGTCATCACTATTGCCCCAATAGAGTTTTGCTTAGAATGAAATCATGAGAGTGCTCAAATGAAATTACAAATTTATAGGATGACATTGTATAATGTGATGAGGTAATTATACTGCAAAACAAACATTTGATTCAACTTTACTTAGAAACTACACTAGGTCTCCAGTTGCCACCCAGTAATTGGTATGGTTTTCAGTTCAACCCTATGTTGTACCAATAAACTTGTCCTGTCCCTAGCGATGTTGGATTTCAGTACTTAGTACTCGGTACCAAGAAGGTTGCTGAAGGACTTCAAATAATCAATCCTAAAACCCAGAACATGTAATTGAAGTTTTGGGTTTAGTATTCAGCAATGTTTTCTTGACTCTTCTGAGCTCTCCAAGTGATCAAATACTAAACCCAAAACATGTGATTGGAGTTTTGGGTTAGTATTTATAATTTGATTTTCTTGGGTCTTTTGGCCATGGGAGTAAGAATTAGGCAGAATGCATGTGCATTCAAAGCTCTAGTGCTGGCTTTTGGTCCACAGGGATTCCTTACTCCACAGCATACGATCTGTAAGAAATTCCTGAACATTTTTCTAGAGAAATTGGGCTTTCATCCATGGAGAACTTCAGCTAAGTTTTGTTGTCAAGACTTCTCTTGTCTTTTTCAGACCAAACTGACAAAGTGCTGCTTCCCATGACGAGTGGGATGCAGGCAATGCAAAGCTCAAATAGGGTGTCACAAGAGCAAACAGTTGGACTCCATTGATGGAGTCCAACTGATGGAGCTGCAGATTTGACTTCCAGATCAGTTGTTTGAGACTGAGGACCTCCCTTTTTGCTATGTTCATCTGTTTTTCAGATTTTGTCTTGATTGTGGCATCAAAGTTGTTGCATTCTTGTGGTTCAATTAGGTTTTTGTTTATTTCAATTTCAATAGACAAGAGTTTGTGGAGCAGATCATGTGGAAGCTCCTCCTCCTGTATTGCATCTGACCTGAACAAACACTTCCTATTTCCACAGGGGTATGCAAGAGACACATATGCAAGTTTTTGCAACGAAGATCGGAGAGCAGTTCAGTCAAAGGCAGTCATGTTGGCTCCGAGAAATTGGGAGCTCAGGAACTTGAACATCAAGTCAGACAAAGAAGATGGGAGAGCAGGTCAGCCAAAGGATTATATGTTGAAGAAACATGGCAGTGGTGGTGGCTCAGTGAAATTGGGAGCTCAAGAACTTGACAATATAATCGGGCAAGTCTTTGCAATGAAGATGCCAGCAGTTCAGCCAAATGATTCTCTGTCAAAGACGTGGCAGCAGTTCTGGCTCAGTGAAATTGGGAGCTCCAGAACTTGACAATTCAATCAGGCAAGTTTTGCAATGTGTATCAAAGATGGGAGAGCAGTTCAGCCAAAGGTTTATATATGGAAATATGGCAGTGGTGGCTCAAGAACTTGACAATCAAATCAGGCAAGTTTTTGCATTTGGAGAGCAGTTCTGAGGTGGCTCAGTGAAATTGGGAGTGCAAGAACTTGACAATCAGAGATTAGCTTTCAGATGAGATAGATTTTCACACAGACCATAAACAAATTCTTCTTTGTATTAAAACGCATGAGGAGCTTGTTGCACAGATACATACATACATAGATTATGCTTATCAAGAACACTGAGATACAATCACAAGTCTCAAGAAACTTGGATCTGCTTCTTGACATGATTTTCTTTCTGTGACAAACCTGTTGTTGGCTCTACATTGAATGTCATGGTAACTTGTGTCCAAGAATTGCATACTTGGAAGGAAGAAGAATACATCATCAAGTAGATTCAGGCAGATTTTAAGAGCTTGATGAGAAATCCCATTGCAGCATCAACCCTAACAACAGAAAGAGAGCAGCTGCAAGGATCGATTATGTAAGAAGAACCTCACTGCAAGAACATAGCCCCAGGAGACAGACAGTTCCTGCAAGCAAAACCTTTGGTGGGGGCAATTCAGTGGCAAATCTGTGTGATGATATATGTACTGTTGTTGCTGTTGGACTTGGGCAAAACTCGCGCAATTGTGCGCGCGCGCGCGCGCGTTTGTTTGTTTGTGTCTGTCCTTATGCGAAAGACTGGGGATCGGCGTTAATGGCACCTTCAAGAGCCTTGAAAACCTTGATCACCATACCCTTCACATGCTCAGGAGGACCCATATCTCCCACAGGCTCGTACTGCACTTCCCAGTAAGCATCTGAGGTGCCTTGTTCCGCTCCGGAAGTGAACTTCATCATTCCCCCGAAGCTGCTGTAGCGTGGATCTCCATCCACCATTGTGTATTTCAAAGTCTTGTTCTCCTCGTCTATCACATCCATGCGCTCCTTCACTTGCTTCGCATGCCCCACAGCTGCACACACACACACACACACACACACACACACACATAGAAACACACACTTTGAGCATTACCACTGTTGCTTCAATTCCAGGAAATCCTCGAGAAGCAGCCACAGCAGACAGAAGATGGTCACGACAATCTTTGCAAAGCACTAGAGAACTCCTCGAGTTTTGAAGCTCGGATTGCAGGAGGAGGAAAGAAGATGAAACAGAGGAGGAAGAAGCAGCAGAAGTCATCTTCCTGAGGAATCGCTTACCAGGTCCCATTGTGATGAGGCGCAGAGTACCAGGACCTCCATTCCCTTCCAGATACTCTGATTTCTGGAAATAATCGGGCATCACTCTGGGCAACACTTCGTCCACATTCTTGCAAGCCTTCCAGATCGCATCCACGGAGCATCTCAGGGGCTCCACATGCCAGAGTTTCTGCACCACCATGTTGTTGTTTGTTGTTTCCTCTGTTCTTCTTCTTTCGGAGACTGTGATCTGGATGTTCTAACTCCAGGAGCTTCTAGGGACAAGGAGAACTGCAAATCAGAAGCAGGAAGTGATGAGAAACAGTAGTGGAGAGATGGCGGATAAGGAAAGCTCGTGTGCGACATCATCTTTGTAGGTGTGGAGCAATCTGCTGACCCGCGACTGCAGGAGAGCTGACCGTGGAGACCAGCAGCAACACCGAGAAGAAGAAGACGCAACAGCAGTCATAGCTGACCTCTCTGAGTCTTCGTCTCCATTGACTCTCTTTATATTACTTCTTCCGTTTTTCTAGGCGCACACGAGGAGATTGAAAGTCAGCGGATTAGATTCTTCAAGCGTATCTGTAGGGATGCGAAATCCGCAAGGAGGCGGGCTCATCTCTCTCTCTCTCTCTCTACATTACATGCGTGATGGGAGGAGGAGACAAGGGAGAAATATTGTTGTCGAAGGGATTGACCAAGATCCTTCTTGTGATAGGGTTTGAGGAAGAAGATCTTGATGAAGGATTGATTGATTTTGGGTGGAGACATTTCATTTTTCTGTTAGCTTTTTGCTCTGGATCTCTGACACAACGATGGTGATCTTGTTCAAGTCTTGTTGTGGAGCCCAGTGTTTTCTATTGTTGTTTTGGAGTTTTTCTCGGCAACACTCTCATACGTATGCTGCTCTTGCCCATCTCACAGTAAGTACTTCTAGCACTTTCCTGTCACACTGTTTTAGGTTTCACAGAAAAGTCTCCAGAACAGTTGACAGTAAAGGTCCTTTTGCACATGGAGATGGAGAGAGAGGGGACAGGCACAGAGAGAGAGAGAGAGAGCTACCCTGTCTCTTGTGCTGTATTCATCTTTGAAGTGAGAATTGGCAAGAGCTAAATGTGCAACATAGTGTCAACATTTGCTCCTGGTGAAGAATCAAGAATCAGCTGGCAAACAGATCCTCCTAATCCTTTCCATTTAGATATCTCTGGCCAAGAACAAAGTGCAGGCAACTGTCTTTGTCTCTGCACGCTGTCCATGTTACAACTTACTTTGCAGGTCTCTTCTGTGCCTTCTCTGAGCATCACTCTAGATGCAAGATCTCTCTCTGGCTAAGAACAAACTGCAGGCAACTGTCTTTCTCTCTGAACACTGGCCATACTTCAACTTACTTTGCATGTCTCTTCTGTGCCTCTCTGAGCATCACTCTAGATGCAAACCATTGGGTGAATGTTCTGATACAAGCTTCTTTTGCTTTTGATTGCAAACTTGGTGAGATGGTAGTTTTTATGAACAGTGATCACTATGGTAAACATGTCACATTGCACCAAGGCAAGATAGAGTTGAACAGATGAGTTTTGGTAGGCATGGCTGCATCAATCTTAACACAAACATCATGCTGATGTTCCTTAACCATGTAGAGCTCCAATATTGAGTAATGCATGAATGATTCTGCATGGACAATCACAGTTTTAGTGCCAAGTGCAAATTGTCCAGTATCACAGAAATTGTGTCAGGGCCTCCATTGATGTGAAATGCCCATTGTTGGCCAGCTTCTTGCATCAGACTGGTCCAGAACTATGTAGACTAAAATCATCAAAGAAGACAACACCAAGACTCAAACATCCATGGCATAGATGCAAACAGTGTGTTCACTGAGTCCTCTGAAGAGCTTCTCTACCAAAAGGATTTGACATGTGGACAGTTGAAGAGATCTTGGAAGGGAGGGGGGGAGACAGACTTGGGTGGAGAAAAAGAAAACAATTGCACAATATGTCAGCTCCAACAAAGTTTCATGCCTCGCATTGGAGTACTAGATACAATAATGTGTCCATGAAAAAGATATCTGCACACAGTCCTAAAAATCTAAACCAGCTCCATCACCAGCTGCATCTTCACCGCCAATTCCAAAACAAAACAGGCTTTTGTTTTTGATCTGATGCATACTAGCTGGGCCGCAGCAGCATAGGTAGAGTCCTTCCTGCATTTTGATGATCAGCAATGAAAATCTTTTGTGCTCCCAATCAATCAAGACGAAAAAAAAACATAAAGCAGAAGACAGAGAACAAGATGAAGCCAACACACTGAAGTTGAAGCAGCAGAGAGGTGTGTAAGTAAGGGTTTGCTCTCCTTCAACTTCTTGCTGCTCACAACTCATGGTCGTCGTCAGTCTCTCATAAACCCTGAAGAATACAGAACACTAAGCTTTACCATTACCCCCAACACACTGTCATGTTAAGCATGGAAGGCACAGTTGCTCTTCCCTCTACTAACAAAGCAGGGTTGCATGAAAAAAAGATTTGAAACAAAGGAAAAAAGAAAAACGAAAAACAAAGAAACAATGACCCAACACACTGTGGTGTCGAGGAGAAGACGAAGATGCTGGAGGATGTCTGTCCTTCTGTGTTCTTCGTCCTTGCACAACACAAACACAGGGTTGCCTTGAGAACTGGTGCAGCGGAAGTGCTTCCCATTCCAGATCGGTCCAATGGTAGAGTTTGCTTTTTCAATAGATTTTGGTGTACTTTCGAGGAGGGTTGATAAGCGCCATGTCTGGCGATACCAAATGTCCCATGCTGTTGACGCGCCGCAAGCTCCGATCCACATCGCGGCTGCTGCTGCCGAGTCCTGAAGCGGACGGAGAGAAGGAAGAGAGACGTTGCAACTGTTTGTGAACTCCGTACTTTGGTTGTGACATTCCCATGAGGGATGCAGCGTTGTTGTTGTTCAGGGCGTTGCTCTTCACGGGGGTGCTCTGGGAATCGCAAGAAGTGGAAGACGAAAACGATAAACAAGGGAGGTCCAGAGTTTCGAGAGCCGGAGGAGGGTGACGCCACTGCGGCAAGGAGGGACTAGAAGCCATCATCAAGGTCTGCAGCAATGGTCCTGCATCCATCACCGCTTGCATAAGCTTGCCCTTCTCTGGCAGCGTGCTGAGCATCGCGTGCAAATCTGCTCCTGGCGGCTCCGGGAGAACGTGAGTGGGAATGCCTTGAAGTGACGAAACCACCGGCGATACAGTCTGAAACAAAGACGTTGTGGAGGGCAAGCTCGGAAGAAGAGCGGGTGCAGAGCATAGTAGAGGTTGTGAGAATCCAGCAGCAGGAGAAGACTGAACACCAGCGATCGGTAACGACGATG
This sequence comes from Sphagnum tenellum, assembly GCA_963921925.1. Taxonomy (NCBI): domain Eukaryota; kingdom Viridiplantae; phylum Streptophyta; class Sphagnopsida; order Sphagnales; family Sphagnaceae; genus Sphagnum; species Sphagnum tenellum. The sequence continues at coordinate 18,151,241 of OY998147.1, read as the reverse complement.
ACTGTTGTCGCCACGGTGGTGGTTGCTGCTGAAGAACCGTCACCCTGTCGGCTGCTGCCGCCGGTTGCAGTTCAGGCAAGTCGAGGACGACGGGGGGCTGCTGCTGCTGCTGCTCAACAAACGCAACTTGTAGGTCGGATTGCAGCTGCTCCTGCTGCATGTGCGACAGAAGCTGGTCGGATCCGGAGTCATGCGAGGACGGCTGATCGAAATAGTGCTGATGGTACTGCAGGGAGCTCGCGTCAGTTGCTGAGTCCAGATGAAGATGATGAATCACGTCCATTGTATCGTCCAAGTGCGCCAGATGATCGTCCGGCAAAAGCTCCAGATGCTGTTGCAGCTTCTCCATGTCTAGCTGCTGGTGGTGTTGTTGTTCCTGCTCGGCTTCACCAGCAACCGACTGAAACATTCCGGATGACAGGCCGGAGTTGGGAACACTGTCAGTGCGAGCTACAGATCCGTGACGTCCAGACATACTAGACGAACGTGAAAGATGACCCTGCAATCCCAACAACTGCTCCCGCGCTTCATCTCTTTCCCGCTGCGTTGCAGCCAACAGCTCCTGCAAGTGTCGCACTTGCACTTCGTGAGCTTCCGCCTCCGCCTCTGCTACCGCTCTCGCTGAATCCAGCTCCAGCGTCGCGCGCATCAGCAAATGCCTCATCTCCTCCAACCCCTGATGACCCAGACAACACAGACAAAACCCAAAAACAAAAAAAAAAAAAATTCCTCAGCAACAAAACTACGCCCCCCACTCAAAACTCCAAACCTCAAAAAAATAAAATCTCAAACACTTCCACAAAACAAATCCAACACAAAAAACCACAAAAACCCAAAAACAAAAACTTCCAGCAAACTCAAATCTAGATCTCATCCGCAAGCTACTGTCTATACAGGGACTAAGCTCGCTACCAATACGACAATGCAATCCTCTTTGGAATCACATCCTTTGGAACTCACAACAGAAAAGCTCAGCGAACCCAATCCAGCCGCCAAGCGAGAAGCTTAAGGAATGAGAAACAGAAAGAGTGTCTTACAACGAGAAAAACTACCATCAACAAAAAGTCCCAAAGAAGCAAAATCTGCGAGTTTTCTTCCAGTACAAAAGAAGCCAGAAGAAGACGAAAAACAAGTTACCAATGCGAGAAGGAAGAGAGGCCAAGAGAGAGAGAGTTGTTGCTGCTCACTCACCTGCTGGTGTGCATTCGTGATCTGCATCATCTGCTCGAGGGTTTAGGGTATGGTCGTCGTTAGCTGCAAAAAGCTTGCCACACTCTTTTGTGAGCAGCAGCAACTGCTGCCCCATCAACCTTCGCCTCAGTTGAGGTTTTTTCATCATCCAAAGCGGACTCAGTTTGGGGGTTTAATCATCTATTGATGCTCTGGTGGGTGGATGCCAAAGATTCATCCATTAAGGAACTAACGGGGTCTGGGATGTTTTCATCCAGTAATTCTCTTGTGGTTAGATGGAGGTTCATCCTTGAAGGAACTTAGTTTAGGATTTTTTTCACCCATTGTGTTGTTCTTTTGGTTGCGGTGCTGGAGGTTCATCCTTGGTGTAGTGGGTTTGGGGTTCTTACATCGATTGATGCTCTGGTGGGTTGATGCTGGAGGTTCATCCAGAATGGAACTAACTTCGTTTTGGGTTTAGAAAATAACTGGGATTTTTCATCCATTGATGCCGTGGCAGGTGGGGGTTGGAGCTTCATCCATAATGGAGCGAGTGCGAAGGTTTTTCATTCATTGATGCTCTGGTGGGTGTTGGTTCACTCCACAATGGGTGTTATTGTGGGACTATTTCATCCATTGATGCTCTAGTCCAGTGCTGGTTCACTCTGTAAAGGACTCAGTCACCATTCAGTGGAAGCCTATCATGACTCGGTGGTGGATGAACCCCAAACTAATAAGGTGATGTTGGGTTTCACCATGGTAATCTATCCTACAAAGGATAAGTCCTACAGGCAGGGGTAGGATTATAGGTTAACTATTAGGGTTAAATACATACACACAGATGGTTAATGCTAGTGTTGTACAGGTATAATTGGGAACAATTTGGGTATATAGTATCAAATATGCATAATGGTATGGAAGAACATATCTGTCTGGTATCACCCGAGGCCATTTCATCTTTATATCACTACAAGACTGGTAGGGACTTCAGGTTATACCAACCTCATACCCATTTTATACCTCCCTCATACCAATTTTATACCTACCTCATACCAATTTTATACCTACCTTGTACCAAGTTTATACCTACCTCATACCAGGTAAACATCAGCCTTGGGACCAATGCCAGTCCAATATCAGTACCTGGCCTGCATGTGAAAAGGGTTAAGGGTTTAGGGTTTTAACATACACGTACAACAACGCTTGTTGAATACATAGGTAAAAGGCTAGTGGGTTGTTACTAGGTAGGTAGCGGTTGTTACTAGGTTGGTAGCACTAGCAGAAACTAAATTAACCACGGTGGTTAGGGCTGGAACTGGGACCCAATGGAAAATTGTTTCCCCTGTCCACCCACCAACCATCCATCCATCATTGGTGTGCTCATGGCTATTGCTTCACTCTGGCCTTAATGTGGGTGGGTGCTAGCGGGTTTTGTCTCTTATGGAGTCAGTTTGGATTCTCATCCAAAAACAAGGATGAGGGGGTGGGTGTTGCTCGTTCATCCACAATTGAGAGTCAGTTCAATTTTTCGTCCATGTATGCCATCCTGGTGGGTGCTTGTGGTTCATCCATAACAGAGTAAAAAAATTCATCCAATTGATGCAGCTCTAAATTTTTGGTTCACTCCAGTAGTCTTTCGAAACCACAAATTGAAAAAAAAAAAAAAAAAAAAACCCTGGTTACAATGGATTTTTGTGGGAAACAAAATAGCTTTAATTCACCAGATTTTGAAATTTTAAAATAAATTGCCAAATATCCACAACAAGTAGCCCAAATGTGATGGATTCTTAAATTCTTTTATTTTCACAGATAGTGGTTTATGGGAAAATTTGGCAAAATTTTCTAGTGGATGATCACCAATTTGGCTACATCACAAATTTGAAAAAAAACAACCTTGATGCAAACATATGATGGATGGGCACGTTCCATAGAAGTGGATGCATTTGGATGAGAAGTTCTAGATCCAGGAGGTTTTTAGTTTGAAGTTTGAACTTGCCATAAAGGACAAAATCTTTATGAGATGAGCTGCTTGTTTACCTTCCAAATGTTCCAGTTTTCTCAAAAACTAACATAAATGAATAATATGAAATATTCCATAAATTAAGATTCGAATGTATAACATCCAGTATGGAATTCATGGAATGATGGATGTTTCATAATTCAATATGGAACATGAACCATTCTTGTAAATTGATTGAAAATTTGGGTTTGGTCCAACAAAGAATGATGCATTCCCATCTACTTTAGAACAATTAATTGAGATAGAAAGTGGAGTAATATTAGGATGGAACCAATTAGTGATTTCTTATTGTAACAACCATGTCCCCTTGGAAACCAATTTGTGAAAGGTGAATTATCAACACTTGGTTTCACATTTGACATGTTATTTCGATATGATTTTAATTAAAGGAGTAAAAAATTGCCCATCACCAAATCTATAGAGCACTTTTTAAATTAATTCATCAAAATCATGATATTTTTTCATTCTAAGATATTTATTTGTAAATTTGGCAAAGTGAAATCTCAAACTTCTATTGGATAACTTAATTCAATTTAGGATGTCACACCAATTTTTGGTGTATATTCAAGTATTACATGAATGCTAGGAAACAAATTGGTGAAACGAGTTGTTTCAAAAATGTAAATATTAATGAACTATTGAAATATGAGATAGCCATTATATGTATAGTAAGGTTATTAATGTGTTTACCAACAATCCCTTCACATTTTTGGCTCCATTACTCTCTTTGTCAAGTTTATCTAATCTAAAGCAATTAGAATGATATTAACCTAACACTCACAACACCACTTACAAACCATTAAAGTCACTTATTGAATTCAGAGTAAACAAGCATTGTTTGGATTTCTAAGCCTGCACCCATGGAGTAGTAGTAAGTACTGGAATCAGCAGTATTTAAATTTGAAAGTTCCAACTCTGTAACTCTACAGTTTTTACAAATGATCATTTACTGAATTGGAGGTATGAGTGGCATTAAAACAAAGGTGAAAATAAATTTTTTATTGTTACAATTATTAATTACTAGTATTATTATTAAAACCATTAATTTTTTGTTTTATTATTATATGCCCATGATGTTGGGATTCCTAGACATTTAAGATGGGACATTCGTCACCCATGGGATGTCATGGATGTCCTTCTCTTGAACCAAGTTCCAACATGTATTAGGTAGTCAAGAGATGTGTCCTTCAACGTTCAAGGTAACCCTGATTGTGAAGGGCAAATCTCACCAGAAGTGAATAATCATAAGCAGTTATGAAATTATTTGCATTTGTTTTACTCCTAGTGAACGAGTAACTACATCCAAGGAAAACACTTAGGAGGTACATACCAGCTTTGGTTGGTTATTGAAATTTTTCATAATGACGGGCGGATTATTTTTTAAAAATTGTGTTGTGAATAGGTTATCAACATTTTTGGTAATAACCATTGATTGTGTCTAAAGGTAGGTTTTCAAAATACCCAATTGATAACCTTTGGTTAACCTACCGGTTATATGCCAGGTTATAGGGTTTAAGTTCTGTTTTTAAATCACAAAACATTTAGTGTTTTAGGATTGGTAATGTACATGGATGATAACCAGGTCATCCAAGTAGTTATTAGATTTTGAAAATTCAATATTAAGTGATTAGGTTACTAATAACCAGGTCAATAACTGGGTCACAATTCAAGAACCGACCAACACAGGTACATATAAGGGACTCAGATTGCATGGTCCAACCCACCTTGCAAATTGTTGCCTCAAATCTTTCCATAGGATCTTTGAAGAGAAGCTTATTAGAAAGTTCAGCATTAGTTGTTTGGAAATGTGAAGGTTGGATGAAACTTTCAAGCATTGTTGAAAAATGGGGTAAGGGATGTATGAGAGCTCTCTCTTTTCTTTCTTTAGGAGTGAAAGGGTGAGACCATGTTGCCTTCCACTTGTCAAACTAGTTTGTCCTTCAAATGTAGAGGGCAATATTATAATGAGTCCTTCAATACATAGGTGCACCAAGCAAGGTGGATTGAGGTTAACAATCTACCATTGGAAAACAAACTCCAAATATCAAGTCTATTATAAAATCAAAACAAGTAGTAATTGTGCAGTTCTACATATCTTTCACATTGGAGCTCTCTACTTTTGATTCTCCATTCCAAGCTTGTCCAAGTTTAAAGCACTCCAAGGCTCTTTCCTATGTATGTGAAAGCACCTCATGGTACAGAGATGCTTTCATCAATTGAGTGGACCTTCTGCCCTTCAAATAGAAAACCTTTCCCGTGTAGGCCTGCTCCTTTGGCCCTCCCCTAATTTTGGGCCTATGCTCCTGGACTACGGCCCTCAAGGCTACGCCCTTCAAATTAAGGGAGGCCTTTGGGAGTAGGCCTTCAACTCCATGCTGAACACTATAGAAGACTAATAAGTAAGCATATCTCAGTACAAATTTGGGTCCAACCCATTCTCCACCCAATAATTCATTTCTTGTGCAGATCTCTTCCAAAAACAATTGTACCCACTGATTTCTCAGAGGCATGCTCTTTGATCTGCTTGCCATGCTAGATCTGCATATTTAGTCTCATGGAAAATTATTCGGAGACAAGTATGAATTCAAGCCTAACCAATCGTTACTTCTATTAATTAGATGGTGGGTGCCTTCAAATTTGTGTTATATTTTTCTCAATGAGCCATTTTGATTGGCCCATGAACCCTTCTTAAGTTTGTTTTAAAAAAACATCGATCTATTGAAATATTTGAACCTCCACAAAATAAAAGTTTCTATGTGAAGATGCAATCCCTCCCCTTTGGCGCACTATAAGTGAGAATGGGGGAACTTTGGACAAGCCATATGGGATAAAATTAGGGTGTGAAGAGAAAGCAGGGAGGACCCAAGAAAAGGCCCCCCCAAACAATAGTATTAAACCTTTTTGGCTATTTCAAATAGGTTCAAATGGCATTCACCTTAGTGAGGTGACTACCTTGAGCTAAATGATAGGTCTCCAATTACACATTTACCTCCATAAAATGTCAAAAAAACATCCTCACCCTGCCCTTTTCTCGAAAAGGGGGAACAAAAACAAGTAAGCTTCCAAGTGCATTTCAGCCATCGCACTGGCTCCTTGAAATACATATTCTTGACACCGATTGTGACAATTTTTGGGCTGACCTAATACCCCTTTCAAAGAGCGAGGTTACTAACTTATTCATAAAGTAGTATAAACTATAAACTAGTTTTGTTTTCTACAAAATAGAACTTGACCCTTTCAAAGAGAGAGATTATTTATTCGAAAACTAGTATAAACAACAACAGAGTAGTTTTGTTATCTACAAAATAGAATTTGGGGGAGAACTGAAGCAAACCAACAAAAATTAAGGTGAATACTTGGTCTGCGATGGCCTCGTGCATAACCAGTCAACCAGTCTGAGCCCATCCATAGACACAAATTTATTGACCATAGAATGGGTGCGATTCTTATAACTTGAAACAAAAAAAAGACAAGTGCTTACAAAGTGATGAGCTACAATCTACTTCTTTAAGTGTCTATTGTGAAGGCAGAAGGTGATGGACAGACTGGGGGCATATGTGGTATGTTGTATATTGTATATCCCATCTTTCTTTTTTTCCAATTTTGTGATGTAGCCAAAGTGTTATCTGGATATAACTTGATAAACTTAATATTGATGCTAATCTTCAAGGATAATCCTTTCCCTTAGTGGACCTCTTCTATTGTGCCACCACCACCTACTTCTTCCAGTCCTTTCAGCTGTGGGCTCCATGCATCTTTGTGGTGTCATTAATTTGGAGGGTCACCATCTTTGTGGTGCTATTAGTGCCCCAACGCTTAGGTGTAGGGTAATGCCCAAATACACCGGGTGTTACACAATGGAAAGCACCATGGCATAAAAAAACAATTATTTTCACTCCTTTCTCGTGATACCCAGCACATGTCACAGGAAAAGTCGAAAAAGGAGGCCAGGGTTTTTTTTTAAGAAAAGCAAATTGTGTGTTCCTCCTAGCATTCCATTTCTCGACATGGCTCACCTTTTGCAGAGCAAAATTTTCATTAAATAAGCCACCTCCGGAAAATACACTAAGAAGCTTCTGTTGGCGCTTTACGAATTCAAAATAGATCTTGTTCGTGCACAACTAGCTAGTAGGGCCACATTTTGCAACCCCCATGTCTTTGAGAAAAGAGGGAGTGAGGGAATTTTGGGGCGTGTGGGCTCCATTAGTTATATCACTTTTTCTTGCTCTTTTTGGCACAGTTTTTGAATTAAAATGCTAAAAATATAGTGCCACCAACCCTAGTATGTCCCAATCACCTACCCACCGGCCACATCATGATGGCTCCATAATGCCTTGAAGAAGGGCGTGTTGTGGTGAAAAGGTCGGAGGAGCCAGAACTAGTGGGGTAGACCAAAGGGTATTTCTAAAACCATATGTGCCGTGCACATTGAAAGTCTTCCGAATGTGTATTAGTGTGTTCAACTATCAAGAAAAGTTGTTGAATGCGCACGAACATTATGTGCTTGTGTTGCACAATGACTACTATGTCCTACCATGCACAATGACTATGTCCTACCATGTTAGTAAATAATAAAAAGAGCATGCCCACCCAACAAATTACATTTCCTTGTATGATGTCTTGAAGGATGGATGAGAAGGCATAAACCAGTGTTGGCATGTTTGTTTTTTTTCCATAACTGGCTGGGTTGGTTATTTTGTTGTTTTTTATTATTTTGGGACCACAAGAGGTATCAACCAGTGTTGGGCGGTTCTTTAACATTTTAGAATAACCTCTGGTTTTGGTTTTGCATCAACCATTAAGGATGGTTTCAAGTCTGGGGAGATAATAAGATTTTTAATAACCTTGGGGCAGGATCCGAATACATATCACTGGGGATAGGTTATGGTTCTAGTTGGGTTTTGCCAAAATATCAAAAGGGAGATCTGGTTCAAATCTAGGTTGTCAATTATCAAGTGGTTCTAGATCTGGGTTTTTTTTATTATTATGTTTTTTTCAATTCCCAGTTGGTGATTTTTTTTAGGTAGGTTGATTAGTGGTTAGGTTGGGAGAGGATCCAGGCAGTCCTCAATGCAATTCCAATTCAAACAAACTTCATTAGTTATTTGGAGTTGGGTGGCCAACAACAAAATCATTCTCGTTATGTTGTTGAAGAGTTGAAAGAACACTGGTTTTGTGATAAACTTTTGGAAATAAGCACACATGCCAAAGAAAACAATGCTACAAACATGGGATAATTATATCTTGAAAAAATGAAAAAAAATCATTGCAATCTACAGCCTAGAGACTGAAAACTTATGTGTTCAAAAGTTCAAAACATGTGTAATGCCCCAAAACCAAGGTTTGAAGGTTAAAATGCTAACATTTGAAAAAAAATGGTAACATTCCAAGGTCAAAATGTTATTGGACAATAACGTTTCCATTTGCCAAGTTCATTAAACATTAGTTTCCTTAAACTTCCAAAACACAACCAAAAACTTCAAAAGAAAATTTGGTGGGGCATCTTGGATCAAATAGTCCCTCAATGTGATTATAGACATAGAATTATGAAAGTTCTCCATAAAAAATTGGGTTTTTGAGGATTTAAGTGGAAAACTTTGTATTTGTTTTTGGACGACAAGACAACTTGTGGCAATAAGTGCATCAGACAATAGTCAATAGCCTTGATTTTGATTAACAATGCATTGGTTGACCACAAACCTTAATGTAGTAAAAATAATTTTTTTTGTACCCAAGCTTACAAACTTGGAACGCACCTTTGAAATGCCATAGATTATTGTCATGCATAGTAATAAGCAATTTGATTTTTAAATTCCAATTGGAATAAAATGACCTTTGAAGCAAATTGTGTGTTTATTACAATCTTTAACTTGCACGGACATATGCTAATCTTCAAGCACAATTTTTTTCATTCTTGTCATCCCTTCCCACTTTTTTTGTGGTCTAAGTAGTCGTCTTTTACAAAACAAATTGACATTCTTTGATGGACATTAACATTAAACCGATAAAAACTCTAGTGTCATATGTTGCAAATTGGCAACATTTTGACATGGCATGCCTCCAACAATTTCTTGTAAAAGGTTCTACCAATCCCAACACCTCATAGAAAACAACAAAAGTTAAAGCAATGATCATAATTGGAAGACTTTTACCTTCATCTTTGACGTATGTAATAATCTTTGCATTTAACCCATGTGTTTGTGGTGTTTGATTCACTTGTAAGGCCATGGCAATCCCATATGTGTTTATTGTCTCAAACAAGCAAATGGTTACATTATAAGGTTCTAATTAATGCTTCAAAAAATGAATAATCAAAACAAAAATGTCAACTCTTCTTTTTGACATTTGTAAAACAAAATTCATTGTGTAAGGGTAAAAACATATCATAGATAAAGGTACACATCAATGCAAATCTAACATGAGGATTTTACTTCATGACTAATTTTCGAAAAAATGGCAATTCTACAAAAAACAAAGGCACCAACCCATTAGTAATAAATAGGACCAAATCCTTTACAAATTGCTTTTGATGATGATCATCTTAAAAGTAAGGACCGACACTATTAAGGGCAAACATGTGTTGTCCCTATTAAACAAATTAGACAAAAGTGGAATATCAATGTTTAACATGGTGGATAAAGGAGTAACAAGATAAAGTAGGTGAATTGATTAGGATTCATAAGGAGTTTTGAATTGAACCTTGTGGCCAAAACCTGAGGAAAATTTCTAGAGAAGTTTTGTAGATGGTTGAACATTGGAACATTATGAAGATTACGATGAAGAAAAAAAAACATAGAGTAGTTTTTAGAAAGAAAAGTTCATGTTAGAACTAGAAATGAATTTTGATGGAGTAGAATTTTGATACTACAATGTAATGTTTGATGTATTTTATGTTTTCCATTATGATATGGTTTGATTCTACTTTGATAACACTATAGGAGTAATAAATCTATAGACTTGAATTATGTAATGTATTTTGTGTTGAGTTTTATTTATAATTTCTTTAATTGTTGTTATGCAAATTTTATATGGTTAAAAAAACATGTTAAGTACAAATTCTAAAATAAAAAAATGTTAAAATGTTAACATTTACCAAACATTACCAAAGAAGGAAGCAATATTAAATGGGGAAGAGCCAAACCTTTTTTTTTGTTGATCATCGATATTCATGTTATCATTGTTGAATTGGATTTGGTTCTACGATTATAATCAATGCATAAATTTCCCATGCAATATCTAATTTTTGCAATTCCAAAAGTCATGTTGTTTTGCCAATAATGAACATGGCAATGTATCTATCATTGGGGAAGATATATTTGCAATGTTAGAAAATAATCACATCCAATTAAAGGTGATGCTATAACAAAACCACAACATTTCTTATCAATTGAATCAATTGAAATGTTGACCATGTTGTGAAGTTGATTTTCAACTTTTTCACCTTTTCAACCATTAAATTTTTCAAAATTAATAAAGACAATGAGACCCTAATTGTTCAACAAACAAAAAAAGCCTAAATGACAAATATAAACAAAAAATATTGAAGATATAATACATACCAAAATAGTGAAGATTTGAAAAAATGAATGGCAAGTAGACCAAAACACCTAAAGGATGAGCATAAACCAAAAAGCCTTTGCAATAACAAAGAAAACCAAAATGCAACAACAATAATGAACACATTTGAATGATGAATAATTGCTTAAGTGATGAAAAACAACTAAAACAATTGAATGTTGAATACCATGACCTAAAAGGAAACCAAATAAAAACTGATAATAAATAAAAAAGAAGGCCACAATGATAAACGCATGTGAGTGATGAAAAGTAACTATACCACTTGAATGACAAACAACCAAAGCACCTGAATGATGATCAATAAACATCAAAACGGTAACCAACAACCTAATGCACCTAAAGGACATGCAACAACCAAAGCAAATGAATAACAAGAACATACTTGAACAATGAACAATTGCGAATGACTAAACATGACAACCAATGTCTAACAATTAAACACAACAAACAATAATGAATAATCAAACTTGATGAACAACCAAATGCGATGAACACCATAACGTCTTTTGGTGAGTAACAAATTGTAATGGAAAAAAAACAACAACAAAATAAGAGCGATGGAGACAACACTTGTAAAAGAAAAATGGGAAATTTTATAATTAAAAATGATGGAGAAAGAAAGGTATAAAGAAAAAATGAAAGATGAACCAAAAAAACAAAAGATTCAAGATGGAAATTCAAGATGTCTCAAGACTAGCGCAATGACAATGGACATGAAATATTTCATTCAAAACCCTAACCCCTATGCTTTAAACAAAAATCAAAACCAATTTTTAATTTTTTAACCTTATTCTAGAATTGACCTTACGAATCAAGGTTTAAAATTTTGAAAGCTAAGACCAACCTAATGGATCTAGCTCCCCCTTGACCAAATAACAACCAAGTGGTAGGTTAACCCAGTTCCCTTTACCTTCAACTTTGATGGGTCCAATTTTTCTTCGATTCCTAACCTTCTCTTAGGTTTTAGTTCGGGTCTTTGGAATCAAAACTAAAACCATAGTGGTGTTATTCCAAGGAATATTTTGAATGCACATTTTGTCCCACGTCATTGCTTGAATATAACTTTTATTTTTAATTTTTTCATTGCCATTTTTGGCTTAAACTTTTACAAGAGCTTAGGTACTTATTGTGATTCATATTAATTAATTAAATTAATTGTGATGTGTTCCAAAGCACAAATGTTTTGATGGTCTTTTGGCATTGCATTGTAAGGTGTGGATATTGTGTTAAGTCTCATTATAAAGTGTAATAGCTTAAAGGGATTTTGCCTCCTAGGAACTAGGTGAGATGATTCATCGTAATTTGTTTGTAAAAATATTCACATTCATCTTTTGACATTTTGTTTTCTCTTACCCCTCTTTAAATGTGCACTCAACCCCAAGTGACTAAACCCACAAAACTAAAGATGATTTATTTTTTCCAAAAGTGTTTATGGCACCTATCATACACAAAAGTTAATGTAATTCTTTGAAAATGTGACAATGTGATTGAAAACATTCAATTACACATGTCATGGCAAGTTTCTTTTTTGGTTTGAAAATTTTCACAAATGTGAAAAATATATATGAAAAGAGAATATTTTATCACTATTTTGGGAAAATAATCAATAGATTTGAAAAAATGAAAATCATATTGTGAATTTCCCTATGGGTTTTGGTCTACTATCAAAGTTTTAAATGTTAGACCAAAACATTCAATAATGTGTGTTATACACAATGGCCATACCATTCATTTAATATCAACAATTGATATTTATTATAAATTGGTCATAGCTAGGGGAAAAACTATATATATATATATATTAAATGTACATCATGCTATTGTAAAAGAAAAAAAATTATTTTATTTATTTCATTTTTTAACATCACATTAGTTATGAGGAACCCAAAAGGGGATCTCACATGACATGTTCTAGGAACCTATTAAAACATTTAAAATTTTGTTACCAAACTAAAACCAATAGGGAAATGTCACAACATGATTCTAAATTTTTTGCAAACCTAATGACTTTTTTCTCCAAAAAAAAAAAGACCAAATATTCTCTTTCATATTTATTTTTTATAATTCGTACAAATTTCAAACCAAAAAAATAGACTCTTCATGGCATGTTTATATGAATGTTTTCAATCACATTGTCACAATTAAAAAGTATCGCGTAAATTGTTGTGTATGATGGGTGCCATAATCATTTTTGGAGAAAGTATTTTCATATTTAGTTTTGTGGTTATAAATTGGTGACAAAGTCAATTGGGCTAGGTGTGCATTTGAGGAGCTCGCAAAGAAAACAAAATGTCAAAAATGAATGTGAATTTTTTACAACCAAATTAGGATGAATCATCTCACCTAGTTGATAGGAGGCAAAATCCCTTGAAGCTACTATGCTTTATAATGATTTTCAACACAATATATTTTTTAATTGTGATATTGAGAGGACAAATTGAATTGTTAACAAGTTCATTGTTCTTGATTACAAAGTTGCAAGGATGTAGAACGTTCATTATTTGTTGTAAAACACTGAATCATGTACAACTATGGCCTTTCAAAATCTTTTTTGTTATTGTTGAAATTTCTTCTTGATGATAAAGGATTTGCTTTTAGTTAATTTTCTTCTTATAGGGTGGAATTTCACTTATTACAAGTAGACACATCCTCATTTTTAGTTTATTATCATGAATCGGTGCAACATAGGTCTAAGTCTTAGTAGTAAGTTTCATCCTTATTTAATATAATGCATATGTATTTTAAGGTTAAAATGTGTCCCATTTAGTTTGTAGATGAATCCATGCAACATGATTGGGAAAGGCTTGTTGTGCCCAAATTTTTAAGCACGCCATGTTGCTAGTCTTTATGATTTCTCTAACTTAGTATTAGAATAATGGTGTGATTGAAACCAAAGTAGGTGGGTCAAAGAGAGGCAACATGGGATTGACTTTTGCAATTGGCACAACATTTGTTTACTTATTTTACGAGTTTTTTTTAACATTATGTCTATAATTAGATGAATAACTTATGGTGTGTGGACAATAGAAAATCTTTTGGAGGATTTGCTTGGTGATTTTGAGTATGAAATATAGGTTCCATATTTCATGTATTGCACAAGAAATCAATGGCATTTGGTTCTACAACCCACGCGAGTGTGAAAAAGTGCCCAAGCTTTTTCAGAGGTTACTCAACATTCCCTTTTTGTCCTTTTAGTCTAGGTGCCTAATTTCATCCTACTCAAAATTGCAATTCCAACATAACATCATATAACAAGATTTGCATTTGTTATGTGACCATGTCACGACCTAGGATGTTTTGTAGACGTGAATGAAGGGTTTTGTGGATGTAGGAATGATCTATTTACTTCAATCTGTTTTTTTGGTGTCTATTTGTAGGACCTCTTTTATGTCTACAAATTTGTGGTGGTAAGGATTTCATAAATATTATCTTAGAGTATGTGATGTGAAACTATTCAAGAGCTTCACTTGTTTGTTGTGTTGTTGTGTAAAATTTTGTCAACCTTTTTCAAGAAGCCTCAAAAAACAAATGTATTCTATCCATAGTGTGCTTTCTCTTTCCTTTTATTGTTGCTTTCATTTGGATACGTGATCCATCAAATGCAACTTAACATATTCCTTTGGTGTTCAATGTATACAACTATATCATGAGTTCATCATGTTAAGATCTTTTAGGACACACCAAATGCACCATGTTTTTTTCCCCCAACAAAACAAACATTCATTTTCTAGGTGATAGTTTCAACCTCTAGATAAAATGACAACGCAGATGTTTGTTGTGTAGAAAATAAACCTCTAATGTGGTTCATTTGTTGCATGGATTTTTGGACTCAAGTTTAATTTAACATTTTCATGTGGATGCAACTCAAAGTGTCAAGAGTTGGAGTGAATTGCAAGCATGTTAAAGGGTCCACTTGAAACACATATGGGAGCTTTATCTTTTATGATTAAAGGCATTAATTATGAACCTCTCAAGTGTTTCTTTAATGTATGTTTTTTTTATCTTTGCTTGAACATTAAAATGATAATAGATGTGTTTTGTAAACTTTATGTTAAATTGATGACAAAAAAACAAGGGCCAAACAATGTTTTCTCTCATTCTCTCTATATTTGGTTTTGGATATTCCAAATGACAACAACCCAATGCAGACAACTTTTATACCACCAGCATTCTTCACTCCTCCACCTTGTAGTTCAACTTCAACTACCCCTCCATTGCCCATTTCAATTCTGCAACTGCAATCTACATCCCAAGGTGCTCCTTTGCTTCAACCTTTCCCACCACCCATTAATCTTCCTTTTTCCCTTGCAGCACCCATTGTACATAGTGGACCCATTATAAGAAAGGGCGTCCATGAAGCATTGAAACATTTATCAAAGGTAATCAATATTATTCCTTTTGAAATTCTAAATTTTACTAAGTAATTAATAATATGTGGTGTATTTGTTTGGGAAAAAATGGAGATTCCATGTATGTTTTGTGCCATCTAATATCATAGTGATCATTATCATACTAAAGGGTAAAATCTGATGGTGGAATTGGTGGATGCAAAATGATCACTTCATAAATATGGTATATTGTGAAATGGTGAATGCACATTCAACATGAGGACCATAAAAATTGGCACACATGTCTATAATACCACCATTCATATGTTGTGTTAGAACATGCAGTAGAATTTTATGTCAAGCTTTTTATGGATCATAGCCCAAGGATCTTTGTCCTTCACACCAGAGACTAATCATAGATTATGAAACTTAACATAATGGATCCGAATGCATTGTTAATTTCCTTCTGAAGATTATGGTCCACTATTGTAAGCAAGCTCTTGAGGAGGGATGGAATGTTTGTTTATTGCATCTCTTAATCAATAATCATATTTTACCAATATTTGAGTAAGGAATGAGCGATGAGTTCGTATACCAATATTCGAATAATGAATTCATGAATGAGTTTTCTTGCACCAATATTGGAATAAGGAATGATTGATGAGTTTGTGTATTTTTTAGTAAGGGATGAATGATGAGCTCTTGCACTAATATTTTGAACATGAAATGAGTCATGAATTCTTTCTTGTGTATATTCCTAAGTCCAAAGTCCAAACTCAATTTTTGGCTATGTAAAGGTTTACACCAATGTTGACAGAGTCTAGGCCTAGGTATCAATAAACTACTAGTTAGTTATTGATTTTTTTGAAAACCAGTAGATAACTTGGGTAGATTACTTACTAGCTAGGTATTGAATTTTCAAAATTTAATAACCTACTTGGATGTTTGGAATTTCATCCGAGTGGGTTATCAATCTTGAAACTATAAACATGTTTATGAGAAATATATAAATAAATAAATGACCCTATATCCTACCCTACCTCTGCAGTATAACCAATGGTTTTCAAAGGTTAAAACTACATTTTGTGATACCAAAAATTTGGGGAAATTTTCTAGGAAAAAAGAAATTTTCAAATATTTCCCAAATTTTGTTGTTGAAAAAGGGACAAAATTTGTCCCCAATAAAATCATTTGATGGCTGCTTTCTCACATCATTCTAGGTGGGGTTAATTAATTGGGTGTGTGGTGGCAATCTTTCGCAATTAGGTTTACCAAAAATGGGGAGGCCCTTGTAGGGAAAAGCGTTTCACAGAATTTGATTAGCAATTATTGAACTGTAGCATCTTTACGGGCTATTGAAAGCTTCTACTGAGAACCCGTTTTCTTGCATGCCTTCGTAGCATAGTGATAGTGCGTTTCATTCGTCAGCGAAAGGTCGGGAGTTCAACACTCATAAAGGGGGGGTTTTACACAACCCTGTTCTCTCAACTATCTGAGTTCTTCACTTGCTTGTTGCCTGCCCCTGTGAGAAATCGGAGGAGCGACCATGGTTCAAGAAAAAATGCACACGAAAACTCCGCTTGCCTTCCCTGCATGTCACCATGGCAATTAGATGATAACAGAGTTCTAAATCCTCGATATACCAACAACACCCAAAGCGCTTTCTGCACAAAAATCAGCACATAAGCAGTCTTTAATACTGCCTGGAGAGTTTTTGGATGTTGGATATTCTAAACTCAGCAACCCTGGATACGAACTCAGCATACCTGTGAAGAAATCCCACACTATGTTCTGAATGCTCCTTGGTCCCTTCCACAGACTCAGCACACACCTAATTTCCAGTCCCAAGACCTTCTGACAAAAACCGCAGCAGAACACAGTACACGGAAACCAGCTCAGAGTTATCGGAAATGGCCTGGCGGTGCCATACTACTGTTTGCCGCTCGATTCTTGCACACTAACTGCTGAAGAAACCTGCGTAAAATAACCACACCCGGCACTTGCTGTTGCAATTCACCAGATGATGACGGAACAAATTGAAGGAGTTGGCGAAAGAGCTCCCACTGCAACTCTTCCACCTGCATTACATTAAAAAAACACATGACTGAGGATAAGAGAATTCTAAGAATCTTGAATGTAGAATCCGCTTGAGGTTCACAAGACCCCTCCCTGGATTGCAATTCACTACGGGTAGAATAAGTAAGAAGTGTGTAGCAAAACACTCCAGATGCAACACACTGCAACTAGGTGCAGAAACTGAGCTTGTCAATTGCCTTTGATAAAGTGGTTGCTGCATGCCTCAATTTACCCTTGGAGCATAGGACATCCCGGGAACCTGGCCACCAGACAGTGGGCATCAAAGCAAAGCTTCAAGAGCATTCTTATTGGGACCCAGGCTTCCGAGTTAGCAATCTCTCCAAGCACAAGTCAAAGCCTTTAAACATCCATCACAACACCATGAAATCATTCCGCTCCGGCAAGTGACAAGCTAGGGCTAAATAGGGATAGGGGCCAGTGTAAGGATGATCAGCCAATGAAAATGGGGATGTGCGGCGCCGTAGGCAAGCGCCTCCATCATCAGCATGCTGATAAGTGAGCCATCTGCAACTTGTTTCTTCAATGGACCACGGCTTAGCTACTTCCCGACTTCCACCCCTTCAGAATACACCTCTCATCACCACGGCCATGGTTGACCTATTGCAAGCCATCGATTTTTGACATGAAGAAATATGGCTGACCTACGATAGGCAGTTGTTTCTGGACATGGAGAGATTTTGACATCTAGTTTGAGCTTCTTGTAACTTCTTCTTTTTCTTACTCCTTTGTACATTTTCCAAATCGACGATGATGTGTTTATTAATAAAGCTTTGCAGGATTTCATTGCTTAGTTGGCCCATCAACAAAAACATTATGAAATCCCCCCCTCCCCGAGTAGAAATCACATTTTCTACATTTTTTTACACTTACGACCTTATAAGTGTATTTGTCTTTACACTTACATTGTTTTACATGGAATCAAATAAATTTACACAGTTTTATGCTTTACACTTAGTGTAAGTCCTAAACCATTTACAAGCACAACACTGGTCCACATGTCATGTGAATAGCAAGCTCGAGAGGTCTCTATCAAATAATTATTTAATTAATTTAGAAAACAAGGCTCAGCACGTAGAATACTCCAAAATGATGCTTCATTTTCTTTCACAGATTTTTTTTGGGGTGAGAAATTTCTATTTTTAAGAAATTGGTATTCTTAAATATAATATAAATTTAGCCAAACCTGTTTGTACAGGTATGGTAATCCAGAAAACTAATGGCTGGCTACCACCTTCATGCTCCCAGGATCAAATTAGGGGAGTGGGAGGGGAGAGCATTCACACACGTAATGGCAACTAATTGGACCAGGGTTTGAAAGCACGCAAGGGAAGCCACTGATATTGAAAAGGACAAAAACAACAAAAATTCAAAAAAAGATTGACTAGGATATGAGCCCCTGATATGGCTCCTGGCGTTTTTCTGGGGGTTAATTTTCCTACTTTGACAGCCAAAAAATTATTGTATTTTCTGGAACTGTTTTTGGTGTAAATTCAAAACAAATTGCTAAAACGCGCTGATGAAACCACAACACCTATTTCCCGTAGAAAATCATACAAATGTCTTTCCAAATTCCAAGTTGATTTGTGCTCAAGTGAGTAAGTATGGTGTCAACTGGATGTATACTGTAGTACCTTTTCAGGTTCAGCACCTCACTGTTGAATAATTATTTTATTTTGAAATTTTGATTTCGGTGCAAAGAAAATAATAATTTTTGACAAAACTTTATTTAAATTTAAAATTATTAGACAACAACCTGAAATTGCTTGAAGTACATGCAATAATATACTTGCTAGAACCCTAAAACTAGCTTGTAACAACTTCTTGAATCCTATGAAATTTCGTCATCAATGTACAACATTTTTTTGAAAATTAATTTTCTAAAAAACATTCACATTTTACAAAAAAAAAAAAATTTTGTGGAACCTGCAAAGGTACTACAGTAACTCTTTAAGAATGTAAGACTATGTGCAACCTAAATCTCAGTGTTTTTTTGGGGGGGACAAACTGGGAAATTTTTTAATCGCCCCAATGTTAAATATGGTTATATAGAGGATAAAATGAAAAGTCTAAACGCACCCATCACTGAAAAGTATCAGTATCATTTGCTCCATTGCACCTAAAACCTTTTTTATTTAAATTATAAAGCAAGTCATTCCCCAAAATTACACTTAACCCCAGAAAAGCATTTGGGATGCTACTTTTCCCAAAGCAAGACCAACCCAACCTTTTTTGTGGGTTTGTGGCACTATAAGCTTAAGATAAATTGTTGATACTTGAGCCCCATCATGAAGTTTGAACATACAAATCACAAAAAAAAATGCACCCCAGCATTATGGCCATTTGTACAACAAACTAGGCCCATTCAATAGGTGCATTCCACTGCTTGCAAAACAACAACTAGGTCCCTTGTCCCTTCCATAGGGGAAACACAACAACTGGGTTCACAAGGGGACCAAAAAGGGCAAACTGTTTTTGTAAGGCTCGTCTCAATATAATAAGCAGCATAACACTCCAAAACCAAGCAAAATTATAAGTTAAAAGATTCTGTTCACAAGCATGGAAACCCATCGTTTGTCCATGTGAAACTTGCTTCTGAAGGCACCCAAGTTAATGCAATTAAAGAATGAATTTTAGACAATATTTCGGTTGTAAAGGGTTCTCCATTAGTTTTTTAAATGTTTTTCCTCTTCCTTTTAGATCCAACATGACTTTTAGGAAAAGATCGAATCTTTTTTTTTTGGTGAACAAGGTGTGTATGAAAAAATGAAACAATCGCAATCTTTCTAACTTGTGTTAAAATTTTGTATGTTTTGTATTGAATACAAAATAATATTTTGTTTTCCTTGTGAGCAAGTCACATCTAGTCGATTTACATGTGTTGGGGGAATTGTTTCAAAAGTGAAAGAAAGATCACCTAATTTCCAAATTTTATTTATTTTTGGTTGGCTTTAGCTTTCAACACCACCATACAAACAATCATAGCTTTGGTTTCTTTTTCTCTTCGTTGAAGAATGTTTCATGGGATTATAAATTTGATGTACTCCAAATACTCCAAATTTCTTGGTAGAACAAATGCAATATTTGAGATAGTTGTTACATCGTGGCTTCACCTTGAAGACGCTAGTGTTATGTGATAAAAGACAATGATCATGTGCCCTCCTTCCCCTTTTCTTGTTGCTACTTTTTCACATGGACACAAATTATTTTGCATCTTGTCCACCTAGATATAGTTGCTACAAGTTCCAACAACATTTTTTAAAAATGGAGTGAATTAAACATTTGTCCATTGATCATGTTAAAATCTAGTTTGGATCCATTTGTGCAAAGGATGCCAATTTGGGGATTGGGTATGTTTGACATTATGGAAACATTCATGATCTAACCAAAACCAAGGTCGTGTTATTCAATCTAAGAGTGAAGCAATTGAAATTGTTGTACATGCACAACCCATTTTGTATCATGCAATTGGACCTCCATTGCCATGCACCTCACATGTTCAACATTGACTGATATTCAAAAAAGTTGACGATTCAATCCCCATCAAGAAATGTTAATGACAAACTTTAAATTTTGATTTAATCATTTTTGCAAATACCATTGAATGTGGACAATAGAAAATTGTAATGTGGATTTTATGTTGTAATGCATAAATTTGAATTGGTTAAAACATCTCCACCTTAAACTTGCAAACTTGTCCTGCAAAACTTGAGTTGTCGAGGAGTTTGCAAATCACAACACATTGTAGGAATATATGCCCCACCACAACCACCACTACATTGCCTTGTCACAAAGAGTAATTTTAAATTCAAAACCATCTAGAATACATAGAAAAGGCAAGAAAAAAACTCATGAAACTACTCTTGACACCACTTTGAAAGATCTCCAACCAAAAAAATAGAATTGAATAGGAACTTGAAAGTAACCAAATAGCCACCCAAAAACAAATAACAAATTTTAAAAAACTCCCAAAAGCTACTTACATTTTGTTTTCTCACAAATGTGAGTCATTTCAAGAGATGAAATTCCAAGAATCTTGTATTTTTAGGGAAAAACATTTTAAAATTCGTACACTACCAACATTTTCACATTTGTTTTTACAAATCACTAGGTTTAATGTACAAGCTCATTGGGGAAAAAAAATGTAGACTTGCAAAACTATTTTTTTCTAAAATATTGTTAAAACATTTTGGCAAACTATGCCTCGGACTTTGAATTATTTATAAACAAATTGTAGCAAATGACTTGAATTGTTGTGATTTGCATGCATATTTGTATTTTATTGAAGTAGCACTTGTTATTAATACAGAAAGAATGCAAAAATAATGATAATGGTGTTACACTTGAAGAAGCTGATAATGAAAAAACTTAATCAAAGCAAATAGCATGCATGTGAAGCATTTATCATAACAAGGCTCTTGGTGACAACATCAAAAAACACATTAGTACGATATTGGGGAGTCCTAAAGGTCATGATTAACTAAAATTTGGTGATAAAGGGGTTGTAGTGGGGAGGTCATCAATAATTTCTCCATTAAATTGTCATTGACAAGCTTGATATGGAGATGCTCTTACATGACAATCAAGAATAATTTATGTTTGGATCCTATTATTTAACAAATTCAACATAATTGTCTTTGAAAAAAATTGTAAAAATAAGGAAAGAACATTTTGAAAAGTTTGATTAAGTTTTTCATGATAAGCCTTTCAAGAAAGTTTAAATTTTGAAGATAATATTTCAAAAAAACTTTTTCAAATATGACGTTGGCATCATGAACCTAAAATCCCAACTTGATTTTTTTGAAAAATGTTTGTGGAACAAAATTTGATTACTGGCATAGGATCCAAATGGATTAAAATGGTGTTAATGATATTTAGACTATTTATTTTCCACTTACTCCATCACCACACATTTGTACCACATGAACGCAAAGAACAAATCACAGACTATGAACTAATTGTCTTTGTGTTCATCCCATGCTTACTTTCCATATTGAAGTTTTGTTTTAAAACTTGATTCAAGTGTGCAAATTACCAATATAAGATTCCATGGAATCCATGGAGTGTTACACAACAATGTTATGATTCAATAAGGGAAACTTGAAAAGGAGGTGGCAACTATTATGCACATAGGAACTATAATTTTGATTTACCAAAGTTTGAAACTATGTTTGCCATTCAATTTCCCCTATATGTCATTTTCACCTTGAAATCTTAAGATTGAATATACTGAATGTATTTTGGGAATGTTGGGAATGCCCTTTTGTAACTTTCATTTTATCAACTTTATAATTTTCCTTGTCTTTCAAGCAAAGTCACAAACTTGTTTTTGCCTTAGTTCATTCATTTGCCAATGCATTAGTATCATGTCATTTCACTCATTAAAAAAAAAATCAATGTCATGATTGACATTCTAAGGTTTCCATTGTGAAAGCCCCACTCTCATTATTAAGATCAAATTATCTTCAAATGTTTATCACATTCCCAATGCAATGGTTGTGAAATTATCTTTCACCAAAATAAATGTTAAGGTCCTTTTTAATATCAACTAGTCATGAAACAACATGTCTTTCATAAAGTCTCATCAAATTTAATTTTCATCTTGGACTTGTTTGGCATTTCATGTTTTAATCCATCCACAATTTCCACCACCATTGTTAAAAGTACACAATCATCCCCCGTCCTTTTGAATAAATATGTTAGAACATATAGAACATGAATGGGCTTGGGTATATAAAACAAGAAAATATACCCATGCATAAAAAAATTGTTAAAAATTGAGTTAGTTATGTGTTACATGCTTGCATCATTACATACATAAACTTGCCTTTTCTTGGCAAGGAATTTAACATCACCTACATGGGTTCACTTTTGGCAACTTTGTAAGACAAACCAAGATGATGTTGGATGTATTGAACTGTTCAACATTACAACAATGCCCCAAAAGACATGCAAGGAATGCCATTGCAAAACCATTGTCAAGGCATATAGTCAACAAACTTGTAGATATTCTAGAAAATGATCACCAACATATTTTTTGTGGAGAATGTTAGCTTGTACACCTAGTAAATAAAGATTTTATTGTTGAATGTTGTTTCAAGACATACATAGAATTGAATATATTGTCTTGAAATTGTCCACTAATTATTAATGTGGAAAAGTTTGTCACTCTTAGAATGAACTTGTTGATTCTCATTTGGTTCTTCCATTTGAGAAAGTAATTTATAAGAATTGTGATATAATTTTTTCATGTGAATATTATTGTAACAACTCATGGTGTTGATGGTGAAAAGGCTCTAATTGATGTTACAAATCTAACAAATAATGCTTTTCTTTATACTTCAAGCCTAGTCAAGAAACATTGTTCATTTGAAGAATTGAATTAATAGGTTGTGTGGAATGTTAATCGTTTTGTAGTAGAAAGTTTAAAGTTTAAGTGGGAAATTCACAAACTAAAGGACATATGATGAATTCAAGTTTTAGGGTGTTGTTCATGGTGTAGTATTGAATTTACATGTGGGGATGAAAGATGTGATTGACACAACACTTAATGTTAATGAAGTTTTTCCAACTATTGTTGATGATAATCATGTGCATCTATTGTGACTTGTGTTCCCAAGACTTGTCACTTGTTCATATTTCATTTCCAATTATTTATTGAGTAAACACTATGAGAAAAATGGGTGTTTTGCAATTGGCGTCGCAACTCAAATTTTGAATTGTAGAGGACATTTGCAACTCGCTGTATTTATATGTCATGAGTGTTAACGGACAAGTTACATGAATTGTAGAATTGCAACTCATCGTATATACGATGCAATTCATTGTAGTTCAATTGCAACTCAATCGAAATAACTCATTTTCAACTACTATTCAACTTCATTATAACTACACCCATAATGTCATGCTGATGTCACTAATTGTCATCCATCTCTTAAAATTTAACATGTGGCATTATGAAAAAATTTGGACATTATTTTTTTTCGAAATATTGATCTCCATTGTACGTTATAATTGTTAATGACAGTCCAAGATTATGACACATGGCACAATCAAAATTGTCACATGGGATATTATTTATATTTTGGAAAAAAAATATTTTGTATATATATATATATATATATATAAGTCTATGGGTAGGTTGTACATAACCATAGGTAGATAGGTTGGTAGGTCTTAAGACCTACATACCTACATATTTACTTAAGACTTTGTTTATGTAAGTAAGTATGAAAGCACAAGATTAATGCACTAAAGAATAACCATGATTTTTTTTTAAAAATTATGTTTTGCTTTTCGGTTAAATTTTTTCAATTCATCCCAAAATGGCACATGTATTTTAATCAGAAAATAAGCCTTCTTTATATAGTTTGTAACATGGGATTCGAAGACAAAAGGTTAAATATTTTAGTTATTCATTAGTTGCAATTGAATTGCAACTATAACATTTAAACGCACAAGGCAAGCCAAATCCAAGGGGAAAGTTCCATTTTTTTGGTGTCTAAACAAAACTTGAACCCCTTTTATTGGCACGTTCAGTATATTAAAAATCGTAAAAATGGAATAGAATTGAGAAAATTATGGCCCCTCAAAATAGAGGGGGTCAATAGCTCAAAATAACATACCACCAAATGCTACAAAGGTTGGTTTCCAAACACCCACAAAATTACTTTTATGTTTGTTCTATTGTTGTTAGAGTTCAAAAATGATTTCTAAAACTTCAAGTGGTGTTCTTAGAACATTTAAATTGTATAAAATGAACAAAAAATAAGAAAGTATGAGGTTTGAAAATAGGAGGTGTCCAAAGAGAAAAAAAGAAAAAAAACATGTTTAGTAAGTTGGAAAACTTATTTATCTTTTTATTAATTTTTCATTACTCATTTTCCTTTGCACTTCAAAGATGATTTCTAGAACTTGGGGTAGCACTCCCATAACATTTTAAATCACTAAAAATGAAACACATATGATGAAGATATAAATAATTAATGAATATGTATCCTTATTAAATTATAAGTAATTATATTATAGTCATAACATAGTTGAACAATAGTACTTTAGTAGTGGCCCACTAGTGGCCATCTTAATTGTATCAATGGGAATTATAATAAAAAAACTAGTTGCAAATGTATCCCATAATGGATGTTGGAGATGTGGACACGTGGCATGATCACATGTATGTACATTATACACTAGTTACAACATAATTATTAATTTAGTGACACACTTATAATAGTTCTAAAGTAGTTACCACATGAAACTACAATGCAACTATTAAAAAAATCAAACATAGTTGACTACATAAGTATGTATGATGTGTGTAAATTACCATATAAAAGGCCCATTTGCAATTCATTTGCAACTATAATATGACTAATTGAGTTTTTGACAAGATAATTTATTTATTAATACACCATATTTTTAAAAGGATAGTTGCATAATAGTTGTAATACCCAAAGGATAGTTGCATGACGGTTGTATGCAATTTGTTTTTTGAGTTTTAAGTACATGGTAGTGTGGTTTCAGTGGATGCAATTTTTCATAATGAACATAGGGTTTAAGTTTTAGGCCAACGTAAATTGGCTACAAATTTTCAACCTAAGAAATAATATCATACACCCCTATATATTGCAAAAGAAACATAAAAGAAGTTTAGAGTCTTGTAAGTGCTTACGAAACAAATTAATAACAATAGTCTTGAAAACAATTGGTTTGAGCATGCCAAAAAATCCCTATTTCATCCCCAATTTGAAGGTATCTAGAAACTAAGTGAAGTTAAGTACCATTTCATGCAAATGGATATCAATTTAACAAATGCGTAGGATTTGATTTGGACAAGGCTTGATTTATGAAGAACAAAGGCAACAATCAAGGTGGAGAAGTACAACAAATCCAAAACTAAGGGTTGCAACTCCCCTAAAGACCAATTTAGGTGAAAAAACTACTTTGGTCCATTGTTTTTTCTCTTTCATTCTTGTTTCCATTTAGATTTGGAGTAAACTTTGTTGCATTAAGGACACCATCCTTAAAGAACATTAGTTACCTTAACAAGTTCAATTTGATAAGTGGAGTGGGTTTTTACAAATACCTTTACAATTATTTTGTTGGTTTGCTACAAGGTTTTTTCCCCCTAAAAGTCCAATGCTTGTTTTTTTGTAAAGTGATTGACAATTGTGCATTGGAGTGATGACCAAGTTTTTATGTAAAATATGGTTTTAGACTTGTTTATGTAATTTTTTGTTATCTTACACCTAATTTTGACACCAATTGAGTAGTGAATTCTTGTATGAACTATGATACCAACTATATATGGATGTACAAGTGGAATTGTTCTAACAAAAAAAACCAAAAACAAAAGTTGTATTTCTAAATATGCATTTATGTTCAAATTAAGGAACTACACATAACAATGAACATGTAACTCTATGCATCAATTTCTAACACACAAAGGATCACATTTTTGGCTCACGCAATTACATATTTGCATCAACACCCCACTATTCAACTAAAAAAAACACAAAATTATGATCTTCAATATTGATCCAAAAGAACAACTATTGTAATTACAAACTTAAATTCTCACATATTGAGTTGCATGTTTTATTCAACTTTTAATTGGAAGGTCCATCGATTAAAACCCTCAATGTTTTGTCTTTATAGGTTGTTTTCAATCCCAAATTTCCAATAATAATATTTAATTTTTGGAACAATTAGTCCTTTGTATTCTTGTTGAAAATCCATAATGGATTACAACCATTAACTTTGTTTCATTCATTCATCAAAACTAATCTCAAGCACTCTAAACCTTGTTGTTTGTTATTTGAAGTTAAATTCGCATGATTTGTTTTACTAAATTACAAGGTCCCCAATCCCCATTTCCCCATGGTAGATTTCCATAATATCATTTACTATCTAACAGATCACATTTCAAGTCCCCCAATTTCACACATAGGAATGTCATATTAACTTTCCCTTTGTCTTAACCATTTGAATTCCAAATCACCATGTCCCAAAGGTCTATGTTGCTTGAAAAAAATCATTACTTACACCAATGTTCACAAAACCTTCATTGATGCACCCATAGGTTTATCAAGTGGTATTAAGGGCAAATGAACAAGTCAACTCCCAATGTTGCAATGAAACGCAAACCCAAGGTGTGTTCCCTAGTTCACATGATGAAAATGGGGGTGGAAGATGTGGGATGGGATATATTAGGAAAAATTCACAAGTGAGAATTTAAGATGATATCAACTTGTACAAACCAAGTTAGAGCCAAAATGGTGCAAGAACAAACCATGGGTGAACCAAAATCATAAAACAAACCACAACCCAAACTTGAAGAAAAGGCATGACCTCCTTTCTTATGATATATTATGTGAGTAGCAATGTGGATTGCATCAACATGGCAAAATCTCAAGAGAGTTTTGAAAATTCCTAATTATATTAAATTATATATCCTATAATTTTGGGGGTTCATAACTACCACATGTGAGTTCTAATTGAGGAGCTCCCAAGAAAAAAAATTGGTCTTTGAAGAAACCTTTCCAACAACATATCACATTTTCAATTCAAAGGGTTTCAAGTTTTAGTGGTTCGGAATCAAGCTGCCAATTTGACTCTTGACTTTTCTTTTGACGATAACTCTTAATTCACAATTCCAAAATGGAGAATGTGAACCCACTTTTGATATCTATATTTTACAAACTTTTCAACGATATATTGAAGGCACAACTTGGAACATTATTATTACTTTCACTTTGTCCCCATGGTTCCTGAAACTTCATGGGACTTCAACTCCCAAAGTGGAAAAACCTTTTGGGAATGTTGAATTCACTATTTAACACTTTGTGAAAAGATGTTTGAATCTTAAAACATCATTTTAGCCTTATCCTTCTCTATTGCTTCAACCTTGGTCTTGAACCCAAGGTTAGGATTGTGACATTCATCAACCCAAACATGTTTAATTTCATCATTGTTTCCATGTGTCTTCCTTAAATCTTTATTAAGGATGCATTATAGTAGGTAAAAAATGAATGTAGCAAAAATTGGAATGTAATATCACCTATTCACAAAATGTTGAATATTTTTGACATAGTAATCACACATAAAATTCTTGACAAAAACATCTAAATTCTCCTTTAAGTCCAAATAAATCTTCAAAACATCAATGTCCACCATTTATTCCTTTGTAGCTTAACATACACAATCACACAACAACAACAACAACAACAACATAACATTTAAAGATAACTTAATAAAAACTTTCTAACTCCTTCATTAATTTTAAATAAATTCCAACCTTAGTGACTCAAGATTTGCACATCATTGTGTAGTACCCAAACACATTTACCAAAAGCGAACATTGACATTGGTGAAGTTCACACCACTTCTTTTTTTAACTTTTCATTCTTCCTTGTTCATACATGTCTTGTCATGATCACACAAAACACAAAGTTAGAACACCTTAAACAAAAACTTTAAAACCTATCTACTTTCTTGCCTTTTCATACTTGATCTCTAAAATTGAACAACTATTCCATGTCATTTCCTTTCCACTTTCAATCTATGCCCTCTTTCAAGTTACATATGTAACCTTTCCCTCTTCAATTTGACTCCATCCTTGCAACTTTCACCATGAAGGTGCAACATGATATTTATTTGAAAATTCCAACGTGATTTCTACAAATGCCTTTCATTACCACCTTTAGTAATGCATATTTTACTTTCATCATCTTGTTTTGAAAATCTTGTCATTTGTGTACCCCATAAGGAAATATAAACCTTTTCAATTGGTAAACAAAACTTTTTTCTTCTTCAACTTTTGATCTTCACCAAGTTTCCCTTTTTCCAAAACTTACAAATATCTTTCATAAAAACACAAAATAAATTACAACTTGTTCAATTGCATTCATAATTTAATTTTATTGCATTTTATGTTTTTTAGATAATCATTAACAAGGTCTAGTACCAAGGTCTAAGTTTCCCATCTTTCAACTCCTCAAACACTTTCTTTGGTGTGTTCAAACATTTCACAAACAACATATTTTACACCACATATAATTTATATGATAAGAATTATCACAATTCAACATCATTAACTTTGGTCAAGCCCCCAATTTCAAACAATTCACATTTGCACATTATGGTTTTCTATTTTCCAAATCACATTATTCAAAAAGGCACTTGAACTTGAGATAGGTTTACTTTTCATTCCTTTTGGTTCTCCAAGGTACAATTCCAATTATTCATTCGTTTCTTAAAATTTTGTTAAAATCTTCACCATTTTATTTCCATCCTATTTTCATAAAGGGTTTTAAATGGGATCATTCCTCCTCAAGATTTTGCCTCCTAGTTTTATATATTTTTGGTTCAACTTCCATATGTTTTGTCAATTAAAAAAACTTTTTAGTAGGGCATAAGCACACTAAGCCCCCCAAAAATTGTAATCACAATTAAAATCTTTCTGCAATTACTTTTTTTGGTAATGTATGGACATCACATCTTGGATTATTTTTGCTTTTTTGAATTATAATTGATTAACTTGAAACTTAATCTAAAATTTTATTTTAAAAAATCCAATAAATAATGAAAAACTTCAATGTATGGAATATATTTGTAACAAAATAATCTTGCCACATAGTTTGAAAAAATTCCATATATATTTCAAAACTAAGGTTTCAAATGAAATTATTGGGTGAATTATTTTATGGTGTATGATATTGATATACATGAATTAAATCTATGACCATTTAAAGATTAAAAAAATTTGGATGAAATTTCTTTTTTTTAAAAGTGTTTTTTTGCATTTTTGAACAATAAATGCATAATAATATATATTTTAGAAAAAATAACATTACTATATCAAAGAGGAAGAAATTTTATAAATGGGCATTGCTTTATTTTTTCATTTTTTTCTAATAGTATTGTTTGATGAATCACAAACATGAAGCCTTATAATTGTTGAAAATTTGTAAGTTATATATTGTATGTACATTAATATTATCCAATCCTTTTCATTTAACCATTGGATCGAGATTAATTTTGATTCAAAGTGAACTTTGAATTCCAAAATGTTGTCATGCAATTTATTTTTGTTTTTCGCTTGTGTTTAGGATAACCAAAAATTATTCCATCACCATTCACAAGTCCATAAGGTCACCTATGAACATACAACCCATATATCATTCACACATTTTGAGTGAAAGCACATTACATTTATGGAGATCACACGAAATGATAATTTATTTTTTCACATAAAGAGATAACTTTTCTTTGAAATATAATTTAAAGGGATGAGCTTTTATATAAGGTTAACATAAGTAGCCTTTCAAAAATGACAAAAAAATCAATTCGTGGGTACTCAATAAGTGTTGAAAATTTGAATTTTAGCAAATATTTTTTACCAAACTAAATATAAATTCATGAATATTGATTTTTGTCTTATGACGTAATTATCCTATGTAATGGAAACTTTGGGATATTGCATGATTGATGTTTACAAAACAAAAGATTCAATGAATGAATGTATTATGATTTTAATTTATTGTATTGTGAATTTTTCAAAGTTCCAAAAATTCCAATTATTTTTTAAGTGCTCTTTAAGCATAAAAAATGATTATTTTCTTGAACTATATTTTAGAAATGAATATTAAATGCCTTATAACAGCACAAATTGACTTGAAAATGGGAAAAATGCTAGTTCCAATAACATCTAAATGTTTAGATTTAAAGCTAGTTTCAAATATATTGGATATGGACTTTTAAAAAAACTTTTCAATTTTTTATCCAACCTAATGTGCTTTCATTCTTTCAAGAATTATTTATAATTGTGTTATCATATACGTGGGCATCCCCATTTTTTATCAATTATATTCATGGCATAAAAAAATGGTTGTGCAATAGATGATGCCATCAATATGTAGTGGATCAAACATACATAACACAATCTAAAATCAACCTCACATTAAAATCTTTGAACAAAATCAATAGATGAAAAGTTCTTCCTTTGAGTTTTACTAATTGGAGAAAACATCATAGGAAAGATTGTTGCGCAACTCTTCTTTATTTGTACATTGCATGCATTTTCCACCATTCAAGATGCCTTGATATCCAATAAAATTGGATATGCATCTTTTAATAAATAATCATGCCAAAATCAAATCAAATTTTTTGTTTGTAGACACATAAAACAACAAATGCATACAAAAAACAACAAAAATGAAAAGCTTTTAGTGCCCATCACTATAACTCCTATTTTGGAGTGACATTCTTAAAATGCTTGAATGTTGGACACACCATGTGCTTGCCAGTCATGCCTTGAACAATCCTTAATTTTACATATCAACATCCTCCACTTGTTGAATCAAGTCTTCACCTTTTGACACTTCCCCATCCAAAAGTTTGTTGTGATGTTCCTTTTGGTTAAAGTGAAATCCATTTTCGTCATCTTGTGGTTTCTTTTAGAGGTTGTGTTTCTTCCTCCAAATTATATATGAATTTAAATTGTTGTGTTTGAACATCACATCACCTTCATTTGATGTGCATCTACTTCTTCAAGGTTGATGTTCATTAGAACATTATAACTCATAACTTTTCATGAACATATATTTCAAACTTTCATTTGAATATATATACTGATCTATGCATACTTCCACAATATCTGAGCAATCTTAGACATGGATATGTTCACTTGAATTAAATGTGGACAATTATTGACCATTGAAGGTTTTTCACACATAATATGTTTCTTGTCACTAAATCCTCCCATGTTTTACATAATAAATTTATCAATTGTGTTTCCATATACCAACTTAGGACATTGTTACCCATTCTAAAACTTTCACACATATGACCTTATTAACCCACAATTCATTTTCACAACTACTCTAATACAAAAAAAAACTACTAGAAACATAAGTTGCATTTCTAGACATACATTTGCATTCAAATGAAGGAATTGCACATAACATATGAACATGTACCTTGATGCATCAATTTTTAACACATGATCGTAAATCCATAGCTCAATAGAGGCTTCTTGCTTCCATCAATGTTTATATGAGCTTCAATTTTAGAAATTCAAGATTTCCACATCACTATTTAGTAGCCAAACACACTTGCCAATAACAAACAATGACATTGGTAAAACTTTTAGATTGCACCAATTCTTTTGACCTTTCTATTCCTCCTTATTGGTGCATGTCTTATTTTGACCACACAAAGACACAAATTTGGAACAATTTTAACAAAAATTCTAACATGATTACACATTGTTGTCTTTTCATATTTGAACTTTAAAATTGAACAACTACTTTGGCTATCATTTCTTTTTCATCCTCAATATAAGAGGAATGTCATTTCCTTTCCATCTTTGATTTAGGTCCTCCTTTTAGGTTAGGTTGTAAGAAAAAGAAAATTGAATTAGTCAAAATTATAATCAAAGCAATCAATAATGTATGTGAATCTTGAAATGTCTTAAGCACTTTCCTTAAGTGTAAATGGGTATAGTTACATATAAGTCATTTAATCATGCCTACAGCCAAATTTAATTACAAATAAGCCAAATTGAATATTTGAAAAATAGTCAAAGAAATCAAATCAATAATAGTAATTGACAATGCACCTCAGTTGTAATATTTGATTTTGTGTGAATTTATTGAGTTAAGCCTACAACTCTGATAAATTGAATATATAAATACCACATCACAACCTTTGGTTTTTTTATTTTAACTTGTTTGTTGGATAAATTCTGTAAAATATGGGCAAATAAACTTTAATGAAATCTTTCTTACAAGTCCAGAATTTGGATAGAAACTTCATTAGATCTACAATTATTAACCAACGATAAACTCTTCATAAAAATAGCCACTGCCTTTGACATCCGGCCTAACAAGGCCGAAGGCTACACCCTCTATAATTTCTTTCAAGTCTTTAAGAGTGCAATTAAGGTTTGGGAAGAAAGCAATACGAACACACCACTGATACAATTGATGAGGTTGAAGGCAAATAGGAAGCAAATACAAAAAATTGGTAATAATACGGTTAATATCTTGATAGCTTTTCATTTTACAACATTAAGTAAATTCTTAAAAATGTGGGAAAGCTTACAAAAATTAAAGTCATCGCAAACATTATAATTTTTCATTAATCTAGTTTCTAATTTGCCAAGAGTGGATGTAATAACAAAATAAAAGAAAAAACCAATTGAAGCAATTTTTTTAATAATAACATATGATGCCTCCACATGTTGACATCCAATCCAGGTTAAAGGTAAGCAATCTGCCAAAAGCAACCAAAATTAATTTTGGTGAATTGGTAGAAAACTTGAAGTATGTATGTATGATGTGTTAATAAATGGTAAAGCAAATAATGGCATAAAAATTAATCCTATGGTAACTACACCCCCTAACTTATTAGATATGCTTCGAATAATTACATAAATTGGTAAAAAATACCATTTTGGCACTATATGAATTGGAGTTGACATGGGATTTGCCATAAAATGACTTTGACGAAACTTATAGAAGGCACGAAGTGGGGGGTAGTTAATTGGGGGGGGGGGATGCAAGCAATGTCCCAACTTTTTAAAATGTTATCATGAGTTTTTTGGTTTTAACCAAGAATTTTCCCAACAACATATACCTTTTGTGGCAAAACTAAAAGTAGTTAACAATTTTGGTGGCAAATTTGTAAACCTAGAACAACATTCATTTACCCAAATATGACTAAACATATTCCAGAAATATTTTCACTACTAGGACCATATACTCAAATCTATGTACCGACTAAATTTGATATATTCATGTATAAAAGAAATCAATGCAACATTGATACAATTTTTAATACAATTTACCCAATTTCTTTCATTTATAATGCTATGAGAAGGCACCTTGGTTGGATATAATGTTGTGGGTCATTTATATCATTCTCAAAATCTACATGTTTGTTTGTTTGTTTGAATGTGATCATGTTGTACCCCTCCCAAATTGCACATGGTCTTTTACTCCACTTTTGGTATTGCTAAAAACCCTTTGATGAGGCAATGATGTGCATGTTTGTAGTGCAGCCATTTTCTAACTGACGATGAAAATGTTTTTGATTTAAAAATGTTTTTGTCTCTAGTGATTAATTTTTAAAATTGAAAACACTTTTTCACAATTGGGTTCTTTGGTTCCATAAAAGCTTTAAAATTAAACCCACTTTGGTCATAATGATATTGGGATGGTTGACCTTATAAGAGGTTTAATATACTTGGTTGATGGTGCAAGGACTCATTATTGTACTTAAACAAATAATAAAATTCAAATCTAACTTGCCAAATGAAAAAATAGAAAATAATTATAAATTAGGTTCTAATGATACATTTATTTATTTTCCATTCAATCCCAATTTTGGGTGTGTTTTGTGGGAAAACATTTGATATTCAGCCTCCACACCTTAATTTCAACCACTTAATAAATGAAATATACATTGGTGGATAATATCCAAAACTTTTTTAAACATTGGATTTGCCCATTTCTTATTGAACTCAACATTATTGGTGCTTTGAAATTTTAAACTAATAATTAAAAAAATATTTTCCACCAAATCCAAGTTAGTAAGTTTTGTATATTGGAATTGGTTGGAGTTTTGAATAACCAAGCAAGCATGATTAACCATATGACCCACAACCCTTTAAAAAAAATTTCAAATAAAGGTGTAAAGTACATGTGTGACCAAACAGTGGGTCACCGCACACCCTGTGTTTGAGTTTAATTTTTGTAATCGTCCTTAATTTTGGCTGCGCATTACTCTCCATTACTAGAAGGAATGCATGGCGGCTGCTTTTGGATGATCGTGAAGGCTGATCACGCGTGAGTGAGGTGGTGCGGATTATGGTGAGGAGTGGAGCTGCATTTATGAGCTGAAGTGGCTCGAACGACGGCGGCTGAGGAGGTGAACAATAAAAAGCTAAGGAGAAGGCTTGGGAGGCGGATTTTTGAAGAGAAGAATAGAGCTTCAGAGGAGGTCCTTGAGTTGGCAGAGTATGCAGTAGATGGAAGATCAGTGCAGATTGTGGTAGACGAACTTAGAGATGCGTAGATAGGAGATGAGATCTACTCATGGACAGAAAATTTGGTTGATTATAGACACTTTCCGCTGCGCCAGTAACTCAGCCAAGTAGTTGCTATTGTTCTCATGGAAGCATTATCTGTGTGAGTGATCAAATGGGATTCGAGACCAAAGGTCTGCTGATTGTGTCTGCATGAGAGCCAGTTTCTTTGAGTTCAACTGACTCTGTATTAGAGGTTCCTGTATATATTTGGATTTGCGAGCTTACAGCACATAAGTCTTCAGTTAAGAAGAGTGTTGTGCGGTTGCATTTGTTGCATTTTGTGAGGAAGCAGATTGGAGATTTAATAGATCGAATGAACACCGAGAGTTTCTGATCTGAAAGGCTGAGCCTTGTTAGATGCCTGATCGGTGATAAATTTACCAGAGACCGAAAGCATCTAGTCCCTGAACATGTTGTGAATGAAGGTGCAAGTTCTGAATTTTGTGATCAGAACTGTTGATAGTCTATGAGTACAAAATGTGTACGTGTAAAAGATTCGTGGGTGTATGTAGACGAATTCTTGTACGAAAACTGAGAAGGAAAGATCAAGGGTTGCGGTTTGTTTCAGAACCTCAAAAACTTCAATTCTGTGTATGCTAGCAAGTTGTCAGGGTGATTGTTTCGTTTCAGCACCCTCCTTTTTTGGTTACACATGAGGCCAATGGCTTGATATTTGCATTAAATTTAATAAAATTTATAAATACTTGCATTCTTGAGCCACATATGTTGGGTGGTACTTGACATTAAAAATCACCTTGCCAAAATCTAAGGAAAGTTGGATCCAACTTTAAACATTGAATTGAATTTACTATCTATTTGTTTATTGGCTTGCACCATGTGGGCTATGTTTTTGCTACCTATGCAAACAATAATAGAAAACCATAAACACCTAAACACCCATACTATGTATTGGCAATTTTTTATATTATGTTCCCAACCCCATTTAGGTAACCTTTGTATACGTCCTTCCACTTACAAGTAACAAATTTTTTTTTCCATATTTATCCACTATAGACCAAAAGGTATGGCCTAAAGTGCAACCTAAATGGCATTTCTATGGGTAGCCCTTACTTGCCTCAAAAATGTTACTGGAAGAGAAGACTTATTTATTTGCATGTCGTTTGGACTTGTTCATTTGTTGGGGTTTGATCTGGGCTAGGAGTGTGAGTGCAATCATACTCCAGTTGCAATGGTCAAAGCATCCAAAGAGGTTGGGGTTCTTCATTTCTCCCAAAAGTGACATATTTTTAGATTCTGATTTGTTTGCAATGCACATTTGAGTCTGTAACCTGGTTTGATTTCTTGCATCATAATGATGTGGCTCGAATGCTTAAATCACAATCCATTCATCACAAATGCAAGTCTGCAATTGCCTAAGCCACCACAAAAAACACGCAAAGAAAAGACAGTAATCAAGGAAAAGACAGTAATCAAGAGCCTTTCATCACAAATGTTTCTATAGCCATTTACATAACCACAAAAATGAAAGTTGCCAAATTTTCCGACTCCACCAGGGTGCAAATATGTAGATCATCTCTTTGTTTTTGGGATCTGGCTACATCCTCAAATTGAAAAAAAGAGAAAGAGAGAATAACACTGCTTCAAGGGCACTACCCAATATGCACAAATACGCACTCATCACTACTTAGTAGCAATGTTAGACATTGTATACTATGGCTGGCCCAACTATAATACAAGTCAACATTTCAATTGGTTTCTTCTTCTTCTTCTTCTTCTTCATAATTTTAATTATTTTCTTGGAATACCAGAGCATGCATAAAAGCTTCCTTATTTCTTATACTCCTTATGCAGACTGGGTACAAAACCACACAAAAATTTCTCCACATAGAGAATGCAGAGCCCTTGCACTAAATAACCTCCAAACATGAATTGGCACGGCAACTGGGTGTATTGGGACTATTTCCTGTTGTTCTTTGCATAATTTGTTGAGGAGCGACAACAATAAAGAACAACTAAAGGCACAGATTGTACATTTACACCCCATTGGAATTTGGGTGAATTACAGATGAGCCATTCAGCCCAAATCCAAATGAGGAAGACACAACAGTAAATCATATGAAGCAAATTAGAAGTAATGCTACACATACCCTTCCTGCATACATACAGTGTCTACCCACATATTTCCAAATAAGAAAAGCTCTAGAGTAAAGTTAAAATGATTTGGCAGAAAGACTTGCAATGCTGCTAGCCTACAGAGGGATAACAACAAGGAAGATTTAAATGTGACTCCAACCACTGTTAACATTATTGAATTTGTTCCTCAGATTGTGGGAATGAGCTGCTCAATGGTTTCTTTGATTATCCAACAGTAATATTGTTTTCAGCCATCATTTCATCATTTCAGCCAGTCAATTGTTGGCCATAGCATTCTGTGTGAATTTTGGAGGGGAACCCACTGATTCAATGTCATTCAACTAAGGTTTTCCCTAGCCACCACAATAATGAATGGGGTAGTGCGGGAGGGATTTGGGAACTGGGAGCTTTCCTGATATTTTCCCCTATTTTCAATTGACCAAAAAGATAAGAAAACAAACTTATTGATCTTTAAATTGATTAATTCATGTTTTGGTTGAATGACAATGTCAACTCTCCATTTATATCTTGAAGGCAATCCATGGACACTAGTAGCTCCCATTGGAGTTGTCATAAGTTCAAAAGAGTTCTCTTTTGAAGATATTGCAAATCCCTCTTCAAAAGGTCTTCGCCCATATTTCACTGCACTTGAAAATTTACAATTCCTCAATTAACTCAGACAGAGAAAAGTTGCCTGACGAGACTGTAAATTGGCATCCCCCAAAATCTGCAAGAGGGTGCAACCATCCAAGCCAGCCCTTAACAAAGAACACACAAACAAGGAGCTGAGAGTCGAAACTAAAGGGATTACTCCAACTGATTTCGAAGACAAAGACAATTTCTATACCTTTGGCAGATTGGGCATTGATCATAGTAAAATACCAAATGGTTCAAACTTTGCCAAACTTCACCTTCCAACAAGATACAATTGTTTCAACCCTCTCCAGAGGAAGACCAAACAATGAAAATGAACCATGAGAACACAATGTGAATGCTCTTCTTACAACACATCTAAGCAGCTTACAACATTTCTCTCAAACTCAAATGAACTCAATTGAAAATACTGCTTGAACGATAGAGTTTGAGAGGCTTCTGAATTTGGTAACTTCTGAATCTCATAGCAGTGTCTCCAGGTTGCCAATTCAATCAGAAAAACATACTATCTACCAGGAACTTCAGACATCCACAGTCAAGTCCTCACAAAGAGGAAGCAGCAATAAACCTTAAAAAATCATCAAAGTTTTACTTTCAGGATACACAGTTCGAATAATGTGTGAAAACCATGCAATCAACAAGATCACAGATGGACAAGATCATGCCTAGCCACTTGGGGATCCTAAATCTAGACTGGACTTTACTAAATTCTGAGAGCACCCACCACCTGCCTGCTACTAGAGTACCACCTGGTACATTCTACAATATACTGTGTAAAATTGACACAGTATCTGATTCAGGTTTTGCACTAAGAAGTAGTTCTTCAGAATTATTACTGGGTCCAAAGACTTTTGTGGTACCTAAAAAATATCAATGGCGATGATGATGGTCATGCTTTTGATGATGCCTCTCATGCTTCTCAGCTTTGTGCATTTTGTGAGCCTCATGATGCTCATATAGGGCATACCCAGCAAGTCCCAGAGTTGCTGCCTCAGCAGCTTGTGCTTCCATGTGATGTCTCTGAGCATGCGCAGGATCCTCTTTCTCTTCATGTTTTTCGTACTGTCGCAAGAAAAAGGAAAAAGACCAGTAAACTGTCAGAAACTATTGATCAATCGACTGAGAAGAAAACCACACAAAATTCTCAATCTATTTAAGGTCTCTTTCAATTAGGCTGCTGTGATCAGAGTTACACACTGTGCTGTGATCACAGCACCCGAATGGAAAGTCACTGACATAGTGCCTTGTTTCTTGCTGTTAGGTCAGTTGATTTCCATTGGAGAGCTTCAAATGCATTGAAAATATGTAAATCAATCATGTGAGGAAGTCTGGGAACTCATGTTCTTATGAAAAAAGGGGCTGAGATGTCATTGTATGGTGAACCAGAGTGAGACTCCCAGCTCACACAGCTCCTGCAATTGGTCAATGCTTGACTGGCAGCGCTATGAGATGGCTTTGAGCACAACTAGTTCAAAAAACATAATGGAAAGCTGCTGTGATCACAGCAGCCCAATGGAAAGATGCCCTTGGTCTACAGTTAGTTAGTGTTTTCAAAGGAGCAGAGTACTACAGTCCTGGAAACAAGGGAACGTGCCGTTGGAATGTCAATGAGAAGAAGAATTGCAGATCAGTAGTAAGGATGAGAAACTCACAGCAGCAAAAACCGCAGCTCCCAAGGCTCCCATTTCAGCCCTGTGTTCATGCTGTTTATGTCTGTGCTCTTCCGCCTGCAGATTCTGATACTGCTGATCTGGGTACATCCCCTGAGCATCACCCAACCCTTGAACCGGCTGCATCATCATCTGTGGATTTCCGCCATAGTACGGCCCTGGGGCCGGGTAGTAAGGACCGGCTGGGGGTGCAGCTCCATAGCCAGGCCCGAGAGGGTAGTAAGCTGGAGCACCAGCACCTTGTCCTTGATGACGAAGGTTATGAAGGCGCGACATCGACGATGCTCAAGATTATGCACTCTAGAATCACAAGTAGTTTTGCTGAATATTCTCCACTCCTCTCTTCCCTTCGCTCGATCTTTCAGCAAGTTAGTGTTCTTCAGAAAAAAAAACCAAGCACCCAATCCCTTGTTCTCTCTCTCTCTCTCAGAAACAAAAAGGTGACAAATCCTTGCCCCAGCGTGTAAGTAAGTAAAATTCTCCAAAGTCGACGCCCTTTGAAAATTTGGCTAATTCCTCGTGTGGATGAATCGACGACCTCGAAGACTGGAATCCAAATCAGAAAGCTCAGCTTGAGTGACTAGATGATGATGAAGTAGCTGTAAAATCAACCAATTTATAGTGCTTGCTTATGTGAAATGCCGTAGTCTCCAAGTGGATGTCCGCAGAAGTTGTGCAAACAAGCGTGTGCGGTGGATGACGGCGGATGCGCGCAACACGGACGTAAGTAACGCAGCAGCAGCACCAACACCTCCACCGCAACTCCCTACAGAACACGGTTCCAACTTCCAAGTTCTAGTCTTTTTTTGTCTTTTTCAAATTTGTGAGGGAGGTGGGTTTGGCCATCACTCACAATAGGACTTAGCCAATATTGGCTACACGTCAGAGAGCAAAGTAAAAAAGTTTAAGAATCGTGCTACATTTTGGGGACATGCTACAGCCGATTGTCTAAATGTGGCGATCTCAAAAAAAATCCTAATATGTGACGACTTTGAGCCTTTGTAACGGCTTTTCTTTGCCTTCTTTTTTCCTCCTTTGTTCGGATCGGATGCGAAAAATACCCAAAAAAGCAACTCGGAACTTCCAATGTCCCTTGCTTGCAGCCGCGCGTACCCTGGCGGGTAAGAGCTAAGAATCTTCTCTGTGCACGACAAAGTCTTCACAAGACATACCAACATTGCATTCTTTTTCAGACCCTGGACCTTGGACTCTCGTCTAAAGTTGCCATTAAGTCATCACGACAATATATTTTTTGGCAGCCCCTGGCACTGCATTGTTGTACAACAACATTCCTATGGACCAAAAATACACACTAACTACGCTTTGGCATCCTTCCTCTGTAGACCGTATTTCACGCACACAGTCTTTGTTCTGAACACACCCTGGGCATTCAAACATGGGTGCATGTCCTCGTACAACAATGCATGCTACAACCCAAATTAACATAGCAGCTATTGAGAAGACAAATTGCTGGCATCTCCATGAATCCATGCAAGAATAAACACCATCCTCAAAATCATGAACGTGGATTGGCATCCCTCACTAGTAGGATTAAGTGCGCATTAAGTTTTGCAAGGAACTTTGTGGAAGTGTGGCAGTCACAACAAACCTGCAGATTCTTGATTATATGGAGTGGTGTACCAAGAGCTGTGCTGATGAGTCCAAATGCCATAGCCAGTTTCATTTATTTCAGTGGTGAAATAAATGAAACGCCTTTACTTCTTCCTCCACATCATGCAGCACAAATGTTGTATCTGGCACATATCTGGCATCTTGCATCAGCCCTTACAATCTCTTCAGCTCTGCACAGATTCCAATCATCTGAGGGTGGTCCTGATCTTCTCCTACAAATGGATTCACTTCAATCCAGTGTGACCAGATTGCTTCTTTGTACCTTTGTCCTGTCTCTGATGTTCAACACTCTTACTAAGATCCCACCCATTTGCCACC
Source organism: Sphagnum tenellum (assembly GCA_963921925.1). Taxonomy (NCBI): domain Eukaryota; kingdom Viridiplantae; phylum Streptophyta; class Sphagnopsida; order Sphagnales; family Sphagnaceae; genus Sphagnum; species Sphagnum tenellum. The sequence continues at coordinate 18,109,592 of OY998147.1, read as the reverse complement.
AGCAGCACACATGTTTGATAGCAGCACATAGCCCACAGCATTTTGAGCCTCCAGTACTAGAACACTTTTTTAGCAACGTGTTCTCCCATCACTTACCATGAATTCTCCAAAGCACCAATCAAAGCCCTTCACACAGCTGCATTTGGTCAGGGCATTGACTTGCTCATATTCTCTGTCTCCTGCAGATGGCCAGCACAGCCAAGAAGGTCAACCATGAAGGTGTAGTGCTCTAACTCTTCAGAAATCATGTAAATTGAGCTCATGGCACCATAACAGTGCATGCCTTCATCCACCAGACCTGCATCACCACAAGCTGACAGAAGACAAACAACATCATTTCAAACAGATGTGCCAAGAAACTGTAGAGCCAAGGGATGTTACCATGCCAATGCATGGCAAACCCTACAAGTATGGAATTCCAAGAGATCACATTTCTCAAGGGCATCTTGCTGAACACTCTGCATTCATCCTCTGTGCTCCCACATTTTGCACATATGTCAACCAGGCTATTCCCCACAAAGACATCTGAACCGCTTTCAATAATCTGCTCATGAGCACACTGCCCTCTTCAAGTGCAACTACACTGGCTCATGCATTCAGCACTGCCACAAGAGTCAGAGTCTGCCTGCAAACCTTCTTATTGCATTTATCAAAATAGTTTTAGTGCCTCCTGCCTGTCCCCACATTTCCCATGTCCAAGGATCAGACTATTGCAAGTGACTACAGCGTGTGATGGCATCCAAGTAAACACTCTGGAAAGTGTCCTCCATGCTCCCACATTTTGCATGCTTGTCAATTAGGGTATTGCTCACAAACACATCTAAATCTAACCCACTTTCAACAATCTGCTCATGAGCACACCCATCCTCTTCAAGTGCAAGAACACCAGCACATGCATTCAGCACCCCGACAAAAGACACAGGCACTACCCGCACACCTTCTGGTTGCATTTGTTGAAATAGCTCCAGTGTGTCCTACCCTTAGCACTCGCCCACATTTTACAGGTCTGAATATCATCGCATTCGACACAAGCACATCTTATTGAACACTCCACAATCATCCTCCATGCTCCCACATTTTGCATGCATGTCAACAAGGCTGCACACCTTCATGTTGCATTCATCAAAATAGTTTTAGTGCCTTTTGCCCTTCTTGCCCACAATCCAGTGTGTTCAAATATCATAGCGGTCCAAGAGATCAGATTTTGAGGTGGAATCTTGTTGAATGCTCTCCAAGCGTCCTCCATGCTCCCACATTTTGCATACACTTGATCAAACTGCTCCCCACAAAAGCATCCAATTCACAACTGCTTTGACAGATCTGCTCGTGAGCACACCTACTTCTTCAATTGCAACCCACACTGGCACTTGCATTAGGTAATCACTGAACAGATTAAGTGACAGAGTCTGGCTGCACATCTTCCTGTTACATTTGCTGAAACAGTTCTGGTACTATTCATCTGTCCAGCAGTGGTATAGGTACTCCCTCGTGCCGTTCCAGCTAGCTTTGTTCCCATCCAGCTAGGGTTACAAGTGGAGTGTGTCATGTATCTTCTGAGGCTTGAAATCCAGGCAACCTTGGATTCACATTCTCAGGCCTACCCTCCCACCACTGAGAACTTTGAAGGATCTGAAAAGAAGTCCCGCCAATTTGAGTTTGAATCTGAGGATAGTTTTGTTGTGGAGGCAGCCCTTGGAGTGTAATATCCTCCTCTTATTGTGGTTTCTGCTGTTTGTGTGATTGATGGAGATGATGTTTGGGGATTAGCAATGAGTTTTATTGCTGCTTCAGGCAACAAGTTGCACTTGGTTGCTGGCTTTTTAAGGTGCTTAGGACATGAGGTGAAAGCAGGTTCAAGAACTTCAGTTGGAGGGGCTACAAAACTGGAAACCCTGTATGAATTTTCTTTTGAGTATTCTTATCTAAACTTGATTTGGAGGGTAAGCTTATTTGATTTCATGAACAGACTATGAAGATTAGTTGAGGGTTATGAAGAAGGTATGCTAGATCATCTAAAGGTGATACTATTATCTGAGTTCTAGGTTTTGCTTCTGTTTTAATTGTTGGAGTAGATCCTGATTGAGCAAAGTCTTGAGAACTTGGCAGTCCAGATTATTCATGATGGGTTTCTCACTCAATTGAAGACATGGTTGAAAATGTGCTCCGCTCCACAAGGCTACAAATCACCACTAGGTACTTCTCCTCTCACATCTTCTCAAATTAATGTCCAGGAACATGAAGTTTTTGTTCCTTGGGTAGGTGATGTGTGATTGAGTATGTGCTGCAAACATAAAAGTGTTGAAGGCAATTTTCTTGCAAAAGGAGTTGGGGAGAATATGGTTATTTAAAAATGGGTATTTTGAAGATTGTATTGTCAAGTAGGTAGCATAGTGAAATACCTACAAAACTCAATCCATCTCATAGTCATTATCCCTCCATAAATTTGGAATAGTAACACTTGATCATATTGAATGAAGACAATGCAAATTTGACCATCAATGATAAGGTGTGTATAGTGATACATATGTTTGTGAATTTTTAGTGTTTCAAAGGTTTTTATTCATATTTTCATGGTTGCTAACACAATGTTGTGTACATTTTTGGGGAATAGTTCTCTAATAAGGAAAATGAGTTTTATCATTGAAATTGTTACAATGAGTTCTTTCATCCAAGTGGGAAATTTGTCATGACGTGTATGTCTACCCTTCCTTTTTTAGTGTGTAAAATTGCAGTTCTTTTCATAACCCAATTGCTAGTTTAGCCTAACACTAAATCATTCAATTGATTTGTACTTGGGATTTATCATGTGATTTACATTTTTCCACTCCTTTTAGCAAATGTATCCATCAGTGACTATGATGAACTTTTCATTTGATCTTTTAATAGTTAAGGTCATAACTTTAATTGGTTGCTTATGGATCACGTAAATTTTAGATTCTCAAATAAATGCTAAAGGGAAGGTGTTTTTTTTCTCATGTTTGAATTTTATATTAACATGAAGCAAATTGTATGTTCATTTGTTTGTGTTGCTACATACCCTAGTAGATTAAACATTTGTTGTGTATGGGCCATGTTATGTTTGTACAATTCAATCACATGATGTGAATACTCATGAAAGAAAAACAAGGAAAGGAAATGGTTGTTAAGTTCAATATTTCATATTTAAATATGATTTTCATGAAAGGCAATTGCAATTGAAAATGCATTGATATCATTGTGGATTGATCAAATCATTATTTTTTAAAGCACATACATGAAAGAGGAAATTAACATATAGGAAAATGTTGGACAACTTTGATCATACAATAACTTTCATTTATATTTGTAGCATATCTTTATATTGAATGAAATTATTGAGAATATTCATATTATCACTGGACATTACAAGCATATGAACACTTTTTATTATTGACATAAATGTAAACGTAAATAGTAAATTTGCATATTGTGTAAATATTTACATGACATTAAAAATACTAAAACATGATCATACCACCATTTTCATCCAATCTTAGTTAAGTTGGAATAATAGATATTTTTAAACAAGTCATATAAATATTGAATACACAATAAATAAATATATCAATGTTTGTATTAATACTCATGCAAATGATTCAAATATTGGACATATAATATCTAAATGCTTTTGTCACATTTCAAAATATTTCACAAAACATGTTGAAGAATGAAATTGCAAATAAGTTTCCTAGAAAATTTCATTTTAGATTTATTCCTAAAACCTATAATTAGCCATAGTTTGTTTGTTATTCGATATGACTATAATACCCATATAATGTTTAAGGCTTTGTGTAATCATGTGTGCATACATCGACATTCACATCTAAATAAATTGAATGCAAAGTTTCAATCAAATGTATATTATATCCATAAGTTCATGACATTTTCATCTTAGTATAAGTCACAAAAATGATTAAAAATGATTTGCAATTATAATACTTTGAGTTGATTTCCAAATATATATAAACAATTACATAATGTGATATACAATCTCATAATTTGCATCAATGAAATATAATCCAAATTACTTCATTTTAGATATTGGTATCCATCAACAAAACAACCTTAATATTCATGTTATAGAAATGATTATGAAAACTACCCATTTATGTATAACTCCCAAAACCTATAACTTTAAAATATTTTGATATTTTACTTTTAATCTAGAGCCTCCATAGTGGACATTCTAGGAAACAATATCTTCAAACATGTAAAATACAATCATTTCACACTCAAACGCATATAATGTGCATCCATGTATTGATGTACTATTTATTATATATCAACCCTATACATTTAGATGTGTTTTACACCAATCCTTGTTCTTTGATTTCAAAAGATACAATTTGCAAGTGGAAGTGATCCACATTTACAATTATTAGTGAATAGGGTTCATTACCCTTTGGAAATTATAGTGAATAAAATGTTTTTAAAAATGGGGATTTATTTATCATAGACAAGATTTTCATTGTGGGTTGTAGAGATTATTAAATAACTGTAAAAATAATTTCATTATGTTAATAGTGAAGTTTTGCAATAATGTTTTTATAAATTTTTGTTTTTAATTAGAATGAATTTTTGCAAAAGAGATTTACATGTATGATATTTGCATATAACTCTCCTAATCATTTGAACATCTATTTGTATTAAAACCAACATTCCCTTGATATTAAAAAAATCATTGTCCACATGTATTTTATGTGTATTCATATATATTTTTGAATTTTTGAATTTCTTAAGTTTTAATTTAGATAAAACTACAATGGGGGGTTTTTTTTTTTTTGGATTTTTCATTTGAATGTTTCAATTTGTGGAAACAACTTTATACCAATTTTATGCTTTGAATGTTAATGCTTAAATATGAAGCATATATTATTCCTTGAATTCTTAATACACACAATAAACAAAAAATACAAAGTAATATTCACATATAAAATGCATTGAGGTTTTTAACAGATTGAACCATTTTGCAAATCATGAATTTAACTTGCAATACATGCAAACCATTTATGCTATGTCAAAGTGTATTGAGAGGGGTCTCTCAAAACTAGATTGTTCAATGTGTGCATTTCTCATAAGTTGTTTTTTATGTAACCAATGGAAGGGAAAACTAAATATATCATGATAAAATTAAACCCACATTTGTGAAATTGACTTTACCTAGGCATTGTAAACAAATAGTATGACTATCCATCTCCCTCACAACCCTTTTTCAATAATTTTGTTGTGAACTTATAAATTGCTAGACAACATAGAAATGTTAAATGAATTATATGTATTTTTAAAAATAAAGTAGCTTATGTATTAATTGTGTCCAAGATGCTTCCAAAATGTTTGTCATATGTCATTGGTATATTGAACTTAAAATGCAAAAAATAAAGTGAAAACTCCCCTTGTGAAGTTATAATTGTGGTGGTGCCTAAGGGCTACCTCCACCCACCAATAAGCACCCTTGGTACCCAAGTGCCTATTATCAATTTGATTTAAGGTTATCACTTTTTTGACGTGAGTGCAAGCACTCAATCATGAGCTACACCCACCAATTTAGGTGATTAGTTAATATGTGTTTATTCTTAGAATACTTTTAAAATATAAAATTTTAGTTTTCTTAAAAGTCATTATACTATTATGCTAAGATTTGTTTAAAAGTTTCCCAAAATATGTCATTTTCAACGCTTTTCAAGAAGTTAGAATTGTGTTTTCATGTTTTAAAACATTAATTACAATGGTTTTCAAAACGTTTTGGGTATTTTTTATTCATTGGTTATATTCTATACCAATATATTGAAAATAAAGTTCCATTAAAAAAATCATTTGTAATTTTCTACTTAAAAATTGTTAAATAGAAAATAAATAAATCATGGTTTTAACTACTTTGGTACATGTTTGCAAAATTTCACCCACATTTTGCCCTAGAGGTGAAATTTGACATAAACTTGGAATTAAAAAAAAAATCCTACACTTAAAACTTTTGTAAATATTTTGACTTAGAGTTAAAATTTATTTTAACAATTTGGTTTAAAGTTAAAATATTCTTAACACGTCAACCTAGGGTTTTTAATAATTTTTATTTTGGCTTAAGGTTTTTAAAAACATTTAACATTTAGTCCTAGGTTTAGTATATTTTTATATATTTTAGCTTAGGGTAAGAATTGTTTTACCACTTCAGCTTAGGGTTTAAATAGTTTAGCACTTAAGCCTAAGATTATAAATTTTTAAAATTCTTTTGGCTTAAAGTTAGAATATTTTTAACATTTAGGCCTATGTTTTAAATCTTTTTGTTACTTTGGTTTAGGGGAACTATTTTTTTTATCACTTTGTGTTTGAATCAAAATATTTTTAGCACTTGAACCTAGAGTTAAAATCTTCTCTAAATTTGAAATGTTATTACTTGTCACTTTGGCTTAGGGTTAAAATATTATTAAGATTTTGTCAAATGAGGTTGAAAGTTTAAGAATAGCTTTAATTGTCACAAAGAAAATCACCACACCAAAATAATGCATCCAAAATCTAATGCTAATTGTTCACCCATGCCCATCCATAAACCTAAATATTGAAACCTCAAAGACTACTCAAGAATGGGAAAGGAGACTGGAACATGCCATTGAATTTTTTTTTTTAAACAAAAGTCATATTGATGTTTTTAAAGAAAAAACCACCACCTAGGCCAATCATTATGGTTGGCAACCATGAGTAATAATTTTCCTTTCCACATGCATTTAGAAACATTGAAAATTTGGCACTAAGTTCATAGGAATAAAGCCCTTTTCATACCACTGCTCAAGTTGGACTATGAAATGTGCGAGGATTGAATGTCTTACATAACCAATGGTCATTTTATATAAAAAGATAGAAAGTTAACTATTAAACACCTATAATCAATTAATAACCTCAACAAATGATTAATGCTTAAATTAGGGTATGAAAAGAGCAAAGATTTTACACACCCAAATGATCCTTTTCTATGAAAAAAAGATGAACATGGTTTAAACATATATTATATTTTCATAGCCCTAATAAGTAAAGTAATGAAAAGAGTAGAGAATTAAGGGTTTTACTTATATTATGGTCATTTTCTGCGAAAAGCTGGATGATTAATGGTTAAACACATATTATCAGTCAGTGACCCTAATAAACAACCGATGAAAAGAATCAATAATTAAAGACTTACACATACCCATCGCCAATGGTCATTTTTACATGTACCCATGATGTCAACAGAATGAACGCCCCAGATACGTCAGAATGACAAGAACAACATACGAACATACCCGGGGGTCATGAAGTTGGGACCAGTATCCGGCCTGCAGTGATTTGAACCCACGACCGATTTTGCAATGCGGCACGGGCATGCCTCCTAACTAATAGGCTACTCCTACACAAGAAGGGGAGCGCTCTGTAGAGCGAGGGAAGGGACGAAGGGATTGCGATCGAGCTTGCGCGCGAGCGAGAGGGAGAGCGAGAGATCGCCCGGAAAATGGAGGAGCAAATACTGGTAGCTTATCAACAAGAAGCGATGAGAAGCAGGAGCAGGAGTAGAGGAATCTTAAGAGTCAAGAAATCTTGACCTTGATCAATAGAGTACAGAATTAGAAGGAAGACAAGAACAACAAGAGGAAGAAGAAGGAGAAGGAGAAGAAGAACCTGAAGCCGTAGAAGAAAAGCAGGCATGGCTGTCAGGTTCACGGTCTCGAGATGTCCAGTAGATCTGGATGTACAAGAATCTTCCGGAGTGCCGTGGGGCGCTACGGTGGTGCCTTTTGCGGCAGTTGATGAGCACGGCCGAGCTCCGGAGCACGGCGGGAGTGCTCAGCTGCTGCCGCGATGCGATACCTGCTGGGCGTACATCAACTACGTCTGCGACGTCGACAAGTGGGCCTGGACCTGTGCTCTCTGTGGTAACCTCAATGGCTTCTCCGACGACACATCTGCACGGTACCGGTCTTCTCAGGCTCCGGAGCTACTATCCTCCTTCATCGACTTCGAGATGGATGGTGTGTGCTTTCTTCTCCTCCAAGCATTCTAGAACTGCTCCAAGTTTCTTGTTCTGTTTCTGCAATTGAACATCTGTGTGCCCGTGCCCCGAGTTGTCATCATAGTGCCAGGGGCGTGCTGCAAGTTTGTCTCCAGACTGTGTGCAAAACATTCCTCACTAACAATCTTCTTGTTAAACAGAGGAGCTGCCAAATCCAGAAGATGAAGACTTCGAGGCAAGACCGGTATTTGTTGCAGCAGTGGACCTATCTGGTGTGTGACCTTTCTTTTCAGTTTTAGGGTTTGACCACGTCTAGCTGCTGTAGTTCTTAAGGGATTCGATCATCGTGCTCAAAGCGTGTCCTCGGTCAGATGTTGTTATTGCGTTACTTGCCGACTACTTAATGCTGACGGTGTGTACGACGCCCTAACGTCATTTTGCTTTGGACGTTCTACAGCTTCGGAGGAGTTTCTGGAGCTTGTGAAGAGCTCTCTACTTGCTGCACTTGAAGGTTTTCTTCTTGAACCTTTGCCACACAACGATCCATTTATGCTGATATGATCGGATGATATCAGGAATGATAATCCTTTATTTAGGTCATAATTGACCCTAACTAGATGTCAGATAAGTCCGTCACTTGTGTAGGGTCTAAGAATGTGACAATCCTCTTTGGAGATCGGAGTTTTGAGTATGACAAGCGCAAGGTATCTATTGATGACTGTCTAGACACCCTAATGCATCTGTTTCCCATGCCCTAGGCCTTGAAAATCTGAATGAGAGTTGTTGATTGGATATTAGTCAATGCCATGTGCAGCAATTGGTCCTGGGTCACTGTTTGGACTTGTGACCTTCAGTCACAAAATAGGGCTCTATGATGTCCAAGGGCCCATTCCTGTGGTGAAGCACATCATGATCCCAGCTGATATGGATGGGCGCATTCCTGTTGATTTGGAGATGGCTATGCCACTGTCTTCATTTCTTGCTCCTGTAAGTTGCACCTCATCTTTGTATTCTGATTCTAGATTGTCATTTGCATTTTCAAATGCTGTATCCTATGTATCCTATGTAGAATGCAGGTAAAGTTGGTGGTCTGTCTGTATGGGCCTTGTGTTCAACTTTCTGGAACTCATGAATGAATGTTGTGTTACTGGAGCAAGGTGGAGAGCAATAAGGAGCACATTGCAGCAGCTCTTGAAACTTTGAAACCAACAAGCTCATGGGAGCGAGCTACTGCAGCTGGACAAGGCATAGAGGGAGTTACCATGGGTGGACGTGGATTTGGTGTAGCCATGGATGCCCTTATCAAGTACCTGGGGACTGAGCATGGTGTAACATTTGCTATGGGTATGAAACCTAGCCAAAAGTTTGTGCTTGCATATGAGCCCATCTGGACATACCTATAATACCTACATGCAGATATTTGCTATAAATAATGTTATAGCATGGATCTTCAGCCTCCTTATGTCTTACAAATGTTTTAAATATGTAAAATCATGCATCTCTAGATGTCTACATGCTGCACTTTTTCACAATTTTTGGTGGGTCATCTTGCAGCACGAGTGTTTGCATTCCTGTCAGGTCCACCTGACTATGGTGCTGGGCAGTTGGACACAAGACGTTATGGAGAGCAGTATGCTAGCAAAAGGATAGATGCAGACAAGGCTTTGCTTCCAGAGCAAACACCATTTTACAAAGACCTGGTGGGTCACACTGGTACCTTTGATGGTGTCTGACCAAAGTTAGTACATAGGTTGTGAAGAGGCACTGTTATACTGAAGATGTTGAAGATAAAGATTGTGCTTTACATTGTTTGCCCTGCTTATTCTGGTTGAGGGGTATGCGGCATGGCACAGGCTGCAAATGCAGCGGAATCAGGTGTTTGTGTGGATCTGTTTGTAATCACAAATGAGTACACAGACTTGGCATCACTCAAGTACTTGAGCATTGAAAGTGGGGGTAGCCTTATTCTGTACTCTAATACTGATGAAGCAACTCTTCCGCAAGACCTGTACGTTGACTTCCAGCAAGCATTTTCTCATGACAATCCTAGTTGTGCATATGTTGTCTCAATGACAGAAATTGAATATTGTGTACTTTAAGGATTGTACTCCAGGAAGAGGTCATTGTACTGAGGCAGGTCTGTACATCTGCACCATTCTTGTTGTATGTTCTCAAATGCTGTGAATTACATCATGTGTTTGTTTCACAAGGTTGGAGTTTTACATCTGCAGATATCGTATGCTGAGTCGACCTTATGCATTTGGATGTGTGCTACGTATTCGAACCTCTCCAGAGTTCAAATCTGCTCGTGGGGTAGGTTCTTGTCCCTCTCAGTGCTATTTTGCAGATGCAAACAGATGTTATGAGGTGCTTCTGATTTCTTGTGTCTTAGCTTTGTGTTGTAACTTAAAATGTGGAGGCTTATGGGTGCAGTATGGCCACTACTTCCCAGATCCTCAATATGAGAATGTCCAGCACATTATATGCTGTGATCAGTATGCAACATATGCTTTTGATTTTGAGTTTTCCAACTCAAATGGCTTCACCAGGTGTGTTCATATTTTTAACACCAAAGTGAGGCTGACATGTAAACCCGGAATTCTTGTAGGAAATTCTACTTTTTAATTCCTTATTTGCTGTGGTAGTGTGCAACTGTTGTCCTTTGACCATGTTGTACCCTTTATCTAATTTAGGAACAAAGACTTTTTTCCTCCACAGTGATGCATGTAGTCCTGCACAATGATAATCTATTGACATTGAAGTGTGCTCTTGCAGGAATCAAGATAGTTCACCGGTAGTGCAACTTGCATTTCAGTATTCAATCTTGGTTCCTCATAATGCTGATGCCAGACCCTTAACAACTAGCAGGAATCACCACAATAACTCGGCTGTAAGTTCCAGGTATTGATCAGGGAAAAGTTAAGTTTGTTGGTGGTAATACGCTGATTTTCCAGGCTAAATGTCAGCAATCATACAATTGTGTCAGTGAGCCACTATGATTTACACCATGACATCACCTTGCAGCTGCAATCCAACTAAACAGCAAAATGTTGATATTTGATTGCAGACAAGGGTACACTCTGAAGAGGCGTCTAAGAATACGAACACTTCAGATTGGTGTAGCTGCCAACTATGCAGAGCTGTATGAGAGTGTAGAACCGGAGGTCATTCTTACAGTCCTCACACACAAGGTAATGCCATGTTACTGACATTTGCTATAAAATCTATAGTTCACTCTATAAAACATTCTGAACATCACTCAAATTTTGCTAGGCCAACTTGTTGGCTTTAAGGGGTTTAGGACATCTAGTGATGCTGGAGCCTGCAATAGTGTGTTTAAAAGTCTGACAGAAGATGTCTTTCTGTAATTTGGTTGTCTGCTGTGAAGCAGATTATACAGGCATCATTGGAAGATGGTGTAAAAGAGGCACGTGCACTATTACATGACTGGCTAGTCATTCTTACTGCACAATACAATGAGTACAACAAGCTTGCGCAGTTTGGGCAACCTGACAACAGCAATCGAGTGGATGCCACATTCTCCAAGTGCCAACCATTACAGGCCCTTCCCAGACATGTATTTGCACTATTGCGAAGCTCCCTTCTCAGGAGCCATGAGGAGGGGGTTCATCCAGATCACCGGATATATCTTCAATGTCTTTTCAGGTAAAAACATGCATGGTGAGGAAAAATACAGTAAATATGTTTGGGTGGTACCAAGTTAGGTCTAGCTATGTTGACCATGTTCTCTATGCATTCTTGTCTGTCAACCATATTTGCTGGTGGGTGGCCAGAGGCATTTTGCATGTGGAATGACATAGAGGTGTGCATTTTGCTTTGGGGATCCAGTGCATTGGAGCCCTCATATCTGCTACGGGCTGTGTATCCAGTTTTGTCATCATATGAGACACCAGATAAGCAAGCCTACCCTCGCCACTCCCTTAGTCGGGCAGCACTCATCACTAGTGGCAGTCCCATCTTCTTCCTTGATGCATTTACATCCCTCATTGTGTATTATGCGCCAACTGCAGATCCATCTCTGCCATTTCCACCACCTCAGAACTGTAAGTGATTTGCATAGACTATCTCATTGAGGTCCTGATATTGAATTCCTTCATGTGAGAAGACACCCATATAGATATGCTAGGAAATTTTGTGAGCATGTATAGGCCCACTGCTCATGATATATCTAAATTCACATGTGAGGGAACATCAGGGTATTGCAGGATGGAAATGTTGTGCTGTGTGAACATCAAGAATGAAATGTGTTTTCTCAAAGAGATTTAATCCCCTCTGTTTACATGTCTTTTCTATATAGGGAGGTCAACTTTATTGCCTAATTCACTTGAAAAGAACATTGAAAAACACACCATGACCGTCTCTGATGTTCTAATATTGTCAGGGAATATCTAAGAGTCTGCCTGATGAAATGCTCCTCTAGTGAAGGATAGTAACAGTCATGCACTGTGCATTTGGGCAGGTGCATTGCGGGGGATGATCAACAAGTTGAAGCAGGAGAGAAATATCACTCCTAAGCTCCTGATGATAAGGGGAGGATATGATAATGCAGAACCCTTTGAGCGGTATTTGATAGAGGAGCAAGATGTGGATGGTAGTGGTGTAGCAATAGGCATGGGGTTTGTGTCATTTTTGGACCAGATTGCTCATGATGTTGTCAAGTTTATGAAGTGATTGAGTTGGCACTACTGTAGGATCAGTTTTCTTCTTTCCAGAGATGACCTCACATTAAGTCTGCTATGTAAGGAGTGGGAACCACAAGGTGTAGTCTTGATACCAAAATGTTCAGTGGGTGGCTAACTGGCTCAAGAGTTGATTCTTTTTCTCCTTCAGTTGTTGGAGATTCGTCCCTGTTTAGAGGTGCTTGAAACATTTTCTGATCACCAAAATGAGGAGGAAATATTAAGATGTCTGAAGTGCAGACATGACACCTGGACACCCTCTGCTTAGCGGGCTCTTAAGATGCCTGTGTAGTACTGTGGTCATGTCTCTTGTGATCTATAATATCATGACCGAGTCTTCTTGTCCTTCCAGAAATGTGACAGGAATCCAGGATGCAGATGTTTGTATGCTAATTCGCTCAACATTTTGGACAGATTATTATATACTTATCTGTACCAATCATTCATGGGGAGGTCATGGCAGCTCATTGTTGCTATTCATGATGATCGTGATGGTCTGACACTTTTGTGAGTGACTCATAAGGTTAAAAACTCACTCATTCTTTGTTCTTTTAGTTTTGGTCTTGCTGGAACTGACATAATGGTTACCTTTGAAGTGTTATTGAGTTTCCTGTGCAATCTCATAGATATATATGATGGGTGATGTGCCTATCAAGGGGTTTGTGTTATGTGTTGCATGTCTGGTAACAGGACTTTTATGTTGGTTAAACCATGAGTTGTGGGATGGGTGAGTTCAGTTGAATTTAAAGAGTTGGTTGCTCACAGGGAAGCTTGAAGTCGCAGACAGGATTGATGCACAAAATGGGACATTTTTCAACTGGGGATGTGTGGCAGGGTGATGGGAGTAAATGAAGACAAATATGCTCTCAACTTCAAGCTTTACTGTTTTGCAAGGAATGTGAAGTAAAGAAAGAGGTAAATAAAACACCATGGCCAACAACACTAAATAGCACTAGAAGAATGATACCAGATGGTATAATGGGAACCTGAGTGAGAACAGTCCACTAGAGATATAACACCTCGTGGATGTATTTCTAGTATCTTTTCAGTTACTCAGAGGCTGAATGGTAAAACTTGTAGTATCTCTCAACGATCAAGGTAACTACTAACATTAATGATTGATCTTGGAGTTGGAATCGAGTGTGACATCTGTTGACTCCATCTTTCACTCCTAATTCCATTCTCTTTCCTGCAGTAAAATCTTAATGTGCATATCAACTTTCATTAGCATGATCTGCCTTTCCTATGTAAGTTCCAATAGTCTGGAATTTAATTGAACTTGGTGGCTTGGTCAAGATATCTGGCTCTTGTTTTGTGGTTGCAACGTATACCGTGTCAGCTCTCCAACTTGCACCTGCTCACATATATTGTCATGGTGTATTACAATATGTTTTGTACATGTATGTAGAACAGGATTTTTCATGAGCGTGATTGCATGAGTATTGTCACAATGTAGTTGTTGCAGTTGGGTATCTTCCAAGTATTGCAACTCCTTAAGTAGGAGTGTTAATCAGGGTTCAAACACAATAGGAGTCACAAGAAGTGTGGACAATACTTCAAATTGTACTTCACAGCTTTGAAAACTCATCATGGGAACAAAATAATTTGGATTATTAGTTTTTTATTGGTGAATAATCCATAATAGTTGCAATGAAAAAAATCATAGAATTGATGTGAATTCTTGATGTTTAAAGAGTCCTTTTTTACATTTAAACTAGTCAAAGCAAGGATGGGGACAAATGGTCTGCCATAGCTTTTTGAGACCCATGTCTTACACAAAAGTTCATACACCAAGAGAAAATGGAGTGATATGAAGGAATGGAACAATTACAGTGATACACTTATCTCCCTTCTTGAAAAAGAACCAGTGTTGCAGTTTTTGAAAGATAAGATAAAATTCAACACTCACAAGGATGGCCTGCCCAAGGGGTTCATTGATGTGTTGTTGAAGTGGATCACCACAGCCAATACAGATGTGTCTATTATGGAATTGCTTGTTCTGGACAACCATTCCAGAATTGAATGGCATGTCCAAAATGCACAAGGTTCTAGAAGCTGAGAAGATGGTGGACTTCTTTTTGCTATCGGTGATAAACTTCTCCAATGAGTACAAGTGTAGGAAGGGATAGAAATGGGACAACTTTGTCAATGCCTTTGTTACAAGGTTATTATTAAGGTGTTGGTTTGCATTTGCAACAAGGAGTCTTTTGGCTTCTTCATCTCAGTAGTGCATAAGATGATGTTTGGGCCCAAGCTCAAATACAAGGTGGGGTATTATATGGTGAGTGAGGTTGAGGTCCCTTCTGAAGGAATGGAATATGTCAACGCCTTTGCTTCAATATGTTTATATTCCCAACACATATAAGAATAGATGTTGTCACACTTGCTTTAGGATCAAAAACCTTGTCCAGTTTTGTCCCTAGCATAACCTTTACCTTGACAACTACAAAGTCATGTTCAAGAGATCTATCTTGAGGTGTTATAATGAATTCTAGAGTCACTTATGATTGAGATTATGTTAGTGACTAATGTCTATTGTGGAGGATCTTTGACTTGTTTTTGCTTGGTAAGATGAATTTAACTTGAATTCATTGATCATTATGGTCAAGGTCAAATTGCAATTCTATGCTACTTCATTCTCTTAATTCCAATCTTCCAATTCTGTAGGGAAAAACTTTCAAAGTTATTGAGATTCTTTTGATTGGGATAGGTCCCAAAGTTTCAAATGTTCATTGCTATGCCCATTGATTCTCCATTAAATGAACCGGTGGAAGATGAATGCTAGGAATAATAAAACGAATAGGTTATGAAATCATTGAAAGAGAACATTATGGATATGTCTTCATCTTGTCAAAAAGTGCAAGAAATTTAGAGGGTTAATGGACCCCACCCCTAACCTCCTCCCTTTTCCCAAAAAGTCCAAAAGGTCAAGGACAAATGAACATGGGGTTAATGTCTAGGAGAACCTCGAGATGAGAAACCTTAGTCCTATATCAAGGGTAAAGAAGGTCACTAGACAAAATATTGTGGTAGGTGTTGGGCCCCAATTATCTTAACCCAATTTTCGTTAAGCATCTAGGCAAGTTGGCTAATGAAGTTTTGGGGGTTAACTTGAGGTTCATGGGATAGGATAATTTAATGATCTTATCCAGAATGGAATTCTAGGGATGGGTGGCATGGCTAGGATAAGGCGGGTGGTGGGGGGTAGGATTGTTGGATTAGGTCAAACATCTTTATCCTATTTTGGCCTAGGCTGGCTAAGTCTACCAAATAAGGGGGTATGGATATGGCATAATAGGCTTTTAGAAAGGCATTATAATTTAAGTTTAGGTCATGATAATAGTCATTCCTCTTCTTGAAGCTTGTTGACTTCCCTCACTATTTTGAATGATGAATAATATGTGAGGAAGTGGGAGGGAGTGAGGAGTGATGATAAATATTGTGAGAATTGGATTGTTGAAGGTATAATTTCACCAAAACCAATTTTATTCCTTGGTAATTTTGTTGCAAGTCTTAGAAAAATTCCACAACAAGGTGGTTGCAAGGTATGATGTACACAAAAAATTGTAACACTTTGATAATTTTCATTGCAACCAATGTTTGATTAATATGATAAATAATTAAAACAGGTTTAATAATGAAAATGTGTAATTAATGGTAGCTCACATTTTAATGTGTCATTATGTTCAAAAATCAATGCATACAAGAATGATACAATTGTCTTTTGGAGTACATTTCCAATTTGTAGAATTCTATAACGAAATGACATTTTGCAAAAAAGGATTAATAAGTACTATTTTCACATGGAATTTTTCAACAAAAATTTGCACATTCAAATATGAAAATATAAAGAACAATCTTCAATGATCTTTCACATAAATTGTCAACTTATTTGAAAAATCCATCTACATTGAAACATATTATTTTTAAGAGTACATCAAAGTATTAAAAGTATCCATCCTTAAAAAAATTTGGTTGGGTGTCATTTCTATAAGTGAACTATAAATATGCAAGGTTTGGTTTTTAATAATTGGATTGGATTAGGTGGACTTTTTAAAAACACCAACCTAGGGTTTCATTGTTGTGAATTGTATAGCTTCAATACTATGTGTATTACTTGGCAAACATAGTGAATCTGATCGTTCATCCCATATCATCTTGACCATTTGATGCATAGTCCAAGTGAACCAAACCTTTAATGAAGTTGGTGATAGCCAAAACGGGGGCACATCAACGCCCCTTAGATTATTTTTGGAAGGAAAAGACATAGAAACTCGATGTGTAGGGGGGACCAAGGTGCATTTGTGATACAAAGTGCTTTGGCATAATAGTTGGAAGGATATAATGAAGCTAGACTTTGAGCGGGACGAGTGGTTGCTGGAAGTAGAAAGCGACAATTCTTTGTCTCTCTCATGTTGTAGGGACACACATTTCAATTTTGAAAGTATGTTTTCTTGGAAATAATTGCATCCTTTGCTTTTCAAAACTTTGCAACTAGTTGAATTTTTCTTTGAGTGTGGGTCAAGTTGAGGTTTCTACATTTGTGTCATTTTGTAGGACATCAAAGCTTTTGTGTTTCTAGAAGTGTTATCACCTTGATGGGAAACATTAAGGACTAACAAAAAAAGGCTAGGCTTACTGAGCTAGGCCTAAGAAGAAGAACATTAGAGGCTATTTTAAATGAAATCGCTTTGCAAAAAAGAAGAGAGAATGGAAGAAAGAGAACTCAACGATGTAGGTAGAAGGCTAGAGATTTGGCTAAGGTTGCAATTGATTTAACATCATCCTCTAGTGTCACAACACCAGAAGAAAATATGTTTGGTCTATGGAAAGTGTATTCTTTAGTGCACATGATGGAAATTTTCATAAACTCTGAGCTTGGGTCCTTTGCTTCTGAATTTAATAGACATGTGGTCATGGAAAAATTGTTGGGTAGTAAGATCAATAAACCCCATCTCCCATATTATTATCTTCTTCTTGTTGAAATGAAGGCTCAACACACCTTCATCCAAGGGTTGAACACCAAACTTGATCTTGTGAAAGGGGTGTAATCCAAGGAAAAATTAACTTGCACGAGTGTTTTTTTGAATGTTGTAGTCGGAAAAGAAGTAGTCAAAATTAGGGCATTAAGCAAAGTGTTTAATACAAATTTAGTGAACATTTCTGTTAATGTGAAGAGACAAAAACAAGTTGAAGCATTTGGTTCATCACAATGGGCTTTCTTTAGAAGATTCTTTACAAGAAAGCAATGGGTAGATATTATTGAAAATGCCACTGTTTCACATGTGATGGACTAGTGGAGAAATGAAACAAGGGTTAGTCCTAGTAGGTCTGATGTCACAAGGAAGTAGATTGTTGCTAAGTGTATGAGGAGCATGCCACACATCTACTACTTGAAACCCAAGTAATACGTGTACCCCTTTTGATTAAATTAATCTTTGACATCTACTACTAGAGGTTTATGAATTTGTTGTGGGCCATAAACATGAGCAATCACCATGATTTGAATGTGTATAAAGATAAGGGATCTATCATAGGTAGTATCAATAGTGTGATTCTTTCAATCTTTATAAAATTTACAATCTTGAAGACTTTTATTTAATCTACATAGGTGTTACGACATAAGTACATTCTTTGATGAACCTAGTACCTACAACCATTGTTTTTGATTTTTTTTTTCAAGATTCAAATTTTCCATTTTCATTTTTTTGGGGGCTGTTGTGAGGAATATGAGATCACATTGATAATGTAATAGGCATGGTGATTTTATTTCACCTGTTTCTATTGTGTGTAGTTTATCAATTTTGCATATTGTACATGATGACACTGTTTGATTTGGAAGTAACATATGTAGTTTGTAAATGGGTTTTAAAATTGTTGTTGGAATACTTGCTAGTGAAATGTGCACATTGTGTATATGATAGGATTGGTGATCATCTATTCTGGATCTTAGTGTACTTAATTATTGTAATATCCCCAAATTGTTGTTGTAGTTGTGACGGATGTGACAATAACAATATAGTTAACTTAGCCAACATTGAGTTTCCAATAGTATCTTAGCATCGGAGTTTCCAATAATATCTTAGCAGTATAAATAGAGGACCTCGAGACTTTGTCCCTCACTCTCGTCAACACCAGTTGTATTTGCTCTTTCAATATCAATACTACTTCCAGCTTTTTTTCTTTGAGTGTTATTGATTATGGTTTTGAAGCTTTAAGTGTTATTTCCAGTTTTGTGTGAGTTATTGTGTTATTGATTCTAGTTCTGAAACTTCAAGTGTTTGTGAGTTGTTGTGTTATTGGTTCTAGTTCCGCAGCTTTCAGTGTTATTCCCAGTTTTTTGTGTGAATTGCTGTCCGCAACATTAGTCTAGTTCCGAAGCTTTCAGTGTTATTCCCAGTTTAATGTGTGAGTTGCTGTCCGCAACAGTAGTCATAAAAATATAAAGTGCATTTTTTATGCAAAATTGTAGATTTTGTGTACACCTATACAACCTTAAGGTAATATATGTAGATATGATATATAATACATATTATTTTTGTGAAAACTTGACAACGTTATGTGCACTATTTGCATGTTTTATACATTTTGAATATATTGTCTATGCATTATAGCCCGTGTCTGCATACACATGGTAGACTTTATGTACATAATGAAAACTTTATAATTGTTTTACATTTTTTGAACTTCAATGTGCATTTTCAACAAGATTTGTATAGTTAGTAAGAACACTAGTGTATATTGCTTTGTTTATTATATTGTAGATTACCTTTTCCCTCCAATTTGATGCATCCCATCCAAAATGCAGGATCAAGCAATGTGCATTCTAGAAGTTGAAACCATATTATGTCAAACCTTTGAAAAACAGAAATGTGTGTTGTTGTAAGTACCATGTGGAGTTAAATATGTTAAAGGTTGGTCTAAATTTTTGAGGGATCCAAAGAAAGGAATGCATGAGAAACTAGGATGCCATTGCCATTGTATTGTTTTGTTCCCCTATTGATGAGTCTAAGGATGTAATCATGTGTTTAGTTAAAGGCAAGGTTTATAAATGCATCACCCAATTGTGGGAAGATTGTGTATGTAAGAAAGGTGAATTAGAAAAGTGGCACAAGTGTGCATGTTTCCTAGGCGAGTGCCAAAACTATGGAGTTCATAAATTGCCTTTATGTCCTAGAGAAGTAATAGGCAATTTAGATTATAAAGTATCATGGACATGTTTTGAAATTGGTGTTGTTGGTCAATCTGATG
The DNA here is from genome assembly GCA_963921925.1 of Sphagnum tenellum. NCBI lineage: Eukaryota > Viridiplantae > Streptophyta > Sphagnopsida > Sphagnales > Sphagnaceae > Sphagnum > Sphagnum tenellum. The sequence continues at coordinate 18,089,648 of OY998147.1, read as the reverse complement.
ATGGGCAGCCAAGGAAAAGAATTAGTGAAGTCTTCAAGGAGACTTCCACAATAGAGTTCCTAACCTACTTGAAGCTTAATTTGCGTAGTTCATTCGCAAAATACCTAGTGTAGTATAACCATGTTAGACCTATTCGAGGATGTGATATTGTCTCACATAGATTTTGTAGAAAACTAAACATTCCAAATTGAAAATGAAATCTAGTCTATGCATTGGCATTCATTCCAAATAACAATCTTAGTCCACATTATATATAGCTTAACCTTTCTTACTTCGAGACTAACGGTGAAACTAAAGTGATCATATAATCACATTTCTATGTGATGATGACAAGGAACATGACACACTTTTTGTGCAACATTGTTTATTGCTACATTGGGAGTGGCTTGTTCACCAAGGTGTAAAGCTTCAAGAACATTGGGTGTTCTCCAATGGTTGTGTTGGTTAATTCAAAGGTGCTAGGTGAATGTTTTTTGTTGCTAGGTATCTAGGTCTTATAGGTGGATGCAAATTGAGATGGCAATTTTTTGGGATAGGCCATGGAAAAGGTAAATGCAAGGTCATTAATTGCTCACAAATTATCTTGTGTTTTTATTTGAACTTGAAAAAAATGTATATTGAACATTCTTGACGCACTCCCAAGTCTCGGGTTGAACCCACTTGAGGGTTCAACTATGAGTAGTTGCGAAAAGTTGGGATTCGGAAGGCGCTCCTGACTTCCAGCACTATAGAGGGGTAGAGCGGCGTGCTAGAAGTCTCGGGATTAGACTAGGAAGAGGGACTAGAAGATCAAGCTTGATTTTGCATCCAAAAACCAACCACACGGGGGTTAGTTCACATTCGGGACACGCTTGGGTGTTGGGACAAGCCACGGGCACTTTGGACCACAAGACTCACCACGGCTTGGACTTGGGGGAAGCCACCACCTTCCCCCATATAGTATTCTCTGCAGCGCTCCGCGGAGGCTACATCCAAATGGTTTTTTTTCTCGGGACTCCCAAGTTGGAGTCCCAAAATTGTCCCAAAACTGTCCCGGTTGAACTGAAGTTGTAGCCCTTGTTGAGATCTTTCCAATGCCGTGTCACACCCTCAATTCGAACGTTGGGAAGAGGTTGATTCCCGACTTTTAGTGGTCGAGAGTCAAATTGCCAGTTTGACTCCTGGCCCTTCTTTTGCCCATAACTTCGGCTGCAAACGTCCAAATGACCAATGCAAGGGCATTTTGGACATTTACGCTTCAAGACCTTTTCAATGACACCAAGAACACTTCAATGCAAGGTGTTTTGGGCCTTTCTGTTGAACCCTAAACATTCAGGAGTCTCGGGGGACCCCAAATCCCCAACTTTTGGAGTGGGAGTTTCATCCTCCCACTTCACCCAAAGTGGGGTTGCGACAATTTTTTATTTCCATGGGCCCCATTGTAATGGAAATATTATAGGAAAGTGGGATGGGGTAGGAGCTGTCTTGAAGAGATGATTAAGATGTGAATAGTTGCAGAATCTTGAAAGAAGACTACAATCTGCACTAGAAGTGGTTTCTTTTCTTGAAGAAGCTCTATCTGGTAGGGTTCTTATTTCTTACTCCCAAAGTAGGCTAGAAAATTTCGGAAGTTTTGGCACAACACTATTGTTGATGTAGATAGGTCAAACCTTTATGGGTTTGATAGTATCCTTGGATCTTCAAAATTCCACGCCATTTACTTAATATTTGTTTTTGATCCTACATTGTTGATGGTGTGAGATCATACATGATTTTGTCTTCCTTGTGTGATGGAGTAGTGGGAAGCATGCCAAAATAGGTCTCATGTTTTTTCATGGCAATTGATTAAATTCAAACCCAACAATATCTGCTTAATGAGAGAACAAATGCAAGAGTTTGAAAAACAAGAGGAATGGGACTTTGGAGGAGATTTTAAAGGAACTTTATGATATGTTGCAGATTGGACACAACTTTGTAGTTCTAGCTATTGAAAAGAATGCAGAAGGAGTTGATTTTTACATCGTACAATGTCAATGACCAAAACACATGGTTCATGAATCTTTTGCTTGTGTTTGGGGTTGTGAATTCGAAGTAAGTGACTTTGTTGTGGCTTGGACCTATTACCAAAAATGGGGGAGGAGTAGCCAGTCATAAGTTTATTTAAATAACTCCAACAACTTCTTCTATGCCATACAGCTAGCTCCCGTTCCTCTTCTCTCTCCAAAGAAATTTTTGCAAAACCACGTTTGGGTATGGGATAGATTAGGTTATTAGTCCTTCTCCTCTACTTAGGGGTTTAGGGTTTAGGGTTTGGGGAAGTGGGCACAGCTGAAGATGGGCTCTTTAGTTGCAGCAACCACATGCAAGTTTGACAGCTATGAAAGCATCGTTAAGCTCACCGTGGTAGAGATGCAGCAAGCCTTGGCGGAACGTGGGGTGATGGTTGCCAAGCCCGACAAAATTACATTGACATCGTTGCTGCTCAAGAGTGTTTGTGGCGAGTTTCGACTTGTTGACGATATAATATCTACATAGCAAATGTAGACAGAGTTGCTGGGGGAAGTTGCAAACCAACTTGCGCAAGTGAAGGAATACTTGGGCAGCCTGAAGGATGCCCCCCATCCCCCCAAAAGCCCCAACTTGAGGAGGAGCTATAGCAGCTCAAGGGGCTACGTGAGGAGCTGAAGGGCAGCCACGAAGGTTTCAAGACTGTTGAAAGGAGGTTGTCCCATCAAGCCGATGCTACACAAATGCAGCAACGCGCACTCAACGCAACTCTGAGGAACTTCGCGGGAAAGGAGGGCGAGAGCCCCGAGGACCTGCAACAACGGGCAATCAAGGAGCTCAGCTCACAGCTGGGCGTGCTAGTGGAACTAGCTGGTGCATGTCGCTTGCTCGCGAAGACCCTCCCCCATAACTACGCCGTTGCCGCTGCCCCTCGGCCAGCCCTACTGTTGCTAAAGTTCAAGACCACTGAGGCCCACAATGTGGTCTTCAGGGCCAGGGCCAAATTGGCTGGAACGGCTTGGAGGCTCGACAAGGACCTCACCCCGCTGCAGCCCCAGTTCCTGGAGGCACGCAAGGCTGGCAAGCGACCGCGGTGGAAAGGCGACGAGCTCTTCGTGGACGGCCGCTCGGTGAGACCCTCCACATAGGGGGGCGGGGGCCAGAGAGTTGTCAATTTCTGTTGCTGAAATATCCATGGCGGAGTGAGCACAAAACTTCTCACCTCCCCAACCTTGCAAGAATTGCTCTCAAGGGTGGATATTTTAGCACTGACAGAGACACACCATTTTCCTGACCAACAGCTTCCTATTATACTTGGATACTAACACTTTGCGGTGGCAAGACCCTGCAAGGTCGGCGGACAAGTGAGGAAGCACAGCGGTGGTATTCTCATATATGTCTCCAAGTTGTGCAGCAGTGCAGTTTTCGTATGGAAGGCTGCTGAGGATGGTACCAGGCTTTGGCTGAAGTTTACAGACTTGGGGAACTCTAAGCCATTGTTTCTTTGCATCACATACGTACCTCCATAGAATTTGCCATATGTAGACAAAGCTTTGTATGACCATATTGCTCAAGAAATTGCCGAGGCTGAAAGCACACCAGATCTGTTATTTTGGCTGGGGATTTCAATGCTCGCACTTGTGAAGAAGCAGATTTGGTGGACTGCACATTGTTGTGTAATGCTCTGCAGATCCCAAAGCTCCAAGACACCGGCCTACCATCGCAACTCCGGCAAAACCGAGACGTGGCGGCACCAAGCGGGTGGTACAAGGAGCTGCTGGGGCTGTGCGGTGCCATTGGCTACCGCATCCTCAACAGACGAGTAGCAAGAGACCTGACAGGGGAGTACACATGCCTTGCAAACCACGGCCACAACATAGTAGATTACATGATAGCCTCCCCAGAAATGTTTGAAGCTGCACAACACCTGGAAGTATTGGTTGACCCCGCATACTGTGGAAGCAAGCAATCTGAGTCTGACCATCGCCCACTTGCCCTCCATTTTGTCGTGCAGTTTAGTACCTCCGCTTCTGCATTTGACAACAACATTCCTTCGCCCATGATACGCTTCAAGTACAATCCTGCCTTTGTTGATGAATATTGCACACAGCTGCAATATAGTTTGTCCATCGACACTAACCTCCTACACCTGCAAGACATGCCTACAACCAACCTTGTTGAGTTTTTACATAACCATATTTGCAATGTCGCTAATAATGTCTTTGGGTAGAAGCAACCCCCATTAGCCCACTGCCACTGTCATAAACCATTGTTTGACACAGAGTGCAGAGTGGAAAAGAGGCATGTCATGACTTTCCTGAAAGATAATCCCAAATCCGAGTTTGCCCGAACCCTTCAGAGGAATCTGAAACAGTTGTTCAAGCGTAAGAAAAGAAGTTATGAAAAGTTGAAGGGGATGTGTTTGTGCAAGATGGCCAAAGCTGACCCCGCAAGATTTTGGAGACGATACCGTGCGCAGAAGGAAGCCGCACACGGCATCGGGAGGGAGGCGCTCTGGCAGGGCTTTGCCGCGCTGCTAGGGCCGCCTTCTTCACCACCTGATCCGATCGTTCCCGCCCCTGCCAGTGACGTGGATGGCTGCACTTTGAGTCAAGACATTCAACTGTGTGAAATTGCTGATGCCATAAAAAGGTTGAAGCGGGAAAAAGCAGCGGGGCTAGATGGAGTGAAAGCTGAATTTGTGATCGATGGGTGTGACGCACTGCTACGCATTTTACAGACCTTGTTTAACAAGCTATTAAGTGAAGGGTTCTGTAGCTCTCTTATTGTGGGAGTAATCCATGCATTGTTCAAGAGTGGGGATGCCTCATTTGTTGACTACTACAAAGGAATAATTGTCGGCCCCGTGATAGCTAAACTCTTTGCTATGGTACTTAAGAGTAGGCTTAGTTCTTGGGCTGAACGTAAGGGAATACGAGCACGTGGCCAAGCGGGGTTCAGACAAGATCATCGCACTACAGATAACCTATTTGTGCTACAAACGCTGATTGACTCTCGAACGCGCTGGCCTAGAAAGAAACTATAGACATGCTTTGTTGATTTCAGGAAAGCGTTTGATACCGTGCCTCGCGAGAAACTATGGCGGGTGTTGGAGGGCATTGGCGTGGGCGGGCGCTTCCTTGCATGCCTGCAGTCCATGTACAGCCAAGACCAGGCATGCGTATCGAACCCTACCGAAGACCTCTCCAACAATTCCCATGCACAATCGGCGTGAAGCAAGGCTGCTCGCTGAGCCCATTGTTGTTCGGACTGTACATAGATGCCTTGGAGTCATGCATCGTTGCGTTAGCCGGTGACGATGGTCCCGACCTCGCAGGCACTGCTATGAAACTATTGCTTTATGCCGATGATCTAGTCTTAATGTCCAAGTCGCTGCAGGGACTCCAAAAGCAGCTTGATGAGCTCAGCGTTTCTTGCAAGGAACGAGACTTGACATTGAACGTGAAAAAGACCAAGGTCGTCGTCTTTGGGAGCAAAGTGAACTCCTCCCCATTGCACTATGATGGATCACCTGTTGAGGAGGTTGCATCCTTCTGTTATCTAGGAATTGAGTTACACCGAAGTGGGTCATTGAAGACCACCGTCGAACATTTGGCGGCAGTCGGGCAAAGAGCGATATTTGCTTTGAGACGGCGTTGCACTAACCTAAAAATAAACGACCCAGCCATTGTGTGCCAGTTATTTGATGCACTAATCAAGTTGGTTTTGAGCTATGGTTGTGAGCTGTGGGTTGATGAGCCGGCCACCAAGTCCTTGGAGGCCATCCACAGAAGCTTCTTGAAAAGCCTCTTAGGTGTGAACGATACCACTCCCAGTCGGATAGTTCTAGCAGAATTTGGCAGGTTCCCATTGATCCTATTTTGGCGTCAGCAAGCATTGAAATACAAAGCCAGGATGTCCACCTTGCTGCCATCCCGCTTGATGAGTTTCGCATACAGTGTTCAGCAAGCTCTGTCAAGCAGACAAAAGTGCTGGCTTCGTAAGTTGCAAAACTAGGATTCAGAAGGGGATACTTAGCCCTCTTCCCAAGTGCCCCCTAGTATGGAAAGCATGCAACAGATTTTTTTGGACTCTTCGGGTGGGGGCAATAGGCTTGTAAACTACTTTAGACTGTATGGCAGCAGCGCCTATGGTTTTCAAGCATACCGTAGCCTTGTGGACAATGTACAGCTCAGAAAGTGCCTTTCACGCTTTCGTTGTTCTAACCATTGCTTGGAGATTGAAATCGGCCGCAGGACCAAGCCTTTGAAAACTCCCATTTATGAGAGACTATGCAAACAGTGTAGCTTAGGTGTGGTCGAAGACGAAGACCATTTTCTACTTGTATGTCCAGCCTACGAACATATTCGTGACAAGTTTAGGCACCACTTGCCAATAGGACCTATTACATCTATACATGATTTGGTATCATGTTAGAACCAGTCTGCTCTTGCTAGGTTTATTAAACAATGTTTCCAAATTAGGACACAATAGTCATGTCCGCCTAATGGGTCTCTCTGGCCCAAGGACACGCGTAAAATTGTAACTAACTAACTAACTAACATAACATATATAGATGTTCATTTGGTCAAAGCAATTAAATTCCCCATGATGCCATAAGATCATCATGTCAAAGGAGATGATCTAGTTTACAAATTATTAGTAGAATATGAAACTATGATAGATGTTGCATTGAGAGAAAATGATTAGGTTTGTAATGTTCTTGATTGCCATAGTCACCATCAATATATGGTATAACAATCACCTTATCAACATAAGATATCCCATGGGTTTAGGATCTCTTGTGTTTTTTGTCAATTTCTAGATTAGCTTAAGGTCTTTGCTTTGATCATGTGTTTTCATCACTCTTCTAGAAATGTCACAACTGAAAATGTAGTATTATACATTTGATTGTTGACTATATTACATTAATGTAGATTCCTTAATTGAAGACTTATAAATTGCAATTTATGTTCAATTCAAAATTTGTAATGAAAAACTTTGTAAAATGTTCCTTCATATTGGCAAGTGTGCACATATTGTATATGAAGTAATTAAGGTTTCATTGCTATGATTGAGCTTTTGTTGGGTCCAAAGCAAAGTGGATGCCAAGATCTTTTTGTTCAAATTTCTATATTTTAAAAGTGTTTTTGTCTACAATTGAAGTTAAAAGCTTTTTAAAGCAATTTGTAAAGACATTGAACAATCTTTATTTTGGCTCAAAGACCTGGTCTTTATCTCATTGGAAAGTTACAACCATCAATTGCAAATCCATTTCAACTATGCATGGATGGATTGCCGTGAAGTGATGCACATTAAATAATTAGCCTTTAGGTGAGTATTATAATAAGTTTTAAAATACTTGTGAACACCACCATAGTCTAATAGCATTCGATTACTACATCAACGTATCATGTTGTCTTCATCATCACACTTTTTGTACAAATTTTTCTATGAGATCCAAATGTGGCAATTAGGTATTCTCTTTGCTCTCTCTCATAGACACAAAAACCAAAGTTTATGGGTTCTATTTTTATTCATTCCCCTTATGCAAATTGTGGGTGATCTTTTTCATTGAACATCTTTTTGGATGTAGTTTAACTTTCACCATGTTTCTGATTTTGCAAGTGTGTTGGATCTATTTGTCAGATTGAGACCCAATCTATACTCACATTGACAAAACACACACACACTTGCTTTTCTGAACCAAACAACAAACAGTAAAATAATCTCAAGGTATTAAATAACTTATACTCATTCATAAGAATTTTGTCATTGAATTTTTTTGCAAGTTTCAATATGTAATCTGTTACAAACAACAACTAGGAATTGGGCCTAACTTGTAAGTCCAAGCTAACAATAAAGGTTTGGAGCATATACATATGCTTAATAGTTGGGCATCAATTTTGATTCTTATTGCACATTGTTGATAAATTCATAGTACATAAGCCTAACATGTGTGGGGATTGTATATAATGTATGAAGTCTAATCACTAATTGTCTTTTTGTACTTTAAGTTCAAGGTTCAATACAAAAAACACATAATATGCACAATGGACATATGTAGAATACAAAAGGTTTGAATGTTTAAATGTTTAAAAGTTTTTAATTCATGTGAAAGTATTTGTGGTATAGTTGCAATGGTAAGAAAACTTGGCAATTGTAATCCCTACCTTGAGCAGAAATCCATGAAGGAGTCAATACTATGTGATTGATTGGGAACTATGTTAATGCAAATATTTAAGTAAAGATGTCAATCAAATTTAAAAATGGTTAAAATTTTGATATGTGAAAAATGAACCCACAGTTCAAAACAACCATAATGATTCCAAAAAACATTTATTTTAAATGTCTAAATGTATGACCCATAGATTGCCACATCCCCACAAATGGTCAAAAGGCAAGCCAAAATGCACCTAGGAGCTAAATTGATATGTTATTTCTTAAGACCAAACTTCAAGCCCACCAAGGTTCGTTCACTTGCATTGCAAAGAAAACATTCAAAGATTTAGGTTTTCAATCCATATCTCATTTGAAAAACCATAAAATTTGAAATGTATACTTGAATTAGAATCAGAAAAGCTACAAGTGTCACTAGGAAAACATGCAAAAAATGAAAAAAAACACCATTCAAAATTAAACCAAATGTACTTGTAAATTAAGTGCAATTAAAGTGTAATCCTCATTGTCAACTGTTGAGGTGGAGCCCATGTATTGTCACTCCTACAAATGTTGAATTGATGCATGTACGTTCCTAATTGGCTAATAGTACATTTGTCAACAACACCCTCAATGCCAAAGAACACTTCAAGTAGGGAAAACTTGAAGCAATAAAAAATTACAAATATTGGGCATCAAAATATCACATTCAAGACTTATGTACATTCCATTTACAATTGAAACCAATCAAAGTTTCCTATCTACATACTGAAAAAATTGAAGGATGAGCTTGTAAAGAGGGAGTTCATTTCCATTCTTGTATGAAAAGGAAATCCAATTCCTACAGTCTTCTACAATACACATCACCGCATAGGCATGAAAAAGTTGGTGTTAGATGTTGATGGTCTATAAGTCTATCCCATAATCCACTCATAGTAATTTGGGCAAAATGCTAGCTAATTCTAGATGGCATAATTAACATATTACTTTCAAATCACTCAAACCTCAAATTGATTGATTGAATTCCACTTCAAAAACCTAATAAAAATTTGAAAACCTACCCAAGTAAGTTCCTCCATGGCACTTACATTGTGACATGTGAAAAATGCCACCTACACATGGAACCATATATTAGTTTCAACTAGCAAGTTGGTAATGCACATAAATAGAGATCATGAAAACGGAATACATAGACATACATATATGCTTGGTGTTACTTTCTATTTGAACAAAGATGTCCGCCAAATTTGCACCATGGCATCAATGATTTAAAAATTTGGAGACATTGCTATAGATGGTTCCATCCAAACAAAAAACATAGCCATCATCCAAAGGTTTTCCATAGCATCATGTAGGCATGAAAATGTCTTCCATTGTTCTAATGGCCCATCCTTTTCCTTATGTAGGCATGAAAAACCAGGCCAAAATTAGGAAACATTGGTGTCATGACCTTTAAAACTAAAAACAACTTATTTGATGTTTCCAAAGTATGATAATAACATGTAATTGAATTGCAAACTAGAAATATCTAAAAAAAATTGATAGGTAAAGGGTGAAGTAGGATACTTGTAGTTTATGGTGTATCCCTCTTTTCACAATTCTATTTGCAGAGTCTTCAGATCAACTGCATTTGTTGGAACATTCTCTTAAGAAGCTTGGACACTTGTGAACTTGCCATATGTGATTATAGTTTCTTAGTTTCTTTGATGAGTTGTGACAATCATAATGTATGTTACATGTATAAAACATACAATTATTCATAACAATAAACACATTGTACGTTAAATAGAAATCTTGGGTGCAAATGCCCACATTTAACATAATTGTATTGGCCTCCACTTTTGCATGCACAAATGCAATGCGCAATGGGGTCCATGCATTGTACATTATCGTAATATGCAACAAAATCTTCATCATTAATTGACATTTTGGCTTGTTTTATATATGTATTATAGTGAAAGATGGACTTTGTGATGTACACAAAGTTATAAGGAAACAAAGCATTTAATTTATCATTAACCCAAGATATGGGTATTGCTTCTCACCCACCATAAATGTCTTTGAAAAATTCATGGAGGTCTTCAACTTGTCCAAACTAGTAGATTATTTAAAGAACATTAATTGTGATGCTTTAGTTCAACAACTGATTATGTACAAAACATTTGATTACAAAAAGAATAAAATAAAATAAAATTTGAAGTGTGGTGTAACCCACAATACTAATATTTGACAGGCTTGGGCATAGCCAAAACTTCATTGCTAATATAGAATAGTAGGATAAACCCTATAAAATTTACACTTTCATATCAAGTTTCAAACCTAAACCAAACACTAGTAGAAATCAATTAAAATGTAACCTCTCCATTCATGACTACATGCGACTTATAGTCGTTTGCAACTGGATTTGGGAATATTTGCAACTACAAAACCAAATTTCAACTATTTTGGTCATTTTTTTCACAACTATGATGTAACTATAAAATTTTCATCCTATTGGTTGGATCAATTTTACATTCATTTTCATCCATTAATAGGTTGATATGTCTCATTAGTCATAGTAGTCACCAAATTAGTTACATCCTAAAGGTATTCTACAATGACATACGGGTGTATTTTAATGTATGTACTAAAATTATATGTATATGCATACGTATGTATATTGTTCATATAATGAATCTCAAAATTAATATTTGAACTTTGAATTTTTTATTCAAATTTGAAAATTGATATTTCAATTATGAAAACTACTATTCTAGTTTTTAAAGACAATATTAGAAATTGAAACTTGATATTTGAATATGAAAATTATTATTTCAATTGTTTAAAAGATTATTTGAATTTCAAATTTTTGATATGAATATGATATTTTCAATTTAAATTAAAAAAGGCTTCTTTGATCTAAAAATTGATATTTGAATTCTAAATTTATGTTTTTGAATCCAAAAATTAGTATTTCAATTCTGGAAATTGTTATTTAAATTGTTAATTGTTAATATATGAAAATTATATATTAATAATGTTTATCTAGCTAATTAATTAAGTAATATTTAATAATAACTAATAATATAATTAATTCAATAGTCATAATATATTAATGATTATTATTATAAATAATTAATTAGTTAATTTCTAATTTAGTTGTTAATTAGTTAATTAACTAACTTATTAATTTATTTGTCTTTTATTTTATTCATTAAATAATTAGTAATTTTATTAGTTAATTAATTAGCTAGTAAGTTGTCACTTACCTACTTAATTATATACTTTTCAAGATGAGAATGAAAGCTAAAACATATGGGATAAGCTTTTTAGTTGCAAGTCATTTGCAACTAAAAATGTTTAGTCACAAATGACTTGCAACTAAAAAGTTTATCCCATATGTTTTGGCTTTCATTATCATCTTAAAAAGTATATAAGCAAAGTGTTTTGTCTTTATATTTTCATGTTTAAAAACATGCACATATGGAATGAGCCATTGAAAACCAATTAACCCAAAATAAAATAAAAATATTCATGTGTTTACACCTAACTACATACTTCCCTAACTTACCTACCTATTTTCCTACCTACCTATCTCCCTAAGTAGGTATTTGGCTTAGGTAGGTAAATAGGTTTTATCTAAATAGGTGTTTAACATAGAAGGGTAGGTAGGTATATAGGTAGGTAGGTACCTAGTTCAACCTACATACCTAAATATTTATTTAAATTGAATTTGGACAAATTCAATTAATACGCCACATGGCAAATTTCTATTGCACCACATGTCACAATCTAAACCACCCAAATACATAAATTAAATGTCTTGGATTATTTCAAAATGATAAAGATATATTTTTAATTATTAAGAGTTGGGACACGTGGCAACACATAATTTGTTCCCTTGTTCACCCAAAAAGTCGCATTGTAGTTGCAAGCGACAATACGTATATGACAAGTCAAAGGATGAAAGCGTATTTTGTTGACTTTTTCTTTCATCCAAAATTTGTTGTCGTTTGCGACTTGTCCACCGCAACTATTAAGATTTTAATTGCAAATGTCGCTTGTAACTAAAAATTAGTCACATGGACCAGTTGCAAAATGGCCATTTTTTACTAGTGAAATGATCACCACTATTTCTTGCCTTCTTCATAAGCTTTTTTTGTACTTGCTTATTTACAGCTGTTTTCTTCTAAAAATCTTGCTTCATACATTTTGCCTTCAGAGTCCATGATCTTCATGTGATTCTTGGTTCAAATTTGTGCTTGTGGTCATTGAAATCATCAACTTCAACCACTTGATGGGTTCGAACTTTAAGTTTGTTAGAATTAGAAGACACAACTATAGTTTTATGTGGCAAATTATTGTGCCTTGTGTCCTTATGTATGACACCTTTTTCATGGGTTGTAGACGTTGAATTATGTAAATCAAGGTTTTTAAGACCTATTTGGAACTCTTGCCCTTGAACATATCTTGCAACTTCTTTTGACTGAACTTTATCTAAGGATGAAACAAGTTTTGTTTTCTTCATGGGGGATCCATTCAAGGTGCCTCTAGTAGAAATTTTAGGGAATTTGTTTATTTTTGGTGTCCCCGAAACATATTACTTGTGGATAGAATGAGTTGGGTACTTTACAAGTTTTTTTTTTTTTTTGATTTTCATGTAGACATGTTTTGAGTTCTATTGAATTGTTGACCTAAACTATTAGTCTTTTGGCTTGACCCATACAAATCCTCTTCCAAGGTAGGCCTTGGCACATTTAAACATTCTTCATCCCCATCCCCATTTTCCAACAACTTTTTTATGACAAATGTTTTTTTAGATTAATGTTGTTTTTGCTGCATCATTTTAAGGGAAAGTTTAGACATGCATGAACTTGTCTTCTTTTCATGAAATGAGTCTTTGGCATGGTTTGTTTCATCCATACTAAATGGTTTCATGGAGGATCGTGCATAAATACACAAAATGAAAAATTGTTCCATACGATATATACCCATAAACAAATGATACTTAAAATATGTATATTGCAAAAACAATGTTAACAAAATAGACTTGGAATATATAAAATACAAAAACAATGAAATCAGACCATATTTCAAATATTCAAAGTATGAAAACGATATGAAAAGTACATTGTAGTATAACATAACATGTATGGTAAGTATGAACATTTGTAGAAACTACACAAAGAACAACAACTGCATATTTCACATACCAACTTATGAACAACCTTGATACAAAAAATATTATTCTTATGCATATCCTGCATAAAGTGTATCATGACAATCCCAAAATTGCTACAATACATTATGTAAAAACATTGCTATCTATTTATAACTACAAATTGTACATTGATTAATGACCCTAGTATAACTTGTTGTGATGAAGTGCCACACACTATAAACTAAATTCCAAAAAGTAACACGCTCCAAAACAATTTCAACACAACAACATCAAAATGTGTACTCCACGTATGCTATTTGTTTGCAAATTGATTATTTATGTTAATAGTATACCAAACTATTTTCAAGGCAAATAGATTCCTAACCTAATTTCAAAAAGTGGGATTTGTGAATTTAAGTATCTTCCCCATTCCGGATGAGAACACCAACATTTGACAATGTCAATATAGAAAGTGGAAATATTAAACAACAATAATTTGCATATTTTCCAATGCTTGAAGATTGCAAATCACAACTTATCGACATTTCGATAGTTTGCAAATGTAGCTTGTCTTCGCAAATTGAGTTGTTGTAGTCAAGACCTTTGGATATTTCTTTCTCTAGTAGGTCCTTGTCAAATTCTTTGAAGCCAAAGCTCTTAAACCACTCTAGGACATATTTGTTTTACAATGAGGATCTGCACATTTGTTATTATGTTTGAAGTGCATCAAGGCACACCATGGGTGATAGAGATGCCTACACACAAATGTTATAATATCATTGTCTGGAAATCCAAATAAACAAACAATGCATGGGACAATTTTAAGAAACTTGGTGCAATGTCAAGTTTCACCTATGGGTTGTAGTTTGGATGGGGATGCATTGATGATCCAGTACCCTTCTTTATGAAAGCAAGGTGTTGTTCTCCCAAAGAATTGTATTACAATTCACAAAAGCTATTCCTTTGTTCTATTTCTTAGTGTTCAAGTTCCTTTAAATCTAGTTTTTCCCCCAACTTTTTGAACTGGGCTTCATTCTTGATGGCCAAATTTTTGAAGCATTTTTCTTACATCCTTTGAGCTATCAATGCATCAAAATCCAATTTTAGTTCAACTTTTAGCTTAAATGATGACACCTTTATCAACCGAGGGAGATCATTGAAGACTCAATGAAAGATTTTGTGGAGTTAGAAGGGACTTCAACAATGGCATTGAACATAAGGGTTGGCTCAAGTCATCAATGTTTTAAATCTAGAAGTCACCTTCTCCTTGAACAAGGCTACTTGGGTAGATTCCATAAGCATCTGAATTGTTCGTAGTTGGTCCATTAGCTTTTCTTTTTCCTTTTGGCTTGTTGATAATACTCTTTGAAGCTTTGAGCTCCATGGACGCAAGTTGCAGTAGTTGAGTTAGCTCAGGTTGGAGCTTCAAAATCCAAGGTTTAGAAGCCATTGTGGTTGCTAGAGTACATGTTTTGTTGTAACAACTTATGATTTTATTTCTTTGGCCATGGACTCCTTTTCAACAAGCAATGGTTGTTTTTGTTGCAAGCATATTGTCTTTTTCAATTCATCCCTTTGCACCTCCATCCTTGCCATTCATTTAAAGAACTTGCTTTGCTAATTTGTGTTTATTTCTTTAGTGAACATAGCCCAATTGATAGCTTTACCAAGCTTTGACTCAACAACAATCGCCAAAGCAAATTCTTTTGTAATCATTTTGGAATAGGGCATTTTTGCCTTTCCATAACATAAAGGCCAAAGGTTTCAACAATCTTTTCCTATGCCACATTTCAACCCGCTTTTAGTTGGTGAGGATTTATGCCCATTCCACTCAACCCAATTTGCATCAAATATGTGAAGTCCCTTTCTATAAGAAGTTTTTTGAGCCTTTCTATTTGAGCATTTATTTTTGCAAGGGGGTCCTTGGACTTGTTGATAGAGTCCAATCTCCTAATGTCTAATGTATCTTCACTTTTGTAGCCTTCTTCACAATCCTCAACATTCTAAGACTTCATATTTCCTGAGCTTCAACCACAAATCCACACCAACTACATTGAAACCAAACACAAAAACACATAAAATTTGTGAAAAGACAAATGTAAGTACAAAGCTTTCGACTACAAGAAATTTCAAAACATAGAGGTAACCGAAACTAGGTGTAAACGGAAAACAACCACACTTTGGTGCCAACAAAAGGAGAGAGATGATATCTACTTTGTATGGCCTTATGAAATACCTATGCATAAAAAGTTAAAAACGAAATCAAGGTGTTGAAGGTATGATGACTCACATTTTGCGTGCCTAAAAAAATAGGAACCAATAATGTGTTCACATATTAGTAGGAAGCCATTTTAAACCAATCTTAGGATTGCCCTTATCATCAACAACTTTTATACCTAAATAAATACACAAATAAGTCAACTAGAAAGACAAATGACATTATGAACTTTGGGTGTGCTTTCGTGAAGACCCTTAATTTGATTTAAGCAGAAAAATAAAGATAGTAAAAATAATTAACTATCATTGGATCTTCATCTATGGTTCACAAGTTCTTTGGCTTAAAGTCAAATGTATACAAAAGTTTATGCAAGTTATGTACTTTCAACATTCATTGTTTTCAAAAAAATTGTTTACACCATAATGTACAAACACCCAACACAGTTAAATGCAAGTAAAAGACATCACGTATTAGTGGAAGGCCTTATACCACCACCTTCAATGATTCCACCACTTTCGATGTCTCAATTACCATTAGCACTTTCACTTTCGATGGCTCAATTACTATTAACATTTTTGTTTTTGCTTACCAAATTAGTATAATTTTGGAATAATGCCTTCCATGCCATGAAAGGTGTAAAAAATTGTGGATTATGTATTTGTTGCATATCACACCAGCTACCAAACTCTTGGATGAAGTCATCGAGCTCAATGGTGTTAATTGTTGTTGAATATTGGTGGGGCCTTTTAGTGGCTCCATAGATGTCATCCATGTCCCACAACAATGGTGTGGTGACCACATTTGGTGGTGAACTTATATATGAATTTGAAGATTCCCCTTATGAAGATGATAAAGGTTGTGTGAATGGTTTGAACTACACCCCATGCCTAGGTAAAAACAACTAGTGATAGTAACCATTTCTCCTATCCTTAAATCCTATGTCACCTCCATGGTGAACCTTAATTTTTAAAATTTGTGTATCCAATTTGAAACCATTATAACCAAAGGTTGTATTTGTAATGGATTACGTTAAACCTAAAGGGATGTTAAATGTATTACAACTTAATTTACCTTTTGAACCATAAACCCCATAAAATGGACCCAAGGATATTGCACTCATAGTAATGACATTCTTCATTTTGCACTTTAAAATTCGCAAATTTACGTGGTAAAACACCTTGTCAAAACATTCTTCGGCGTGAATGTTTACCGAATGTTCACTGGTTGATCTATAAAATTCGTTAAAATTTGTGCTTCTTTGGGCTTCCATAACATTCTCGCACCAAGAATGTCATAACTATGATTGCACTTGAATGGTTGCAGCACATGTAGGCACAAAAACATTTCACAATGCTAACATAGCTTGGGCAAATTGTGAACATAACTAGAGTAGTCTATTGGTCATTAACCTAATCTCACCACCACAAACATAACGTTGGGTGATTGATGATCAAATCCAACACATCCACAATAATGCCAACCCCATACAACTTAACCTTGATTAAACCCTAATCTATTATGTATGGTCAAATCAAGAGTCAAGTAGGACCTACATAATGGTAAAAATTGGGTGGTAGCCTTATCCCATGGCCAACCATTAACCACACTAGTTAGAACCTCAATGTGCTTTGTCCTAGCATGATAGACCGGGTTGTTAGCAAGTAGTATGCTACTAATGTTATCACAATAGATGACAACAGGAGCATCCACTGACTGTCCCAAATCTGAGAGTAGTTTTTGTAACCAAACTACTTCACATGCAGCAATTGCTGCACCTCTATATTCTGCTTCCGTGCTTGATAATGCAACTGTTGGTTGTTTTTTACTGCTCCAACTAATAGCACCACTTCCAAAAGAAAACATGAAACCACTGGTTGATCTTCTATCTGAAACATTGCCAGCCCAATCAACATCCGTGTATCCATGTACTTGTAATTGGCTTTTGGCTTCATAAAAAATTCCACATTACAAAGTATGTTTTATGTACCTCAGTATGTGCCTCACTGCATCCAAATGTGGCTTTTGTGGTGTTTGCATGAATTGACTCACCACTCCAACTGCATAACTCAAATCTGGCCTTGTGATGGTCATGTAAATCAAACTCCCCACTATGCGTCTATACATAGTGGTATCTTCCACGAGGTCTCCTTCATCTGCACTCAACTTCACATTTTGCTCCAATGGAATTGAAATGGGTTTACAACTCGTCATCCCATATTCAGACAATTTGTTCAAGGCATATTGCCTTTGTAGTAACCATATCCCTTTTGGGGAATGGATTACCTCAATGCCGAGGAAATAACGCAACTCTCCCAAATCTTTCATCTCAAATTTTTGCTTCAAAAGCTTCTTCAAATTAGAGATGTCTGCATCACTATCTCCTATGATAATCAAGTCATCAACATAGATGACTATGACTACAATCCCATGATTTGTCTTTTTCACATATAGTGAAAAATTTGCATTGGATGTTTGAAATCCACTTGTGACAAGATACTGACCTATCTTGTCTAACCAAGCTCTAGGTGCTTGCTTCAAGGCATACAAAGCTTTTTTCAACCTACAAACCAAATTAGGATGTGTTTGGTCCACATAACCTGGTGGTTGTTCCATGTACACTTCTTTTTGTAAATCTTTATGAAGAAAAGCATTTTTTACATCCATTTGATGTAAAAACCATCCTTTTGCTGTTGCCATAACAATGATTGCTCTTACAGTTGTCATTTTGGCAACTGGACTATAGGTCTCTTCATAGTCTATGCCATACGTTTGGGCATAACCTTTGGCAACCAATCTTGCTTTGTATCTGTTCACAGATCCATCTGCATTGTGTTTGACTTTGTACACCCATTTGCACCCAATTACTTTCTTGTCCTTTGGTAAAACTACCAATTCCCAAGTAGCATTCGCATCCAAAGCCGCCATCTTTTCATCCATGGCATTGTCTCACTTAGGATTTCCAACCGCTTGTTCAAAACAAGTGGGTTCAACTTCTTGTATAACTTTCACCATGTATATGTAATGATGGCTACAAAGCCATCATATGTGAGTTTTTGTACAGGGTACTTGACTCATGTGGATCTTCGTACTCCAATGTTGTTGTCAGGTGTTTTCAAAGCTTTCTTGACCATTCGAGCTCCAGGAGTAGTAACTGAGGTGATTCTTGATTCTTCACCCTCACTCTTCTCTGACTCACTTAATTCACCATCTACATGAGAATTTCTAGATGATGTTTGAGAACTATCATGTACAATGTTTGAAGATCTTAATCTTCCTTTGCATGGAGTGCTACTAATTGAAGACTCTTGTGGTCCATTAATTAATTGTGATTTTTGTTCCACATTTGATCAAACATCACCATTTCTAGCTTCTCCATCTTCTGCTACCTTCAATGGTGAGTTATGACTAGCCATCTCATTAAACACAACATCTCTACTCACTTGGAACTTCCGAGTGGAAAGGCTAAAACATCTATATCCCTTTTGTTTTGAGGAGTATCCAACGAAGATACATTTCTCAGCTTTTGGGTCTAGTTTTGATCTCTTCTCATCAGGAACTTCCGAGTGGAAGGGCTAAAACATCTATATCCCTTTTGTTTTGAAGAGTATCCAACGAAGATACATTTCTCAGCTTTTGGGTCTAGTTTTGATCTCTTCTCATCAGGAACATGCACGTATGTAATGCAACAAAACATTCTCAGGTGTGAAACATCGGGTTTCTTGCCTGTGAATTTTTCTTCAGGTGTCATGCCATATTGTCGCTGTGGGTGTTCGATTCATGATGTAGACTGCAGTTACTACCGCTTCAGCCCAAAAGAAATTTGGCAAATTCTTCTAAATCAACATGGCACGTGCTATTTTTACAATGTGCATGTTTTTCCTTTCAGCAACTCCATTATGTTGTGGGGAATAACTACATGAGTATTTCCTTTGAATTCCATGCTCCTTCAAGTACTCACTGAATTCATTTGAAAAATATTTTCCCCTTCCATCGGACCTGAGGCACTTGATGCTCACACCTTTCTCCTTCTCCACCATTGCTTTGAAATTCAAAAAATGTTGAAACACTTCACCTTTGTGTTTCATGAAGTAGACCCACACCTTCCTTGTGTGGTCATCAATGAAACTCACGTAGTACTTGCATCCTCCAATGGATTCTGTCTTCATGGTCCACACATCTGAGTGGATCATTTCCAAAGGTTTGGAACTTACATGAGTTGTTTGAGCTGGGAATGGATGCCTAGCTTGCTTCCTCAATTGGCATGCTTCACAAACCTTTGACATCACCTCTTCTGCTCCAAATTTGGGAAGACCTCCAACAAGTTTTTGTTTCTCCATGAGCTTAAGACGTTGGAGATTAACATGGCCAACTTGCTTGTGCCAAATTCCAGTGTTTCCAGCTCCTTTTCCATGTGTGAATAACATGGAATTCACCTCAGGCATGTTCACATCCAAGGTGAACATTCGTCCATTCCTTTTCCCTTTTGCAATCAATTTGCCTTGGTTCTTCATGTCTTCCACAAAACATCCATTTGGGTTGAATGTCACATGTAAACCTTGTTCCACCATCTGGCCTACGGAGACCAAATTTTTTGTTATGGTTAGAACATGAAGTACATCTTTTAGGTACTTTGTTTACCCATCTTCCATGGACAATGGCACCTTGCCAATTTGTGTGATGGGATGTGTAGTGTCATCACCAGTTTCCACAAACCCTGGTGTCTTCAAATCCTTTGCGTTTCTAAACCATTCTCCATGGCTAGTCATGTGGTTTGAAGCTCCAAAATCCACATACCAAACATTGTTGTCTGATACACCTCCTATCATTGAATTTGCAATGTGCTGCATCACAAACAGTTGCTCATCACCTTGATTGCTAGTTGATGCATAATTCCTTTGTTGCAGCTTTCCATTTTGTGCATCATGTTCCCTTTGATAACAGTTCTTTGCCATGTGCCCTGGTTTCTCGCAGTAATAGCAATTTGAATCGCTATTTGGTTGTTGACCTCGATGTGTTCCACCACGACCTCCACGACTTCCTCGACTTCCTCTTCCTCCAAAGTTTCCTTGTCCACCTCCATGAGCTTGACCTTCATGTTGTTGATGTCCACCATGTGAGCTTCCAGGTCGACCTCGAAATGAGGTTTTACCACCTCTACCTTTACCTCTATTGGTATTTGAGTAGAAAGCACTTTCTTGTGATCCTCCATTGGATGAAGTACCAACAATTCTCATCTCTTCACTTCTAAGTAGTGTTATTAAGCCTTGGAAGTTGGGAAATGTTTCTCGAATTGCAATCGAGGTACAGAACTGACTATAGTCTTTTCCAAGTCCATTTAAAGTCACAGTCACTAAATCTTCATCATCTACAGGGGCTCCTATAGATGCAAGAGCATCTGCAAGGTTTTTCACCTTTGTAGAATAGTCATTGATGTTCATCTTGTTTTTCTGTAGATTATGCAACTCTTGCTTGAGCTGCATTTTGCGGGCTTGTGTATTAATGCTGTACATCTTCACCAATGTATCCCAAGCTTGCTTAGATGATTTTGCATCTTGAATATGCACAATCATGGAATCGGACACACTCACAGAAAGCCAATATAAGACTTTCCTTGCTTTTTCATGCCAAGTTTTATTGGCTTGAATTTGTTGTTGTGTGGGGTTTTTTGGGAGAGGAGGTTCTTTCTCATCACCAGTTATGAATTCCCAGTAGCCTTTCCCCATCAAAAAATTCATAATCCTAAATTTCCACACTTGGAAATTGTTCTTATTTAGTTTCTCAATTGCGATTTGAGAAAGAACGTCCGCCATCTCTCAAGGCACCACTCAATGTCTTCTTGGGGTTTCAAAATGATTTTAATTCCTTCCTTGGGTTTCTAGGGTTAGGGTTAGGGTTTTCCTTCCTTAGGTTTCTAGGATTAGGGTTAGGGCTAAACAAGATAGACCTTGCATATGTATGTATGTCTTGAATATTATACGAAATTTTATATTATACATAGATTTTACGTATAGGTACGTATCTCGTATAATATTTCGTACGGTATTAAGTACATGATTACATACCACACTTTTGTACGAAGGTCTTGATAATGTATTTGCGCTTCCCAATATTCAAACTCCTTTCTTCAAGTTCTCCCAAGTTGTATTTGTTCCACTTCAAAACTTTGCTTTGATGTCTTCTCAAAACAAACTTCTGTCATAGTAACTTTGCAAAGCTACTCCACACACATATGACCTTGGATCGATCTAAAATTTTGGTGAAACATAGAACACTATGTCTATTACCTTCTTTCAAAAATTTCAGCTCATTTAACTTCATAAAATGAGAGATCTTGCTACTTCCTTGAAGTCACCTCAAACTGAGACCTGAACACAAAATGACTTATAACTCGCTTTTAGCAACTCCAAAATCCTTAAGATTTTGAGAGACACATAAAATATATGTCTTCTATATCTGCTCAAAATTTCAGCTCTACTGATGATGACTACAAAGAGATATCATTTTCAAAAGAAACTGACTTCAAAACTAAGATTGAAACTTTAGATGCTTGGATCTCTCTCAATACAGATCCAAATGACATGAAATTTCTCTCACACATATATTTTTATATGATCTATAAGATCCCAGAGCTGCAGATCCAAAAAAGCTCAAACCAGATCTGGCACAAAGTTTTCAAAAGCTCATACCTCTCACAAAACATATCGTTTTCTTTTGAAAATTTGAGAATAGAAGCGTCCTATAGTCTTCTACAACCTCTCCAAGTCTCACTGCAAGATCTTTTCACGGTAGTTCTAGATCTAGCTTTAAAGATCTGACTTCCACAACGTTGATATGTTGATTTCCTCTCACTTCTTTTCTTTTCTTTTCTTTCTCTTCACATTCTTTCTTTTCCCCGTTTCTCTTTTGCACTTGACAAACTCCTATGATTTACTAGAGACTCTCAAGTTCTAGTTTTAGAAACTTTGTAGCTCTAGATTTCTTTCAACTTTTTCACCAAACACCCTAAGCTCTGATACCATGTTAACAAATAGGAGATCTACTTAAGTGCAAACATAAATATTTATTGAAAGGAAACTACAACATAATGTTCACAACACAAAAAACATTATCAAGAACTCTCCAAGGGTCTTATCACAAGAAATACACAAACTTGTGTAATGAAGAAAAGAGAGGCAAACCATCAACACCAAGGTATTTAACTAAAAGACCAAACCACAAATAACCAAACTAAAATAAGTAACAAAAGTAATTCAACCTTGTGAAAGTAACCTAGTTACTTTTCTACTCCAGTAATTAATGAAACCTAATAGTTGAGCTTGAATTCTCAACAAGATTGTCGACCAATGGCACACAATTCACAAAACCCTTTACTCCTTGAAAATGAATTAACAACCCAACCTACACAATGACAAGAAATAAGTGCACCCAACAAACACAAGTGTAGATGTATAAATCATGCTTGTGATTCCTTCATGGGAATCACAATAAGAATTCAAAAGTTTCCTTGTTTGTTGATGGTGTCCAACATTCCACCACCTATAAGGTACAAGATTGGGGTTTACTAACATAAAACTTTATACAAAAACACTTGGAAAAATTGACCCTATGCATATTACCTTTCCATGCTCATGAGAAGTATTTTTAAAATTATCTCCAAAAGGGATGAAAACTTGCACACACATAGTCCTCTTCTCTAGAAACTGATTGGTGCAAACAACACTAAAATCCAATTCCATTTGCAAAATATATGATTTTTTCAAAAATTCATGAAAATCAATTCAAGAAATTAAAAAATGGCTTTGGACCTCCAAAATTTTTGTTTCCAAAGCATCAACCCTTTTGCATTTGTGTAAATTTTATAAAACAAAGCCCAACATCGCAAACTACATGCCAATAGGACCTAGTATGAGGAAGATATTTGCTGTCAAAGTTTGATATTCATTAATAAAGGTCTAAGTGTCTGAGATGTCCCATGTTAAGGGTGAAAATGTTTAATGTCCAATCTTAGGTGGGGTGTTCATCCACTAATCGACTTGTCAATTCATGAACCCATTGTTTGATTGTTAGATGAGATGTACATAAAATGGATGAATTTTTTTTTACATGGATGAAAACTGAAAAAAAGGAACAAAAATAAACATCTAAATAAACCCCAAGCAAAGATTGAAAAATAAAAATAAAATCTCTTACATGGCAAGTTCGGATTAGACTCGCCAAGCCTCCTTATCTTGGACCTCCCCCAAGCCTTGCAAACCTCCCAACTTGTGAAATTTGGCAGGTTTTGGGGAGGTTTGAACAAGCTTGGAATTCATGACAATGTTGTCGTGATGCCATGTTACCGTTACCATTGCCCCCCTTTTCTTCCTTTATTTTTTTCCTTCTTCTTTTGTTTTTTAATCTTCAAACTATTGCATGAAAAAACACAATGATGAGGGTTGGTGCACTCTTTGCCTAGCACCCTCCTTCACCCTCTCCTTTTGTTGTTGCTAAAACGAGAAAAAAAGAAAGGGAGAAAGTTGTGAGAGGGAGAAAGAAAAACAAAAATAATAAAGGTGCCCCCTATGCCAAAAGTAGACCAAAAAACATGAACAAGTTTCAAAAAGAAAAAAAGGGAGAAAGTTGTGAAATGGAGAAAGAAAAATAAAAATAATAAAGGTGCCCCCTATGCCAAAAGTAGACCAAAAAGCATGAACAAGTTTCGGAAAGAAATAAAGGGAGAAAGTTGTGAGAGGGAGAAAGAAAAATAAAAATAATAAAGGTGCCCCCTATACCAAAATTAGACCAAAAAACATGAACAAGTTTCGGAAAGAAATGAAGGGAGAAAGTTGTGAGAGGGAGAAAGAAAAATAAAAATAATAAAGATGCCCCCTATGCCAAAATAGACCAAAAAACATGAACATTCATGACTTGCACCTTGAGCATAACCCTTACAAATACAACTTGTAACCCATGCAAAACACAAAACACAAAACAATGCTTAACCTAGTAAATCTAGTTGCAACACTAAACAAACTAAACTTACATTTTTATGATTAAAAAAGAACTCACCTATAACAATGCAAAAATCCTAGGCCAAAACATAGAAACAGCAACACAAACACCATACATCGTGAAAAATTATATAAACATAAAAAAACTTGTAAAACATGAACACACCATGTTTTGAAATCTCAAATCACCTTTGAAATCACCAAAGTTGATTTAAGATCACAAAACTTGTTGTAAAACACCCAAACAACAAAATATTTTGAATTGTGTTCACACTAGAACCAATTCCAAACTAAAACACAGGTAACTATGCTATCCCAGCTTATCACTAAACCAGTTGTGACTTAAATAGGCACCTAAATTAATAGTCCTGACAATGAGCATGAATAATTGTCATATTGTTAGCCTTTTGGTAAAAAGGTATGTAGAATGATGTATCTTATCCACATGTGATGGATTTGAAGCCAATTTGCAAATTTTCAAGGTAAAAAACAACCAAGTTATTCTGCTGCTGAATGTTGCCGAAAATGCTAATTGACAGAAAGTTCGCAGCCATGGCAAGGCATACAATTGGACCTATGAGGTCAGCAAGAAGAAAGAGATTTTCAATCGGCAGAACAACATCTGCATTGGTGAAATGAAACACCATCTCCGGTAAGATGGGATTATTGATCGCGCTTCCAATATCGAAGCATAAATCCAGCCCATATGGTATTCCAGAAACAAGAGGGTATGTCAAATTTGCCTTCACAGCCTGCGCACGCAGCCAAAAAAAAAAAACAAATTACCCAAGAGATCAATCACCCCCAAAGAAAAACGCTGTCAGTTAATAGTCCTCTGGCATGAGATTAAATGCATTATTTTTCATGATCTAGCTAGAAATCACATAATCAACAACTTTGTCAATTTTAATACTCTCTTCTTGAAATCAAAATGCATGATTTTCATGATCCAGTTCTAACTCCCTGGATCTGTTAGTGTACAATTTTTCCGTCCTCTAGTCTCGTGTTGCTGACTTCAAAATTATATCATGAGTTAGAATTATATTGCAGCTGTACTAAACCATGAATATCTAAAGAGCAAAGTCCATCAATCCATGACGAACTTTCAACAGATTGTTTCATTCTCTCCATTCATGAAAATGGAGTTTACAGAAGATAAACTTAAGTGAAAAAAATGAATAACTTAAATTAAGTTACTTCATATGGCGACGGTGATTTTTTCAGTACCTCCAAAACTGCGTTGTATGCATCTGTTGCCAAATACGTGATGGTAGTTCCTGAGTCCAGAATTAGTCCTCCATTTCCGGAGCTATCGATTGCAAAAGTTGCAGGTGGGTATTTCAAACGTATGCCTGCAACACTGATACCATCCAAATGCAAGTAGTAATAGGTTGGGTAGACTGGATTGGCTTGGATTGGGGTATAAGCAACTCCTGGCGGCGCAGAGGTGACTGCGAGATCTCCCAAAAGCAAGGGACTTGAGTTTTGGCTGCTGTAACTCACAAGACAATAAGAGAATCTCTTGCTGATCACTCCTGCATTGCTGAGCTGAGAGATCAGTGAAAGAGGACCTTGTCCTAAACCCACTATTCCATCTAGTCCGGCAAATCCCGTGTTGTTGTGACCACATCCGAATCCCAAGCTTGGAACGCTAGCATTGCCGAATGTCACTGTATCTGTTGCAAGATTGCCACTTGTGCTTCCTCCACCTCCGTATTCGTACAGATATTGGCATCCAGCAGTAGGACAGCCAGTGATTTCTGGAAGGTCCTCGAAAGAGAACCGATCATGTTTGTAAATGAGCGAGCAGTAGTAGTGATCCCTCAACTTACTGATGTTCATCAGGGTGCAGCAAAACACAAGAAAGATTTTTGAGTTCCCCTCTTACATTCCTCTAAAAAAAAGTAGAAATGCCTTCTAAGAAACGATTGAATCCACAAATTTCCCCTATAACATCTTGCTGAATTGGATAATGAACTGGGTCTGTTTAATGTCTGTGCCCATTGTGATTTCCTTGAGAAATGATTGTCAAAACTTCCCCTTTGAAATGTGAGAGGGGAGTTAATAGAATAACTCTCACTTACATAAAGGAAAGTGTGCTTGATTAATTGATCAGGACAAACTAAGGTCTTAAATTGGACAGTAGAAAGAGGTTTGAGATTCAATCTTTGATAGCTTCAAAGGCGAAATCATTTTTTTTCTCTCTAAAACAAATCCCGGGTGGTCCACTTTCCTCTCCGACCACCTGATTCATCGGTGAAGCAAATTATGGAGTACATCCCCTCCCTAAAGATATGGGATTGGCCACCATCTCCTAGCGGGGGAGCTTGTAAATCTTTGTTGTGGAAGATCATCTGAGATCATCGTGATCACACATATATGTCGAAGGTTTTTGGAGATTCATACCTCGCACAAGTTGTGAAGGCCGCATTTGATGGGTTTGTAAGTGGAGGATTTGGCGGGGTTGAACTCAGGTCCTGTTTGTGGAAAGCAGGACTCGCAAGGCAAGCACTGGGTCCACACCAAATCGCTTCCTGTGTCTACAATCGCAGTGAAGCTCTGTTTAGGTGTCCCCAGTGCAATCTGAGTCAGGAACTCTCCTTCGTTATCGTCTTCCGAGACTGGGATGCTCAGGGATGGCTTGGCCCTCTTGTTAGGCGCTAATTCTGCATCGACGGCCCCCTTTGCAGATGATCGGTCGTGGGCGGCTAATTGCATGGACCTGGCAATCGCATCTCTGCGCGCATGGCTCCTCTTTACCATCTCGAGAAATCTTTCGGCCGAGCTTTCGGGTGGCGCAGTAGTTCTGGTCGAGTTCGCCAAGCTGGGATAAATGTCCCTGCGAAGAAGCTCTAATCTTAGCACCTGCAGCGCATGATCATGCAGCAGCAGGATGTTACATAAAATATAGAATTGATCAACAGCTGTTTTGATTTAAGATCGACACAAGTTCTTGGAAGCATTAAAGGTGCAGGAAGAATTTGTGTAAAGGAAATTTATGCCATAGCAAAAACATGAATGAATCTAGGTACTAGTCTAGTCATGTGCAATGGATATTCATTCTTTAATTCTTTCGGAATCTCTAATTGCAGTAGCAGAGAAGATCCTACATCGATTCAACATACGGCAGTTATATGGTCTTGCCTGAGATTCTCCAGTTTGAACTACTTGCTCCATTGCAGCTCGCCGTAGTAAAGCGAATCCTCCATCGAATTGAACTTCTGGCATACTGATTTCGTGCGCCGCTGCATCACAACCAGAGCCACAACCAACGACAAGTAGCGTTACTAGCTGCAATATGAGGAGCTGCAATTTTGCTGCAACTCCGCCGTATTGCAGCTTTCTACCTCCATGAGCTGCTGATATTCTATTCACGAACGCATGTAGATTCCGGGCCATCGATTCTCCTAAATTTAATTTTCAGCCCGTCTAGAGTGACTGCTGGTGCAAGTTCAAATCACTACAACAAAAGAGGGGCATATTGCGATCCAAATATCATCGCAAACAACAAAGAAAACAGTAACAAAAGAGGGGCATATTGCGATCCAAATATCATTGCAAACAACAAAGAAAACAGTTTCCGAAAACCCGCAGTTTCAAACAACAATTCCTCGTAAACTTTTAAGCCTTTGCGAAACCCTGAACTTGGCACCCGTACAATCGCAAGCTCTTCGCAACTCTCGAAACTGAAACAATCGCAAAACATTTCCAATTATAATGTCTTCTATACATGCTTTGTGATTCACAATGCATCGAAAATTATTTGCAACAAACCCAACATCGCAACGACTTAACGAATTGACTCAAAAATCTATCGGTTTTCGATATTACGTCTAACGCAAACGTTTTGCGATGTTTAGGATGCTGCTACGAATTTGCGATAACACTAACATCGAAAACTTTTTGAAACAAACTCATCAACGCTACAACTTAGCGAATCGACTTAAAATTCTATCGGTTTCCGATATAATATCTAATGCAAAGAGTTTGCGATTCGCAAAATGTCGCTAAACATTTGCGAAATGTAGGATTTCACAAACCTGTTCTGGAATGATTTTAACCGTCAGAGTTTAGCGATGTCTGTGAGATGGTATATTTGGTCTTTTGGCTTTCGCATTGTTGCGAAGAAATATGACTCGCAAATAGTTTTGAGATTGACTGTGTATCGCAAGAGCATGGCACTGTATTCTTATTTTGTACGCAGGGTTTATATTCATTTGGAGTCATTTTGGGATGGAAAAAAAAAATCTATATCAAAATTTCAAAAGTTACAATGTAAAAGGGTTTACAAGTCTCGGGTATCTAACACACTAGCTGTCTATCTAGACCTCCTTCCCCTCTTGGATTTCTTCCTTGAATCTTTCTTCCTAGTGTTCTCTGGTGGAGGGGGAGGCTGCTCATCCTCCTCCCTCTCTTCATCGTCCCCCCTGCCCCTCCCCCCTGCCCCTCCTCCTCGTCTTCGTCCTCCTCTCTACCCACGCCCCCTGTAGAACCTGCATTTCAACTAGCAAATGAACTGGGTCCACTGCTAGTGGTAGCTACACTGGGGGGAGCAGCTAGCGCCTCTCTCCTCCTCATCACTGCTGCCCTGAGAGCTGTCACTCTCACCCTTAGATGCTTGCATTTCAACATGCAAAGCTTAGTCAACAATGAAAATCTTGATTCAAATGAAAACAATCTTAACATAAACAGAAATTCAATCCCAACCAAACCCACTCACCAATAGTGCATCAACATGTTCAAAAAGATGCTCCTTGCCATGTTCTTGGCCCATTGTCATTTCTGCAGCTGTGATCTTCCTCTTGTACCTCTTGTACTGTCTCCATAAAACAACAGGTCAAAAAAAAAGCATATTTGCGAAGCGTAGAACTTTGCATATTTTAACTTGCGAAGCAGTTTGCGATTTGTTCAAGTCTACGAACTCTTTTGCGAAGCGAAGACTTTCACATACTGTATCTTGCGAAGCAGTTTGCAAAACAAATAGCATCGTACCTTTGCGAACTAAACACCATTTGAAACATCTTTGCGACGCAATTCGCATCGCAAAAAGTATCCCAAACAGTTTTATGTGACTCGACAGAAACGAATCTTTGCAGAAAAAAAATGGAGGGTAGGGAGTGTACTTATAAATGCTGCTTTGAGGCCGGGAATGCCACCTTGCCCTAGCCTGTGGGTGGTGGGTGGAACCAGTTTCACTCGCTCTACTGCCTTGAGGAACTTCAATGGTGGATCACTGACCTCGTCCACCACTGATTGGCATTCAGCAAGCTTCAACTCCAGTGCCTTCAGGTCACGGTCCGACCTCCCAGACTCTCGTGCCTTCTTGGCCTTGGTTAGCTGCTTTGTGATCTCCTTCAGCTGCCTTGCTGCTTTTAGCTACACCTTAGACTGGTAGAAGGCATTCCAGATGTCTTCTGAGAACTGAAGCGGCCTCTCCAAATTCCTGTACACATTCAGGTCTCTCAGGTGAGCACGAATCTACATCCTATCATGGTATCTTGCTTGAGACATTGAATTGGAGATCTTGTCTGCAATCCACTATGAATCAAGCTCTCCTCCATTTCAAAATGCTCCCTTGACCTGATTTATCACTCTCCTCTGATCTGCCTTTGAGAGAGTGCCCCACTCAACTCCTCGTGCAAAGTTGGTGGAGACAATGTGCCTAATGGTGCTCTTGGCCCCAGTGTATGCCAGCTTGGTTGGAATTCCCTCCTCTGCCAATGTTATCAAAGGGAGCTTCTTCCTCTCCTCCTCCTCCTTCTTCAGATCGAGCTTCTCCTTTCTGATGGCATCCCTTTCATCCTTCCTCCTTTTCTTCTCAAGCCTTCTAGGTGAGAGAGCTCCTGTTGTTGCTCTCTCATCTCTCTTGCTCTTCTTCTCTGCTGCCTTGGCTTCTGCAGCCTTCCTTGCCTCCTTCTCTCTTTGTGCTTCCCCAGCAGTTAGCCCTGCTTGCAATGCTTGACCTAAGATGGCTGTCAAGGATGGCAGCCCTTCAGGTGTCCTAGTATCGATTGCAAACAGCTCTGAAGCTCTCAAGTGATCAGCAACCATCTTCCTCAACCTTTCCTCATTGTTGTCACCTCCTCTAGACCCAAAACCCCCTCCACCAGTCCCAGCCATTGCAATCCGCCCCCTCCTGTCTGCCCAAGCTTTCCTGCTACAATTCTCGAGCAATGCCAATAATGAGTTCAAATTCACTCGCCGTGGTACTCTAGTCTAGACCCCTAGAAAGCTTGGGCAAACACCTTATTCTGTTCCAGCATAAGGACTTTCAGAAATTCAAGGCTTGCGATGTAACCCGCATCGTAACTTGCAATACGATATTTCTTGCAACGGCCGTGCAATGCTGTTTGTATCGCAATGGATGAGGGTTGCAAAGTCGGGGGCTTCGCTAACGTAGGAGGAAGTTAAAGGTTTTAGGGCTTTGGTTTAAGTAACGTATGCAGATCCGAAAAGGGATGCGATGGTAGGGGGTTTGCAAGGGGCTCGCAAAGTTTTAGGGTTTAGGGTTTTTTCTCGAGAGTTGTAGGTCAGAGAGCTCCTGTTGTGCATATGCCAAAGGGTTTCGGGCAACCAGTCCTATAGGCATTGTTGAGCCCACATTGGATGCAGGTATGCATTTTTTTTTGGTTTAGGTAGTCTCAATTTATGAGTTGTCAATGGTTTATATTATTATATCACATGATTTTTGAAAGTCTCATCTGGTCTTTGCCTTACATTTGTGCCTTATGAATGTGACAGATGATATGTCTTCCTCCTCCGTTGTCTCCACTAGTGACTCATCCTCCTCAAATGAAGGCACATCAGTTCATACGCAAGCAGAGGTGTCTCATTCTCCTCATGGTCCACCTCGGTAGCTTTGCCAATGCACCAAGTGTGTTGGTCAGATTTCACAAAAGTCATTTGTTTGTGCTCAACACATTTAGCGATTTGGGCGTCATTGTGGTCTTACCCTAGGAGCTTCTTCATCTCATGTGGTAAGTGTCATTTTACCATTGTCATTTTTCCTCTTTGATAAATGTTATTTTTCATGAAATCTTCTTTGAAATTATTTTCACTTCCATGGTTTGTTGTGGTTTTTAGAATGAAATAGGGTTCCCGTATGACACCACCACCCTATGTTCTATCACAAGGGGTTTTAGCTGCCATAGGAAATGCACTTTCGCATGCATTTGCTGTAGGGATTGGTGCCTCTCATGAGGCTAGTAATCCACATCATGAGGCAAGGCCATGTCTGCCCTCCGTTAGACAGCGATCCAAAGCACAACGTCCAAGTGAGGGTCATGCTAGGACTATTGTTGAAGGCAGATGGGGTATGTGTGAGTTCGCTAGCAAATGTGCCAATATTATCCAGTCATGGAACCCTACAGTTCTTGGGTTGCTTGATAGTTTGCCCTATGATGAGGAGGTTGTGGTTTGGGGTAGACGATGGATTGTTAAGGCCTCTACACTTGGAGAGAGGCATGGCTATGGAGTATATGCTTCTGAGGACATCATTGTAGAGGATTCAACTAGTTGTTGTAGAGAGGGTCCAACTTTGTTCCCTTATGGTGGGCCTATCTATAAGAGAAGACATTGGAACATGATCCTCAGACAACATCCTGAGTGGAAGACCTTTGCTCTTGAGATGGACACCTTTGCTGGAAGCACTAGGAGGCATAGTGATGTGAGGGTGATAGATGGAGACCCCATACGTTCTAGAAACATTGCTGGTTTCATTAACAATACGTTGGGGACTCGGCCTAAGCGTAGGGCTAATTGTGAGTGGGTTTTTGTTGAGGGACCTCTTCCAGCACCATATGGCCAGACTTATCATGAAGACCATTGCCTGGTGTTAGGATGATCAGATTAGGAGATGAGTTGTTTACACACTATGAGTGGAATTAGGATTCCACCATTTTTGAACTATGTACTTTGTTTAAGACATAACATACCATATCTATATACATGCATTTTGGCATTTTTAATTTATAATGTAATATGCAATTATGCTTGGTATATAGTTAAGATCTTCTGGATTTGGTATTGCATAGAATATTCGGCCTTCTGAAGACATGCTGCCACGGAGGTTGAGAGCAACATATCGGGAAATGGGCATGCCAGACAAATCAGACTCTTCATCAACTCATTCTTCATCAAATGACTTGTCTGCTCATGATGAAGGTGTCTCTCAACCAGTTTAGGAAGCACCACTGCCTGCAAACCAAGAACAAGCAAATGGATGACTTCATGGTTGACTGGTTTGGACTTGACATAGTTGATGATATGTCTGGCAACCCACATGATGAAGAAGCCAATGCAGATGATCCACGTCATCAACATACTGCCCAGGCACAA
Organism: Sphagnum tenellum; assembly: GCA_963921925.1. Taxonomy (NCBI): domain Eukaryota; kingdom Viridiplantae; phylum Streptophyta; class Sphagnopsida; order Sphagnales; family Sphagnaceae; genus Sphagnum; species Sphagnum tenellum. The sequence goes on along the minus strand of OY998147.1, from coordinate 18,056,818 downwards.
CGGCAGTGGCAAGAGGCGAAGGCACATGCTCAAACACCCATTTTTCAAGGTGCAAGGTTAAGCCGTTTAGCAGCGATACTAGGGTTGTTAAACATCCAAGCAAAACACAAGGCAAGCAATACTATGTTGTCAAACATTTTCCATTTTTGTCATAGCCTCTTGCTACCTGAGGAAAATGTTTTGCCAGGATCTTGGAAGGAGGCTAAAAAGATCTTATCCTCCATAGGCATGGAGTATCGAATTGTCCATGCATGTGTTAATGATTGCATGTTATTTCATGGGAACAATGCCCATTTAACGGAGTGCAGTACATGTGAAGAGGCTCGATATGATCCTCAGATGCTTACAGAGAAGGTGCCCAGGAAATCAGTAAGGTGGTTTCCCATTATTCCTTGCTTGCTGCACATGTATCGATGTACAGACTTGGCTGAGTTAATGGTTTGGCATAAGGAACATTGATCAGAGCCTGGTGTTATGAGGTTACCGGTTGACTCTCTTGCTCACAAGCATGTGGAGTCAACATGGCCAGAGTTTGAGCATGACCCTAGGCATGTGAGGTTGGGGTTAGCATCAGATGGTGTTAGTCCACATTCACTTGGAGGAAAAGGACGACCTACCTCTGTTTGGCCAGTTGTTGTCATGAGTTACAACCTTCCTCCGTGGTTGTCTATGAAAAAAGGACTTTTGATGCTTTCTCTTATTATCCCAGGGCCAAGTAAGGTGAAAAACCTAGACACCTACTTATCACTAATGGTCGATGAGCTCAAAACATTGTGGGATGGAGTATGGACATATGATGGGAGGAAGACCACTGGAGGAATACCACGTGTATTCAAGTTGAGGGCAATCTGCATGTGGACAATGCATGATTATCCTGGTAAGAAATCATGCACATGCCTCTATACATTTCTTTATTATTCTGTTTTGTGATTATTTGTTATTCTAATATTCCGTTCTTCTACAATCAGGGTTTGGTTTTGTAAGTGGGCTACAAACTCAAGGCTACAAGGCCTGCTCTACATGTGGCCCAAGTTTCGAGGACATGGCTAAATACTCAAGCCATCTTCGCAAAATTGTTTACCTTGGCCATACAAAGTTTCTTCCACTGGGACATGATATGAGATCATACCCACTTTTATTTTCATCTTTTGACATGCCTTATGGTGATGAACGTGATATTCCAGAAGCTACCCTTTTGCATATTGGAGGGATGTGGCCAATAGAGTTATTGACCTAAATGATTCTATGGTGTTTGAGGGTAGTGGATTGACAAGGTGGGGTATACTCAACAACTTGCCTTACTGGGGTGAGCTGAAAATATGTCATCTCTTGGACCCCATGCACATTGAGGGAAATGTGGGAAAGGCTACCATAAAACAACTCTATGGAGAGAAGGACAGTAACTTTAGGGAGGCCTGTGAGGATTTTGAGAGGCATCCCGATGTGTGGATTACTGTTGATCCTAACACAGGTATTGAGCAGCAACCATCAGCTCCATGGACACTTACTACATAAGAAAGAAAAGACTTTTGAAATCGCATAGGAGAGATGCGATTCCCTATAGGTTTGAACTTTGATGGCAAGGGTTGAATTTAGAAGTACTCTATTGCTTTTATTTATATTTAAATCTATATGCCTTATACTGGAAAAAGAGTCTGAAGTATAGAATGTTATCTGTTGGATGTCTAGAATACTTTTGTGTAATTTTATGGTACCTTGTTGCAGGTTATGGAGCTAATCTTCAAAAAACTTTTGGTAGGGACGATGACCACAAGTGGCCAAGGTATCTCAAGACACATGACTATCATCGTTTACTGTAACACATATTGCCTGTGGCAATAATAGGCTTAACTAGTGCAGAAGTACAAGATGCTCTTTGGTCATTGGGAAATCTATTGAGATGGGTATGTTCAAAGGAGTTATTTGTAGAGGAGATTTCAAGAATGAGGGTAATAGCAGCAGAGGTGGTATGCAAGTTGGAAAAGGCCTTCCCTCCATCAATATTTGATTGTCAAGTGCATTTACTAGTTCACCTTGTGGATGAGATAGCCATTGCTGGTCCTGTGCATTGTCGGTGGATGTATTGGCTTGAAAGATATATGGCAATATTAAAAGGTTATGTCCGTAACCATGCACAAGTGGAAGGAAGCATGGCAGCAAAGAACATGTTTTATTGCACCAACATCTTGGCCACTATAGATCCATCATGTCCTCATGTCTGGATGGAGGAAAGAGAAGAGGAGGAAGACCGTTTGACTGGTGCCATCAAAACACGTATGTTATTACCTACAGAGTTAATTCAGCTGACCACATTCATGTTGAATAATAGCAATGTCATGGAAGAGTGGAGGAACTTCTATGAGAATGCCAAAAGTATGAGTGGGAGATCAAGGATTTTTCCTACGTTTCATAAGTACATGAAAGAGAAGTTGGTTGAAGTGAATCAATTGTTGGCACAAAGAGAAAGTATAGCATGTTTTCCAGATGTCACAGATGATGTTCGCACCATGGTTCATGGACCACTGAAAGTTGTGACAACACGTTCAGCAATGTGGACACAAGGAAGACATTTCAGGTACTCATTTTTTCTATTTCATTAGGCATATTAATTCATCTTCATATTCCAGACAAGTTTTTTTGAATGTTCTAGGATGATTTTTATGGGCATGAAGTTTCTATTATCATATAAGTTTAGGATTCACAATGCCTAACACAATATTAATTTCAGGATTTCCAGTTTGGATGAAAAAAGGGGCCGCACCTTTGACTGTGGAGTTCAAGGGCAATTCATTCAGGACTCTAAAAACAGTCGGCATGACACGAATATTGTTCGAGATATTGTGCCACATTATGGAAAGCTAGAAGAGATCTTGGTGGTATCTTATGATGCACATTCAAAGTTTGAAGAGTATGTGTTTAAATGCAAGTGGTTTAAAGTGAACCTTGCTGCTGCAAATTGCACTGTAGTTCAGGATGAGTGCGGACACACATGGTTAAAGACATCTGCCCCCAATTATCAGCCATCTCATTGGCAACTTCAGAGCCATTTACTTTTCCCAGTCATGTAAAACAATGTTTTTATCTTCCTTATCCCCCAAACCCAGAAGCGTGGTCACTTGTTGTCACATATGTGCCACGGTCCCGTTCTATTCTAGGTGAGAAACCAGAGGTTGTGTTTACAACCTTTGAGGTGGATGATGACCACGTATAATGTACTACTCATTAATTTTATGCAAATTACCATTGAGGCTTGTGATTCTATATTATTGCACAATGTTCATTGTGTCATTTTCTGCCTATTCTGCTCCATTATGTAATTTTATTTTCAAGAATAGGAGCACTGCTATGCGTACTTTATTGATATTTTCACTTAGTCTACCAAGGCGATATAGATTATAATAATGGTTAAGTGGATTTATAGCTTCCATTTGGTCTAAAAGATTTTTTATTTTTTTATGGCCTTTTGAGAATCAGATGACATTGCGAAACCTTATTGCGAAACTTCCTTCTCCAGTAACCCTTTCACTACTTTGCGAGCTAACTCACATTGCACCTTGCGATACGTCCACCATCAGAAAGTTTTGTAAAAATTTGTGATGAGGTTTGCGATATATATTGAAACAGAAACTGCAAGGTGCCACATACCGCACGTTGCGATGTGTTGTGGATCTCAAAGTCTGTAGCGATACTCTGTGTATTGTAAAGGTTGCGATGTTTTGAGTATGATTAAACGTTGCGAAGGCTGGAATATCGTTATGGTGGACAGAGACTGAGCGGATCGCAAAGTTTTGTTTGTTGTGTATCTCACAAAAGTTCTGCGATGATTAAAAGTTCATTCTAAATTTGCAATGAGTGGTGCGCCACAAGTTGTGATGCGTTCTGCATCGCAAATTTGGCAGATTTTTTTCCTTCACAAACCCTTCAGGTTTTTTGTTTGGCCCTTCGCAAAAGGGCACAATATGTAGTAGTGAATTCCTCCTACGATCCTGCAGATCAACTCTTCAAATTTTCTTCTAGCTTAGTGAGCTGGCTCAATTATCCTCTCGCTTACTAATTCGAGTGTTCCTGTAGTTGATGAAATCCCAGAATTTTGTGTGGGAGGGAGACTAGAGATGCGTGTGTGCTGCAATTCTGAATTCTGGATTCTGGGAATTCTGAAGAGCTTAGAGCAGCTGGTAATGATCAGATTGTTAAGGAACTAGGTTGCATGGCCTTATATTGAGCTCTAGAACTAGAGATGATGACGGACAGAGCTCCACAATCAACTTTGCTGATTGATCAATCTTCAGATTCCATTAGAGATTCATGAACTAGTTTTTTGTACTCCATGAACCTGCTCAATCAGACTCCAAAACAATTTCGAACCCTAATTTATTTGAAGCTGCAGATCTAGATCACGCGGATAGACCATCTTGGAAGCAAACTAGATTTAGTTTCCAAAACTGAAATTATTTTGAAGCTAGACTAGTATAGATCATCAATCTTCCAAACAATTAATTTCCAAAACTGAAAAAGTTGAAGCTGCCGATCAATCTTCCAAACTCTGAAGTTTTAAAACTGAAAAGTCACTATGTTAAAACATGTTTTTTACGAGGTGTCTTATTCGATTACAATGACACAAGCCATTAAAAAACGACATAAATGACATAAAAAAATGACTAAAAAAACAACTATAGCAAATAGAATCAGTTGTAAAAGACATGTTTTGATGTAGGGATTTAAAAGTTGTTGGTTGGCACAAAATAAATCACAAAAGGCTTATCCCAAAAAACTAAAAAATCTTATTAATAAATTTATCAAAATTGTTCAAAATCAAACTCCATTGGATTACAAATACACAATTCAAGGTGTAGTTTGCATACCTATTACTCAACTGTTGAAATTCTGAAAAATTAAATTTGAAACTGCTGAATCTTGACTTCTAAAATAAATAAATATTCGACAAAGAAGTGCCTATTATCAGTTGGAGGTATGCCATTCAATCTTCCAAACTAGTAATTAATTTTCAAAACTGAAAATTTGGGGTGGGTGAAATAGTTTGAGGGTTTAGTTCTTGTCTTCAAAGATTTGATAAGTCACATGTTCAAATTTGTGAATAGCTCCCAAACAATTTACTTACAGAGTGTAGGGTTCCTCATTTCAGATATTATGGTTTAATGTCCCTATTCTTGACCAGGGACAATTCTGGTAGACAACCCTATGGCTTCACCTCCCATGGGGAAGCTTACCCTTTTATTCTTTACATTTGTGAATGATTGTTGCCCAACTCTTCCATGTTTTTTAAAATAATGTGGGAGGGTCTTTTTGAAGTTATTTCTCTGGGTCACACACAATTATTTGTACTTATCACAATCGTGAACTCATGCCAATGCGGTCTTTTCAATTTTCTTGTGTTGCATTGTGAGCACCCCACCAAGAGACCCAAGAGAGATTTGGGGGAAACAATTAAGAAGTTTTTAGACCCTGTCCAAAAAGTGAAAGTTTGCTTTAGAAAATGCCCTCAAACTAAAATCCAAGTTGAAATGTGATGAGAAATTGTGGAGAATTTTTTTGTCCCTCCAAAGTTTGACAAATATTTCTCATGAAACAGGGAATATGTGACCAAAATTTTGATTTTTCAGTGTTGAATTCTGCAGAAAAAGAGCTGACATGCATAAACCAAATTCAAGTTAAAATTGGAGCTGCAGTTGCAGACAGCGTTTTATTTTTTTGGGAAATTTCTCCAGAGGTGGATAAATAAATTTTTAGAAAAGAATATTCTGTTGCAGATTCCTTGAAATTTTGAAAAAAATCGCAAAAAATAAAATAAATTTTTTTGAGCTGGTTTTGCCAAATTTACTAGCTCGCCTCTTGTGGGTCGCCAAATAAAAGCAGGAATACAAAAAAATCCTTCTGCCTTGCCTGTCCTGTCACCATTCAAAGCTAAAACCTTCTTGGGATGCTAGTCAATGGTGCTACATGAGAAAATTGAGGAAAAAAATCACTGGTTGCAGATGTGCAGCCAAATGAAAAGGTGACAATCTAAAGGATTGAATGTTTAATCATTCAAGAATCTGTTGGAACAAAACATGGAAGGGTACCAGTGAAGGTTGGGTGTTCAGATCAAAGAAATTCCCAGACAATAAGGGTCCTGTCTGGTCTGTATAGACTAGATACCAGACACATAGAGTCTCTTCCTGTGTACTTATCAAACAATCCCACACATGGCAGCTTGATAACCTACCCTTGGAGCCCTGCAAATAACCAACTATTTTCTCAATAATTGAACAACATTGGTATATATGGTATACACTGGGTATGTGAGCAAGTACATGTATGGGTATCACAGAAACTTGTCCATGGGGTATCTCCTGAAACTCATACCCAGGTTAATTGTAATGCTTAGGGTTTTTGAGCAGATCTATCCAATCTTGAAACATATTGCTATTCTTTCTTAAGTTTCATATTTTATTGAGACCAGTATTGGGAATGAAAAGTTTAGGTCGTGAGGGGTAAGTACAATGGCATTAGGGTGTTGTTTATTATAAAGGCATGTTTTCAACTTGATGGAGCAATATGGAGTTTGTAGTTGCAACATTGATTATGGGAAGCAAGACAGCTTTTGAGGATCAACTGGGGGCCAGGGGTGTGAACAATACTTTGTTGTTGCATCACAAGCTCACTGGGGTAAGTCTCATCTTTTCTCATATTTATTGTTTTATATTTCAAGGCTATGGATTGATTTTTTTCTCTTCACTAAAGCAAGGATGCCAATTTTTTGTGCCGGCACTTTTTCTATATTTGTGTCGATGAACTCTTTGTAGTTTTGTGTTGATGTTGTCATTGCAATTTTTTTTGTTTGCTTTTCAAAGTATGTTTGGGTGTTTTTTTCCATATTTTTAGACCCAATTGCAAGGCTATGAAGTGGATACACTTTTTATGATATTTGTGAGGTCACTTTGTTTGTTTTTATTCTTGACAAATAGCTTGCAAGTGTGAGAATTTGAATCCCCCCTCACCTTCACATCAAAAGTCCAAGCCTTTAACTGTTACTTCATTTCAACATTGAATCATTATGAACATTCCTACTTATCCTACCTATGTGACCTAGCCTATTTACCCTAAATTGCCCTGAGTTATTTAGGTTATTTTAAGATATTAATTTTAAAAAATAATCTAGTATAAGTTAAGCTACACTTTTATATCATATCTTATTCTAATCTATTTAACCCTAGGTTAGTTTTGAATATTTTAGACTATTTCATTTTAAGCTATTTTTGTATATAATAAGTTATTTTAAAACTATTATAACATAAGTTATATTACCTTTTGTTATCCTTGATTATTTTTGGTTGTTATATCCCAAGACATTTTTTCATTGTTTTTGGTTATTTTATCTTAAACTATTTAAAATCATGTTAGGTGATTTTATTTTAGAATATTATAGTCTATTTTATCCTATGTTATTTTTGGTTATTCTATCTTAAAATATTTTAGGTTATTTTAGGTTATTCTAAATTATTGCATCTTAAGTTATCCTAGGTTATTTTAAATTATCTTAAGTTATTTAAAAATATTCAGAATTATTTAAGGCTATTATAAGTTATTCTAACCTATTTTAGGCTTATTTATCCTAGGCTATCCTAAGCTATTACATGTTTCAAAAACATTCTAACCTATTAATACCTAAGATAACATGTAATAACCTAAAGTAAATAGTGTACTATGATAATAGCCCAAGCTTTATGTAAGTAGCTTACACTTAACGAGTAGGTTAGCTAGCCAAATTAATATGTTTGATTTGATTAAGTGTTGAATCAAAATGGTCATTTACAAGCAAAAAACATTATTGTAGAATAATTTTTGGGTGAAAATATTTAAATGCGTATTACCAAAAACAAAAAATAATTAATTTTTATTGTAGTCCCTTTTTCCTTATATTTTGATCCCCATCAAATTAATGAATCAAAAAGTGTCAAATATATCATAAGTACCATATTTTAGACCACTACAATTTTTCATCATAATCATTCATAAATGTGTTTTTACATGATTAAAAAAGACTAAATAAAAAATATTAAAAGAAGTGACAATGCGTCATGATTTTGGTACACCTTAAAAAAATTGGACCCCTTTCACATGATAACACATCTTGAAAAAATCACTTATAAAATAAATACCAAAAAATTCCAATGTAAGTACAAAGCAATAGCAAAAGGCTAAGGATGGAAAGGTTGTAAAACATTAACAATCCAAAAAGCAAGGTGTTGCACCTTCATCAATCAATATTTTTTTAGTTGTGGCACAAATTATTCCAAAATAATCTTGTTCAAAAAAAGTTCATTGACAATTTGGTGTTGCATGCTTGCAAGGGGTACAAAAGCATTTCAATTGTTAAGTCTTCTTGGTTTAGGAGGTTGGTAATGAAAAAAGATACAAAGGTTAAATTATTTACACACCGCCAATTTGTTTCAAGAAACATTCTTAACATTGTAGTGGAAACAATGGATACATATGTTTCACCTTTGTTGGTCAAATGTGCAACTACAAGTGTCACATTTGATCTTGGGATATCCAAAACTAGGTTTGATAACAAGGTTTACTAGTAAAGTTGTGTTTTTTTTAAGAGACTCTGAATTTTGGAAATGCCATCAATATTGTAGTAGGTAGAGCCTTCAATTGCAATCCAGAGTACCATGTGGAAAGACATAAGCAATGGCTAGAGTTGTGACTAAGACATCTAATCCAATGGCGAAACAATGTTTAGTTAATCAAATTCAAGGGTTTTGGCTTCTCTTAAATGTATTGCAAATTGATGTTGACTGCAAATTAGCAATGCAATCCCTATTGCAATGTGGAAATTATGATTGAAAATTGGAGATTTGTATTATGAATGGTTGTAGACGTGATGAAAGTTTTGAGTCCATTTCTATCCTTTATTTAAACTTTATAGAATGATAAAACACAGTACATGATTGCCTTCATGTTTGATTTAAAGTACAAGGGCTTGGCTTGTGTTTCTGAGTTTGTAAGTTGAGAATAAGCAAAGGATATTGACTCCTAAGGAGTTCACTGCTTGTATATATTAGGAACCACTTGAGATAATGTATATATTTTTAGTTTGCTATAAAATAATGGAATAGTTTGAGTATACTTTAGACAAATTTTAGATATATTCTAAATATATCTTCATAATGAATTATAGGCAACTTATTTATATTTAAGTAAATTTTTAAAAAATAGTTTTTTCAATACGTTGCACCTATATTTTTTGCATGCCATTTAGAATAAAATGGAAGTGACCTCAAGGATTATTCATGAATATGACCAGAAATGTTTGATACTTATGGTCATCAAAGTCAACAACTTTTTGAGTCTATTTAAACTACAAACCTTCCATTTACTACAACACTCACAACTGATGTGGATGATTCCTTGATTGATGGTCCATCATGCCATGTTAAACCTTTAGAAAGGCTTTTAATTGCTGAACTTTTGATATTTCGTTGATATTTTAATTTTTTGGAAAATGTGTGCATCTTTATTATGGTGAAAACAAATTGTGACAAGTGGTCAAATGTGGCATGGTTACCAAAAACATATCTTACCTGGATGGCTGGGATTGCAAATAAGAGAGAATGGATGGGACTTCAAATAATAGAGAATGGACCCCATTTTGTGTGCACTATACCTTAATACCAAAACTTCGTATCGTACTTGAAGTTTCCTGTATTGAAAGCTCTCTTTCCTTTTGCCATAGGTACTGTTAGCTTCAGACATAGGTTCAATATACTTAGGTGACCGAGCCTCTTTGTTTGTCAAGGAGGTGTTCTAGTAGTTTTTATAGCTTTCTCCCATGTGTACAGATTTCATGTAGGAAGTGATACACGTTGGTTTAGCTGTAAAAATATTCATTCCTCATATCTTGAAACATTGTTTCCCCTCTCACATCAAGAAAAAGAAAATGCCAAAAAAAAGATTCATACATCTTGAAGGTTTTCTTGTGGCATGAGGAAAGGCATTTTATTACATTTAGCTCCATATGTTGCCACTCTTGCACCTCACAATTATCTAATTTTTTGGCATCAGTACAAGTTGATATATTGCGGCGTTGGTCACACTAGGAGCATCTACAGAATTGGATGATGCTCAGGTGTCATCCTGTTTGTGGTTGAAAACTCATTCGTTGGACAATGGAATTGTCAAAGTTCCTGTGCTTGATAATCCTGACTTGGCTGTCAAACTTGTCAATTTTGAGTTATGGAACATTTTCAACTTAATTTTTGAAGAACTAACCTGAAAAGCGAATGCTCTTAGCCTCAAAGTGGGGTTGGGCTTGTTAATATGAAATGCATTGCCATGGTCATGCAAAAGATTTTGACTGCCAGAAAGACACAACTAGCTTTTGAGAGAATAGTCCAAACCCAGCACACAAACCCAAGTTTTATGCATGGATTTAAGGCATCCCTGTTGGTGTACTGAAACTCAGCCTCTTCTTTTTTTTCGGTTTGTAAAAACTCCATAGCATAATAAAGAAATTCGTAAAGTTGTCCCACTACTGGGCCCTTCTTTCATACCTTAGCCCCTCTTTTAACCCTTGCGCATTGTTATCCCTAAAATAATCAAATTTTTGTAAATTAACGCATCAAATGCACGTGGTTTGAGAGTAATTATAACAATAACTAGTGGGTACTTGTGACCTTTGGACACTGTGACATATGACATCACTTTCTCTTCTATTAACAATATTACAAACTCTCTACATAACAAAACAACATAATTCAAAATGTTTATTTTTGAAAAAAGGTGTAATTTGCAAGTCTAAGTTCAAATAATTTTTTGAAAATTTCAACAAACCTGGTCATACTTGCAATATAAAAAAATTAAAAAATAAACTCATGAACATGTGTGAAAACTAAATCCTTAAAAATAAATATATTGATTAATCAATAGTTACTTGCTGAACCCAATCACAGCCTATGATATATCATCCCTCCCCCAAATTACACATACCCACTAAAGGCCCCCCAACACACAACCCAAGGAGGACGACCAGACGGACAGTGACCTTTGGGCATTGTGGTCCCCCAGTTTCTTTAAACTTGGTTCATGTTTTAGTTTTTTCTAGAAACTTTTTTTAAAAATTTTTTTTTATGTGTTTTTTGTTATTATTATTATTTTGTATAATAAAAATAAAGTGTTTCTTTTTCACTTTTATATTTTTGTTTATTTGGATGCAAGTTTGAAGTTCGGAGAAAGAAGACACACCTCATTCTCTTTCAAGCAGGGTTTTTCTTCATTATTATAAGTTTTATTTTTTCTTATTTTTAACTCTTGATTTAGTTTCTTCATTTTTGTAAATTTTTTCTTTTAAAATTATTTTACTGTATTTCCCTTTCCTTGTTTCATTTGTTTCCATTCCTTTTTTTATAGTTTTTTCATTTTTACTTTTTTTTGTTTATGTTTGTTTCATGCTTTAATTTTTTCTATTCTTATTTTGTCTATCTTCATTTTTTTATAAAAATTATGCATTTATTTATTTATTTATTTTGTTTCTATTTTCTTTTCAAAAAGATTCTAGTTTTTCTAATATGTTTTGTAATGAAAATAATTTTAAAAAACTTTTGTATTTTTGTTTCATTAGATACAAGTTTGAAGTTTGGAAAAAGAAGACAGACCTCATTTTTTTTTCAAGTATGGTTTTTTCTCTCTTTCTTTGGCTGTCTATTTTGTTTTTTATTTTTTGTCATCTATTGTTTAATTTTCTTTTAAGATTATTTTATTGTATTTCCATTTTTTGTTTCATAATTAAATATATTTATTTTATATGTTTTCATTTTTTCTATTTTTAAGTGTTTTAAAAAAGTTTCTAATTGTTAAAGTGTTTTTCTGTTTTTTTTTCTAGCTTTTTCCCTTAAAAAAAATATTTGTTCTATTTTTTCTTTTGTAATTTGAAATTTCTTGTGTTGTTTTAAAAAGATTTTTTCTCTTGTTTTTCATTTTTTTTTCAACAATTTTTACTTTTTAAAAATTAGTTTGTAGCTTTTGGCAAATTGCAAGACTACAGGGTTTTTCCTCCTCCTCTTCCATCATCTTCTTCTTCCGGGATGAGGAACTTGGATGGATGGATGGATGACGATGACAAAAAATAAAAAACAAAATAGACAGCAAAAGAAAGAAAAAAAAACCATATTTGAAAAAAAAAATGAGGTTTGTCTTCTTTTTCCAAACTTCAAACCTGTATCTAATCAAACAAAAATACAAAAGTTTTTAAAGTTATTTTCATTACAAAACATATTGTCACAGTGTCCAAAGGTCATGGGTACCCACTCGTCTTTATATATAGTATCCTTACTTTGTCCGGTGGTGGTGGTCCTTTCCATCCATCCGTCTCGTCATCCGTCTTGTCTTTTTAAAATTTTTTAAAAGATTATTTTACAATATTTACTTTTTTGTTTCATGTTTAAATATACTTATTTATATGTTTTCATTTTTTTCTATTTTGAAGTGTTTTAAAAAAATTCTAATTGTTAAAATGTTTTTATTTTTATTTTTATTTCTAGCTTTTTCCCTTAAAACAAAATTTGTTCTGTTTTTTTTCTTTTTTGTTACAACTTTGTTTCATTTTATTTATTTGTTAATAACTTGAAATTTCTTGTGTTGTTTTAAAAAGATTTCTTCTCCTATTTCTCTTTTTTTCCAACAATTTTTAGTTTTTAAAAATTAGTTTTTAGCTTTTGGCAAATTGCAAGACTTCAGGAGTATTTCATAAACTACAGGATTGGATAACAGTTCGAAGATGAAAGAGTCTACAGGTGAATGTCCCTCTGATAAAGCCCTATCAAAGTGTCTTCCAAAATACAGATTGTCTCTGTCATCCAGAGTTGGCAACCCAAATCGATGACTGGAAGGCTTCGAGCCATCAGCTTCATGGGTGTCCACATGCAAATCACTGTCAGACTGCCAATCACCAGACCCAAAGCCATGAACACTGCTATAGTCAGATTCCATGTGATCTTCATCGTCTGAAAGCGAGGCTGCAAAAGTTTTTTCACCAGAGCCACCACTATCAGAGAGAGAAAGAACTTGAGAGGGTCATGATAGCTTTAGATTCGAAGAACTCCCAGGAGTGGTTGGTGTTGTGGTGCTTTGGAGAAAACCTGAGTTAGTCACAATTTGGCTCATAGTCATCTCCCCACTACTACTATTACCCAGAGGAAGTGGATACCGGAGCCCAATAGTGGCGGTCTTTAAAACCCCTTGAAGGTCATCTGAAACTCCTCGGATTTGACAAAACATATCGTCCATTGCATCATCCACATTCACTGCAACATCATAAGTTCACGACACCAAAACATTTGTACGAAAGAAGCATTACACTCTAGATTAGACTAAGAATATGTAGACCAAGAACAATCACAACCCCATTTCAAACACAGTTGAAGAACAACTACTGCTGACACAGATAAAAAATTGGTAATTGGAAACAGAAGAAATCAGAAATGACTCACCAGCTAAAGTCTTCATCATGGATGGAGCAACTCCAAACGCATAGTGCTACAGAAGAAAAAAGATAAAAGAGAAAAATGGGTATGAGTATCAACTGCTTTTCCATCTCCCTATGTATGTACAGCCACATGCAGGTCCAGAAAGCTAAACAGTGATGTCAAATGCCAGAAAACTAGTTTCCCTCAAGTGTCCACCAAGGAGAGAAACAAAACCCACCTGTGAGTTCATGCTCAAAAAATCCCATTATTCATGAAGCTCTGCAATGCTTGGAATTGCCAGAAGATCATGTTCAAGAGGATTCAAGAGCCTTTATCCTAAAAACTCAAACGACAACCACCCAGGGAAAATAATGCACCCAAATCTTGTAGAACATGCATGAATCTTGATATTGGAATACATGATGTTTTTACACGATGGAATACTATTGTGAAATTTTGAGAGTGAGTCTACAACATGTGCAGTGATGAAGGAGGGTGGAACTCAAAACATACTCTCAAGTATTTGTCAAGAAAAAACACAGCGTTCACGAACAAAATCGTTGTCGAGACTTGATGTGAGAAATCTCTTTGGAGGAAGACTGAGAGAATAATTGGGCATGTCCTTTAAGCGCCTATGTAGCTGCTCAAAATTGCGAAACCTGCAATTACAACCTAGCAAACCATAAGGGCCCTTGAGACATGGATCTGTTCATGTCCAGAGAAAGTTGAGATAACCCAATTGCTTGTCCCAGTCCTGCTCATCATATCTGCCCCTTTGATGAAGCTTCACATTCATGCATTCTCCATAGGTGGAAGACATGGAACCTGGAAAGAACCAAGACTCAAAAAAGGGCTAAAACTGTGGGTGCTGCACATTTTTTGTTTCTGAAATTCAAAACTGTACACTGTACAATTGGAGTAGAAGTTATGCATCAGCAGATACAAAGAAAGCTACAACATGAATGGCTACCAGGATCTGTTCAGAAAGGTCGAATGAGTGCAACTTGAAGACCACTTACAATACCTTCTTTGGACTTGCCAAGTTCAGTTGTTAGAGTCTCCAACCCTGATAGCATACACCTTAAGCGCCAAGGAAAGGCCAGCACCGGACGGACAATACAAAAGAGAGAGGAAGAAGGAAGATAAAGAATAATGGCACACAAAACGTACATTTTCTCAAATAAAAAAAGCAATGTAGTTCTAAACACACCGCCAAAGAAACAATATGCACTGAGAAAAGAAGGTACATACCTTCGGGGCCCCGGTCTTTCTCTCTCTGTTTTCTTCTTCGTCTTGTTTTCTTCCGATTTCTTTCTTTCTTCGTCTTCGTACCAGAATCAAGATTTAAAAAAACACGGCGACGAAGACAACAAAGCAGAAAACAACGCTAATCTCTTGACAACTCTTGACGCGGACGGCGAACAATGTGTTCACGGAATAGTGAGGAAAGTACACAGAGAGAAAGTATGCTCTTCATTTTTTACCGAATTTGCAAAGACATCCACCGATTATTCATTCTTCTTCTTCGTTTTCGTACTTGAATCAAGATCCCGAAATACACGGCGACAGGGACACCAAAGCAGAGGAGAGCCACGCTCATCTAGGGGAGAGCTTGTTATTCCACGGTATAGCAACAGCTGGCTCAACATAAGCTGTAATTCCGCTACTATTGCTTCAGACAATTCAACCACTTTCAGAACTGGTTATAGTTCGTGGATTCTTGAACACTAAAGAAGTTGCAAACTCTGCATATTGCACCTACCAGCTGAAATATTCCTAAACATGTGGTAGTTTTTCCAAACAGGTGTGATGGGTTTTGAGGTTTAGAGTCATCAACCATGTTATTGTTGTGAAAAATTTACCTCCGGAAAAGAAGGCCGGAAACTTGGTTACAACTGTCAGCAGGTATTGCCAAACAAAATCTTCCATCAACGTTCACTGCTTCCTGTCAAAGTGAACATAGAAGCTGAAGTCACAAAGAAACATGACTACAAATTAGGATTTGGATCAGCAAAACAATGTTCAGGGAGCTCGGGACATTCACCTGCCCTTGGCTGTCTGGGAAACTGTCTCGCCCAACCTTGTTCAAAAGCTCCAGAAAAACACAGAAAAACAATTGCATCTGAATCAGAAGAACTGCAAACCCAAACATCATCTCATCACTTTGCTGCAACAAAAGATTGCATCAAAGGTTTGTAGTGTACACATTTTGCAAAGCTCCTCCTTACCGATGTCATTGAGGACAATCCTGTCTTCAGCTGCAACACATCCCGTCCCTCACTCATTGGATCCATTGGATCCAGCTGATGCACCAATGTGAAGGCATACTCGTACACTGCCAAAAGAAAGCAAGCAAGCAACTCGTACCTGTTGCTCGCCACACAAAAACAATTGGACAAACTGCGGCCGCCGCCATGAGTCGTCGTCCTCCCGTTCCATCATCTTCTTCATCTAGGGATGACGAACTTGGATGACGGGACGGATGGATGGAAAGGACGACCCTCCGCGGACAAAACCAAGTCTATTATATAAGAAAATATTACATATCAGACAAGTGAAAATGTAGCAGTAGTATTGCAAAGGCTCAGGCAAAAGGAAAGATATCAGAACTAGTTTTTGCACCAAAATTAGTGCAAATTTGAGTTTCGTTCTATTTGTACCAAATTCAAGCTTTCTTATTGGTTGGATTGAACTGGCCGAACTTGCCCACAAACCGTGGGACTTTACGGATAACTTTAATATTCCCTGGTTAGCTTTACCTGTGCTTGTTCAGAACTGTTAGTACTGCAACAACCAAACATTAACCCTTGAGTACACATGTGGCACCTTGAGTAGGCCAATTCTTTAATAGATTGTGAGATTTTCAAAATGTCCTCATTGACCTATCAGACAGGAAAATCAGCCACAAGCCATAACATGTGATGCCCACCTGCCCCATCCCAAATATAGTTGCAATCTTGAGAATACCATCCTTCACCTCCTTGGCGCTTTATTGCCATCGGGTAGACCCCTCTCTTTCCCTTGAAGGTAATGGAACCATGCCTTATTTTCCTTTAAATGACCCCTACATTGACATGGACTTCCTTGGTCAGCATGCCATTTGGAGCCCCTGAAAACACTTCATATTGCCCAAAAAGGATTTTTGAGAAAAGATTAAATTTATGTTTGTTATTTTAATTCAAAATTTGAAGGAAACCATTCTTGACTCAAGGTAAACTACACATCACCTATCACTGCCCTATGACTGACATTTCTTTAGATCGAGTTGTCATTTGTGCTTCATTTTGAGCTATTTAAAATGTTATGAGAGAGCTACCTCAAGCTTTAGAAATCATCTTTGAAGTGCAAAGGAAAATGAGTAATGGAAAAATAGCAATAAAAAAAAAGCTTTTCAACTTTAAAAAATGATTTTATTTTATTTTTCTTCTCTTTGGACCCCTCCTATTTATTAAGCTTTTAACTTTCTCATTTCTTGTTCATTTTAAACAATTTAAAATGTTATAAGAGCATCACCTTTAGATCTACAAATCATCTTTGAACACTAATAGCAATAGAAGAACACACAAAGAATTTTTGGGATGTTTGGGAACCAATTTTGTAATGTTCTATGGTATTTTTTTTCAATTTTTCACCCCCTCTACTTTGGGGGGCCATAAATGTCTCAATTCTAATATGGTTTTAAAGATTTTTAGTGCGCAAATATGTTAAGAGACGCATTCAAATTTTGTTTGGACACCAGAAACAACAAAGCCCTCCCCTTGCATCCAACCTACTTTAAATGCTTAAATGTTCATTCACCGGCCATTCTACCCTATGTTGACAACCTTCACATATTATGGAGTCATATAAACTTTCTAAAATGAAAGATAACCAAAAATATATAAACCATTCACAAAAAGTACAAGGCATGTTTAAGCAAATGTAAAATAGATGAAACAAAAACCAAGACAATCACAACAATAATAATCAAATGGAAGACATAATGTTAAAAGGGCATCCTTTGCCACAAATTAGCTAGTGATGGAGGTGCATTAGTTGTTATGTGTGGAAGAGATGACGAATTGTGACTAAGCATGGTACCTCGTTGAAGAATTGTGATGGCTTGCGCATGTTGGAGGGCTATTGACACTTACTGCTTATAATAAGATATAAGGATCAAAGGTATTAAAAAGGTTTGCTAGTGGTGAGCTATACTGGCATGTACATAAGAAATAAAAAAGGAATCATTTGTAGAAATCAGCCAAAATGTAACCACTTCATTTGCAACTACATGTAACTTGTAGTTGTTTGTGACTAAGTTTGCAAATATTTACAACTATAAGATCACATTTCAATTATTTTGGTCACTCTTACAACTATGATGCAATTATTGAAAACTTCATCCTATTAGTTGGATGGCTTTGAGATTTATTTTCATTCATGAATATATATATGTATGTCCTATTAGTTGTAATAATAACCAAATTAGTCACATCCTAAAAATATTCTATTATGATATAGGGCTGTATTTTTATATATGTATATTGTTCATATAATGAATTTCAAAAATAAATACTTGAACTCTGAAATTTATTATTCAAGTCTGAAAATTAATATTTCAGTTGTGAAATGTATATATATTTGAATTAAAAATTTGATACATTAATTTAAGAAACATTTATGTGAATTTCAAATTTTTAATGGCATTATGATATTTCTGTTTAATTAAAAATCATTATTTGACTCTAATTTTTTTATTCAATTCTAAATCAATATTTGAACTTTGAACATTATTATTCAAATCTGAAAATTGATATTTCAACACTGAATTTCTTAAATTCAATTTTAAAACTTATATTTGAACCTGAAAATTGTTATACCAATTTTGAAACATTTTATTTGAATCTAAAAATCAATATTTGAATTTCAAATTTGAAATATGAATTCTTAAAATTGTTAGTTTTATTCAAAAATATATGTTTGAGTATAAAATTATAATTCAAATTATGAGAATTATATTTAAACATTAAAATCAATGTTTCAATTTTGAAAATTCCTACTGGAATTCAATTTTCATATAGAAAATTTAAAAGCATTTGAATCTAAACATTTTTATTTTAATTCTAAAAATTGTTGTGGAAATGTTTTGTTTAATTATTTGAATTTGAAATTTATATTTCAATTTTGAAAACCACTATTTCAATTCTTTAAAGAATTAGTTGAATTTGAAATTTGATATTTGAACTTAAAACTTGCTATTTCAATTCCTTAAAACTTTATTTAAATTAAAAAAACTTATTTGATCTAAATTTTTATACTCTAATTCTAAATTATTATTTTCCATTTTAACATTTAATATTTCAATTTTGAGTTTTTAAATTTAAATTAAAAACCTTATTGGATTTGAAACTTCAAATTGCAATTCCAAATTATTATTTTGGAGTCTCAGAATTAATAATTCAATTCAGAATTTTTTTAATTGAGTCTAAAAATGGACATTTCGGCTTTGAATCTGAAAATTGACATTTCAATTCTGAAATTTTTCATTTGAATTCAAAGAATTATTTCATCTAAAAAATGATATTTGAGTTCCAAATTGATTTTTTGGAATCTAGAATTAATATTTCAATTCCAAAAATTGTTGATGAGTTTTAATGTTTCTCTATACTAATATTATCCATAATGAATCACTTTTATTAATAATTATAAATGATTATATTTATTACATATAAATTACATTAAAAATATATTTTTAAAACATTGATTTTTACACTAAATATTTTATATTCGTACAGTAAAACAATCAATTATTGTGATTAATGATATATTATTTTAAAATCATTAAAATTATTTTAGATAAGATTAATTATAGTATATGCATAATTGTTTTTTCATTGAACATAAATTATTCACAATCTTTAATTTATAACTATAAATCTGAATTAAAATTTTGGAAAGATTATAATGTAGGTAAAATAATTATTGTAATGATTGTAATTTCAGGAATTATCATAAAATAATTTTTATTTTTATTTTTTCAAAATTTTGTAAATTTATTATTCTAATATACATATTTATAGATATTTAAACTGTGTAGGATTTGTTTTTAATAACAATTATGCGTGCGTTATTTTTAAATTGAGAAAGTATTCAATATACATATTTTTAAAAATTAAATTAATTAAATTATTTTTACATTAGTTATATTATTTATAAATCGACTACATATAAATATATATATATATATATATATATATATTTTTTAGTTGTTTATTTATCTTTGAGTTATGTATTAACAACTTGTGAGAAATTAAATAGCTAGTTAGTTAAATATTAAAATATTATTTATTTAAATAGCTGATAATGAATACTCAATATTTATAGTGTATATATTTATATTTTAAATATATGTTAAATTTCATCATTATTAATTAAGTGATTATTTAATTATCTAGTGAGCCATGTAGTAGAATTGTTTACAAATCTTAAAACTAAAAATAAAATGCATGAGGAAAGTTTTGGAGTTGCAATTTAGTTTGTGAAGAAGTTGCAACTTCAAAGCTTATCCCATATTATTTGTTTTCTAATCCTATTTTGAACATTATATAAACAAGGGGCGTGGTCATCAAATTTCACATTTAGAAAGTTGTGCACATGCGATGAGCCAATCAAAAGGTTTAATGCAAAAAAAAAAATAATAATAATGCACGATTTTAAACTATCAACCTCCTCAACTTACTTATTTACCTAACTACGGAGGTACATAGTATGACATACCCACTTAAGTACCTACGTATATGAGTAGGTATTTAGCCTAGGGAGGTAGACCTACTTATTTACCTTTTTATCTAAGTAGGTAGGTAGGTAGGTAGGTATATAGCCCAAGTTTGTAGGCACCTATTTATGTATCTACCTAAACACCTACCAACCTATTTATCAAATATTTCATTTTAAACATTACAAAAATATAAAATTTAAAAATTCATATCTTATTGAGATTTTGTTGAAATGAAATGATTTGAATTTACTTTTTAAAAAATTTCAATAATGTACATAATTACATTTATTTCCTTTTGAAAGTTTAAAATCATTTGAACAAATTGTTTTTGAATATCATTATTTAACATTTTAACCATTCTTTTGAATTTTTTTAAATAATAAATGGATTTTTTTTGTTAATATGATAATATTACCTATGTTAAACTACTTTCAGTTATTATATGACTATTTTTTATCAATTTCAATTACTTTTGGTTATTTTTGGTTATTCTAAATTACATTTGTCTATTTTAGCTTATTTCACCTTAGGTTATTTTCAACTATTGTAAGTCCTTTTTTTTGGTTATTTTATGTTATTTTTGGGTATTGTAAATTATTTCAATTTAAATTACTTGTAGTTATTATAAGTTTTTTTTGGCTATTGAAGGCTATTTCACCTTAAGTTATTTTTCTATTATAAATTATTTCACCCTGAATTATTTTTGACAATCCTAAGCAATTATAATATGACTATTGGTTTTTTTTTTAATTAAGGCTATTGTTGTTATTTTATAAATGACTATTGGTGGTTATTTTATTAATGACTATTAGTGGCTATTATATTAATGGTTATTGTGTTATAACTATTGTTAGTTATAATATGTTATGTTACAACTATTGTTGATTATTGTCTTATAAATTATTGTTAGATATTTTATGTTATAATATCATAGGTTATTGGTAGCTATTATATTGTAGGGTATTTAAAATTATTTTTCATAGGTTATTATTTTCTATTATAAGTTTTTTTTACCTTAGGTCATTATATTTTATTTTAAATTATTTTAAGTAATTATAGTTAAGATAAAATAATTTATAATAACATAAAGTAGAATGACCTTGAATAACTTAAAATATAATTTGAAATAACATATATTAATTTAAAATAAATTAAGCTAAGGTATAGCCTAAAGTTAGTTGAATCATTTAATTAAAAAAACTTAAAAGCTTACAATAAACTAATTAAAATACCTTAAGGTAAAATAACATATAATGGTTTATGCTACAATAATTTATACTGGCCTATAATAACATAAAATATAACTTAGAATAACTAACGTAGCTTAAAATAATATAGGGTATCTCATAAAATAGCATAGATAGAATTTTTTTTAAAACATAGAAATGAATTTATTTACTATAATAAATTATAATAGTGAATTATGTTAATTAGTAATTAAAGTCCCATAGTGATTTAGGTTAGTAAATTGCACCCCATTTTTGTAGGACTGTTAATAGAATTTGGCCCACATTGGATAAATTTTACTATTTTTACTTTCATAAATGAAGAAAATAGATGTTCTAGATTCTTATATAAAATTTGGAACAAAAGTATTTCATTTGACATGAGATAAAAAATAGGTCATAAGAAAAGTGAAGAAAAAAATGAATATGAAAGTCTTAAGAATGAGTCCTTGTTTCAAAGGGGGTACCCCAATCATGCTTTAATCTTTAGAATTTGTGTTCTTAGGTGAAAACACAGTAGGGTGTCACAAAATCGATAGTAAATGGCCAACATCAAAGTTCATCTTACAATGTATTTGAAAATTGGCTTAAAATATGAATATTAATTTTTATTAAAATTAATAATTTTCCCAATTTCCAATTTCATGTCATGATTATATAAGGAATTTTTTTAAAGTTCCCAAAAGATAGTTCAAAAAAATAATCATTTCTAATATGTAAAAGGATTTTTAAAAATAATTACAATGTTTAAAGCCTTCAAAAATGTATAACACAATAAATTGAAATCATATTGCACTCATTCATTACATTTTTAATTTTTTAAACATCAATCATGAAATATTTCAAAATTTTAAATACATGGGACTAATACATTGTATTTGATAAAAGTCCATATTCATAAGTTTTGTAGGTCTGACAAAAAGTGTTGTCAAAATTCAAAAGTCCATTAATTATTGGCTATCCACAAATTTGATTTGTTTTTTTCATTTTTGGATGATAGTTTTAGATAAGTGAGTCCCTTTTATTATTATTTCAATGAATTTTATTTTATTTATTATCTGGTATCTAAGAAAGAGAGGAAAAACTACTATTGTGATGTCCATTTAAGGTGACCGTGTGTGCAAACACCTTCCCCACCTATGTATACACTATGAAAAATATAAACACTTACACACATGGCACACAAGTTACAAAATATTTGTGTTCTTGAACTATTCGTAACATGTCTTCTTGATACTCCTAACTTAGGTAGATGCAAACTAAAATAGTTCACTTTTGTGACACAAGGGCTAAATTTTATAGGGGTTTTATGATTGCAAGCTTCATAAATAATAAATATACACATATATATTAGGGTGAAAACATGGTTAAAGGAGCTAAGGGCACCAAGGTAAAAGTCCTTAATTCCAAGGATTACATGTGACACATGGCATTCTTGCATTAGTCCATTGCTTAAATTTTTCTATTTTGCATACATAATTTACCATCACATACTAGATATAAATAATTTTCTACTACATCTTGATCCTATATCATGTATATTATGTAGTTTTGTTTTTTGTCACATAAAAATGAAGAAGTTTTGTCAAAGTCACATCCTCAAAAATCATAATTTTTTGGGGCCAAAAATACATTTGAGCAAATTGTGTTCAAACGTGTTGACAATGTAAAAATGAATTTCACTAATTTCAATTTTTTTTCTCTTTAAATCATTAATGTTAAGATCCTTTCCAATTTTGAGGAAGAATGGTGTGCATTTAATAATAAAAAAAGATGTTTGAAAAAAGAAAAGGACAGTCCATTCTAAAAATTTGAATGTTTTATAAACATAATTTGTTTTTTTATTTGCAACAAAATTTTTAAAATCTAAATTTTGCAAGTAATGGAATCTATTCTAGAAAACATATTGACAATCAAACATATTTTTTTTCCTTGTGATTTTTCAAGGAGAAAAGGTGTCCATTATGAAATCATCGTCCAATATTCAAAACCCCATTTATTCTTTTTTTTATCGATTTATTCTTGATTCATGCAATATTTGAAAAATGATAATGGGGAGAGTGGCATTACATATTTCCTTTAAGTATGAACTCTTTTCATACCTAAGGAAAATTAATTTATTATATTTTTGTTGTTCACTTTTGAATTATCTTTATTTTTCAGTTAGTTCTGATTATTATTTATAGATCGTGCAATGATGTTTGTATTTTTAAAAGGTAGAAAACAATGTTCTCTAGTTGGATTTCTATTTCGAAAAGGTGATAATGTAGTTGTGTATTTAATTGTTCAAAAATCACAATTATCTTAATTGTGTTAATAATAATACTTTAGCAAAAGATGATTTCATTGGGCTTTTCAAACTTCAATTGCAAGTATCTTAGTTTTTGTTTTGTAAGATATAATATAATCTTTTATTTATTTACCAAAAAATTATTTAAAATGATGAATCTTTCATGAATACTGTCATAACCCTAGCTTTGGGCTTGCGACCAAGGCAAGGGCATGGAAAGGTGTAGGCTGAGAATGCAACCCAAGAGTCACATTTACACTCCTAGAGTGCAAGAAAGTGGGAGGGAATGAACCCACACACCCCCAAGTGGACTCCCACTTTGGGAGTTGGAATCCTTATGGAGTTCCAAATTTTCAGAAAACAATTTCAAAAGTCAAAACTCATTCGATTGAAAACTTCCTTGTACCATTGGAAAGTTTTTGAAACGTAGATGTCTAAAATGAGCTTGCATGTTCCATTTGAATACTTATAACATAAGTTATGGTCAAAAGAAGGGTCAAGAATCAAAGTATAAATTTGATTTCCATCCACTAAAAGTTGAAATCGCCCTGATTTACATGTGTGCAAGCAATGTCCCACATATCTTTGGAAAGCTCTTGACAAGGTTTACAATTTTGTTATAAACCTCACTTTAATCAGAGGTATACAAAAGAAATTATGGGCCTCCAAAGTGGCGAAAGTCCCAATTTGGAGAATTTTGGGACTCCTGACCTGGGAGTCTCGAGAAAAATGACATTTGGGTGCAAGCCCCATAGCTAGTCACATAAAATACTATAAGGGGGAAGCTGGTGGCTTCCTTCAAGTTTGGGCCATGATGAGTCTTGTGAGTTCGCATACGCCCATGGCTCGTCCATGTAATAAAAGTGCTACAATTATGCACTAATCAATTCATTGTTTGGTCTATGGAGGTCCATATGAATAATTGACCTATTTGTCACTCATCCTAGTTCCCATCGTGGAGCTCCAACATGCCCTTCTTACCCTCGGAGTGTTACGAATTAAGGAACATACCCTAACTTTTTTTTCTTCCATTATTTTCACCTTTGGATTTGCATTTGAATCTTTCAAAGAGTTTGGGGGTGCATCAACAAATTTTTTACTTTGGAAATGTTTTGAATCCTTTTAAGTCCTCCATTTTCACTTTTGATCACCTAGTGACCACCAAAATATTAACTATGTTTTAATTTTACTTTTGTGATTTACACAATATTCATATTATCCTTTTGAGCCTTCTTTTACTTTGGATCTTTTTCCAAAATCGTACAAATGTTGTTGAGTCCTCCATATTTTCTTTATCATCTAGTGACCACTAGGTATTAATTTTATTTCATGTTTTGTTTTTGTGATTTACACAATATTCATATTGTCCTCCTAAGCTTTTTTTTTTTAATGGATTTTTTTTCAAAATCCTTCAAATCTTGTTGACTCCTCCATATTCAGTTTTTATCACCTAGTGACCATTAAGCATTAGTTTTATTTATTTTATTTCTTTTGTGATTTTTTCATAATATTCAAATTAGCCTTCTTTCATATGATTCTTCTTATCATTACCAATAATGATAATATGCATTGAGCTTGTTTGCCACCAAGTTCAATTTGTAATTTCAAATTTTTTTTAGCTATCAAAATTGTTTTAAGTTATTTTTGGACTTTTCCAAAGTCCGTAATTAATTAGATACATGTTTATACAAATAAATGTTATTGTATACTTCTACTTAATCAACTCCAAGTTGCTTAACATTTTGAAGTCCATAAAAATTATTTTGTCTTCCTGATGAATTTAGTGATTAAGGCCATTATAAATGAAAAATCTTGATGAAACATCTTAATTTAACCATTCCGTTGAACCTATTGTCAGTACAACGAAAGGTGTCCTTATACGTCAAGTGATTTCACTGGATTTTGAATGAATTCACTGGTTGTAGTGAATTCACTAATTGTAGTGAATGAGGACGAGTGAATAAGTAGTGCATTCATTGGTCTAGTGAATGGGGTTAATGAACTGCACCCACATTTTGTAATAGTGTGTGGATTTGTCAATATAAACATTTAAATTATGGCTTGGATTTCCTGAAGATATGATAGTTTATTTTCTTTTGAGATTATAAACCTTAGTATCATCCTTGAAAATACCATAAAGGCACACTTATTTGGGTTTTAATTAATCCCAAATTCTCTACACTTCTGAAAACATAATTTGAGTTTATCCAAATGAATGTCCATACCTTTCATTATAAATTTGCAAGGGTAACCCTTGTTTGCATTATCTCCCCATCGTTTTGGTTTAACATCTAAAGGTTATTACCTTCATTGACAATGTTACTCAAATATTGGGTCGTTTCATCATTATACTAACAAATGCTTCTCAAGGTTCCATAACTGCTACAAATGGTGTCTTATACCCTATAAGCTACTCTTCTATCTTGGGTATTTTTGGCATAATATACTATATTTTTTCTAGAATGCAAAACCATGCATCATTTACAAATGGTAATTATTCCTTTATTACATTTTGTTTTTCATTTTGTTGCATTGTTATTTGATCCAACTGTCTTTGCAAACTTCGAATCACCATTGAATTAATGTTTGTCACCATTCTACCATTTTACTTTAGGAATAAACATTAATGAAAATTTAAATCTTTACAATAGATTTTTGTTCAAATTTAGTTCCTAACAACTCTTTCGCCAATTTTGAATCTGGAAACCCAAAAAAAAAACATCCTTTATAGTAACCTTTCTATGCTTTTCACAAACAACAAAACCAAGATAATACATAAAAACAAAAATTTCTACCCTAAATTCATCCCTAGGATATTTGCCAAATGGTAAATATTAATGTTCCAACATTGTATTATCTCTAAAATTTGTTCTTTAACATGATATTTTACAAATACAAAATTTGTCTTGAAATAATTACAAGAATCATATTAGATTTTAGACAAAACTCCATCATAACATACCAATCTACATAATTCTAATTTTGTAGTAATTTAAAATAGACTCAATTATTCATATCAATGGAAAGAAAAACAACAAACCCTAACCTTGGGCTCGCAACCAAAGCAAAGGCCTACAAAGGTGCGGGCCAAGAGTGAAGCTCGAGAGTCGCATATTCTTGCTCCCAATTGTGTAGGAAAATGTGAAGGAATGAACCAACACATTCCCAAGTGTGCTCCCACTTTAGGAGTTGGATTCCTGAGGACTCTTAGATCTTTAGAAGGTAATTATAGGAATCAAAACTCATTGGATTGAAGAGTTCCTTATACCATTGGAAAGCTCTTGAGATGTAAATGTCTAAAATGGGCTCGCTTGACCCATTTAGGTATTTAAAACATAAGTTATGGCCAAAAGAAAGGCCACTAAAAGTCGGGAATTGCCTTGATTTATTTGCATGAAGGTAGCATGCCGCATATAGTTGGAAAGATCTTAACGAGGGCTACAACTTTGCTTCAGACCTCACCTCAATTAGAGGTCTACACAAGTTATGGGCTTCAAAAGTCACAAGAATCCCAATTTTGGGAATTTCAGGACTTTCAACTTGGGAGTCCCAAGACAAAATGACATTTGGGTGAAGGCCTCATGTCTAGGCATAGAAAATATTATAAGGGGGAAAGTGGTGGCTTCCCCCAAGTTCAGGCCGTGGTGAGTTTTATGAATCCATGTTTGCTCGTGGCTCATCTATGCACCAAAAGTGCTCCAACTACGCACTAACCAGTTTGTGCAGGTTCATGTGAATAATCAACTTGCTTGTCACTCTTCTTAGTCCACATCCCAGAGCTTTAACACGCCCTTCTAACCCCAAAGTGTTGCGAGCTACGGAACGTACCCCAACTCCTTATCCTTCTGTTGTTTTCACCTTTGACTTGTAGTTGAGTCTATCAAAGAATTTGGGGGCGCATCATAAAGCAAGGCTTTCTCATCATCAAAAAATGTTCTTCAATCTCCTTGAGCTTTTTCTTCCCTATTTTTTAAAAAATATTATTATTCATAATCCTCTTCATTCTCATAATGTTTTTAAAATCAACTCAATTATCCTAGGCCATAAACCAATTTGTATTCAGTTTCAGTAGTCCTAATCTTATTTAGTCATCCTTTACTTTTATCCACCCTGTCATTTACTGAAACCACCTTTGTCCAGCATATCCAACAAGGATAGCACAACTCTTGTTCAACACTTTGGTCCAATTTGTCCAACTAACATAGTACAATTCTACCTTTACTACAAACCACTATATCTTGCATCTACCAACCCCTCATCATTAAGTGTCACATTATAGGGTTGATGCATGGGTGGCTAGACCAATTTAGATGTCATGTAAGGTAATTTTAAAAGGTGGTTGTCATTATAATGCCCATTTCGTTATATAGATATTGAAATTTACTTAAAGGGATTTCATTTGAGAATCTTAATTTTAATATCTATGTAATGCACAAAATCAATTTCACTACAAGGAATTTGCAAATTAATGATTCAGTTTATGACTAATTTTTAATGGTAAATGACACATGTGATTACAAATTCCCCTAGTTGCCTTAGAGAAGTTGCATATGAATTTAGTCACAAAAGACATTATGTGGCATTAAGTTGCAACAACATCACATCAAGGTGAGACTTCCACGCACTTTTCATCCAACGAATGTCCAACCTACATGGCACTATAATTTGTGACTAGTTTTGGTCCATAGTTGACTAAAATGTATCCACATGACAATAATCTATCCGACAATTGGATAGAGATCATTAGCTAGATGATGTACATGTGGGCATTTTGAAAATTAATTTTATATTATAAAATATGGTAATTATGTTCTAATTGGGTGGGTAGGATGTACCCACATGGCAAGCATTCATCCAACAATTGAACATAGATTATCCATTAGATGATGGACATGTGGAAACAAATTATAAATCTGAAACTTCTTAGTTGTAAAAGTAAATTTTATAATTACATTATAAAATAGCTATCCATGTGGCAAAAATCCATGTAAGAATTCGAGAATGATTATCCATCAAATCATGGACACGTGGCAACAAAAATAATTTTGAAATGTTAATAATAATAAAAAATTAAATTTGAAATGTCTTAGGATGTAGCCATGTGTCAGAAATTCATTCAACGATTAGGCAAGGATGGTCCATTAGATGAGATACACGTGGCATATTCATATAGTCATTTAAAATTTAATTTGGCATATTTTTAAAATAATAATTCGATTTTAATATTTTTGGGTGTATCCATCTGGCAAAAATCTTCTTTTAGTAATTAATTATTTTTAAATAAAAAAGTGGTGTCCCATGTGCGACTATGATAGTCGCATAGTCAATCACCAATGTAATTACATATGTGATTGTAATTGTTGCAAGTTGCACCAAGTGTGATGACATTAATTGTAGAGTTAAATAACATACATAACTATATTAGCTATACGGTTGGACACATATGCAACTCCACTAGTTGTAGGGTAGACCAATTCCTAAATTTCTAAGTTCAACAATTAAAGCAATGTAATGGAAGTAATGCAAAACATGACAAGACATTGTGGGACTTAAATTGCTCAAGCAAATTCACAATGTGATAATCTCCAATTTATTGACTAATTGAAACATACATACACCAAAAAGGAGATGGAAATCAAAGCAATGACAAGCTTGTAAACATGAGGAAAAGTTAAAACCTTTAATTTGCACCACATTTAACTACCATGATTCTAAGAGTTAAGAACTTGCTTTCTGCATATTCACACCTTCTTAAAGTGTGAATTGACCCTTCACATCCTTCACTAGTAGTTGTGGAAGGTCATACTTAAAGTTTGGTTGAAACAAAGTTGTTTTAGGGAATGTCACACCCTACACCTCAACCTTGTACACACCATCTGCAATAAAAGCCCCATGCAACTTATTGTCGACAACACTAAAAACTACATTGCTTAATGCAATATGACACTTACCATTGCTAAAAGCTATTTGACTTGCTAAAATATGGTGCTTGCTCATCAAGAGCACTTATTCACCTATGGCAAATTGCACATGCAAGTTTTGACAACCTAAATAGCCATTCACATGGACATGTAGTGCTGAACATTAAACAAGTTTTGGGGTGTTCCAAGAGTTGTGGACCCTAAAAATTAGGTTGAATGGGGTACTCCTAGGCTCCAAAGTGTAAAAACATAGGTCACTAATGATGTTCCAAGAGCTACAAACCCTAGAGAGCTTCAATGGGGTACTCCTAAGCTCAAGTGCAAACACACATAGGCCACTATTGATGCTCCAAGAGCTATAGACCTAGGAGATGCTCAATGGGGTACTCCTAGGTTCAAATGCAACATACACACAAGTTGTTAATGATGTTCCAAGAGTTGCAAACTCTAGAGAGGCTCAATGGGGTATTCTTAGGCTCCAATGCAAACACACATAGGCCACTAATGATGTTCCAAGAGTTGTAGACCCTAAAGAGGCTCAATGGGGTACTCATAAGCTCTAATACACAAAAACATAGGCCGCTAATGATGTTCCAAGAGTTGCAGACCCTAAAGAGGTTCAATGGGGTACTCCTAGGCTCTAATGCACAAAAACTAGGCCACTAATGATGTTCCCAAGAGTTGCAGACCTTAAAGAGGCTCAATGGGGTACTCCTAGGCTCCAATGCACAAAAACATAAGCTGCTAATGATATTCCAAGAACTACAAACCTTAGAGAGTCATAATGGCATACTTTTAAGCTCAAATGCAAACACACATAAACCATTAAAGTAAAAACGCTAAGAAATGAACCAAAATGTTTACTTTGGGAAAAACAAGTGATTCCTTTGGGACAATGGTTTAAATTTTTTTGCTACCATGTGATAAGCTACAATTGTTCATTTTAAACTTACACGGGATGAACATAATGTGACATTAAACCTTAATGCCCGTGTTCATCCACATTCGTAGATAGTTCCTCATGTTTTTTAAGGTCATTAATCAACATTGTCATCATTGTGAGCATTTCTTGTCTTTGTAGTTCCTCTTGATCAGCCATCACCATTGCCATCATTCATTCCTTGTTTCTAAAGTTCCTTGTGTTTACCAGCCTGTTCAGTAGCCAACATGTTGTTTTTTAGTTTTGTTACTAGTAACATAATTTTCATTGTTGTGAACTTTAGTTTGGTTGTGTTGGGTTTTTTATCATTAGCAATGACCGTTGTAAGTCTCCTTGCTCAAGGATTGTGTAGCTAAGTTTTCCTTCACATCTTGTTTTATCTTTAATTTTTTTTATTGGTAAGCACCATCACACTACTAGTTGTTTTTTCGTCAATAGTCCAAGATGAATCATTCCTTTTCAATTTTCCATGTTTAGTAGTCATGATCGCGATGATTATTTTTTGTTTTTGAATTTTAGCTCAATAATTGTGTAGGTAAGCATTGTAATGCACCATTTTTATAAAAAAATTATTTCAGTTATTTTGTTTAAACTACATTTCCATATATCTTGTTTAACTTTCACTATTTTCAACAAATTGTGATTAGTAAGATCAAGCAATTCATGGGTGGCAAGTTCTACAGTTTGTGCACTTTTCTTTTTCAAGTTTGATGGAGGAATTACAATGGTTACTTCTAGAATTTCAAGGTATAAGACCTTAATAAGCATTCAAGTTTGTTGCTTTTTATTGTTGTGTTAAGTGCCTTGTATTTTGCCTTACTAAGTTACATCATGTAGTTCATCCAAGTTTGGATAACCTACTTGTTGGAAGAAAATGTGCTAGAACCTTCGAGCTCAAAAATTATGTATGGAGAGAATGTAGTTATTTTGGTTTAAGGCATGATAGTTTACTATGAGTTACTTGAAGGAAATGTGTTAATAGGCTTTTATTTAAGGGTTTGAAAAGCAAGAGAGGGAGAAGGGAAACTCAGAAAGAAACACAATGTTAATGGTCAATTAGTATTTTGTGGAGTTCATGGGTGCTCTAGACATACTACACAAGTTGCTAGGGAGAGTTTTTTGCCTAAGCTCTACTATATAGAATAGGTAAACTCCTAGAAACTTGGAATGAAAATTAGTCCATGAGTTTATGATTTTGTTTATATATATGTAAATCTTTATTTGATTTTGTAAATTTATGTGGATCATTTTCTAATTTTGCAGATTTATGCAAATTATTTTCTGATTTTGCAAGCTTGTGCTAGTCATTAATCCCTGATTTTGTAAGTGTGGATCAGTCTCTAATTTTGCAAGTTTGTGTAGACCACTAGTCCCTTATTTTGTAAATGCAAATCACTATCTAAACTTGCAATTATGTGTAGCTAGCTTGATGGACATAATTGGTGTTGTAAATTACATTTGTTATTACACACACTTCATTTAGATTAATCTGTAGCAACTTAACAACATGCTTTTTAGTTTGTTGATGATTTATTCTTGGAGCACACCAAACACAAGATCAACAACAATTTGTTGATGGTTGATTCTTGGAGGACACCGCACACAATCATATTTGGACCTCAGACTTAGGTTAACATTTATCTACCTATTTTTTACCTATTTATGCACAATGTGTTCTAGTCATGTTTATCTTTCCCACATGTTAAGTCCAATAATTTGTAGCATTGGTTATGAACATTTACATGCATTACAAGAAATCACGATTTCAAGAGTAATTTTTTGTAAACAATCTATACTTTAGACAAGATGTATTTGTCAATTTTCTTGATTATGGTAATTCAAAGCTAAAAAATATGTGAATGTACACTTTGAAAAGGAGTATTCATGTTGGACTAATGGGTTTTTTTTCTACTTCATTATTATTTTTTGTTTCAAATTGGATCTAGAGGAAGGTTTATTAAATATGATGGCCATGAATAAAAATGGGGAATATGTTATTAGGTTCTCTACCTAATGAACTAATCATAAAGTGAATTTAGCCCCTCATATTCAAAATTAAGCTTCTTTTGCCCAAACTCAATGTATTCTGTAATTTGCGTGCTACTAATAGAGCTTGGAAAAGCTTAGTAGATAGTAGCTCTAATTGGGACTACTTCATATGGGTATCATTGGAGACAACCCTTGATCAACAAATTGTTGAGGAATTGTAAGAACAAAATGATGGTAGTGATTTGTCAAAAAATGAGTTTTATGACTATGAAAACTCACTAAGGTATGATTGGTAGAACCTTTCAATTAAAGTGAAAATAATGATGCAATCCACTAGATTGTAATACTTTGGATTGGTAGTAAATGCTTAGTGGACTTTGGTAGAATGTAATAGGGTCTAGAACTTAAGGAATCGATTCTTGGATTTAGTAACATAATTGATTGTTTTTAGGTTATTTCCTTGTGGAGTTCTTTAAACACTATTGTAGAAATTAATTTATTGAAATTGATTTGGTTCATTGGAATATAATACTAAATTTGTGAACATGTTTGATGTAATGACTTCAACATTTAAGAGGTCAAGTTGCATGTAAACAAACCTTGTGGGGAAGGGTTGGCAATATAAGAATGAGGATTTTATTCCATCTTGCTTCAAGGTTTTAATAGAGGTCAATTTGGACTTTGTTAATAGTAACCTTGGTTTAAGACATTTTAAACATCTCTAAAAATTTAAAAGTTTTGATTGCCAGCTACTTGGGACTGCTAGCTCAATCATTTGCACTAAACCATCATTAAGATTTGAATGATAAAAAATGGATTATAATGTTTCCCATGTTTGACTTGTAAAGTGGTTGGAAAGTAGGGACTATGTTGGACAACAAGGAAAGTGGTTATAATGTAAGGTTAGTTGTTGCAATTAGTGAGAGTGGTTTGAAAGTAACATGGGGTGTCGTTGGAAGGCAAGTAGGGAGAGTGGTTGAAAAGTAGGGGGTGTGATTGGAAGGCAAGTGAAAGTGGTTGGAAAATAGGGGGTGTGCTTTGAAACTAGGGGTAGTGGTTGTAAAGTAAAGTGAATCTTTTAAAGTCAAGCAAGGAGAGTGGTTGTAAAGAAGGTCAGTGCTTTAGATAGTAAATGAATGTTCAAAGGTTGTAAGGAGAGTGGTTAGAAAGTGTTGATCATAGTTTTAGGTAAACATTTTAAGCAACATGGCAATTTCTGGCGCTCCTTAATAAGTAGCAAGGATGTTTGGGAAACAATGTGAGGTCGTGGAACCACTGTGTTGTGAAATACTTTAAAACACCTTAGCATTGACTTTACTGATCAATGATTGTTGGAATGACATCTAATTGGCAATATTGGACATTAGTTGTGACAAATAATATAGGTTACATGTGCATTAGTTCCCCATTTAATATTTGAGATTGATGTGTGGACTTGTTGGATGCAGAGTGCTTTGGATTAAAAGTTTTGGGGTGTTTAATCAAGAGGACAATAGTTTAAGGTTTGGGATTCTCTACAAATGTTTCAAGTCCATATACAACTCTTTTACGGTCATTCATGTACTTTAATTTCTATTACCATTTGTTTCCATTTGATATTTTAGCTTTCCTATGATTTTCAACTAAATGTAGTGCTCCCCACTTGTGTTTTCAACAACACATGAGATTTTGAACAATGACATCATTATTTGGATTGCAAATTGATTTAAACAAATGTTTTTGCATTCCCCACTTTTGAACAAGTTATACACTATATGATCACAACAATTTGACTCTTGAATTGCACTACAAGTGTATCAAGTAGATTTTCATTGCATGTGTTCCATATAATGCCATCAATTTATTATTGAAGTAAAGTTTTAATATTTCTCTTTATCTTTGAACTACATGCATGGTTATTGATGTTTTGCTTTCACACATTAACTATAGATCATTAGTGTTGGTGTCTAATGTAGGGTTTCATGCTCAAAATTGTATGAATCAATTGGACACATAACATAAATGACACAAATGTGCAGCAACATCCATTGATCACATGTTTGCAAGCATTGCTAATGGTTTTGAAATGTTAACCATTATTGGATAAGGATTAGTAATGGTTTGATATAAGGTGTACCTCCTTTGTAAGCACATATGGTGTTACATAACCACTAGCAAGTAACAAAACAAAACACTGACTTGGTGTATGAATTTTGATATGAATTTAATTGAATCATTTTGCACTATATAAATAAATTTATTATCTATTCTTTTTTGCTCTTGTAGGGCAACCATGCAAAAAGAAACAAAGCTTGAGAAGGCACAAAAGGATGTGCCTTTGGCAAATTGGCCACTAAGGGGCATTAAGAAACAAGATGCCATGTTTTTTGCAACTGTTAGGAAGTTGAATGCTTCTAGTTTTGATCTAAAGTATGAACTAGAGAATAAACATGTAATAGCAAAAGAATGTTGGTTTTTGTTTGGGGGATTTAAGAAATTCAAAATTAAGTCCCTTGGCTTGAAGTTGGAAGATAGGGTAGGTATGGAGGACATATACTAAAAGGTATTTGGGACAACATCTATCATGAATAACAAAAATGCATAGATGGATTGTGTGAGGTTTCATTGTCGAATCAAAGGGGATTAATATCAATTAAGCTAAAGCAGATGAATCAAAAACAAAGGAAAAGCATGTAGGGATGAGGTGAAGGGCAATGGGCTACTAGGGCCAATGAAAAGAGAACAAACAATAAACATCTCAAAAAGTGGTGAGAACATGATTCCCAATGGAAAGGTTAGGGTTTCACAATTGGCACCATAGAACCTAGAGTTGGAGGATGCTTCTTTTGCACCTAGCCTTGAGGATGACATGGGGCAATCATCTTATACAATGAGCAAGTGCCCTAGTGGAATGTTAGTTGAAGACATCCAAAAAGTTTCAGAGTTTTTGGATTTGAAGAAAGAGTTGTGTATTCTATGTAGGTCTAAGATCAAATCTTTGAAAGTGGATGAAAGCATTGCATCCAACAAGTTGTTGGGCAAAAAATATAACTTTCAAGATAGGAAGACAACAATGGAAGAAACATAAGCAAAAGTAGCAAAGGTTAATTAGTTATTAGCTAAAGCCCAATAGGAAGGCTTACTTACCATGGATCTGGTACATGCCACCAAACACCTTCCTTTTCCTTTTTTTCTACATGCGTCATTGCATTTAATCACAACTAATAACTTGTTGTAGAAGGTCTATGTGGAATTGGACATATTGTTGTACTGTCCTTATACTTTGTGGGAGTAGTTTGGACAAGTAGCGAAGGGTGTATTAATACAAGGAATGTGTTAGTAAAAAAAGTTTGTGGGATTGTTGAATATGTGTTAGGAGTAGAAAGTAGAATTCAAACAAATGACAAGACAATTGGAGGACAAGATCAAGCAATCTGCCATGGGGGAGGCAACATATAACTAAACATAGCTAGAGCACATTAAGTTGCAAAATGATGTTTCTGCAATTGATTTGGAGTTAGCAGACTTGGAATGGGAGGAAATGGCAATCTCCACACAATTGCTACAGATGAAAAAAGGTGGTGGGATGTCCATTTGGCCTAAGCCCATCCACCATCCCAATAGACCTTAGACAGATGATATTGGTATGATTATCATCAACAAATGTGGTTTTTGTAGGCAATGGTTCCACTGTGGTAACATTGCTACAACCTCTTGCTTACATACCTATTGTCTAACATGTCTAAGGGAGCACTTGAAGATAAACAATAGATCCAAGGTATGTAATAAGTGGCTACACCCTAATTGGTGGACTAGTTGGGGCTTTAGAGACCTTGATTAGGACTTAATTTGCCTAACACAACAAATGGGTTTTGAAGAATAGTAGGTTTGACTCTTAAACAAATTGAAAGAGACAACAAAGGTCAATGCGCATGATTTCCCCATTTAGTGTTTTATCTATGATAGTTAATTCCATGCATGTTTGTGAATTTACATGTGATAATTGTACCATTGAACTATAGTTTTGTATATGGCAAATTGTGACCTTTCATTACCCCGAATAGTGGTTTATACAAGTGAAAAATTGGAGACAAAACACATGTTGATTGGACTTAAATAAACTTTAAATGAACAAAAAAAATATTCACCATAATTGGCACAATGTCAAGCATTCCAATCAATAGCACCAATGATCCAACACATATTCCTTGTAATATACCACCATCATGCCCAATGTCATCCCTTAAGAGGGTTTCTCCAAGGTCTATTAGATTATCCATGATGAATGACAACATCAAGGTGTCTCTTAACAAGCCAATGGTCTAGAGCAAAGAAAATATGGTAGAAGGGAATGTTGAAAAGGCGTATGTCAATAGCCCAATTAAAAATCCCACCAAATGTTCCATTGTTGGGAAGGAGGTCTAGGCTCTTTCTATAGTAACTAAAAATAATCATGGTAATCTAATAACACATATACATCCAACTATTTTCTTTTCTAGTTTTCTTATGGGGTTGCAAGCTAGTTTCTTGAATGTTTAGGAAGTTTTAAGGACCTAATTGGATGGTTGTGAATGTGGTGGTGTAGAGCATGAAGATGCTTAATAACTAGGTGTTATCTAACATGACAATGTTTCAACCTCCACTCCTACAAAACAATCTAGCAAAGGAGACCTTCCAACATATTGTGTCCAAGGTAAATTACATGCATTCACCTGGGCAAGCTTGGATGTTGTTTGGTTGTATGACTTTGTGATTCAGGATCTTATATAAGCATGGGTAACACATGGCATTTAGGGTTTAAATTTATTTAGATTAATGACCACTTAGAATGAAATAGGGTTTAGAAACTGTAAGTGAAAAAAGAATTGACCAATATCACACTACATACAAAATTCCAATGATAGAACATATTACCTTTTCCAATGTATGGTTCTTTGATTCATTAACACATTCTAATATAATATTGTTGGTTTTCCACAAAATCACCCCCAAAAGGAGGCATTCCACTGGATGCATCCTTGGGGCATAACCCATCAAAACATGTACCTACTAAAGTACACTAGGGGACTCTAATCAAGGAAAAGGGTACTCCAAACAGGGAAAAAAACACACCACAAGTAAACAAGGGTATCTAGACCCATGAAAAGGTAACTATTACAAAAGAGGACAATGCAATGAAGGGGAAGGAACCCCAAGTAGTTAAAGGCAACACACAAAAGGAGTCAACACAAGAAGAAAAGGACAACCTTGCAAAGTAGAAGCCACCACTAATAAAGAAGGATAGCCCAACAAAAAACAAGACACCCCTAACACAACCATCCATTAAAAGAGATGGCATACAAAGGAAACAAAGACAGTGTAACCCTAGACCACAAAACAATTGAAGTGGCCCACAACACCCCATCAAAAGACTAAAAACAAGGGGTGAAGTGCAAGGCATTGAAGCAAAAACCCTTAATCAAACCTTTTGGGCCCATTAACATGCATGTAATTAAGAAGATGAAATTTTGGGATGATATTGTAAAGTCTATTAAACACTCTAATCATGGGCCTAATTATGAAGAATCAAACCCTCATGATGATCAGAGTCTAATGATAAATTAGATGGTAAGCCATTGTCCAAATATATGTAACTAAAGTAGCTGCAAAGGTGCAGGAATGGTCAAAGGATTCAACATCCCAACCTATAAGCACTCACATTAAAGGTCTAGAAACTTGTAGCAATAGTGGGAGAAATTAAGATGGTTCATTTATGCCCACTTTGACAATGTTAATTTTGAAGGCATTTACTTTTTTGTAGTTTGGCACTAGATCTATATGACAAAAGAAAACCATATTCAACTGACGTTCGTGTAGCCATACATCAAAATTTTTGTAGCGCCAACTTAAGTGGTGCTTACATTCCAAAATTGTACTCAGTTTGTGATTTGTTTTGTTGTAGTGTACATAAGGAACATGGGAATAAATTTTGGTGGGGGGCAATGGGGACACTGCTATAGGGCTTTCTTTATAAATTACAGTGGAATTGGATAAGCATGCATTTTCCTTAGCAATGGGATTGCCATTTTGTACCCCTTTCTATAAAAACATGACTTATTGTAATTATTGGAATCACATGTGATGTGGCAATTGGTAGGCATTAAAATCTAGTATGCAATTGATCAATGGGTATGCAATGTGGCGTGCACATATTTGTATCCTAGAATTTGTAGCAAACTCTTCCCTTAGAACTTCATGTATGTTTGGGCAACATCTTCATCAATCTTCATTGATTGTGGCCATTGTGACTATGTTATTAATATTCATTAGTTTAGGATAATGGTTTGAATAGTACCATAACCATGCACCCTTTAGTGATGGTTCTCCAAAATGAACCATGAACCTACCTAACATATTTGATTAAAAGGTCTAGAGTTCTTTCATCACCAAAATTTGCATTAATGAAGCCCAAATTGTGGGTAGATGGTCAATGTTGGATGAAATTTCATTTTGATTAAGAAAGTAATTGTTGGAAATTGACATCATTCTTCAAAGGCCTTCTTATGATTGGAAAGGAGGAGGCATTGTTGATAAACTCTGTGGAACATTGTTAGAAAAGGATTTTAATATTGCTAGAAGGACTTGACCATTATTTAAAATTACTTCAATCCTAAAAAACGACTAGGCCTCCAAGATTTGGGCTTGATGAGGAAGTACTTCAAGTGCTCGGACAAAGGATTTAAACACTATTGAGAAGCCTTGTGGAACATTATTGGAAAGTGATCTTTCAATACTACTAGCAAGACTTGACAATTACTTAAAATCACTTCAATCCTAAAAAGGGATTGGGCTTCCAAAACTTGGACTTGTTGAGGAAATATTTCAAGTGCTTGGACAAAGGATTTAAACACTACTGAAAAGCCTTATGGAACATTGTTGGAAAATGATCTTTCAAATATTGCTAGCAAGACTTGACCATTACTTAAAATCACTTTAGTTTTTAAAATGGACTGGGTTTCCAAGACTTGGACTTGCTAAGGAAGGATTTCAAATGTTTGGACAAAGCAACCAAGACTCCAATGTTTAAAGGGACTTGTAGTATTAAGGGACACAAATATATGTACATTGTTGGTTTTAAGTTTAAACCATTGACATTATTAATAGGAAGAGAAACAACAAATGTATTGTGGTAGGTTGACCTTAGGAGTCAATGCATGCT
Organism: Sphagnum tenellum; assembly: GCA_963921925.1. NCBI lineage: Eukaryota > Viridiplantae > Streptophyta > Sphagnopsida > Sphagnales > Sphagnaceae > Sphagnum > Sphagnum tenellum. The sequence goes on along the minus strand of OY998147.1, from coordinate 18,017,052 downwards.
TTTACATTCAACATGGGCCTTAGATCAAGGACATGAACTCTAGCCTTTACATAACAAATTGTTCAAACTTAGTTTACTAGACAAGTGCAAATGTTCTACATACCCAATGTTAACAATAAGACTTGCAATCAAATTATAGGCTTGGAAATAAAAACTCAAGTCAATGCACTATAATTGACAAAATCATGTTTTTCATATATGTGATCATGAGTTCTAGACTTCACAAATAAACATCCAACAAACTAATCATCATTTTGCATAAGCCTTAGGTCTTCAAGTGATTTTTCAATCAATTGAAGAGTTTCATTGGGCAATTCAAATGTTGAATAGTTTCCTTTGATAGTATGTGAAGTTGGGGGCATCACAAACTTTGATGCATGCATAATGTGAAAGTATACATAGGCAGGTTGCCCACTATCATTAAAATAATATGTCTTGCTTGTTGGCCAAATCAATTCATAATATCACCTAGGGATCATGCTATCTCCTTCATAGTATGTATTTTTGTAGGCATCGATAAAGGTTTTCGTCATAATGTGCTTTGGTTTGTCCCAAAGCAATAACCAAAATTGCTCTCCATTTGTGCTTTCACAAGGCACAACAATGTTGTCCCCAATGGGAACCTCGTTAGTAATAGCCTCTCCCATTGATCCATATTATATTTCTTCTTCCATTTTCAACATGGTTTGGTGTGCTTTAGGTCTATCAAACACATCAAGATAAACAAGTTACTATGGTGGAGCCATTGACTTTTGGTTACACTCTACCCCATTATTTGTGTTTTGACATACAACACAAAAACAATACAACTGTCAAAATCTGAAAAGTGTAGAATCTTGATTAGAAATGTTTTTTATCTAAGCACACAAAACAACCCCAAACGATGACTTTCAAAAAGCATGAAATTATAACAAACTATGCTACATCAATGACCATTGGGTTTGAAAAAAAAATGTTAAAGGAGACTTGGATGGACCTGATGCATCCCTTTACTTCCAACAACTGTTATGCATCCATGTGTGTGTGTCCTATCAACATTTTTTGGTAGAACTTCCCAAAATACCTTATGCACTATCCTTCATACATTTGGGTGAGCAACATGTAAAACCATTACATATGGCAAATGCATATCATAATCTGGAATGAGTATGGCCTACTTTGAAAGTCTACAAATATTACAAAAGGATTGGAAAGGAAAGTCACTTATAACAACTTACATGAGAAAATAACCAACAAAGGATTATAAAGGATGTAAAAAGGACTAGTAAAGGATTATAAAAGATGCAAAAAATAGCAAGGATTATAAATCATGCATAAAGGACCAGCAAGGATTATAAAGGATGCAAAAAAGAATAACAAGGATTACAAAGGATGCAAAAAGGACCAGCAAGGATTACAAAGGATGTAGAAAGGACCACCAAGGATTACAAAAGATGCAAAAAGGACCATTAAGGATTACAAAAGATGCAGAAAGGACCACCAAGGATTACAACCATCACTGCAAACCACATGTTGTTTTGGAAAATGACCTTTGGTCATCATGTAACCCCAATGTAGAATCAAAATGTGTTGAGTAAAAATATTGTCATGTGTTTTGTTGTCATTGATGTAGCAATGGACCTCCTTCAACATTAAAGAGCTTTGAGGATTTGCAACATCATATTTTTGATCGATTTTGTTGGTTATGTGGACCAAAATACTAATTTGCATGTTATACTAGTTGATATCTTGCACTTCATTTTGAGTTTTGAATGCGTAGTTTAAAAAATCAATGCATGAAATGCTTGTATCATTTAGGATGTCTTTCAATAAGGCCTTGAATTTGTATTCAACCAAATAAAGACTCATTAGTGTGATTATTGTTTTGTTTAAACAAAATAAATTATATGTTTATAAAACTTATTTTAAGTAATAACAATTGAATTATAAAGGAGTTCATAATAAGGTGATACAATCCCAATTCTTTAAGGGACTCAAATGTGAGTCCCAAACAGAAAACAGTGGAAGAGTAAGGAGTTGGGCACGTTCCTTGGCTTGTAGCACTTTGGAGGGGTAGAGGGGCGTGCTGGAGCTCCAGGATGGGATTAGGAAGAGTTGACAAGCTTCATTCACTCACACGGACCTGCACAAAACCAACGCAAGGTGGTTAGTGCATAGTTGGAGCACCTTTGGTGCTAGGATAAGCCATGGGCAACATGGACACACAAGACTCACCACGGCCCGGACTTGGGGGAAGCCACCACCTTCCCTTTTATAGTATACTCTACACCTCTCCACGGGGCTCACATCCAAATGGCTTTTTGTCCCAAGATTCCCGAGTTAAGACTCTCGCAACTTTGGGGCGCTATAACTTTGCGTGTAGACCGCCATCTGCACGCACGAAAATCGGGTCAATTCTCGACTTTTACTTTGACTCTCGACCTTTCTTTTGGCCATAACTTGTGTTTTAGATGTCCAAATGGGTAATGCGAACCCATTTTAGATATCTAAGTTTTAAAAGCTTTTCATTGTTATAAGTAACTCCTCAAGCCATTGAGTTTTGACCCCTGCAATTGCCTTCTGAAAATTCGGGAGTCCACTGGGACTCCAACTCCCAAAGTGGAACTCCCTTGGGGTGTGAGGGTTCATTCCCTCACACCTTCTCACACTCCCAAGAATATGTTGTGCAACTTCCGGCTTCCCTCTTGGCTCGCAACCTTACAAACCTTTGCTTTGGTCACGAGCCCAAGGCTAGGGTTGCGACATAAGGATTTGCAAAGGAAAAACAAAATAACCTTCAATTTAAATCCTACAAGGTCATCACTCAGGATTTGTAACATAAGGAGCAACAAAAGGATTTTTGAAGCAAATGCAAAGGACCTATGGTTCAAACATGTTAAGGTGATTAAATTAGGGTAAACATGATTAAGCTTGGTGAAATTATACTAAAATTGACTAAACCTAGTTAAACTTGGTTAACTTAAGCCAAATTCAACTATGAGGGTTAAGTTATGCCAAATTAAGTTAAAATATGGTAAAGTAAAATCATTTAAACTAAATTATTTTACTTAGGGCAAACTAACTAAACATGGTTAATCTAAGGTTAAAATAGATTAATTAAGATTCTTAGATTAAATTATAATAAATTAAACTACTTAAGCTAAATTAAGCTACACTAGGTTACATTAGGCACATGTTGCATATTAGAAAATTCTAATAAATGTTGGTGTGATGTGTTTGAATATGTGCAAATCCCATTCCACTTACATATTTTCATTCCTTGACCCATTTTTCAATAAATCCATCTTATTAAATAAGCATAGACTATCCACTTATTTAAGGTTGTCATAACTTGTCCAAAAAAAAAAAAACATAAGTCGGACCATGTTCACATCTATTAAGCCCAATATTTGTAGGGGTAATTATAGTTGTAGTTGTAATCATAATCAAGTAAAGTCATATTCGTAATCATATTTATAATCACGTAGTCATAGTTAGATGACAACAATTAAATGACATATTTCATTACATCCTAGTGATGACATTCTTCATTTTGCACATTAAAATTCTTTAAAATTCTTCATTTAGCACCTTGTCAAAACATTCTTGACCCGCAAATGTTTACCAGATTACACTGGTTGATCTATAAATTTTTAAAAAATTCTTGCTTCTTTGGGCTTCCATAACATTTTCGCACCAAGAATGTCATAACTATGCATTATATGACTACATTTGGATGTTAGTTGCAAATTGTCCTATTCATAAATGTTATGTTTGGTGTTGTGGTACCTTAGTCAAAGTTAAAACTAACCTTGAAAGAAGTTTTTGTTTAGTAGTAGCTTGTTTTGAAAACTTGAATTTCTTAAAAGTAGTATAGAAGCAATTGGATTTGAAAGCATTATTTCCATGATTATTTCTTTATCAAAGGGAAAACTTTAGCTGTGCTAAAATAATTGTAGAATTGTTTTTTCTAGCCTTTTTAATCTTTTTCACCAAACACATTTTAGACCATTTTCTACAATCTTATTTTATTACAATAATGCATTTCTTGTTTTTTTTTGCCATTCGTGATAACGATGCTACCACATTATAGTTTTCAATTTTTTTCTTTCCATGATTTGCACATCCCTTGCTCTTCCCTTTGGACAAGGGCACCTATGTCATTTTCTACCATATCCCATTAGCACATTTTGAATGCCCATAACATTGAAGCAACAACGTTGGATATTAGCCTTGCAAAATTGAGACAATGCAAAGAGATTCATTTTAAGAAACATTTGTCAAACAAAAAAAAATCATGTCAAGAAGGGCTATGTTGTAGTCACATGAATCTTGGTAATGGATTTCAATGCATGCCAAACCCTATTTCTTGTAATCTCATGAAATTTGTTTTTGATGTCATTTTACATGATGATTACAAAAATGAAGTCATCCAAATTTTATGAATATCATCCATTAAAAAAGTCCCCCACCTAGAACATTCTTTCATACATTTTAAACTTAAAAAAACAAAAATCCAACAAAAAAAGCTCCATTAGGGACTTATGGAAAAATGGTTAAAATATGATGACTCAAAAGTTCATAACTAATTGTTGGGTAAGGATTTTTTAACAAGGTTTTTTGAAATGTCATAACTGTCCATTTGCAATTATATCAAAAGCAATTTTTGTATCTTTTTGGTGTACCTTTGCGACATAAATTTATTATGGAAATATTTAACATCAAGTTGACAATCTAAAACCATTTGAAAAAGTGCCATATTAATGATTTCACTAAATGTTCATTGAATTTTTATAAATTACACCCTGTAAAAAACTACAATGTAACACAAAAAGTGATCCACCCTAGCTTGAGTCCACCCCCTTTTTTGTGGATATTACCACAAAAGTTTAAAAAAACACATTCAGAGACTACCATTTCCTTATAATATTGTATTCATGAATCCATCCCCTTGTAATGGCAACAAATGATTGAATAATCTTTGGAACATTTTATTTTTAATTTAAATGGTATTAAATGTTTTACTATTGTAATGACATAAAAAGGGAAAGAAAATTGTTGCAAAGGAGGTCATGGACAATTTTTGCACATGGTGTGGAAACAACTATTTCAGGTTGTTTTTTATTTTTTTTTTCCTCTTATTTGTTTCATTTTTGGCATTTTTGTTGTTTTGCAAGTTGTAGGTTGCAACTTGTTGTTCATGTATGTGGGGGTGGATTAAATGTTGTAGAAATTGTTGAATCACTATTGTTTGAGTGGGACACTGGGTTTCTATTTCATGAAGTTTTTGATTCATTTGACGTCATTTACTCACAATATTGGCTTCAAGAGGAAGGTGAGGTATCTTTTTCAAATACCTTGAAAATATGAAGCAACATTGTTTAGGTTATGGCATGGCTTTTACAAGGGAACTAGGTGGTTTGCAACTCTTTTTTAATTAGATCTTATTTGTAGCAAAGCTTTTTCAAAATGATAATGAAAAGTCAAGGCAAGGTTGCCATGGGTGAAAGCACATTAAGGTGAAGTTTTTTTGACATATGTGGAGTCCATACTAGTGTTAAAATGAAAGGTCATTTTACATTGTAACATAATAAATTATCTTGCACAAGTCATATAGCTTGAGGCTAAACATTTTTTTTTACTTCTAGACTTTATCAATTATAGATAATTGTATAAAAAATTTGCATTTAAAAAATGAAAAGTTGAATCATTAATTCAAATGAATAAAAGACTTTATAAAAAAATTCCATATTTCATTATATATTTCAATTTACAATTTTCAAAATCTTTCAAAATTGTTTTTCTTTGTATCAATGGCTCGCAGTACTTTTCATGTAAAAACAAAAGACTTGACTAAACCTTTTAGTAGATATAATGAGTTCATAATCATATGATATGGATTTGTGGTGTTGAGTTTTTGGCATTTCAAAAGACCAATATATTATGGTAACTCAAAATCTATTTATGAAATCCATACAATGTGATCATATCACATGTAATATTAAATTTTTGAGTCCTTTTCACATATTATTTCTTTATATTTTGTTCCATGACCCATGATTGATAATCCAACAAGTTGTGACAGAATTATGTACTCCATTTTAATGTGCTTTCACCCCATGAAACTTACCCTTGATTTGAACCCTCTCACTATGCTATTGTGCATCATTTCAAGCTCTAGATTGTTATGTTAGAACTTGCTTGAATATCTATTGAGTTAGGCAATGCCCTTGTTTTGAATAGTGTGAAGAATGAACATTGTTTTCAAACTTGAAATTCTTGAAAATCTAGCCTTTGTAATAGATTGGGTCCCCATCTCCCCATGGATGTGAGGATGTATTGACAATGTTTCTTCACATATGTTAGTTCCCTTAGAAAGTAAGGGTTGAATCTTGAAAAAATTAGAGCAAGTGCTATTGTGATGTTTAGCTTTTGTATCCTTGAAATTTTTAGTTAAGGTTTTGTTCCTTGAATCCTTAAGTTTTAATGATGTTAAAGCTTGTTTTGTGATTGAGTTGGAAATTTAACCCCGTAACATATGGTTGTCATCATGATGTTGATGAGCTCTATGGATATTTGCAACTTGCCATATGTATAATGAATGATGATCATGGCATCAGGAGTCAGATTTTTGCTTCAGGGCCCACTGCACAGTGCGCATAGTCTAGACTCTAGACTTGTACAGATTCATATGGCATCATGCTTCAGGGCAAACTGTTCAGTGGCCGCAGTCCAGATCTATATGGCATCAGAGGTCCAGACTTTTGATTGAGAACCCACAGTCGAGACTTAAAATTCCAGACTTGAACATCCATCGTTCAACTCCAGTCACCCGTGTCCACAATTCTAAACCCATATCCATGTGAGTGCAAAAGAATGACTAGATCCAACACTAGACTGCTGGCTTCTGCAATGACCTGTGCAATGTGGATAACAATCACAACATCACTTGACACGTATTACTTGTCGCCCTTCTAACTTTATTGCAGGAGATAAATACTTGGTGAATTTGCAACCTGCCACTTCTCACACTCTCCACCATACAGTGTCAGAACTTCAGATTACGTAGAGTAGAAAACGTAATCTCAAACTGAATCACACCCTAAGGAGCTTGTTTTGCATGATCAAATGCTTTCCCAAACTTGAGAAAAACTTGGTTGGTACTCAAAGCCTTTTTTTCTTGGTGCCAAATTTCGCTCACATGTCAAGAAAAAAAGGGTTGCGTATGCCCCTTTTTGTAGGAAAACAATCACCAAATTTCAGGAAAAAAAATCTTAAATTGGTTGTCACATTTTGATTTGGATTTTATTTTGGGAGCATTATTATAGGCAGTTTTTAATATTTTGGCTATGTTCCAGAAACCTATCACCTAAATAATTTTAAATTCTTCTTGAGATGCTTGTAATTGATGCAACATCAGAAAATTGAAAAAAGAAAAACACTGGTACTCAAACAACTCTCACAATCCCTAATAGTTTATATATTTTTGCACCGATGTTTGTTTTTTGGGTACTCTTTGACACATTTAGTCCCTCTTATTGCTTGGATAGGTAAGGTTTGAAGTCCATGCCTAGTCTAGGAAAAGGCACTAATCAAAACTACCTGTAAGCAAAAAAAGAAAAAAAAGGGTCCAATTGTCCGATTGTTCAAATTTCCTGGTTTAGTAGTATACAAAGGAAACCTTGGGCGAAAGGAAGGCAGCACACAAAAGCCTATATTCAGGCTGAAGTTTTTGCATCGTACACCTAGTACAGGAAGGTTCTGAAAATGGGGTCCCCACTCAAGTGAGCAGGATTCATGTGATCTGACTTCTTCAACATGTTTTCAACACACGCTTTCTCCAAAGACCCAAGAGTTTTACTCATATTCCTTACAATCACATTGGGTTCTTTCTCCAAAAGCTTTCATTGTATTCCCCACAATCACATGGGTCTTGACCCCTCTCCCCAAGTTTGTATGTGTTCTTTGTTGGGCATACAGTACCTGAGCCACGCTTGAGTGCTTGTTGTAACTAGTATTTAATTTTTTTCTAGCCTGTTTTGTGCCCGGCATCTAGTCCGACAAATTGACCTACATCCGGGCATTTCCATAGTTGCAAGTAGTGCCCTGCCTCACAACTTTATACTCACATGAAGCTTCTCAGGATCAAAATAAGGAGGCTTTTAAAACTGTATGAAAGGTTTCAAGGAAAGTTGTAAATTGGACTGTTTCCTCAACAAATGTTTATATCACCATTAGGTGGTTACATTTCATAACTACCATAGTAACTTAGCAGGTTCAGCACCAAATAATTATGAGAAAAAAGAATTCAGGACTTTTGAGAAATTGATCATCTGCTTTTAGAGCTACAGATCTTTAAATTGCAGACATCAAATTGAACCCCAAATTCCATCATACCATGTCATCAAAAGCCAAAATCATGAACAGGGGAGCATCACTTACACTTTTTCTCAAAAAGACATTGGATCAAATTAAAGGTGTGTGTGTTTTTGAGAGGCCTTTGGAGCTAAATTTTACAAATAAGGCACCTAGATATTAGAAAGTAAATTAGATGCCCAAAAACTCTTGGAAATATTTCATAACATGGAAAAATCATTGTAGAAGTATAATTAATGATGTATTTTCATTTAGAAATGAATTTAAATATATAAATGACCAAAGTTACCATATTTACAAATAAACAAGGATAACTATTAGCATTCATCCTCTTCACAATTAGGGTATCAAAATAATACCCTTGGACCCCAAGAGGTACCAATGCAAGGAAATACAGAAGAGTAAGCCCCACGGAGACCATGCACACCCAAAATTCCATGAGTCCAAAAGCAAACCCTTAAAAAAATGTATTCACAAGTTGGAAGGTACTTCTGGGAAAACAATTTGTAATTTCATTCTCATTTCACTATATAATATTTTAATATGAATGCTGCCACTGTGCAGGTAGTTGACTGAACACGCGTGTTCAAAGATAGTCAGATTGACCAACTTTATGATTCTCCACCATGCCGAAACTCTAGGGTTTAGATTCTTGGTTCAGATCTAAACTCTTGGTTTAGCTCTCTAAACATCTTAGCTCTCTTGCAAGCATTTCAATATATATAATTAAGCCACTTAAACTCTGTGTTATATCTAATTTACTGAGCTCTTCCTCTGTGTGTATTTTCCACCATTCCAGAAACTCTTGGGTTTAGATCTTGGTTCAGATATAACCTCTTGCTTTAGCTCTCCAAACAACCTGCCAATCGTCCGGTTTAGTGTGTAATTAAGCCACTTAATCTCTGTTTTATAGTTTTAATGAACTCTCCCTGTTTGTGTTCTCCACCATGGCAAAACTCTTTGGGTTTAGATCTAAACTCTCGGTTTAACTTAGCTCTCTAAACGACTTGCTATTCAAGCCTTCCAGTGTGTAATTAAGCCACTTAATCTCTGTTTTAAAGCTAATTAATGGACTCTTTCTCTGTGCCCTAATAATTAGGGTTTAGACTTGACCCCCAGCTTGACCCAGCTTGTGCCGGATCGACCTCCTCTTCACCCCTCTCCTCGCACAGATCATTGTGGGATGCTATATATATCGGGACAGCTCTTCACGTTTCTCTACAACCGAAATTCTTAATTTTGATTGCCGAGGATCAACTGGTCAAGATCTAGTGCACTAGAATCTTTGTAAACACAATTGGCTCTCCTGCAAGCATAATTTGCAAAACTGAACGATCTGTGATCAAAGTCTAAGTCGTGCAGGTTCTCAGTTTTGTCAAGAGCTGAGGTTTCTCAGGATTTTCTGAAACTTGTGGGAAGTTTGGTTTTGTACATGAATATCGCGTTCTTACTGTTGTGTATATCTTGCGTATAATTTTTTTCTCGGTTACAGTTGGTTTTTAAGAGTTTTTGGAAATGGGTTTACAATGTCTGAGCAATTAGCTGTTCAGAGGATTTTGCGAAAAACCATCTACTCTTGCAAGGCGCAGGTGTTTGATCCAATTCTGTGTTTCTTTCGTTTTTTCCCTCTCTTCTGATTCATTGCTTGGGAGAATATAAAATACTAGGCGCGAGTTTTCCGAATTCTTCAATCAACGAGTTTGCGAACGGTCTAGTACTGTGACGAATTGGAGATTGCAGCCCGGAAAACTCATACAATTGAACTAGGAGAGAACCCACAACTGAAGGCAGGAAAAGTGTAGGAACTGCAGACCCTGGCGTCGACAGAGGCGAAAGATCGAAGCTCAAATGATAGGGAAGCTAGGGAGAGGATCAATAAGCTCTAGACTGCCGTCGCCAACGAGTGTGTTGCAAGAGGAAGCTGGGATGGCCAGCTCGGAGGGTCAGTCAGAACCCGGCGCTCATCACCAAGTACGCCATGGATCACCATCGCGGGGCAATGGCAGCTGGTCGACACGTGAGTCCGTGGAAGCTGGAATTATCTTCGGACTCGCGGACAGCAAGCTTCTAAAAGAATCTCTAGAACTAGAACTGCGCTTCAGGGAGGTGCCAAGCTCGTCAGCGGCACCGATCATGATCACCTCCGCCACGGATGATCAGGTGCGGCCAGCTGGTAATTCCGCTGGCGGCATGAATCTATACCCGGATGATCCACACTGCACGTCCTTATATGCAAATCTATTGGCGCAGGATCAGCAGCCCGGCCTTTTGGTGAATGGCAGGAGCAAAGCGATTTCCAAGCGTCGTCCGCGTGCTTCACGACGGGTGCCAACCACGGTGCTCGAAGCAAGCTGTACAGACTTCCGCGGTATGGTGCAGAAGCTTACGGGAATCGCTGTAGCACCAGCTTCGGCGCTCCAGAAGTCTGCTGGCGCGCCTGATCCGCTCGCGGATGCTCACATCGTGCGACCGCAGCCAAAGCGCGCCAACGTAGAAACAGTTACGTCGTCCTCAGAGCAGACTAGCGACCAGTCCGGCTTAGTTGTCCAGCAAGCTCCAACTCAGAGTAGTCTTCAGATCAGTCAAGAGGCTCAAGCTCCACAAGTTCCGGATCTGTCGAATTTCGCCCGCCAAAGCTGCAACCAGCTCGCGGGGGACGACAGTACCCGTACTACTGTGACTGGGAATAATTTCTTGGGATACAACAACAACGGGGTCGATATCATGGCAACTCTCTACGGAGCTTGGGCGCGCTCAACTGGTAACATCAGATCCCCAACAGCTGCAGCTGGAGAATTACCCATGAAAACCTCCTCGCCCGCTGCAAGCGTGTCCGCGTTTACGGATTCGGCAGCGGCAGCTGATCATCCCGCTCGTAAAGAATTCTGCACCATGCCATTTCTGGCGGAACTGGGAAGTCTAACTAATAACAATTATCACTCAAACGTAACTAGATCAGTCCCCAAGTTGGACAGCGATCCTGCTGACCTGCTTGCAAGCTTCGATTCTGCAGCTTCCAGGTATAATTCAAGCACAACCAATCTGTTTTCCGAAAGCAAGCGAGGCGTCGATTTCATGACTAGCTCTACTAGCCGGGACAGTAATAATTCCCCCGGCACAGCTAAGATTACAAATGCGGAATATGCATTAGCTCGGCTCAAAGGAACTATTAATCCTGCAGCTCAAGAACAACAACCTCGGCAGCAGCAGAACCAGCAGGTGATCTCGAAGTCGTTCAGCCAGTCTCTGCAGGATATAAGCTATCGGTTCCAATATGATCAGGTTACAGGTATGCGCGTTGTGTGATTCGTAACGACCAGCTTCCTGAATCCTGATGAAGTTTTACAAATTGGCGCCTTAGATTCTAATCACCAGGTTAATCTAGCAGCTTAACCCTCAGATGCTACAGAGCCTAGGACTTCATGATTTTTGCCAAAATCAGACCATTCCCCAACCTGATTCCAGATCAACAAGCTGTTGATCCAATGCTAAATACCCAATACCCACCAGCAAGTTTTTTACAGATCTTCTGCATACCAGTGTTGGTCTGGTATCATTTTTTGACATACCTTCCAGTATGATGCTCCTAGTTTGGGGGAGGTTATCCCCCCCCCCCCCCCATTTCATACCAGAGGCTGGTCCTGGTATTGGGTTGAGAAGTTTTGGGTGGAAAACTAGATCATGAGTGCAATTTCTTATCATCAAACCAAAGTACAGATGTGAAAATCAATCACAGTTTTCTTCTTTGCAACCTTAATATATTAGAGCCTAGGGACCTGTGCATGGTTTAGATGATCACAGCAGGGCAGGTATTGATGCTGAAGGCATGTATTGTACATATGCCAACATGTATCTTCCCAGTTTTTCAGTGGCAGAGCCTGGAGCTCAATCGGCCTTGTTTACAGCTCATAATTATCAAAGTCTCTTTGTTTCCTGGGAGTTGAGTACACTACCATTCTCAAGACTCTCTATTGCCTTTAGAATTTAGTTGAGGTCTTTGTATATACACAAAGTTTGCCAAATAAAAATTAGTGTATTTGGACAGCATGTGTTACACAAAATTTAACTTCTGAGAAATCAGAGGGCATTCTGTTTTACTGAGGTATCTCTTGGATTTCAGTGCCATCTTTCATTTTTGGGAGGTGTCTTCCATTTTTTCACAAAATTTCACAGGCCTTTACATGGTCGAAGGCATTACTAGAAGCAGATCTGTCTCAGCTACAGCCTTAACCGTCAGACAGGCCCAATATGGGCTGCTTTTAAGTGTAAATTCACTGTACTGACCTTTAGGGGTTAAAGGAAGTGGCCCCTTCTTCTGGTAGCGCCCTTGACCTTGGGCCTCACCCTACAGAACTCCTCCATGAACAATCAATCGACTTCTAATGTACATAAACTACTATACTTCCTTATGATAATAGACGGATTTTGTCAAAATATTTTTATTAAATTTCCAAGAATTTGGGTCAGATAGGCCCAAATTAATTGAATATCTCCTAATTTTTACAATCAAGAATAAGTACACAAGAACTTGGCTAAATTTTTTAATTCATTGTGATAAGTGATAACCTAATGATGTGGACTGCTTGTTATATTACATTATAGTTTCAGCTTTCACATTCTTTCCTCATTTTGTTTCTTTGAGTGTTTTGCACATGTCTTTGGCGTGCTGCACAACCGTTTTCAGTTTTATTGCAAAGTGAAATCCTCTCAAACTTGCGGATTGATGATCACATGCCATTTTCTATTCAATGGTTGCTTGCCAGAAGTCTGAAATAAAATGGGTCACCCAATTGTGGATCGAGTAGATAATTTTAGTCGGTTTTTTCTTTTCTTGGGGATGTGATCAGGCTGGTCTAGAAAACATGATCAATTTCTAGGGTACATAAACTACCAGACCTACTTCTTCTAATCCTTAAGTTTTGTCAAAATATTTAATGATTTCAAAAATGACTCGACAGGACCAATTTGAATATTTCAAGTTTTTCACACTAGAAAACAAATACGCAAGAGCTCCCTTGTATTTTTGAATTCAGTGAGAACAACCTAGTTTATGAACTGCTTCCTGTATTACACAGGTGCAGGATTCAACTGTTCGAAAATTTGACAATGTGACATAAAAATCTCATTTTGACTGGCTTGTCTTCCTGCTGAGCATCACTCCTAGGTCGCAGGTATTGTAGGGAGCATGCAGGTATACTCTCCTCTGCGAGGCTTCTCGTTTTGTGCTTTGTATGATTTTGCATAGAATCACACGACTCATGTTCTGGTGTCCTTCTTATAAAAATATTGAGTAGAGAAGTAGGATCTAGTTATTGCCATAAGCCTCCTTATTCACATCCTTCAGTACCGTAGTACCATAGCTTGCGATTGACTCCAAGTTAGCACATAATTGGGGTATTATTGTTGAATATGAGACCTTCAAGGTAGGACCCTTGTGCACTTTGCAGCAAACCTGATCTTGAGATCGTAGATTTTTTAATTATTTTTACCTTCTTTCCCTAATTAGTCATTCAGCTGACCATCCTTTGGCTGCATGTCACTGTGACTGCCCCAACAAATTTGAAAGCGTTGAAAATAGACCTCCCTTACACGCAACCAGCCACGCCGGACTCTATGCTAAATTACGTTACAAAAATTACTTGAACCGAGAAAAAAAATTTCCACAAGTAATCATTTGCAGATTTGAATACTACGAAATTACAGACCTCAATCTGAAGCTTCTACTTTTGCCATCTTTTTTTCTTCACCAGCTTGCTTCCTTCTCCATCTTGCAGGACACAAATATGAGGATGAGGTACGGGGGGCGTCATCAGCAAGTGGGAATTGCAACAAGTTTTGCGGCCCCCGAGAATGTAGCTGGTCAAACGGGTGTTGTCGTCCAGCTCCCAAGCTAAGATTTCGGCTAACGTCCCGGGTCTGAAGAAATCTGAAAGTCGTTAACTAGAAAAGGAGCTTATCTTCAGTTGGGCGATGACAATAGCTAAAGTGCATGTGATGCCATGAATCCGGCTTTTTCTGGCTGACAATTGCAGCTTCGTATTTTTAGTATGTCGGACAACGGCGCTGCACGAAATGAATGTTTTTGGTTGGTCTTTTTCTGAACCTTTCGCTGTTGTCGCTAGAAGTAGGTAGCAGGCAGTCTTGAGAACTTATATTCTTGAACATGCTCAAGAGCACTCAGTAAGTGCACATGTGGTACATTTTTTTTTCCATTTCTTCTTTGTTCCCAACATGTTCCGTTCAAGTTCCCTAGGTTCCCAATACGTACCCGAAGTGTGTTCCCTGTAGCGCCTCGATTTGATCCATGTATTTTGCCCAAAGTCCTCCCCTTCTCACCTAAATAGGTGGGCCAAAAGGGAGAAGCACTCCCTCTTTCCAAAAAAAATCTATTTTGGGGAGCCTTGATAGTTTTACCTTTTTCTTGTGATGGGCCAATCAAATTGAATCTTTGGAAAATAAACAAAATTGGAATTGTGGGGGCACCCCCAACTAATTAATATGAAACAGAATAAAACCCCTCAATGTAACTTTGAGAAATGAATGTTTTGTGCATTACTCAAGATCCTGCACACATGAATATCGTAGTACCTTGGCAGGTTTGGCACAAATTACACTATTTCTACAATTGCTGAAATTTTCATCAATTAAGTTTCTCCCAAAAAAATACCGGGTCACGTTTTTTTAAGGAAATTGAAGAATTTTTTGGAATATATTATTTTTCGAAAAGGAATAATATTCAAATTTAATTAATTATCCAGCAGACATACTGAAGCAGCCATTATACTATGTACATATGGTTGATACTCTTGAGAAATGCATATTTTGAGCATCCTCAAGATTGCCATTATGAATCCACAACGTGTAATCTTGCGAATGCATACTTTATAATTGTACTTAACACCACCCATTTGATACACACCTTAGGAATTCTTGAGAATGGATATTTTGAGTAGGGGAAAGCCCTTGGAGTGGAGTGTTCCCCAAGTAAGTGCTCAGCCAAAGCACTTATTTCATTTCAGGAACACGCTGCTCCACTGGTGTTGCTCAACATAAAGCACCAGCAACATTTTTTCCTCATGATAGCATACATTCCCAATGGTTATCACAGGAAAAATGATTAAAAGAAATGGGGCATTTCCAAAAACAAAGAGCCTGCCCCCTTTGTGAAGCAAATTCTTTTGCTTCACATATGCCCTCCAGATATGTTAGAAAATTTTGGCCAGCGCATTACATACATGAACACCAGTGTTTTTTTTTTTGGCGAAATTTCGCACGCTGGCGAGGGGAAAAAAAAACTCTGGGGAATCCAACAAAGGGCTCTTTGGGAATTTTTAAAAAAGGAAATCGTCATATCTTGAGAAAAAGAACTAGAGGTCGCCAGATTTACACAGTGTGTTTCAATAGGTCGTTAGAACCAGGCAGGATTCCAAAAAAAGATCTCCTTGTCCACCATGACAGTCGCCATTTAATGCTAATTAATGCTGAAGATCCTAGCCAGTGCTCTGACTCAAAATATCCATTCTCAAGAATATCCATAAACATATTTTTATATTAAAATTTGCAAAATAGCGTGAAACCTCTAGATTTGCAGTGTTCTTTATCGTGGCGAATTTTTTCCATTTTTCTATTAATATGGACCAAAAATATCAACAAAAGATTTTTGTGAAAACAAATGACCAACATTCTCCAGATTTCGAAAAACAAATTTAAACAAGGGGTGTGTCACACCGTGGCCGTGCCATTTGCATTAAAAAGTATCTAAAGGCAAAAGAAGAATTATGAAAACTCAAATATTTAAAAATACAATCTTCAAAAAATCCTCTAAAAGAAACCAAAATCCTTCAAAATGTTATAACTCTATAACTAATCTCAAGTTTCAACTCGAGACAAAATATCATCTTTCAAAAATCCTCATATTAAAATAGACTTATTACCTAGGGGCCAAAATCCCTTAAGCTACTATACTCTATAATGAATCTAAACACAATATCCTTGCCTAGGAAGGCAAGGCTAAAAATTCCCCAGTTTTCTAACTGAGGATCTTGAAGGTAGCCACAACATAAAACGATTTTGAAAAAAATCTACTGTGAGATCTGGTCTGTTTAACTAAAGGTGGCCAATTTTTGTTATTAATAATGGCCGCTCTGGCAACATTGAAAAAGTCAAAAATTTAAAAAAACCACCGCCCTAGTGTGCATTAAACATATGGAAGATAAGTACTCTGACACAAAGAATACGGAATTTATTGAATTAGATTGATGGATGATAATGATAGGCCCAAGTGAAGAGGCTTAAGTAGCCTTTCAATTTGTTTAGTGTGCATTTGTATGTTTATGAGTAGGGATGCTAACCACTAAATTAATTTAGTATAAAGAGTGTCTTCATTGTTGAAACTCTATCAATCAAATAAAAACCAAAGCACCCAAAAAAAAAACAGTGAAATACAAGGAACAAAATGGAAAGACCCCATGTCCAGGAAGACATAAGAACCACCTAAGAGGCCAAACCACAAGTGGAAACTGGAGATGCACTAACAAGCTTGTAAAACTTCTTGAGACTCTGAATGAGTATATATATCTGTTGATTAAACAAAATCCAAGTCTTGGATTGGCTGCGTCTCCTTAAAGATTAGTTTATAACCAGGGATATGCCCCTGACTATGTCACCAATTACATGTAGCTAGTACGACACATACCTATTTGTTTTCAAGGAGCTGAAATTGATGTTCTTGTTGTAGACTTTATGTGTTGCTCCCCCGTCTATACATTTGTGATATTATTTTTTTGAGTTGTTGTACCAGTTATGACTCCGCTTGAGTATGAGCACAGTCCTTTTGGTTGGAAGTATCTGGGTGGGTCTAAACACTTTCTGTATTCAGGATATGTACATATCTGTTGATTACACTTCAAAACATGTAAGACTCTACAATTCCACAAGACTGAAAGTGTTTAGGACATACCATTCTCAGTTGACCAGAAACGTATCTTGACTTCCAATACTTCTGGATCTGCCTCCTCTATTGTCATTTCAGATACCTTATCTATTTTAGGTAGCTGAAAGTTGACTTCCAGTTAACCTTAAATTAGTGATCAGCTTTTAAGATTTGTTGACTCCAAACCATGTCCTTCTTGTTCATGTTTTCTTCCTCTTGTTTCATTGGTCCCCCAACATCTCTCCCCCACCGCTTTTTGCTTTAAATAATGTCTTGCAGGTTCACATAAATGGGTTTTGTAAGATTTGGCATTTAAAAGGAAACAGATGAAGATGATGATAATGATGGTACCAATGGGAGATGAGTAATCTGAAGTGGGGTATGGGGGAGATGGGAAAAATTGAAACAGAGAGAAAAGACAACCTTATAAGTTGTATGGAAAGGTGACAGATGTACTGGGGGAGGAGGCGGGCAAGATCCAGCATTAGGATGTGCTTGTTGCACAAGAAAGTGTGCCGTATCTACAGACCAGCTTGTGAATCAAATTGTTTCTGAAGCTTTTTGTGTCATGTGAGGAAATCAGAATGTGGACTGTGTCTACAACACAAGAAAGTGCAATGCCTGCCAATGGTGTATCTATCTGTGTCTCTCCTCACAGCCTTCTAGATTTTCTTCCTTCAGAACAAAACAAGTGTACAGCTTATAGACCTCGTCTTTCTTTTTCCAAGAACACCAATTGCAAACATCAGCAAGAAAAAACAAAGTGCATAAGTATCTGTGAGAACCCTGTCTGTAAATAACTGTTACACATTGACTGTTAGTTCAGTTGAGCTAACCGCAAAAAAACAGAATCAGATCACCAAATCCAGCAAGCCCATTGGCCTGCAACAAAAATTTGCAAACCTACACACAACCCTATTACACATTTAACTATTAGTTCACTCAAGATATATATATTTTTAAAATTCAGAGCACCAAATTCAACAATTTCATTGACCATAACATTATTATCACACCTACACACAAGCCTATTGAACACCCTTTATACATATTAGTGCACTAATACTACAACCCTTGTCTGTATACAGACAGGGTTAAAAACAAAGATTCCTAGTAAGGGTTGGCGGTTTACAAATAAAAGATTGTGGACTATTTTAAGGTGCGAAAAGGATCAGTAATTGTAGGCTAGGCAACAATTTGTCAGCACCATGGCATCACTAGCTTAAAAAATTATCAATCTAACTTAGAACATGTGCAATATAGTACTGCTAATGAGATGGATTGGCCTGAAACCAAAGAGATGTAACTTATTCAGGTTCTCACTTTTCACTGTGCAGTAGAAAGTCAGTCACATTATCATGTCTTATCTCACCTGTCTATCAAGCTAGGCGCTTTACACCCTAACATTTATTAATAATTTGAGATTTTTTATTAAGCAAATGGATTTGAAATCTAGTCTATGAAGGAAGGAAGGTTGTTTGTTTTGTTTTCATGTTCAGATCTCCCAAACCACAGAGTCTCTTATTGTGCTCTTATACTGTTGGAAGTCCTTAGATGAGTAAGGGTGCATCAAGTTCGTTTTGTAATGTTTCAACTTCTAGGGGAAAAAGTTACCGAATACTTTTTGCACTGAAAATTCATTTAAGTCAAAAAGTAAAAATTATAAAAGAATTTGGGCAAGTTCTTGATATTGTTCAAAAGCCCTTTAAATGATGAGTAGGATTTAATGAAGATGATTTGGAAATTTTAGACCTAAGGTGCAGGAGATATTGAATTTTGAGTAATTGTTTTCATTGAATTTTAAATTTTATATTTTAAATGATTCAGAAGGAAAAATTAGTTGGGGAACCAGTTCACACTTAGACCAACAGCACATGTTACACTAGTTTCAGTAAAAATAGGCATTTAGGTTTTCTTCCTGTCAAATTAAGCTAATTAACTCATGGGACTTGGAGCTTTTGGGATGCACATATACTTAAGCTTTGGCATCAATGTTAGGGAGGGTGTGAGTAATACCTTTCAAGCATTAGTGTGTTGTCCAGTATGGTGTCCAGTCTTCCTTCTATTTTGTTTAAGTTTGAAGAATTGTGCCGTATATATATATACATATATATAAATATATATATGTTTGATAGTTACAGTTTGATGTGAAAACCCTAAACCCTCTGCCAATGTTTTCCTGGGGTAAATTTTATGATGTTGCCAAAGTGGTGATCATCCATATGAAGATTTAGCCAAATTTGGCTACAAATAAGAAATGAGATTAGTATGATATGTCACTTGCTCTTGACATTCACACCATAATGTTGACATGAAATTTGCATACCAATAGTGACCCAGAAATCCCATTCATGACACATTTTCCCATGTGGCATCCACAGATGTTTGGGCTTCATGTTCAAGGTAATATGACACCTGCCCATCCTCATTGATAGGCAGACACATCCATTGGTAGAGATGGTTTGAAGTTTGAACAATCAATCCAAATGGGGTGTCTTGTTGTGAAAAATTTACATAAAACTTGGTCCATCCTCGTGATTATCATGGAATATTGGAAACTACCTATCCAACTATTTAAGATTAAGTAACTTTTTTTTTGGTGGGTTATTATCTGTTTTCTTTTCTCCTTTGGATGAAAATATTGCACCTAGGACCCATTGCTGTTTAAAAACTTGTTTCTGATGACTTAGGTGCTAGGTACCACCTTGGGTGAAAACCCCAAAATTCATTTGAATTGCTTCTAAACATGACAAAAATCCCATGATTAGACTAAATCAAGGTCTCTGAGTCCAAATCTAACATTTAGGGGCTTAATATGGCCACTGAGTAGCTTTCCTCTAAAAGGTGAAAACTACAAGCATGGACCAGTTCAAATGCTCAAAAGAGATGAAAGCCCACCCTATCACTAATTTTATTCATATTTTATATGTTTTCCAGCTTAGTTGTTAAATGAAACCAAAAAAATATTTAATGAAGGAATGGCTGAAGTTAGAAGCTAGGGGTCGCTTCTAGGGCCCATCGACCTTACACTGCCCTCCCTTCGGACACCAAAATACATTTCAATATGGGATCAAGTTGCGGCCAAGAAGTCACTGCATGTGGGTGAAGTTGGGCCCCAAACTTTTTGGGCCTCGGTCGAGTGAAAAGTCCACACATGAGAAAGCTCATCGAGGCTACCTGGGAAGATTCTCTGCATGCCAATCCAGTGTCTTTTCCCCTACCAGTTTGGTCAAATTGACAGGAATCTCATGAAACCTTGGGGTATACGACCAAACACTTCAATTCAGCCTTTTTTTTTAAAAGTCTTTGAAATTTCGAACAGGTGGCTTCTCGTAAGCTAAATTTTGTGCATATTTGGTAATATTTAAATGTTCAACAGTGCAATCTATGGCCATCTAAAGCTTCAATAAATTGAAAATTGAGTATGTGTTGACTATGTGTAAGAGAAACATTTGCACTATGCAACTAATTGGTGATGCACCTAATTTGGCCATGAAATTTTTTCAAAAATTTATGTGATCATTGTCCTATGCATGGTCTTGAGACTTGGTCATTGTTGGGTGATTAGCACAATCAAAATCAAGAACAAATAAGACATTTGATGGTGACATACCCACAAACAACACTAACATACATTAATAATTATACACAAAACACACACACCCACATGTAACAATTTACAAACACAAAACCATATCCTAATGACCCAACATACAAGACATACATGGAAACAAAAAAATTGAGTAGAAAGTTGATACAGAGATAGGAAATTAATGAATCAAAGGAAGATAGATTGAAGCGCTTGGAAGTTGGTAGACAAATAATCTTGAAGGAAAACATACACAAATAATGGGCACACAAATAATTGAAGGAAGATAGATATTAGACACTAAACTTTAAATTACCAAGGTAGACAGAAAATGAAAGGAATATAGACATAACTTAAAAGTTCACATAACTTATAAATAAATAAAATTGACAAAGGTAGACAAAAGAAGATAGAAAATCAAAGGATGACAAACAAAAGCAAACACTAAAGAATGGAAGGAAAACAAATAGAGGTAGTCACGAAATCAAAAGAACTTAAAAGTTGGAACACAAACAAAGACAAATACATAAAATCAAAAGAAGACAAAAAAAAGTTGAAAGAAGGAGGCTAAGGTAGAAAGAGATAGAGCTTGACACTAGACAAAACATCAAAACAAAGATGTTCAACAAAGACATATTGACACAAAGTTCAATTAAATTACAATCAATTGACAATTTATTTTCAATTTGTATTAACTTTATAGTTCAAACTTAACTGTGGGCATTACAAATTACATAAAAAAGCAAACTTGGCATTGGACACAAATAAAGGTTTGACTAACCCACAAGACTAGCCCAACAAATTGCAGGACTAACACACACACAAAAAGACATAACATTGAACAATCATGACAATTTTTAAATCCTAACTTCTAAATGAAAGATTGACCTAGCTTTGGCCATTAAATGTCATCATTGAAAATTTGAAATAATTGCCCACTAACGATGGGATTGGAACAATAAACCCAGCCCAAATCTCAATAAGATTGTCTAATCCAATGCTTGCTTGGTCTTCTATTGCTTCCAATCTTCAAAAAATATGTCATATGGGAAAGTATTAAAACTATAAAAAGTTTGAAAATACATTCCCAGACAGTACTCGAGTGTTCATTGAGGCAAATTCTTCAATATGTGTTTCATGAAAGAAAGGGTGAAAAATGTTCATTTGTCCTCCACTAACCCCAACATTTGTACTATTGTAATTTCTACGAATTTGAAAAACACAAAGAAAAAATGCCGTAAAATGTGGGAAGTCCCCAAAGTGTGACAAAACTGAGTTAAGGAATTAATATGAAATTGTGCCTCCATAATAATAGGAACATTAGATCACATAATGATATTCAAAACATTAACCTAAATGTCAAAGGCACTTGTAAACAAATTTTTTAGGTAAATCTTGGTTATAACCAAAAATAAACTTGCCTTTAAATTTTTGAATAGTTTCAAGAGCTTTTCGAAACAATAATGTGCCTCAATTAACATTAAATGTCAATTGAAATTCTCCTTAGCATTGCCTCAAAGCCAATGTTGTAAATAACAAATGCCCGTAACATCCATCAAACATGATGTTATAAACCTTGTAATCAACCTCTAAGTGAGATATTTAGTTATATTTGCAAGGTTTGTCATAAGTTCACAAGACAAAAAATAGGGAAAATAATAAGAAAACCAAAAGAAAGATAAATAAATAAATATTAAACAATAAAAAACATAAGAACATAAAGACACCAAAAAAATGGGAAACAAATTTAAAACTAAACATGATGATTTTGCATCCTCCACTAGCTTAATGACAATCTATTGAATCACTTGAACCTTCTCACTATTGGCATTTAATCATGTAGCCCAAAATGTGTAACTTGATGAATCAAAAATCAAATATTCACCGCCCAGGGTATTGAGGTCTAATGAAATGGTCCTCCATTTCAAATGCACATTGTTATGATTGCAAGCAATCAAAGTTCTTTCGAAGTCTTTGAAAATGTCAAAGACATATTTTGTTGCTAGATCCACATATTGAAAATATAATTGACCCTAACAAATATTTATGATTCCAACATAATTTCATATAAAGACATTTTTTTTTTGTGTAAACCTAATCAATATTTGGATAATTTCCAGCATGGGTAACAAATAAGAAAGAGAAATGAACAACTTTAAATCACAAAGAAGTTCAAAGTTCACTTTGGCAAATATGATTCATAAAGTGTCATTAACCATTTTTGCCAATAATGGCATATACATTGCCATCACCTTTTTTGTTAAATTGAACATGCTAACCCCACATGTTTCAACATTTCACAAGAAAAATTCCTTTTTTCCTTTCATCAATCTTCTGGGCTTCAAAAACTCCATACGTCTTTTTAGGCTGTGAAAGAAGGTTGAATACAAAGACTACAAAGAATCTTATATAGATTTCACAATAGGGATTTGAAATAAAGTTTGCATATCTAGATTAGTGTGATATGCTATGTATTGAATGTTTTCCAAATGGGAGGAATATTTATTTTGCTTTTGGCAAATAACACCATTGCACACCCCTTTAAAAACATTCACTGGACATCAACCCTAAATGAAATTAGTTTTGCAACAACATCTACATTAGAAAGATCACCATCTTCTTTCAAAGCACCCATAATAACCTTGGTCAAATTATTTGCACCCCTTCCCTCAATAACTTGTTCTAAAGAAATGAGTATAGGTGTGCAACACCACCAATCTTGAGCAACATAGGAATGGCTAGAAATGCACAATTGGTTATCAATCGTGGTTACTTCATCACAAGATAATGTAGGGTATTTTATACTAATAACTTATTTTACTCTCTTGATGACTTGTTTATCCATACATTTTGCCATAACCCAATTAGTTGAATCATTCCAATGATGTTTTTGCAACAAGGGGACATTAATTGTTTTTTTTAAAAAAAACTTCAAAGCTTCAAATTCAAGCATGGGTTAACCTTACTATAGTAAGTGCAAAATTGTAATAGAGTGTTGCCACTTTCTACCCTACTCCCCCTTGAACCCTCCTTGAACTTGTTCAACAATTGTGATGTAACTTTTCTCGGAGTAAACAACTTCATTTTTTGTATGATGATAGTTTTTGTTAACATACCAGTTTCCATGTTTCTTGCCCAAATGTGGCATATTTTGAACATCCCTCGCTTTCCCCCACATATTTTTCAAAAGTATTAGCCTTTGACCCTAGGATCACATCCTTGCCCTTCATAAATGAATATACCATGCATTTCACATGGTGAACTTCTCCACTTTCACTTTTCGACATATTTGCCCATGGGAATTGATTAACCCACACATTTCTACACTTGCACAAATGGTTTTAGGTTTATTAGGTCGGGGCATTTTTTATTCCTCTTCCTTTGTAATAACATGCATGGATCTTTGATAAATTTACCACAAGGGCAACATAAGTGGGCAATCTACCAAAACAAATTACATAACAAGATTATTACAATTGATAACAAAATTTGATTGAACTCTGTTGCCACTTCAACTTGCTACAAAAAATGGGAAACTCAAGAAAATACAAAGTGAGGTTAAAAATTAAATAAAGCAAATTTGTGAGCATCAACCATTGATCTATGTGTAAAATTCCAACCTCCATAGTTTCATCAAAAGTATAACATGTTGCACACTACAACAAAACTTTTATTCACACAACTTTAAACCAATTGCCAATTTTTTGAATTCACACGATTCAATAACCATCATATTTTCATGATACATGAAATGAACACCAAAAGAATTAAGCCCTCAAGGAATTAAGTAATGCAAGTATGGGAAAAAAATGACAAACATGCAAAACATGTAGCAAGTTTAACAAAAGTATATGGATTGCGCATGATCCCTTTGATTAAGCCTTATTTAGTTTAAACCTAACAAAACCTAAACCTATTTAAACCCTAAAGCGAGCATGCGATGTATTGACCCTAAGCCCATGTTATAAAACAAAATTTTATGCACACTAAAAACACAATCAAGAATAAAGCTTGAATCTACAAAACTTGTAACCTTAAATAAGGATTTGAAACCTATTATAAAATAAAATTCAACTAAAAGGGAAAGAGGGAACAAAAAAAATAAAAATTGAAAAATACATTGACCAATGCACAACAATGACATGAGGTTCATCACCATGCACAATGTTGAACAATACTATGATCACTATGCACATGAATAACAATGATTAGTGGGAGGCATGTGCAAACAATTTTCTAGCATTAACATTTCAACCTCCAATTGCTCTTTACTGAATTTAAGTCCTGACTCCTTGATCAACAATTCCAAACAATGAACAAGTCTAAGCGGTAGCAGTGAACACCTTTATGACTCTAATGACCAACCTCCAAAGTCTTGACAAACCAAAAAATTTAGTTGAAGGCAAACTTGCATAGGTTCATACCAAAATCCCAAATCTCAAAACTTTGGAACCCACTAGGCACATTCACAAGTCACAACTCTAATGAATACAATAGAACATTCAACATTTGTTGGAGTAAGAAATAGCAAAAACATCCCAACAATGAATGTAATGTGTTTAGCAATGATGCCATGTCTAAACCTATTGAAAGTTGTTGGTGATAAATCTAGAGCAAACAACATCCAGTCATGGCAATTAGCCTAGATCCAATGATGAATGTTGAGAATGGAACTAGACCCAATGGCTCTATAAATTTTAATTTAGCAATAGGGATATTTTATGACATGGTTTTAATAGGCAAGAGGCCTTATGAGATGTGTGTGAAATGGTGATTTAGATTTGTGCCTTTGTTAATTTGGTAATTTTTTTAATTATAAAAATTCCTTCAATCAATTTTGCAAACCATAGTTTTCCACCATTATTTGACAATAAATCGCCAATAAAAAAAGAAAAGGCTACTTCCCATATTCTCTCAAAGAAAATTCCCAAACCAATATGAACTAGTGTAACCTCTTTTGTTGGCCAAATGTGAATTAGTTATTCAATTAATTTTTCCTTAGAAAACCTAGATTTTTTGTAATTTAATTAAATTTCCAATCACAAAAGCTATTCAAAATTCAATATATCTTGCACCTCAGGTCTAAAAAGTTCCAAATCACTTTCATTAAACCCTATTCATGGAGGACTTTACAACAATACCAAGAGAGCTCTCAAATTCTTTCATAAGTTTTAGTCTTGATTTAAATGAATTTTCAATGAAAATTTTGCTCAATATTCAATAACTTTTCCATTGTAAGCAAAACCCATTATGAAACCAAGTTGGTGCACCCCCCACCCATTGAGAGGTTTCTAACTATACCATGAGCATGGCAAGAGATGCCATGGTTTGGGAGATTTGATTGTCACAAACAAAGCAAACAAACTATCGTCTTTCATAGATGTCCAACAAAGTTGCAATTAATCATCTATCTCTTAAGGAAGGTAGATTGTTGGTTGTATGTATTGCTTTTCACTTTGAGATCTCGCAAACCATGGCATCCCCCACCGTGCTCTTGGTACCATTCGAAACCCCTTGGCAACTAGTGGTGAACCAAGGTGATTTCAGAGTGTTTAGATTTGCATGCAAGAGATATTGAATATTGAACAATTTTGTCAAAGAATGTTTTTTAAAAAATCAAAAGTAATTAGGGTGAGCTCTTGTTACTGTTGGAAAGCCCTTGATGAGTGGGATTGCTTGTAGGCATCTTTTCCTAAATTCCTAAACTTAAGGTGGGGAGATATTGAATTTTGAGTAAGTTTTGTCACTGAAAATTAATTCAAAATTCAAACTAGTCTTTTCACAATTGAGCTCTATCATTGGGATCCTCTTCACACTTGAAACAATTATGTAGCCAAGTTTACACTTTGCACAGTGGCACAGGCCACACTTGTAGTCATGCATGAAGCTTTCAACTTTCCTCTCTCAATAAAACAGGGAAGCAAGTTAACATAGGATGCTCAGTGTTTTTGTTTTTGGTCTGAATTTTACCAAATTTTAACTTGAAAAATATGATTTCGACCTACACAAAGGATTTTTCCTGGAAAAAAAGCTCCAAACTTGCCAGATTTCAAACAAAAAAAAAGTGAAAATTGCCAAATTTGGATGATAAGTTCCAGTAGAGATAGCCAAGAATATAGATGGATTCTGGCTTTTCCTACTTTCATATCTAGTATGTAGCCAAATCTGGCTAAATCATATCATGGATGACCACGACTTCAGCTACATCAAAAAATTGAAAATAAAAAACCCTGTGTATGCTGTAACCTAATGAGCTAGGATGTGGACATTCCATTTTGGGAAACACCCACATGCAGGGTGGGCCTGTATGGTGAGAAATTGCTTTCTGTAATTTCCCAGCATAGCAGAGGGAGACACTCTTGTATTGGCATGCCTTGATCATAAAAATGGCTAATGCCCTGGCATTAGCCCATTATGGGCCCCAGATTTTGTTCTCTGTCCACAGTTGACAGGGTGTTGTGTCCTGTTGCCCTAGCATTACCCTACACAAAAGAGCTCCTAAATTGACAGGAAAAGATATTTGATCAGACATGGGAAACAAGGTGAATTTGAGCATTTTGTATCTTATTTTCAGCATAAAACTGAATTTGAACCGGTACCAATGCACATGATACAACGTAAAGAAATATGGTTGATTCAGATTAGTTGGTCACAATGATCACACCATGTCGTAACATTTACCCATGCTCACTCTACACTGTTCAAACTTATGGGTGAGGCTTAGAAAATGACTTACACACTATTTTGGATGCCATTGTCATTGCCAGACATAATGGGTCTGGCTAGATCTGCTCTAACTCTTGTACATTTGTGGAAAAGAAAGTTTTGCATCAAATTTTGTTGATTCCAAAAACATCATATCCCAAATGGAAATTTGCTTTGTGGAAGAAAATTTTGCTACAATTGAAATACAGCTGTGTTGTGGACATTTTTTTGGGGTCATGCAAGAAATTTTGGCCAATGCAAATTGCACACAAAAAAGTTGCAAATCTTCATTCTTAGTGGTCAGATAACACCATGAAAACAATTAGAATAACCTGGGTTCAATTAGTCAAACCATACCCACCATTTTTGCTTCAAGAGTAAACATGGAAGCAAGTATTGAATCAACATATCCTCTCTCAACAATTGTTACAAACCACAATATCTTGTAGGCATGGAGCAGATTAACATACATAATCTGAAGGGCATGGTGAAGAGAGATGACTAATCTTCTGCAGCGACTAAGCAGAACAGACAGGTGGTAATCACATGCACTCGGAGTCCTCATTAAGTAGATGCAATCTTAACTGACATCTTCTGCACAGCAACTGTCTATCTTCAATCACATGATCAATGCAGAAGTAACCTGTCTGTACTTTCCGACACAGCTCTAGTCCCACTTCCGTATGCCCAATCTTGTGCTACAAGCTCATACATATCATAGAATTTCCCCTGCACCACAAATTTCAGCAGTGATTAGCCATGGTTGCAAAGCACACTTCTCCAACAATGAGGTTTTGTTGTCATCTGACAAATTTCTAATTCTGAATTCATAATCTTTGATGGCAATTACTTCTTAACCACAACACTACTTCACTAAGGTTGCCAGGGCTTTACAACTTTGAAGAAATAGGGTATCCATGTACTTTTGTTGGGTTCACTACTGCTTCTGCAATGCTTACATCTTGGCCATGGCATCTTGAGGATCAGCAGGCCCTCTAGGTGATACATAGGAATATTGGGATTTCTTCCTGAAAGGGTCCTTATGAGGGAACAAACAATCAAATCAAACTTGGCTTGAACTGTGGCACATACACCTTATGAGCAGCTTATTCCTCCAGCCCCAAGAGATCCATGAAACATCTCCTCTTGCAAGGGCCTTGCATCTTTCAGGAATTACCATCAGCAGTGTCACAAGGCTCCTCATCCTGAACAAGCTTAAAACCAGGAACAAAAGACCATGAGAGTGCAAACTGCAATTCAAGAGCCATGGATTACTTAGACTTGAGAGAAGACAGTTCTGCTGCAGCTTTCATCTTCAATGATCCCACCTATAAAACAAAATCTTCTGTGCCCATCACTATCTTGTCATGGAGTTTCATCTAAACACTATTTCATCAAATTTGATAACAGTATATGATAGCAGAAGTTCACACTGGATTAATGAACACACAAAAGATCCCAGAATTCCTACAACAATCCAGACCATCTAGTTTGCCCACAACATTTTGCATTGTTCTGTAATTTTGAAGCTTGGCAGGAGTGAATTCTATGACCTGATGCTGCCAATTTCACCATAAGGACTGAAGCTGTGCCGGTAATCCTCATCTCTCATAAAACATACACTGAAGGGAAGAAGGAACTGCAACCAAAAACTATGCAACATCCAATGCAAATCTTCAACCAGTATACAGTTGCAGGAGTTTCTCCTTACAGGCTTCATCAGTGGATGTGCAAGAGCTTGAAATCACAACCTGAAATCTGCAGAAGAACCAATCCAGAGCAAAGTATTCCACAATGAAAGTAAAGAGATTTTTATCAGCACTTGCAGCAGAGATCCAACATTCGAGACACACTAATGAAAAGGTGATGAGAGACAACAGGCAATGAGCACACGAAATTTCACTCCTGACAGTGCCAGTAAACCAAATTGAAGAAAAGCACAGATTGGAACCCAGAAGCTTCAAAAGCTTCAAGTCAGTTTCCTGTGTGTAGTGCCATATCTTAACTAGTTGGAGACCACCTGCCCTGTTGTTCAGAATCAGGATGAGACAGGAAGAGGTGGCTAAGCAATCCTATCACCCAAATGAGGAAACTGAGCAGAAACAATAAAGACAGATCTGAGTCAAGGCATCAATCAGACCGCCAAAATGCATGACTCAAGCTAACATACAAGTGGAAGGAAGGCATGATGCAGAACCAATGAAGCTACTTCATGCACTTTCCTGAAGACTTTGGTGGAAGTCTTGAATGAACTAAACTCTCAACTGGACTCTTCTGCTTCCACATTTGATCAAATTCAATAATAGGAAAAGATAGATACAACAAGCAAAGTCTAAACTGTGTAAACTTACAAGGCAGAATCTTTGGTTCTATGGGCTCCCTTCTTCAGAACAAGTGTTGTTGAACACCATTTCACATGGTGGTCTCATGTTTTGTCAACAACATTGAAGATGAATTACTATCTGCACAACTGATACTTTTAGTCAGCTAAAGTTACTATTCCAGTTATATCTTACACAAATCCTATCTTCTCTACCTATTTTGTCGAACAACTTTAGTCTGCTGAACTGCTACCATGCCATTGTTTATCCCCAAAAGCCAGAAATGCTCGCTTGCTTGCTCCCATCACCACGACCTCTCCACCAACCTATTATGGAAGGGATCTTGAGATTTCCTATAAATCTGTCTGAAATCAAATCGGTCTCAAGTCTCAAGTCTGAAAGCCACAATTGATTTACCCAGAAAGAGATTTAGCTCAAATGGCAATATTGGGGTTTTTCTGACTTTCCAGCTTCATCGTGGCCATCAAGTTTCAACTTTGCTGCACTCTGGTCGTCACAGATTTTCTTGATTCATAAGAGACCCTAGTAGCTGTCAGAGACTCAACAGAGTCTAAAAGAATATTAATGCCTTAAACTCTAGCTTCATAAGTACTGAGAAGTTCTCCATCCTTATGATTCAAGTGCTTGCAGTAACTCAGGAGAACTTGGTTGATGGTCAATCAATGAGAGAACCCTTAGTGCGAAGACTAATTACAATGAGCAATGTTTCTCAAAAGGGTTCTTCCCTTGTTGCTAAACTGTGAACCTTGACTACTTTGAAAATTACAATTCCAGGAAGGATACCAAAACTCTAGAGAGATTGCCACAACAAAATTATTGCAGCTCTCATTTGGAAGATTTACCAAAGATGGCAAAACTCTATCCAGAGAATGATTGCCACACACCCTTTGATCCCTCTGTGCCTCATTACTGTGCAGATGCAAGGCCCAGTAGCTGTTCTCAAGCAACAATAAAAGGCAACACCATAAGCATGAAAGTTTCATAATCTAGAGTAGCAAATCCTGAGTAATTATGATCCTTCTCCATAAACTTCTCTGACAGTCCCTGCACAAACAGTAGCACATCTGTTTAATGCTTGATGACAGGATGCTTAATACTAACTGCCCTCCATTTTCAGAATAGCTGTCACATTCTCAGAATCTTACTCTTCTTTTTGAAACCCTGACAAGATCTTACATCTAAAGAAAAGCAGCCATCCCAATTTCTTTCCCAAAATAAATTGGAGAGACAAACCAAAAGAGTAATAACTGGAAGACTAAGCATACCTTAACAATGAGTCCACACCTGCAAATTCAAATCCCCATCCCACAAGAATATAGAGTTTAGTAAAAGAGAAACAGAATCTGCTAATCTTCTGCTCTGCAAAAAAGCTTCCATGCTTGACCAAACATTCCTACCAGAAATTTCCTATGTATGCTTTCAGGCTCCTATCACAAAATAACAAGACTACCACAGTGTGAGATAACCAAAAGCCTGACATTCCTCATATGCTCTTAGGTTCAGAATGCGTGATGCTTCAATGACAATACTGGATCTAATACTACTTGGGGTTTAGGGTTTATGATGGGGCATATGACATACTCGATAAAGTTGTCATATTGAATGCTCCTTCCATGGCCAGTTGTGTCAAATGTAGACACAAGTATGTGCAAGACTTGAGGAGGAATATCAAGTCCAAGGCTGAGCAGTGCCTCTTGTAACTCATTCCTCTCAATTGTTCCACTCCTGTCTCTGTCAAACCTCTCAAACACAATCTGCAACAGATTCAAATATAAGACAGTGTCAAAACAGTCTGTTAAATAGGTGCATATCTGGCCCAGTTTCCAACTAGCAAATATGCCTATGCCTCTTGCTGCACAACAATTATAATAACTGCAGGCATAAGATGCTACCTGCCAGTGTCTGATAGCCCTCCATAATGGAACAAAACCTGCTGGTCCTGCAGCTCAAAAAGCAACAACTCAACACGAAATCAGAGCACATCCAGAAACCCTAACCCAACTAGTTCACAACTGAAATTCTACAGGAACCCATCCCAAGTCCCTGGGGAACATCAATGAAGGTTTATATGTCCAATTTCTAACGTGCAGATCCGACTAAACAGAAACTTCAACATGCAGTTGAGATGGATTCATCAAGATCAGTTCAGAAGCAATTGGAAGAGTGGGCATTTACAGAGTCCAAGGGATGTCAAAGGTACCAATGCAGGTGGTGTTGTTCTTATCATCTGCATACAAATGGAGCATACGGCGCACCGTGCGTGGACTAAAACTTCCATACTCTGTTGACAACACTCTTCCAAGCTCCATTGCATCGATGGTTCCACTTCTATCCAAATCTGCCTTCTCAAAAACTCTCACAATTTCAGATTCTGTGCCTGGAGGGAAGTGCGACCTGGATGGCTGACGATAATAGGTGGTTTGTTCTCCATACGGAGTGCCATTTGTCTGTCCATGTGGAAAGTATGAGGACGAGTACGGCTGCTGTGCTGCATAATACGAAGAAGGTGCTTGCGGCCCATGGTAGTACTGTGTTTCTTCTTGTTGATCATAAAAACTCGGTGCCGGTTGTCCGTAGTACGAGCTTCCATTCCGTCCAGCGTTTGGGGTTTGTTGTTGTTGCTGCTGCCAACTCTGCTGCTGGAACGGGCGCTGGTATGGGGGAGCGATCTCGGGGTTCCCATACAACGATGACATAGTTGAAAATTCCTAAGTTTCCTTCAGAAGAGTGCTACCTGAAAGCGCACACATGAAAGAATTTCCAAACACAAACAATGAACCTCCTCCTTCGATAATCACGCTCCTTTTTTACTTTTTCCTTGTCTGCAACGATCGCTAATCCCGCAAAGCTGAGCGAAGCTCAAACTCTTCTTCCCGATGTCGGCAGCTCTTTGAAGACAAACTTGTCCATAAAATCTCCTCCGACACTCTTTCCCTTTCCTATCAGCAAAGATCACGACTGCGGCGGAAATTGAGCTACCTCGAACTCTTCTTCCGAATCTCCGCAGCACTTTTGAGGGAAACAAAAACAAAACAAAACAAAAAAAAACACAGTAGAAAACAAACTTCTCATAAATTTACCTCCTCCGACACTCTTTTCCTCTCCTGTCTGCAACGATCACGAATCCAGCGAAAATCGTGCAACTTCAAGATCTACTTCAGAAGCTCCGCCACGCTTTGAAAGAAATTGAAAAAAAAACAAAACAAACAAACTAGAAAGCAAATTCCTGAATAAAAACTGCGTTCAAAGCTCTTTTCCGTTCCTGTCTGCAACGATCACGAATGCAGAGAAAATCGAGCAATCTCAAACATTACTTCACAATCTTTGCACTTCAAAAGAAAGTAGAAACTCTTCTTCTCAATCTCCTCCGCAGTACTTATAGGAATTCTTCTTCTTCTTCTTCTTCTTCTTCCTCTTCTTCTTCTTAAAGATATTACAGTGCGGATATGTGTCGTGTAACTGAAGGAAGATGGGGTTTCTTAACGACGGGTCGGAGATGTGCAAGTGCGTGGAGTATGGGTATGTGTCGCCAAAAAGCAAAATTAAAAATTAAAAAATAGAAAACTAACTGATTTTGCAGGTTTTCAATCGCCAGAAGTAAGGGGAAAAAAAAGAGTAAAATCATCAGATTTCTATACTTGTTTTTCAGTGTGTAGTCAATTTATAGTAAAGAATAATTAGAGAATTTTACATCATGTTTATAATACAGCCATATTTGGCTAAATCTTGCTACAGAAAAGATTGCCACTTTTTCTACCTCTTCCTTTTGGATGATAGTCATTTTGGCTACAAAAATAAGCTTAAGAAAACTTGTAAGACTTTATACACAGTTCAAGTAAAGCAGCCAAAAATATACAAAGGATGTTTTTAAAAACTTGTGTTCATATTATTCTTGCAACCAAATTTGGGCTAAATCTTCCTATGGACTATTGCCACAAAATTGAAAAAAATAAAATTACTGCCCACGCCAACGTTGTGGAAAAGGAAGCAACGCCGACCTTGTCTGAGTTGAAATTCGGAACTGTCTGTATTGTCTGTACACAGACAAGGGGTGAAATAAAATACTTGTGACCAATCAGGTTGTTCAAATTGGTGCCTTGGACTGTTTTTTTAAGAATTACTTAGTAAATTATTACTTAAATGTTGAATGTCATTTGCATCTGGCCCATGCAAAAGACATGCAAATTGCAAGAAACTTTACCAAGAATTTGGAGTTTTTAATACATGCACTGACTAATGAGTGCACAAACCTTACCATTTATGTACACAATTTCAAACTTGCAGTCTCCTTTTCATACTAGCAAACAAGGGTTTGGCACATTATATGTGTAGGTTGTCTATTTTGTTTGTAGACAATTGTTACCGAATTTGGAGGGAAAAAAAGAAACCAAGTTGAGTTGGTCATGCAATCAAACGTGCAAATCCATTCAAATGATACTTTTTACTTGTGAAACAAGTTTGGAGCAAATTGCTTGTTGAAATTATTTTTTGAGAAATGATGGGAGAAATATCTTTTCAGTCCATTATTTTGTATTGACATGTTTTGATTAGATCATACCTTTTGACTAATGAAAGTGATGTTTTTTAGTTTGTAGATATTTCAATTGAAAAAGCTAGTTATATTTTCTATACAAGTGTAATGGCTAGGTTCCAAATGCAGCAAAATCCTCACATCTTTTTTTTCTCTCTCTCTCTATATTTGCATAGGGTTTCAAATAATTCATCATTATTTATGTCAGATCTTTCATGTATGGGGTAAAGGGTTAGGGGGTTAGGTACATAAGCTTGAAGAAAACAAGTTATTAAAAAATTATTTTTAATATACATAACATGGACATGAAAAGATGCATGTTAATTTAACTTTTCATATCCATGTAAATAGGTAGGAGAAATGAAAAATGAAACCTTAAAGGAAAAAAAAAGTTGTTCAATGGAATGTAAAAGAACATTAATGACAAATAACACATGCACAATTCAAAATGAAGCGCTTGTCATTTGTTGAAAAATAATGGTTGAAAAATAATGGTTGAAAAATATTGGTAGTGGGAGGGTCAAAGGAAGGTTATACCAAAATAAAAAGGCTCACACAAGCCCCTTATTCTAGTAGCCTTTTATTCAACTAATGTTTCGCCTAAGGGCCTAATTACCATAGTACCTTTTTAGCTTTGGCACTAATTGTGTATTTTTAGTTTTGCCAAAATTTTCAAAAAAAACACAAATATTTACGTCAAAAAACTTGAATATTCAGTAAAGGCAGCTGAATTTTGAACCATTAACCTCCTCACTAAACCCACACTATCTTAGATTAGCCTAACCTAATGTACAACAATTTATTGTGAAAGCATTTCTGATTTTATTGTATTTAATCATTAAATGTTGATATTTTCAAAAATAAAAAATTGTGTTGTCAAAGCAGAAACTTCAAATTATATTAATTATTTGGCACTACTGTGCCAAACTTGAAAAAGTACTACAGTATTATGCATAAAAGTTTATTATTTTTTCTTTGATACCTACCTATAAAGTAGGAGTTTTTTTTTAAAATGAAAAAGCTTCCCATGTTTGTGGGAAAAAAAAATTTAATTGAATAACTATGCAATTATTATGCCTTCATAACATGCCCTACCATAACAATAGAAAAACTACAATAGGGCAAGGTTAAATGCAAAACAAAAGGATTAGATTGAATTCAAAAGATTGGTCACAATCCTTTCAATTGCATCAAAACTTGGACTTTATATGAAATTTCTTTAACACTTGACATCAAAAGGTTATAATGTTGGCAAACATATTTATTAAAAAGAATTATTTTTGTCGAAAGAAGGGTTTTTTTTTTCATCCCATATTTAGATGTGAACTACATATATTTAAAGGTGTTTAGAATTTGATTTTTGAAGATTTGGTCTAGTTTAATTTGATAAAAAAATAAAATTAATCAATCAATTTGGTTAGAAAACCAAAAAAATTATGACATTCCAAAATAAGGGGGGGCTTTCCATTTGGAAAATAAACAAACCAAACATTTTACAAGCCTATTAGCAAATGTTTTAATGAACCCTGCCGTTGGACACAAAAAGTATTGACACATGTATAAAATTCAACCATTTACCAACTAGAATGCCATTGAATACCAAAATCTTTACCTAATAATCCCATTTATTTTACATCAAGGGCTTGAAATGCATGTTTGGAAAACATGATTTATTGTGATGGAAATCCAAATGGCTGCCTAAACCTAAAATTTGATTGCCACCACAAAATTTTACATTTTAATGGTGGTGCTTGTACTCTTTTGCTCCTCTTGTTACTTCTTGTAAGTTCTTGTGGTTTATAAGCCCATAGTTTTCTTTTCTTGAAACTCCCCCATTTTTTGTTGCTATTTAACATGCATGTTTTTCTCTTTGGAAGCTCCCTTATCCTCTTTGTGTTTTTGTTTGACCTATGGTCTTCTTCTCTTTAAAAGTTTGAAATGATGTTAAAACTTGTAGGTGTCTTCATGTTAAGGAGTTTTAACCATGCCTTTTATAAAATGACTTTCAAAGGACTTTTAGAAGTCCTATTGAACTTTGGGGCATAGAATTGAAGTCATATGTTGATACATTCCTTTTTATCATTATAACTATAACAAATAATGTTGACTCAATAAATTTCAATAAAAAAAATTATGTAAATTGTAAAACAATTATTATAGAATCTTTTTTTAGGTGTGAAAAAAGTCCTTTTACTTAAAGAGCTATAATTATCAATTTACAACATGTAATGTGGTGAAGTCATAATAAAACAAGCCAATAAGGATGTCAGATGGACTTTAAAAATAATTAAAATTGAAAAAATATTTATATTTTATCATTTAAAACCATGGCAATCTTGGCAAGTTGGTCCTTTCTCATCATAGTAGTGACATACGCTCAATTCGATTCAAACATATGCGTATTATATGTTTTTTGAGCTTTTTAAAAAATACTTGAAAATATTTGGGTCTAAGCACCACTAGTATCATTATAATGTTTTTTTTTAATACTTGAAAATACTTCTTTTTTAGCACCTTCAAAACATACGCGTATTTTGTATGTCACTACTATGTTTCTCATTCATATTAATGTCAAGAAATTCAAATTCAAAATCCATTTAATAAAATTTTGATTTAAGACCTTTGAAAATGAACACTTATTGTGTCAAATTGAATCAATTTTGCAAAGGACTATCAAAAGGATTCATATAATCAAACAAAATTGATGAAAAAAATTTAAGAAAATAAAAAGTTATTGACCACTTTTTAGAAAAATCATACCCTAAAATATATTACTACAATGGTACATTATGTGATAATAATGGTGATGATTATGATGTTTTTAAATTCCAATCATTAAAGATGTAGATATTTTACGTGTCATTTTAATTTATCCACAAAATTGAAATGGGTTTTTTATTAATAGTAAAAAGATGGTATATTGTTATCAAATAGTGCATTTTAATCAAATTTTTTAATGTGATTAATGTACATTTACGTATAGAAACATTTATGAAACAATTTGATATTCATGATTGTCTTAACTTTTTTTTTTTAATGCTTCAAATCAATTGAATGTAATTCTTATAAAAATTGAAATAAATGGATTTTAAGTTGCAATAGTTTTAATAATTTATCTATGTCTAATTTCGACTACATTTGGGTTCATTATAACATCTAAACATCCAAAAATACAAATTTTATCAATTATTAACTATTGGTATATTCTTAAGTGAATTAATGTTTCATTTTCATAATATCTCAATAGTTGATCAACAAGTTAAAGTTTTTTTGATTGCTAGATGTAGCAAAATTGCATTTGTGATATCCTAAATGGTATTTTTTAATGCATGAAAACACCTTAACATCTTTTTCCATGTCTAAACCAATAATGCCCTACTTTCAGCCTTTTTAAACACTATTATGAAATATTGTTCATAATTAACATCCCTTTAATTATGTAATGAACTTTGAAATTTTATGGAATGTCAATGTTCATAATAAAAATTTAAAAAATCCATCACATATTTCAATTTTTCTAAACTATTTTATCTTAAATGTCATAACCTTTGAAAGAATCATGTTTTGAAATTGTAAGAACAATCTTCAATTTCATTACAATCAATGAATCCATAACATTTTTTAATGAATTGTGATCTAAAAGTTACAATATAAGGCATTATGTTTGTCAAAACCGCACTACCCGATAACTAAAACTCAAAAAACAATTTGTACACAACTATTTTGCAACTATCCCTTGGGTATCACAACTACTATACAATTAAATATATCTTTGGAAATACATGGAATTAATGTGTATATTATGTTTAAGATTCAGTTTGGGTGTACATATGAATATGCCTATTTCTACTTGTTGTTTTCTACCCAAATTCGTATTCAAATTTTAATGTTTAACGATGGATTATTTTTCAATAATTTTTTATTAAATAATAAATAATCTTTAATTTACTTAATCATTATGAATAACTTACTTAAACCAATTAATTAATTATTATATATTTAATTCACGAATTTAGTTTTCAAGTAATTATCTCAGATAAAGTCCGATAAATTATTATGATAATTAAAAATCACTATTTCAAATAATTGAATATGAAATAATCAATTCACATATATAAGTATCAGATAATCACTAATTTAATTGTATGACTTACAAAATGAAAAACAAACAAAAAGTATTTGGGACAATGTTTCTTTAGTTGCAACCCAATTTGCAATTAAGATTTTAAAAAAAAAATAATCCATATATATATATTTGAATCCCATGTAACAAATTATACAAAGAAGGTGTTTTCTTTTATGTTCTCAAATGAAATACACATGTCATTTTGTGATGAGCTCAAAAAACTTAACGATAAAAGCAAAACATAAAATAAAATAAAATATTTACATGATTATTCTTTAATTCATCGAATCATGTATTTTCTTATGTAATAAATAGGTTCTATTTTTCTACCTACTTATGTAGATAGATAGGTAAGTAGGTCCTGAGACTTACCAACTTACCTACTTAATTATTAAAATAAAAATTTATTTTATTTCTTTCAAAATTCAATTAATATGCCATGTGATAAAGTTTTATCGTGCCGCACATCATAATTTCAAACCATCAAAAACTGACACATGAAATATTAATTAAATTTTAGGCCTACGAACAATCCATGGCCTTTATGTGGCCAAATTCTTGTAATCTTATAACTTGACATGTAATTTTTTTTTTGAAAATGCATGGTCTAATGCCTTGTAAAACCTGCCTAAAACAAGTGATTTCTTTTGTTTGGTTCACAACAATTATTTGGAACCATTGCCCCATCCCTCTCCTATTTTCAATATTGCAATCTTCAAATGGTGGTTTATTTATTCTCTAAACCAAATTTTGCTCTCCCAGCTCTACTTGTAACTCTTATACACCCATTTCCAAGTTTGATTTATGATCCTTTACCCTAGTTATAAGACTATTGCACTAAGAACAAAAATTTATAAAAATATTGCACTAAGAACTTGAATTTTCAAGAAACATTATAGCTCCTCTTTTTCCACTTCTTCTTAGAAAGGTCATGCTACAAGAACAACTAATGGAGTGGAGAAGAATGATAATCAAATGAATTTTGCTCTCCCAAATTCCTTGTTCCTAAGTTTTGGCCAGAATCCCAGTGTGACCAAAACTGAGGAGAATTGCTGTGTGTGTCCTTTAGGCTGCTCTCAAGAATATCCCAAGTTAAGGCTCCTTGATGTTGTGTTTAATTTCCTTGCTTCACATTCGTTCCCATTTGCTCAATTCTGAACACCTTTGTGTTTCACTTCTTTGCCTTAAACCTAAAAGCGAGTAGCACACCATAAAAAGAATAATTATTTTGAAACTCAATCACATTTACACCCAAAATCAAACACCAAATTCTTCATTCCGGTCTTCTACCAAAAGAATTAGTTCACAAATTTTTCTGTTGAGTGTTTGATCATTGGCACTGGTTTGAACAATTGTCAAATCTAGCCCATTCATTCTATTGTAGGCTTCACTCTGCATTATGAGGGTGTTCGGTTATAGGATATTGTTCAGTGTTAGACACGCTTACCCAATTTCATCTCATTGTGAAAAGAAAGGAGAAACTGTAGGTGTGAAGTTTTCCTAATCCAGTTGGAGGGTGCCTAATATATGACTATTACATATAGTAAAGGAAGGATGGTACCGACAATGAAGTCTCCCCTGAAGCCGGACGGACAACACGTGGTCCGCGTGGTGAGTAGTGATTGGTTATAGTGTCCGTCCGGAGTAGGGGAGAGAGCAGACTGTCCACTTTCCACTTGGACAGTTGACAGTGGACTTTTTATGCAAGCCCTTTTTTTTTTTTTTTTTTTCCTTAGTGGGGGGAAATCAAGCAAAGAGATCCTAACTTCATGTCATGTTCCTCAGAGAGCTCTCAATAGCAACACCTCACTTTTATCCCATATAGAGAGAGGGTGTTGATGTTGAATAGGTATTGCAAGGTATGTTGTAATTTAGGGTAGATAATTATTGTAGAGAAAAAAAAAGGCATATGTTGGTGATAAGACGAATGAAGTCTCCTTTTAAGCCAGACGGACAATGGCTATGGACAATTTCCATTTAAGTCCGTCCGGATTAAGAACAGTAGCAATGAAATATTGAGAAGGTAGGTAAGGTGGGTAATGAGAAAATAGGAAATGAGAAAGTAGGTACAAGAGCCTGGGAGGTAGGAAAAGAAGCACATACGTAAGTAGGAAATTTGATAGGTAGGTGGGTCAGCAGGTAGGTAGGTAGGTTGTAGTTTTGGAAAAGTAAGGGGTGATTTTTGAGAGAAATAATGAGAAGGTAGGTAAGGTGGGTAGTGAGAAAGCACGAAATGAGAAAATAGCTACAAGAGCCTGAGAGGTAAGAAAAGAAGCACATAGGTAGGTAGGAAATTCGATATGTAGGTGGGTCGGTAGGTAGGTAGGTTGTGGTTTTGGGAGAAAGTGGGATTTTTATTTCACCTGTGCATTAGGCATGGGGCACACACTAGTCCCTCTTCAAAAAAAGAGGAGGGATCTTATGGCTACTCTTTGAAAGTGGGAGGGAGTCGGACGTACTTATGGGTTTAAGATCTATTCAACTCTAAAGGAGTAGGTGTAGAAAACCTCCCCCTCCTATGCCACATGATCTACATATGTTTAGGTTCATGATAATAATGTTGGTCTCTTGATTGACGATGGGTAAGGCCCCACAGTTAAGGGACTAGTGCCTTGTTCTAGGCCCTTATTGGGGGATTGCCCCCACCACGAGATCCTTCAGCTATCATGATTAAAGAAAAACATTGAAATGTTTGTTGGAGCAGACATTTTGCTTTTGAAAACACACTTGTCAGCCACAGCTGCTTTCTTGCACTACATGACCACACAGCATCTTGGGGGTCAATGTTGATGTTCCCACACACAATTCTAAATACTATATTAGAGTTGTCGGTAAAGTCCCCACGATGAGGGGAGCAAGAACAGTCAGTTTTGGCATAATAGGGCATCAAATGTGTAACTGGGTATTACAATTGTACAAAGCGAAATAACTGAGAATATTGGTTTAAAATTTTCAGCAAGCTCTTGTTTTCGTTGGAAAGTCCTTGATGGATGTGATATATTGAAGATGAGTTTGTAATTTTTAGACATAAAGTGGGGGGAAAAGATATTGAATTTTGAGTATTTTTTTTGAAAGGAAATTCAGTCAATTACAAAAGCTAGTTTTGGAGCAATAAGTTCACACATGAGCCAACAGCATAAGCCACACTAGTCTGGAAGGTAGTTTGTTTTTTTTGTCTTTGTTTGTCTCCATCAAATCTCCCAAACAATTGCAGCCCCCATCATGCTCTTCGTATCATTGAA
Source organism: Sphagnum tenellum (assembly GCA_963921925.1). Classification (NCBI taxonomy): domain Eukaryota; kingdom Viridiplantae; phylum Streptophyta; class Sphagnopsida; order Sphagnales; family Sphagnaceae; genus Sphagnum; species Sphagnum tenellum. Next base: position 17,975,230 of record OY998147.1, on the reverse strand, counting down.
AAGCCTCTGTGAATGAATAGGGGTGCATCAAGGTGGTTTTGTAATGTTTAGACTTGTGCTGCAAAGAGTTATCCAATATTGAAAAAAATTATCAAAAATTTTCAACAATATGAAAAATAATATTTTAAGAAAAAATCGGGAAAAGCTCTTGGTACTATTGGAAAGTCCTAGTAGGCCTAGACAAGTGAGATTTGTTGGAGGTGATTTTTACACTTAAAATGAGAGAGAAATTGATTTTGGAGTAATTTTCATAACTGGAAATTAGTTTTAAAAATTTTAATTAATTTTTTTCACAAATATTGGGCTGAAGGGTAGTCTAGCATCAGGGTCCTGCTCACACGTGGGCCAAGGGCAGAGGCCCATCATCATGACCTTGAACCACGTCCCTCCATCCTTGCTTGCATGAGTTTTGTGTGCGCGCGAGCGAGGGCATCCCTCTCTCTCTCTCTCTCTCTCTCTCGCCTCTTGTTTCTCTCGTTACGAGATTCAACCACACGTGATTCAACTAACTCATTGCTCTTGTCAGACACTCGAAGTGCGTTGCGTCGTTTTGCAACATCATTATCACATGTGTTGTTGTTGCTGTCTCTTCTCATTAGGTGCTCTTTCACAGTCGTCTTCAGCATAGAAGTGGTGTGTCCCTTCCCTTGCTTGCTTTCTCTAGTACATGAGCCTAGCGCGCAGTTTGAGAACACTGGTGCACTCTGCCCATGGGAGTCTGAGGAGACAATAGCGCGGGTTAGATCTGTAATAGTAGAGATTTGGTAGTGTTTTGTACTCGCAAGGTGCCCAAATTCTGATCTTGCCAAGCCTAAAAGTTGGTTTCTCGGAGTAGATTTTGTTGCCGCTGTGAGAACGGGTTTGGGATTGGGAGGTGGATTTTGTCGGGGTGGGGAAGATGGGGAGAGCCGCGGGGGCATGGAGTTGCTTGTGTGTTTTGGTTTTGTTTCTGGGGATGGTTTTGGTTAGGGCAGAAAAGGGTAGTCAAGTATACGATGCGGCTGAAGCGATCAAGATCGAGGATGGAGGAGAGAACGAAGCTGCAGCTTTGAAGGTGCAGATTAGGGTTCTCGAGGAGGGGATAAAGCAGAAGGAGATGGTTTTGGAGCAAAGGGAGAACACGATTAGTGATTTGGAGTCGGAAGTTCGACAGCAGCAGCATACGCAGAAGGAGGGATCAGACTCTGAAGTGGAAGTGGAGCTTGAAGCAGCGTTCTCGACGATCAAGGAGTTGGAAACCCTAGTTGGCAGACTCAGAGATGAGTCTGAGAAGCTGGAGCAGGAGGCGAAGGGGTTGAGAAATCGGGCTGAATCGGCACAGAACAAGGCGGCGACGGATTTGTCTGAGAAGGAGAGAGCATTGAAAGCGGTAGCTGAGCAGGAGTCTCGGTTGCGGACGGTGGAGAAAGGATTGGAAATCGCTGAGGCGGCGATGCTGAAGGCACAGGCGGAAGGAGAGACCAAAGCTAAAGAGCTCGCAGCGACTCACAAGGCTTGGTTGCCTCACTGGGCTGCTACCCACACCGCTGCTCTTCAGAGATCCGTCTCTTCTGGATGGTCTACTCATGGGGATCCAGTGGTGGAATCCCTGAAAAGAACCGCTTCAGGTCGAGTTGCAGATGCTCATTCCTTTTTGAAACCACATCTTGAGACTCTCAACACCAAAGTGAACCCTGTGATCAGGGAGAGATGGCAGCAGATCACTATTGCAGTCGCCCCTTATCTGGAGAGGATGGTGAAGTCAGGAGCTTCTTCAAAAGAGTATCTTGCACCTCAGGTAGAGAAGGTGCACAGCACAGTTCAACCTTATATCCAGATGGTGAAGGAGAAGAGTGCACCGTATGTGGACCAAGCAAGTAATTTGCTTGCACCTCATCTTGAGAGGGTGAACACAATTGCAGGTCCTCACTACCAACGGGTTCTCACCACAGCAAACAGCTACCATGAGCAGCTCCAGGAAACTGTGAAAGAGAATCTGCAAAAGCATGAAGCTCTTGCATCTCTTGCAACCAAGGAAACTGTGTGGTTTCTAGCTGCTGCTCTTTTGGGTCTGCCGATTGTTGCGGTTGTGACAGTGATTAGGTCCTTGTTTTCTGGAAAGAAACTCACCCACCATAAGCGGCACCGCAGCCATGGAGGCAACACTGGTATTGGCTCCTCTCACAAAAGGGCTCGGCGATCCAAGCAAGTGGATAAGCTTGGGGACAGGCCTGTGGACAAGATTGAGGACAAGCTGGCAGAGAAGTGAAAAAAACCTGCAGGCATTGATTTTTCAAAGCAATGACAAATTCATGAGGAGCAGCAGATTTTAATCAATTCTCTGTGGGAGGAGCTCCGGTCAGTCGCTGTTGCTGTGCTGCTGATATGCACACCCAAATCATCAACTTAGTGCTTTCAGGTTTGCTGCAACAAAGCATGAAGAAAGCAATATCAAATCTTCTAAGGTTTTTTTGACTTATCCATGTGTGAAACAAATCTCATGTGCTTGATGATGCAATTTTGAGTGCTTTGTATCATCTCACATTTGTGCAAGTGTTTTGAATGCTATACTTGTCATAGGTGAGAATCTACAAATGACTGCAACACATCTTGTAAGCTTCACCAGAAGGGATGCTTATTACTAGGTTTCAAATTGGCAGCAGCGCCTCCTTACTGTGCTTCATTTAGCGGGTTTGGGCATATTCAATTTGGTGGAAGGCAAGCTAGCATGAGGCAAGCACAGTTTGTAGTAGTGGGTGCAACCAGCTGCTGATAGTACTGTTTATCAAGGGAGATTGGCTGACAGGCAAAGTTGCAGCAGGCATGAATTCCAAATTTGAAGAAAAAAGGGCTGCATGTTTTTCGAACTTTGAGTTGGGTGGTGTGTTTGTCTCTCTGTAAAGCAGTTTAGATTCTGGTCACAGGGTGTTTAGGTCACAGGGACTTCAGGTCATGACCCCTTTGTATTCTCACATGATAGAGAGACTTGTAAAATTGGTTGATGCAAGTGCTTTTTGATGGTTAAGCAGTTTTTTTCTAGCATAAGAATGAATGAATGCAGGGTGGCTCAAAATTGATTGATGAAGAACAGGGCTGCTGACTAAAGAATATTTAGATCCTATTCAATAACAACTAGTTTGGATAATAGGTAATTTCCTATTTTACATTGAGCACATTCTGTATTGCAAAGGTAGAGGTTTGTGTCATATGTTCTGCACTAATTTGTGTTGGGCTGTTTTGAGGAGTTCTGCAGTGTTGTCTGCAGTAACTCGAGTGGAAAATGCACAATCTGTGAGTATGGCTTTGGGTGACACAAGGACTGCTATCTGGAAAGCACAATTCAGACGTGAGTTGGTTTTTTGGTTGCAAATGATGTCTATAGACTGCTACATGCAGTCTACAGACTTCAGCCTCCTTTCAATCTGCACTTTATTATAGTTGGATGAGCAATTGTACCCATGTTTTGATTTTGTAGCAGAGTTCTGTGGCACTGTACCTCATTGATTGGACCTTGTATAATCATCTGATTCTGTAGCAGAGTATAACGGCACAATTCTTGCAATTTGGCACAGACACTATATTCATGGTAGTTCTGTGTTAGGAATGTATTTGGGTTTGTCAACAGCTGGAGATAGAACACATGAAAGTTAATCCCAAAAATATGATCAGAGGATCAACTGTCTGAATCTTTGTTCACTTGCAGTGAGGTCCATATCTGTAGCTGAATAGTATGTGATGAAGTACATTGGGTGGTTGGAGCTTGTGATTTTGACCAGCTGCAAATGGAGGTCTCATTAGCACTGTTTTCAAAGTTGAATGCTTGCAAAGTGCCCATTAAGACACACAACAAATAACCCTAAATGGTAAATGGCTTTGAGGGAGATCCTTGTGTTATTGTTTTGCCTGATGATGCCCATTATCATAACTTTACTGTAGTTTTGTTATAACCTTTTCATAACTTTAATATACTTTTGTTATACTATTTTAGATTGTTTTGTCTTTGATGTTGGTATTTCACTTCAATGAAGATATGAGTGTTTTACTATCTTACAATCTTTTGATTAGAGTCTTCTGTTTGTATTTACATAAGATTTGATTTTAAACCTGTCAGACTTGTATGTATATTCCCCTGCTAACACATTGCTACTCAAACAAGTATTGATACTTGACAAAATTGTGAACTATAAACAATATTCATAGTAAATGAATATGAATTTCACAAAAATAATTCCATAACATGACCTGACTAATAACTAAATTCATAATTCTCTCAATCGATCACCTAATGTGGTAGGTCAAATTCAACTTGTCAATACAAACGTTGGTATGTAAGACCTTAATCATAAATAGTGGGCCAATTTGTACTTGTGTTTGTGTGTGTGAATGTCAATTCCCACGTAGGCGAATGTTAGTTTTAAAAATAGTTAAAATTTTAGTAAACCTCAAAAGTTAGGCTTAGTTTTGTTGTCTTTGTGATTAGATGGTACTAGATTTCATTGTTCATGCATGGTAGCTATTGTTGTTCATAGATGTCACTTTTAAGACCATAGGTAGCCTTTGTGCTAACTATAAGTAGCTAAATAGTCTTCTTGTTCAAGAGCAAAGAACAATGTGGTAAGCATCATCCCTCCAAAGTTCAAAACTTCTAGGTTGTCCTCACCTTTTTTTATTTTGCCTTCTCTTATCATTGTGCTTTGTGATTTTCTCTATGATATCCTTTGTATTTTTGTGTTTTGATTTTGCTCTTAATGTTCTAAAATTGTAGGCTATGTGATTTCTACAATTTGTGTTTTTTTTGCAAGTTTAGTAATTTATTACAATCCTATGCTTGGCAATTTTTTGGAGCACTTTACTAGTTCTTTTGCGCATGCTCTAGATGATTTCTTCTTTGTTATTTTCTATGGCTTTTGTTGTCTTGATGTTGTTTTTAAAATTTGTATTATCTTTATGTTGTTCTTTTAATTTTTATCATCTCTATGATTTTTTAGAAATTTAAAAATGAGTCCATTGAAAGTAGTTATTTTGGTGCACTTTTGCAACTAGTTTTGCATATACAACTAAACAATGTTTATCTATTAGGCAATTGAGTTGAACATAATGTTTGATGTTCCCAATTTATTCTTTAGATGAGGATATATGGTGTGCACTTGAGATAACAAAAAATCTCTAATCTTGTCCCACTATCAATCTCTTGATGTATGACTTATTGGGAAGTAGGGATTTCAGGGATTGGGTTAAAACTTAATATATCACTTGGTACTCTCATTTATTGATGATGCAATATGATGACTATAGGTGGATAAAATATTTTTGTGTTAGTAGAACTTTTGTGCAATGGAGAATAACATGAGGTTCCATCTATTATCACTACAATTATTTGCATCATTTGTAGTTTGTACAAATTAGCGCATGCTTTTGAATATTGGCTTTGTTTTAAAAATTTGCTATTGGGAAGTCAATTTTCCACTTGGTTTTGCATGAGCATGTCTAGTAAACTTGATCATGAAAAATCAACTGAAATTGTTAGAAGGGAGTGACTTGGTGGAAGTTAAGTATGGGATGTAGGAATTTTGTGGCCTCCTTTCAATCCATTATGCCATGAATGACACACAAATTCATGCTTAGAAACCAAAAGAACATGTTTTTGCAACTAACTATTAATCATGTTCAAGTTGAATGGTTTCAACATCTAAATGCAAGTTGTTGTGAATGGTTAGAAATTGTTTGATGATGTGTTCATTGGTATTCCTGGATGTGTTAATGATGTTCAACTCCATCAACTTTCTTCCTTCAACTAGAAAGGCAATGAAACAAACTTCTTTGCCATCAACCATAAACATGAAGGTATAAGGCTTTACATTCTATGGGTCAAAGGTTATCCCTTGTTACTTTGGTTAATGGTGCTGCATAAGCAAGCAAGGGTGTGTTGCACTTTCTAAAGAAGTTATACAATTGATAATTTTGGCAACACATGAATGCGGTTGGAAATCTTTCAAGGTCTTAAGGAAAATGCTTAAGGACCTATTGTTAAAGACCAATTTGTGTTTTTTTTTTTATGATGTTGTAATGTGTAATTGCATGTTGCACAATTTGATTTTCAATGGGAAAGATGATGACAATAAATCATTGATAACTCAATTGAAAATAGAAAATCAAATAAATCAACGTACAAGGAAGGATGCACACATAATTGCAATAGGAGGTAATGACCTTGATATTGATTAACATGTTCCTTTACATCATAACGAGATTTCTAAAACAACACAATGAACACAATTTGAGCAATATTTTGGAAATTAGAAATGATGCATTCAAAAACAAATATAGCTTGTGGTTTTATGTTGAGCTAGAATGCATATGAATGCCCTTAAGGATTGAACCTTAGTTTTAAATTGAAAATGGAAAACTAAAAGTCTAAAGTTTGAATTTGGAAATTTTGATTTTTCAGCTGGTTGAACATCATCATCAATAACCATGTGAATGTTGAATTTTCATTATTGTCGATGAATTTGAAATTAGGTGATAGGTGGAGGCAATTCAACTTTGTCTTGAATAAATGCACATGATACATTGTTAAATTCAAGTTCATCAAAACAATCACAATATTCTTGTTTGTGGAATGGATTTTCTTGAACCTTTGAATTTTAGATATTATAGTTAGCCTTTGCTTTTGCTTGTCCTCTCCATGATTTTGTTGTGAACTTGTTTTCTAATTCTAAATTGTTTGATGTTTATGAATTACATCGCATCAACAAGTGTATAATAAAATACCATACCCCATGATCATGAAAAAGTTGAAGGCCATGGTAAAATATTAATAGACATTAAAACTTACTATTAAAACCTTGAAAGTAGTTTACATGGCTTTTGGCCAATAAAACAACTATAAAAGCTATGCTTGTCAATCAAGTAGGTGATTTTGGATTAGCTCTTGGGACTATGGGTTGTTTGGCACATGTTTATCGTCACACATTTAGTTATTAGGTTCAAGATAAAGAATAAATATTCATTTAACTATAGCAAAACCAAAGCCATTAACAAGGCCTAAACCCATAAAAATTGGGTTCAAAGTAGGCTTCCCATTTAGTTTTTAAAACCATCTTGGCCAAAACTTGCTTGGCTTTGTTTCCATTGATTTTGATACCACCGTTTCCATTAGATTTGTTTTTGGTTTTTTTTGTTGAGAAAAATGGTACATTGCACAAAACTTGTACCTTTATTGAAACAAAATGGTTTCATGTTCTTTTATTAATGGGACATTTACTTTTTTTAATGCTCTTGTCAAAAACCTTGACAATTTGGGAAAACACACTTATCCTATTGTGTTTAACACCAACTTGTTCCCAAGTGTTACAAGCATAGTTAGTAGATTTGCAAGTGCTACTAATGATGGAATGTTTATGATATTAATAACATCTTGTTTATAACCTTGAATGGCTTTGAATAATCATCACAATTCACAATTTATTCACATGATCCTTTTTGTGTTGGACATTCATAATTTCTTGTCCATCATTTGCAATATGTTATTTTGGTCCAACATAAAAATCTCCCCAAAATTCTTGCAAAATTGAAATTTGAAGTAATGCAAAATGATTCTCATGTATCCCCTAGTTTTATTCAATGAAATATATTCTCCATCTCCTTCAACTTGAACATCTTTATATATTCATGGATTCAATAGTCTGAAATCCACACAAAAGGAAGGTTATCAAATGGGTCCAACCATACTTTGGCCCAAATATGTAAAAATTAAAATAACATATATAAGAAAAATCCTTACCTTGCAATTGCCTTCCACTAAACAATCTTATTTTTTAAAATAAATATGATTAAAAAGAAACAAAAATAAGCAAACCCATAATGCCAATGATGTGACAAGAAAATAGCTACTTTTTGCCCTTCATTTCAATTTTGGTGCAAACTATCCTAAGAAGGACAAGTTGCCTTCACCACTTAAAGTTGTTGCCCTCTATTGTTGTTATTTTCCATATTGTCACAACTACTATCCAATGACTATTTATTAAGAAAAATGCATAGAACATAAAAAAATTGAAAGTTACAATATTTTACATTAAAAAAACTAACAATGTCTATTCATAAATAGGTAAGCAAAAACAAATCCAAAGAAAACCTACAATTTAACAACTTTCCTTGAAAATATATTCCTCCTTACCTTTCTAATCACCCAAGTACATCATCATTCTTCATAAAACTCTTTAGAGCTCCCAAAAATACCACAAGAGAGAATCAACATTCCACACCAAAAAAGACTAAAGAGAATGGGGCTAAAACTTTTATCCAACACACATGAGGAGAATGGGGACCCATTCTCAGAGGTTCCCCACCATCCAAATACACATGGTTTTCCTAATGCCTTTTTAGATTTTTTCACCTTCTCTTCCAAAGTCAACTTACTAACTCCCCTTTTAAGAAAAAAATAAAATATAATTCTCTTAAATTAATGAAAATATTTTTCACCTACATTTTGTAGAAGAATCACTAAAAATTATTGTAAAACAATGAAGGTAATTTTCAAACATTCATACCTACTACTAATAAATTGGAATCACAGGGTTTACCACATTAATGTAAGTTTGATTATTTTGCCATTAAAGGTGATCTAGTCCCAATAATTACCATCAATCAACAATCTTTCATTTGCAAAAGTTTGTTTTGATAGCATTGTATAACTCCTTGTTGAACTATCTTGAAAAGTGATGGATGTTGCACTTTTCAAGATCATTAAATCTTAGAATGAAGTTTGGTGATGCTACAACCGTAACCTTGGGTCTACAATGAAGGTTAAAGCATGAGTTCAAGGAAGTAGGACTAAAAATGTTGTCATCTACAACTAGTCATTATGTATTTTTGTTCAACTAGCATGCAATTAATGGTTTACAAAATGGACATATGTTATAAAAATAACAACCTAAGCTAATACATACCAAAATTAATATACCAAATATATATATACATAGGCTATATATAGTAATATTATACTTTTAATACTAAAGTTAAACCTATGTTAACTAAGGCTAACTAACTTAAGCTAAACTAACCATGGCTAAACTAACTAAAAAGTTAAATTAACCATGACTAAATTAACTAGGGGGTAAACTAAGTCATGGTTAAATTAAACATGGTTAAACTTAATTAGGTTAAACTATCTACTTGTTAATATTAATAATATATGTAATGTTAAAACACCAACAGTTAATAAGCTACACTAACTAACCGATGTTAGGAAATTATATTATAATTATTTTGATCATTAATCATTATCATTTTAATATTGACTATTTAATAATAATAATAATAATAATAATAATAATTATTCAATAACTATTATTATTTACTAACCAACTAAAATTATTATCATGATATTATAATAGCACTATTACTTATTAACTTTTATTACTTTTAATATAATTATTATATCTAGTAGGTAAACTAGGCTAGTATCATATAGGTACTATATAATGATTGTAGGTAGGTTGGAAATTACATTGGTTACAATTGTTATTAAATTTTTTATTTCATATTTTTTGTTCATATTCCAAATGTGCACCCCATATAACTAAATGCATTATTCTTCTTCACAAACCAACTACCTCATGCGATTTGGGATGATCCCATGAAAGAAGCTCAACCTTAAAAGTTAAAACCAAATACAAAGTTGGATTATTTTACACTTATTTAATTAAACCAAATATAAAATTGAATTATTTTACATTTATCTAATTAAACCAAACACAAAATTGGATTATTCTAAACTTACAATGGAAAAGTTATTAAATATTGAATGATTTATTGTTGAAAATTTAATAAAATAAAAAAATTTAATTAAATTTTTTTGGTATGCTCAAGGTACTACTAGAAAGCCCTCAATGAGTTTGGATTTAATGGAGTAAATTTCATAATTTTTGGACTTTAGGTGGAGGAGCTATTGAATCTTAAATTTTTCTTGTCATTGGACATTCAAATAAAATTACAAATTTTGGTTTTGGAAGGAGAAACTAATTGGGTAACAAGTTCACACTTTAGCCAACGTCACAAACAACATGAACTAAAACTTATATTTAATATAGTTTTCAACCCACTTGTCAATTTTTCAAAAGAGTTCAACTTGATTACATAAGAAACTTGAATGTGTGTTCTAGATTGTTTGTCATCATTTTAGTTTAAGTTTTGGATCTAGTAAAAGGTTAGTTCCATGATTTGGTTCTTATGCCCATTCCCACAAAAGGGTGCTAGCTTGATTGTAGTTATAAGAACTTGCTTGACCTTGAACCTTGGATTTAACATTGTAAATTACATACCTTCACAACACTAAAACGTACAGTGTAAGTTATGGAATACCAAAAATACCATACTTTTATCAAACCTTTGCTTCAAAGATTAGTTGTTTAATTTAATATAGATTCCATTAACGTGGGGTAGATTTTTGTGATTGTGAATCCTTAGCTTTAACACTATAGCTTGCATACTTTCACAACACTAGAAGGAACCATGTAGGTTATGGAATACCAAAAAAGCCCACACTTTTACCATACCATTGCCTCAAAGACTATCCGTTTGGCTTAGGATAAAGTCCATTAGCATTGGGTAGATTTTGTTTTCCAAAGTCCAAGACTTCAAAGTGCCTAACATCAAATTCTTGATTATCAACGCATGGTTTTTGATTTCAAGCAAGGGTTGTTCATACTAAGCAAGCGGTTTTGATTCCAATCATACTTGAATGAGAAAGTTGAATTGGGTGTGAAAACATTTGAATACATATTTTTTAATTTGAATTTTTATAAGCATGCTTGACTTGCATGGTTCCAAACTCCAAATTGCATGCGTGAAAATAAAAACCCCATGTTACACTCACTTTCAAATCTTGGGCGAACTTGGTACTAGTCATAACAACTTGACTACAAATTCCTGGATTAAACACTGCATACTACATACCTTCACAACATTGCAAGAACCAAGTAGGTTATGGAAAAGAAAAAGCCACACTCTTACCATACCCTTGCTTCAAAGAATATTTTTTTAATTCATGATACATTCCATTCACATGGGGTAGTTTTTTTTCCGAAGCCCAAGATTTCAAAACCGCTAGCACAAGGTTTTTGATTTGGAGCAAGGGTTTTTTAATTTCAAGCAAGGGGTGTTAATTCCAAACATAAATGGAGTCAAAAACTTGAAGTGTGACTTGAAGTTGCGTGTGAAAGCACTTGAATACTTTTCTAATTTGAATTTTTATAAGAATGCTTGACTTGCATGGTTTCAAACTCCAAACCTGGAATAAAATTTTTGTAATTGTGATTTAAAATTCGGTGTGAAGGCATTTAAATACTCTTATAATTTGAATTTTTATAAGCTTACTCCAAACCTGTACGAGTCCACATGGGTGTCGATTTTGGAATAAAAACCCCCATACTACACACTTCGTAATCACGGGCATGGGCTGTGGAATAAAAGACCACATGCTAATGAAATCTATCTTGGACTAATGACATACTATTCCTTGATGCAAGAGGTACATATGTATGTTGAAAGTGTTGCCCTTTCAGTGTTCAAGAGGAGGTGCTCATCCATCCTGGCCCACTTCAGCTACATAAAAAAATTGAAAAATAAAATCACTTGCAAACCGAGACCAAAGGGGAGCTAAACACATGGTAATGAACAATCCACGAATCGGTGGGTACTTATTGTTACTCATGGTGCAAAGTGAATTACAACACAAATGCCGATCATACTTTACATGTGTAATTAACATCCATTGATGTGAATCAACAACTGTGGAGAGACAAAAGTTCATTCTAGTAGAGCAAGGCCTGGTAGAGTTGTTGTTTCTAGCTTAAGCCCAGTTCCCATACAGGCCTCACCGAATAATAACTAGGTGAGTGGGGCATCATTCTTAGTACATACATTATGGACTTGTAATCGCCTTAACTCTGCCCAAATCCACAAAATTGACTCCCATAATATACTCAATTTCTGTGCACAGCTGCAAAGACTGAAGCTGCCAACTTGCCAGTGGAGTCAAAGACCCCAGTAGATCAGGAGAAGCCCAACAAGTCCTATTTTGGATAGAAGAAGTTGGCCAAGGAATCAGCGAAAAGAGGGACTGGGAAGTTAACTGCAGTTGTACAAACTACAAACTACAAACCCCTTTTTGATCCCCACCTCCTTACATATAGAGCCCATGGATCTGTACTAAATGCTTATTGTTGGCTATGTCTCTGAGAGAGAGAGACCCCAGGGAAAGATGCAGAGTTCATTTGGTCCCACATTGTCTAGGAACAGTTGGCTGGTGAGGAAGCAAATGATCAGTTCTCCTCATGTGACTGGTTTTGTTTGGGGGTCCTCCTATTCAGGCATTTTTTAAAAGGTTTTTTCTTTGATGCTAGGATAAGCTGTAATCTGCTGGTTCCAGTTTTGGTTTTGCCAGGTTCACACATAAAATGAATGCATGGTGTGAGAACTCTGCTGGTTCCAGTTTTGGTTTTGCCAGGTTCACATGTAATATGAATGCGTGTGCGAGAACTCTTTTGTGATGTGAATTGACGGTGAGGAACACTTGTGTGATGTCAATCAACAATGGGCAACACCGATTACACTCTGGAACAGACCTTCATAGAACAGGTTACCATCTAACTGAACGCTGGCTCACCATACAAGACTCCACACATTCTTAGGTGAAGGGGCCCTATGGAGCCCATTCCAGAGTACAGAGCCAGTTCTTTTGTAAGATCAAAAGCTATGGTTGCACGTTACATCCACCAAAAAGCCATGTGCTACAGCAGAAATATTATATGACTACACTACAACAAATGGTGTGCCTCTGTATGTGAAATGATTTCATTGAATTTTGAGTGAATTTATCAATCCCAATGAAGGAGACCTAATGAGAAAGCAGCGTATTTACGAATTTAGTGGTCCAGTGAACATGACCGATTGAAAAGCAATGAATTCACTGGATTAGTGAACAGGGACTAATAAACTACACTCACATTTTGTACTAGTGCTAGCTGCTTGTTCAGAGGCACAAAAGGCAAATATAAGTTACAGGACAAATCTAGAACTAAATGCACACAGATTCATATATAAGGCCCACTTTATACTAGGAGTCATGGCTGAAATAGAAAAAATATTTTCAATCTGCCCCAAGTTAGTACTAAATGCTGAACTTTATGGCCTTGTATTGGCCTCAAGGCTGAAAAAAAAGGATACTTTCGAACTTGGGGAAGCCAATCTGCAACCCTTGGACCCAGTATTGCAGCATTTATTAGAATCCTGATGTCAGTGTTCTAGCATTTATTAGTAACTTGGGGCCACAAAACAAGCCAAAAATGCTCAAAGTTCACCCCACGTTTTTTCAGCCCCTACTGTAAGTGTAAAGCAGGCCTAAGTCTTTTCCAAAAAAATAAATTGAAATGTTTAATTATATTTTGAGGTTGATGTATAGAAGTGGTGGCAAATTATTGATAAAGTTGTTAATAACCTACCAAACTATAATTTATTTCTTAAAAATCGGATAAAGTACCTATTTATTTTTGTAGGAAGCATCCAAAGAACCAAAGAGACCTTTGTGGATCAGATATTGAATTTTCAAATTTTAATAACCTAGGCTAGATGATTAGAATTTCATCTAGGTAGGTTATGAATCTTAAAACTCTGAATTTCTTTATGACACTCGTTATACTTGATTTTTGAAAATGGTTAATGATTCAAAGGTCATAAACATATCAATACCTATCAATAAATGTGTCAATACCTTATTTGAATTTATAAAAGATTATTTGAAAAAAACCAAAATTGAAGAATTTCTAGTCTTGATTATTTCAAAAGCCTTAAAGAACTGATGGTTTTCACAAAAGAACCAAAAATGAAATGGTGGTTTTTTGGCTAGTTATTTGACTTTTTTAATTTAAAAAAATTGAGAATTGGGTTCATATACCATTATTGGGTCTTTGATTTTTTGAAAATCATAATTATGAATCCTAATAACCATGTTAATAACTGTCAGGGTCTGTTCCTATTTCCAGTGAGTACCCAACAAATGGTTTGTATGTAGGATGTCAAACACACCCTATGAACTTTTGGAGGTGTCAATGGGTGGTGTCATGCATGGTTGCATAGTTCATTATCTCCAATATCATGCTTGTTGTCTTGCAAAAACTTGGGTCTTCCATGTGTTGGAATTGCTTGCCAATATTGAACCCACAACCATTCAAGAGCCAAGTCAAGTACCTACTAGTAGTTAGTTACATATGCTGGATTGCTACGGCTTTCTAAATTATTCACTCTATTTGGAATGCTAACTATATTCAAGTCAGTGTTGGCCGATTTCAGGTTTTCACCCATGTTCAGGTTAATGGGTTTTTATAAGGTTTGGGTCATAGGGTTGAGTAAGGCCTATGGTCTTAGGTTTAAATAGGGTTTAGGGTTCCTGATTTTTAAGTTCGAGGGTCCTAGGATTAGCCCTAAATTTCAATATATAAGGGCATCTCCAATGGTAGCACTAAAATGGATAGCTCAACCCAAATAGGGCTCATGTGGGTGCCATTGTTAATTAATTATTTGCTTTGTTGTTCCCCATTTGTTGCTCTCAGGATAGTGTTGTGGAACATTTTGAGAACTTTGGGAACCCATTGAGAAGTTAACGAAACTTGATGAAAACACTATGAAAACATTTTTGGAACTTGGCAAGAACACTTTGGGAACATTGAAATTCAGAAATATCAAAACATCATCAAAATTAACTTTGGAATTATTCCCAAGAAAAAGCTAAAAATGGTCTTGGCCTAAACTCAAAACCCCAAGGTTTTATTAAAGGTTGAACCCATAGAACCTGGAATTTTACAACACGAACGGGTTTAGGACCGCAACTATATATGATTATTACATAGCTATGAAATCTATGTTCTTGGTTGTAAAATTAACCCCCCACTCTAGTATTGACTATGCAAGCCTCACCATTCTTCTACCATGAACCACACATAAACAACACCAAAACTTTTCAAAACCAAAAGTTTTTCAAAATCCAAAACTTCCATTCTCACCAACTTTGTATTCATACCATAACTTTGTACAAATGAAGGTGTTTTTCAAGGTCACAAACACCTCCTTAAATACTAACTAAAAGGAAACTAATCGAGAAACTCCCTAAAACTTATCCACCACAAGGCTCCTCAAATAATCAAAAGGAACAAAATGACAAGGAAACAACATCACATAGTTCGCCATGTGATTTCACAATTAATGACAAGGAAACAACATCACATGGTTCGCCATGTGATTCCACAATGAATGACAAGGAAACAACATCACATGGTTCGCCATGTGATTCCACAATTAATGACAAGGAAACAACATCACATGGTTCGCCATGTGATTCCACAATAAATGACAAGGATACAACATCACATGGTTCCCGATGTGATTCCACAATTAATCACAAGGAAACAATATCACATGGTGCACATGACATAAGTCTATGCATCATGACCAATTATGGAATTATACACCCCATTAAACAATTACTTAAGTAATTATGTAATCAAGTTACACATCAAGTTACATCACTCCCAAACTCATTATGGATTCTGTTTTCGGAATCAAATATCCAAAACCTTCTTCAATTTGTCATGATTAATGTGGTCTAGATATGGTGAGCCATCAACATTTTCAAGTTCCTAAGACCCATTATCAACAAACACCTTCTTGATAACAAAAGGTCTAAACCACTTGGGTAACAATTTCTTATAAGCCCTGCGATAATGTCGAGCGTCAAACATCATGACAAGATCACCTTCTTTGAACTCCCTTTTTTTCACCTTCTTGTCAAAAGCCTTCTTTAATTGAGCTTGTGCGACTTCAATGGATTGGTAGGCTTTCAATTGGAATTCGTCCAACTCGTTAAGTTGCAACAATCGATGGTGTTGGGATTCATCCAAAAGAAGTCTCATCGTTGTGGCAGTGCATAAAGTCATTACTTCCAACTCAATGGGTAAAAGCGCCTCCAACCCATAAGTTAAACGAAAAGGTGAGTAGCTTGTGGAAGTTTTGTATGTGGTGTTGTAAACCTACACAACATGGTGGATCTTGAGATCCCAATCACAAATGTTCACATGAACCTCTGCCTCTTTTGCCAACATGGAACACAATGTCCTATTGGTCCTTTTTACTAGGCCATTAATGCTTATACATAATGGTAAACTTGTGTTTCACTGCAAGGTGTACTAATAGGTTTTCCACAACTTCACTCAAAAACTAGGGACCATTATTAAAAATAATTTCAAGTGGTGTCCCAAATCAGATAAAAAATCGTTCATATAAAAATTGTGTTATTTCTTGTTTCATTGAGGATTTCAAGGCACGTACTTCTGCAAACTTTATGAAGTAATTTGTGGCAACTACAATGAATCGATGCCCTTTCTTAGTCATTGGCAATGGGCCCAATAAATCAATTCCCCATTTTTCAAAAGGTCCTAAAGGGGGTATGGGATGTAAAGGGCCACTTACAGTAGACCTTTGTGCATAGGCTTGACATACATCACAACTCCTACAATAATCATGGGCATCATTGAAGAGGGTGGGCCAATAGTAACCTACTTGCAAAATCTTTTTTGTAGTAATTCGTCCCACAAAGTGGCCTCCACAGAACCCATCATGAAACTCATACAAAAGACATGAGGTGTCACGTTTTCCAATGGTTTGTCGTAAAACACCATCCTTTCCTTGGAAGTAGAGTTGATTGCCTATCATCGAGTAATTTCGACTTTTATGTGTAATTCTTGTTCATACTGCCTTTGTGGTTCCATCTGGAAACCTCATGCCATATAAGTATTGAATGATCTTTCAAAAAATTTCAGGTGCTTCTTCTCCATTAATGGACATGATTATAGCATCCAAAAAATCATCATCCTTTAAAACATCACCCACTCTTTCGTATGCTCTTGTAAGGCCATCAACATTGCCATGCCGCCTCCTTGGACGATGGACAATGTCAATGTCGAATCCCTCCATCAAGAGTAACCATCGAGCAAGTCGACCACTTGGATTGGGCTTGTTGACCAAGTAGGTTAAGGCCTTGTGGTCTATTACAATTTTGGCCTTGTACCCCAACAAGTAATGGTGAAACTTCTTAAGAAAGAAAATACCTGCAAGACCTTCCTGTTCGGTCACAGTATAATTCTTCTTTACTGAAGTTAATTGCCTGCTAGCAAAATGAATGGGATGGTCTGCCCATTTTCCTCTAATTGTGATAGGGTGCTTCCCACCGCTTTTCCAGATGCATCACAATATAATAAAAATGGTTTGTTCCAATCTGGAGTTCGAAGGATTGGCGCAACTTGAAGAACTAACTTCAATTGTTCCGTTTTGACACCTCGTCCTCCACTAGTGTAGGTGCATCTTCACACAAAAATCGTGTTAAAGGACGTGCTTTTGCTGCAAACATGTGTATGAACCTGCGATAATATTTCACCATCCCTAAAAAACCTCGAAGGGCTTTCTTCGTGGTGGGAAAGGGAAGCTTTGAAATCCTATCAAGCTTATCAGGATCTATGGCTACCCCATCCTTTGACACAATGTGTCCAACCATCTTCCCTTTTGAAAAACCAATTCTGGTTTTTTCAAGGCTGAAAGTCACTCCCGATGACGCACTCTTAAGTTCTTTGTTGGACCTACTTGAGGGTCCAAGTGTGTTGAGTTGTGAAAAGTTGGAACTTGGGAGCTACTCCCAACTTCCAGCACTAAAGAGGGGTAGAGGGGCGTGCTAGAAGTCTCGGGATTAGACTAGGAAGAAGGACAATTATGTTGTTACATGATCCTGCATCCAAAACCAACCCCAAGTTGGTTAGAACTCATTCTACATCCATTTGGTGTTGGGACAAGCCACGAGCGACCTTGGACTCACTTGACTCACCACGGCCCGGACTCGGGGAAGCCCCCACCTTCCCCCATATAGGATTCTCTGCGTTACTCCGCGGGAGCCACATCCGAATGGCACTTTTTCCCGAGATTCCCAAGGAGGAGTCCCGAAACTGTCCCGGGTTAGACTCCCGGGACTTTGGATGCTCATATCTCTTGGCTCTAACCTCTGATCAGAGTGAGGTCTAAACCGAAGTTGTATTTCTCCTTGAGAGCTTTCCAATGCCTTATCGCGCTCCATCTGCAAACATCGGGAAGAGGTCGATTCCTGACTTTTAGTGGTCGGGAGTCAAACTGTCAATTTGACTCTCGACCCTTCTTTTACCCATAACTTGGGCTGTAGATGTCTAAATGGCTCATGCAAGGCCATTTTGGACATCTACACTTCAGGACCTTTGCATTAATATAAAGATTACCCCAATGCGAGGTGTTTTGACCCCTACAATCGAGCTCTGAGTTTTCAAGAGTCCTGGAGGACTCCAAGTCCCCACTTTTGGGAGTGTGAGTTTCATCCTCACAGTTAGCCCAAAGTGGGGTTGCGACACCCGAACTATCCAAGCGTTGAAAGATTAATTCAAGTTTGGTAAGATGAGAAACTCTATCATTATAAACTCCAAAGTCGTAGAAAAAAGCCCAAGAATGGATCAAAGACCTTGTTCATTAAACGTTGAAATGTCCCTGGAGCATTGCACAAACCAAAAGGCATTATTGTGTAACAAAATGTCCCCCAAAGTGTAGTCAATGTGGTCTTCAATTGATCTTCTAGAGCAATTTTCACTTGATGGTAGCGCCTGTACCCATTTCCAAATGTGTACATTTAGTGCCCTACTACTTCTTCCAAAATTTCTTCACAAAATGGCAAAGGGTATCAGTCTTTCTTAGTTACTTTGTTTAAAGCTTTGAAGTTGACACATACCCTTAGTTTGCCATTCTTCTTTAATGCTAATACCACAAGAGAAACCCACTCAGTTGTCTCCACAGGCCTAATGAACCCTGCCTCCAACAACTTGTCAAGCTGCTCCTTCACCATGGCCGTGTATTTTGGGTTTCACCTCCCTTGCTTGGCCCTGATCGGTTTGGCATTTGGTAATAGTTCAATTTTGTGTAGCTCCATAGTGACCTCCCTCAGGTCCTTGTAGCTGAAAGCAAAAAGATGGATATACTTACGTAATAAATCCTCATATTGCTTTCTTTCCTCCGGCTAAAAGTCTAGTCCCAATTGAATTTTGCTTAGCCGCTCTTCGACCTCTCCTTCTGTAAACACGCATGGAGGTGATTAGTTATCATCCCCTTGAACCCTTTGATCCGACAAAGCTCCAACCTTGGGGATTGTCTCCAAAACATATAACGCTACTTCCTCTTCACTAGAATCATCTGTGTAAATCCCTTCAAAGTTAGAGCTTTGGTCTGTTTCAGATTCATCCTCATATTTAATCGTCCCTCCAGATATTTTCACAAAATTAGCAAATGGAACTTTCTGTCAGTGAGGATAAACTTCGATGGTCATGTATCCTTCGCCTCAATAGTTCCTTACATGCGACTCTGTTAACCAAGGCCTACCTAATATCATTGGATAAGCCCCAGCTTCCTTTAATACCACATGGAAATCCACAATGGTAGAAACCCTCATTATAATGATCATAACATTGCTAATGACTCCTTCTGCCCTAACAACTTGTTTATTAACCATCTTTAAGGTTACTGAAGTTGGCCTATCAATTTTCAAGCCTAAGTACCTCATTGTAGGAATTGTCATCACATTAACTCTTGCCCCTCCATCCACCAACACTCCACACAACACTGATCCATTACATTGCACATCAATGATCGGATCACATTCACGCTCAGCTACTATGGCATTCAAAGGTGTGGGTACCTTTGGGACTTTAAGTGTTAACAACCCTTTTTTCAACTCCCTTCAAGCTGATGGTACCATTACCACCAACTCTCCGATGGTGATGTTTGCTTTCTGTGATCCCACATCCTTTACCACTAAATAAGGGCCAAAATCTCTAGAAATTAGAAAGTCTTGGAAGCCAAACCTCCACCTTCGATTCTTTTTCTTTTCTTTTGGGGCTCTTGCCATCTCCTTGAACCTCTTGACGCTTGCTTTAGGATGAGTAGTGTCCGCCACTGATCGTTTAGTTTGGGCCATGACATCCATCGCATCCTCAGGGAATTAGAGGCTCTTCTCTAAACCCATCAAAGCCTTTTTTTGCCCTTCACTTATCAGTTTAATTAAATGCACTTGAGCTTTGCCTTTCTCTTCTATAAAAAACCTTCGAGTAGAAGAACTTGCATTCTCTTTTGCAGCCAAGGTTAGCGAGTTTGGACATTCTCTTGAATAATGTCCCATCTGTCGATAGTTGTAACATTGAATTGTTGACAGGTCCTTTTCCACGTTTCTGCTCTTACTAGTCCTTGGCCGTAATAGATGGAGGCTTAGGTAGTTCATTTGATTGATCATTTGTTCCATGGCCGACTCCATGCGGGATCTCAGTTCTGTATGCTTCCGCAACTTTGGTTCAGTCGAGAATTGAACTGTTTTCACCATGGATTGCACAGTTGGTCATGGAACTTCCTCCATGCTCACCTCCTTCTTTTCGACCACCTCCGTTGCTTCATCGAATGTCGCCACTTATTCGTATTTCACTTGTTGTCGTAATTCTAACAACAAACCAATGGTAAAATGTTCTAGTACCAATGCATTGACTCTCGCAAAAATTGGATCAGTTCCTTCATGACCTTGTGCCCTAAGACACCCTTGGAGTTTATTTTACAATGTCATTGTCCTTTCCTTATACTCTATTATTGATTCTAAAGCCCTTGCTTTACTTGACTTAGTTTAAGCATTAAGTTTTGGTAGACATTCTTCACATAAAACTCCTTCATTAGAGCCTTAGTTATGTCATTCCATGATCCCTTCAACTCTTCTGTCTGTCATTCAAACCAAAATGATGTTGTACCTTCTAAGAATTCAGGAAGAAAATTAAGCCATTCTATAGCTGTTCTAAGCCCCGTACTAATACAAGCCTGTTTATATTCCCTTAAAAATACTTCAGGGTCTTCACCTTTATTTCCCCTAAAAACTAGAATAACCATATTGATTCTTATTTTGTCTCTAAAAAATAGAACACATCAAATAATTAATTCCAACTATCACTTAGCTTTTACAACTTTTTCTCATGAATAAGGAAATTTCTAATGACTCGAATTGCGTTCACAATAAAATCCTCCCTATCTTTTTAGTGTAAATCTCTAAAAGGACCAGACATTTTTAATCCTGCCATTATCCTATTTAAATGCCTGGATTGAAAGACAACATTTATATTATCATGGCCATCATGAGTATCAATGACGCCTCCACTCCACATGACATGCAGGTTGTTGGTTCGGGCATAATCTGGAGTCGCATCCTTCTTCCTAAGCCAGATGAGTAAATGATGTTCTTGTGTGATTGTCTTCTGGCATTACCTTGTAGGTTTTGAGTCAGGTTGAGACCTAGATTCCTCTCGTTGTCTACGTAGTTGTGATACTACCACATTTGGTTCACCTATAGTCCCAGGCTCTTCCAAAGTTCTTTCAACATGTGATCTTGGCCTAGCAACTCCAAATGTCAAAAATGGGGTTTGTTGCCTATCTTCGGCAAACTGTGTACCAAGGGAGTTAGAAGCCTCTCCTAACGTTGACATTAATGTCTTTACTAAAACATATATATATTTTTCTTTCTTTCAACAACCTACAACACTTTTTATATAAAAAATCTAAAGGTTTCAACAAGGTTTAACGAACATGGGCTTACTCAAAAACACTCACCATCCTTTATAAACTTTTGTTTACATTTTTTCATATGGCTTAACACGTGCCATCTTCTTTCCCTTGCTTGCTTGCATGCAACTTTTCTTTACAAATCTTCTCAGATTCCCACAAATCCAACTCTAATTCATGCCTAGGATTACAAGTAATATCCAAAAGCAAGCTTGGGGTCAAACAAAATGACTCGTGTTTATGGTCTTCATAATGCTACTTCATGCGTTGAATTGTGCATCCAACTCGACACGGCTTGCCTTTCGTAATCTCCATTGCCACAAGTTGAATCTCTTCCACCCATGTGGCCACTTCCATCCAAGATTCGGGGATAAACAAATTGCCTTAAATTCCTCTTTATAAAACAAAACAAAAGTTTTTCTTTTCCTTCTTCCCACTAAATTTTCAATAATACAATTAAGTTTGTCAACACAATTAAATTACACAACACAATTCAACAACACAATTTCACAACACAATTAACATAGACTTGGGTCTCGGCAACGGAACCAAAAAGATGTATAACACGAACGGGTTTAGGACTGAAACTATGTATAATTATTACATAGCTATGAAATCTATGTTCTTGGTTGTAAAATTATCCCTCCACTCTTTTATTGGCTATGCAAGCCTCACCATTTTCGTACCCTGAACTACACATAAACAACACAAAAACTATTCAAAACCAAAAGTTTTTCAAAATCCAAAACTTCTATTCTCACCAACTTTGTATTCATACCATAACTTTGTACAAATGAAGGTGTTTTTCAAGGTCACAAACACCTCCTTAAATACTAACCAAAAGGAAACTAATCGAGAAACTTCCTAAAACTTATCCACCACAAGGCTCCCCAAATAATCAAAAGGAACAAAATCACAAGGAAACAAAATCACAAGGTTCCCTGTGTGATTCCACAATAAATGACAAAGAAACAACATCACATGGTTCGCCATGTGATTCCACAATAAATGACAAGGAAACAACATCACATGGTTCGCCATGTGATTCCACAATAAATGACAAGGAAACAACATCACATGGTTCGCCATGTGATTCCACAATTAATCACAAGGAAACAACATCGCATGGTTCCCCATGTGATTTCACAATTAATCACAAGGAAACAACTTTGCATGGTTCCCCATGTGATTCCACAATTAATCACAAGGAAACAACATCGCATGGTTCCCCATGTGATTCCACAATTAATCACAAGGAAACAACATCGCATGGTTCCCCATGTGATTCCACAATTAATCACAAGGAAACAATATCACATGGTGCACATAACATAAGTCTATGCATCATGACCAATTATGGAATCCTACACCCCATTAAACAATTACCTAAGTACTTGTGTAATCAAATTACACATCAAGTTACAGAACCATTGGTGAAGAAAATTTGATGCAACCCTAGGAATGAAGGCTGAGTCAAAGTGATACCCTACCCAATTCTAAAGCGAACAATACTCACAAAAAAAAACCACCAATTTTCATGATGAGAATTAGCTTTAACAATTAGTCAAGTTGTTATCATGTTTTTAAAACTTTCAATCGAAAACCAAAAAGTGTTTTCACCAAAAAATGGTTTAAGGCAAAAACATTTTGTGTTTTTTTTTGTTATTTTCCCTTGTGCTAAAACACTAATGAAATTGTAAATTTTAATATATCCCCCAAGTAACTGATGTATACCCATCGAGTATCACAGGTAGAAAATGCCCATTGGAGTGAACGTTTTTCATTCTTTTGAAATGCCCTATGAATTGCAGACAGATTTTGCCCCCTAACATACCCTCCAACCTCCAAATACACTTGAAAGTTTTTGTAAATGCTTTTCAAAAAAGAGAAAATACTACCTTCAATATAGACAAGAAAACACTTTGTTGATTATTTAGAAAAAAACAATGTAATGAAAAACTGCAATTAAGGCTAATTCTATGATCACAATGGTTTATGGGTAAGGAAGATCAGAGTGGTAAGGAAGATAAAAGTAGTGCATTCCCAAAGAAGTTTGGATTTAACATTTATTTGAGGCACTCATGTTGCAAATGCCTCAATTGTTGTCTAACGATGACTAATAGTAACTTTACAAAGTTATCATTAAATCATTTTCAAGTTTAAATCAGTGTTGGTGCAGCATTGAAAAACTGCTTGATTATCAAATAACTTGCCTGCCAGTTTCAATTATGATCAAGACTCGAGCAAGAACTTGCTTGGCCCCATATTAAGATTTATGATACTCAAAAATACCATGTTGACAGGGTATCACTTTAACAAAATCAATATCCTATGTAGACCCATAGGGGACCTCTTGCAGTTACCCAGGCCAGTTTTTTTTTGTCATCCTCAAATTATTTTTTTCATCTTTTTACATTAGCTTTTTGCTTGTAGCAATGACTTTTGCTTTCTATGGGGATCGATTCCTTCAATGCTTTGCTTTTTAAATTATCATTTGTCATTATTAGTTGTGATTTTGTCATTCCCTTCAATGTTACTATAAGTGTTGATTGAATTTTTGAAAGGACATATCAAAGTTAGAGATTCACAAACTATTAGGTGTGTGTAATGTGGTTTCAATCCATTTTCCTTTCAACTCCCAACAAATGACTTGATTTTTGTACAATTTATTGATAAGATATAAGTTCATGGTTAATAGATGTGCTTGAGGACAAGATCTTGTTTTTTTATGAAGCTTTGAGTTATATGCCAAAAAATTGTTGTTTGTAAACCTAAAACTAATTGTCTCTTTTCCTTTTTTGAAATCCATAATGCTTATGTGGTCTTTTTCACAATGAGTTTGCCAAAAAAAAGTCTAATTATATTTTTCAGGTCATCATGAGTCTTGAAATGCCAAAACCTTGTTGTTATTAAATGAAAATCTTCTTATTGGTTTTAAACTTGTTTTTTGTGCTTGGAAACCAAAACTTGATTTATGCATTAGACTTTTAATCTAAAGGTTTCAATTCTTGAAATGATAGTTTTTGTAACCAAATTGTTACAAAATTCTTAATTGAATAGGACTTGTGGCACAAAGAACCATAGTCACTTATTTTGTTTGTTTTGTTTGTAATCAATAACAAAGTTCCTAGTCACTTTTAGTTTATTTCTTTTTCACAAACTCAAAATGCAAATGGCAACTATTGAAACATTCAATTAAATGAAAATCTTTAACAAGATCATGATTATGTTGATGACATGGAAATAAGAACTTAGTTAAGGTTTTAGTGTCAATGGTTGGTTCAATTTGAATGCCAATTAGATCATTCATTTTTGAAAGCATTGTAACCTCGAGCAACTTGGATGTGGAAGCAAAAATTGCATGGGAAATATTGAAGGCCCAATTAACCTTAAAATAGAAGCATGGGTCCATCGTTGCAAGTTGTTCCTCCCTTGACATTTTAATCTAGTGAATTATGGCAATAATTTAAATCATGTTATGCCTCAAAGCATGTGTTGAGTGATTTGCCACTTTATTTTCCAAACTTATAAATCCAAGAATATTGCCAAATAAAGTGATTTTATATAACGAGCAACATGGGATTATTTCTAGGGAGAAGCATGTTTTGGTTGAACATCCAATCGTTGGGTGTAGGTGGAAAAATGTGAATTTAGTTCTTGTTGCAAATAAGCAATTGAGAAAAATCCAAAAAAAAAATTTGGTGTTGGTTATGGGTCATCACAAATCATTTTAGCAATATTTATTTGTATAAGAAGGATCATGCATAACATAAGAAATTTATGAAGGATTTATTGTTTATTGCCAAAATTTACATACATTTTTTTAGCGCGGAAAGTTAGTGGTTAATCATGCATCAAAATCCCGAAGTTGTGTTTCCAAATTAAAAGTAAATGATTCAACCTACCATCCCTTCATTAATGGCCAAAACCATGGAATATTATGTGATGCAAACTTTGGATTATTGTGTTATAGCAATAATTTATTTTTTACTTAGGAATGTCTACATTTGGACACAACACATTTGCATTAATTTCATAAACTCACTATGGGTACCTTGCCATCTGACAATGGGACTTTTTGAAGCCATTGATACAACTAAAGTTGTAATGGATTTCATGTCATCTTATAATTTGTTGGACAAATTGATTCCTTATGTGAAAGATGAAGGTCGCAATTTGCCCACCCTTGGATGAGCTTTTATTTTAATGGTTAGATGTGTTCTTTTAACATTTGTAATTCCTTGGTAAACATGTGATTTGGCCATGCTTTCAATAAAACATGCCAATATGTTTGCAATGACACCAATGTTAATATTGATTTATGGGAGGTTGATTTGAAAGCCACACAACGTACTGTACAAAAAACAATTATATGGATAATTCTTTTTGACAAAAGATGTAGTGAATGGCAAAGGGCATGCCTTGATATTGATCTTTCTCGCGAAAACTTAAAACATTAATGAAAATCGAGTTTGCTAACAAGGTGACTTTATTCCCATAATTTACTTTGGAATATTGAGATGCCATCAATATTTGCTATGTGGGTGAAAATATTTTAAAATGTACCACATAAAACAAAGAAGGCCTAGTCCTTATTGCAGTTCTTTTTTTCCCTATATTTTTATCCCCATAAAAAAATAATGAATCAAAAGTTGTTAAAATTTCAAAAGGATTATATTTTAAACCATTACAATTTAAAATTCCATCATGATCATCCATAAATCTGTCTTTACATGGTAAAAAAGGACTAGATAAAGTAATAATAATAATAAATTTATACACATTAAAGAATTTGGACCCATGTGAAGTAGGAAACTCAAGAATTATAAGGTGATGAATGCATACATTAGTGATTTGCAAAATGGTTTTTAAAACTATGCTTTTGTTGTGGAATAATGGGTCCAACCACATTATTAAGAGCCACATGTGCCCCCTTAAACCATTATTTTTAAAATATTCTTAAATTCCTTTTAATACATCTTTTAAATTTTATTTATTTATATATTTAATACCATTATGTTAAGGTGTATTTTAAAAATATCCCAAAATATGTCATTAAAAAATATTTTCAAATTGTGCTTTTAGTGTCAAAATTGCTTTTAAGCTATTTCTATCAATTTTTAAGTAGTGGTTACAAGAGGTTAAAAATCCTTATACATAGTTTTCACTCATTAGATTAATTTCAAATTTTTATACATAATGTATTCACAATAACATTTTATACAAAATAATTTTTTTTTAATATTTTTTTATTTTTTACAATCCAAAGTTCAAAAAATTAAGCAACAGTTACGATTGCTTTTAGTACATGTTAGTATGACAACACCCCAATATGTTTATAGTCAAACTTGAGGATATTGGTTATTTTCTAATACCCTTAGTGTTGTTTCAAAAAGTGTGTATGCAAAATGAGATTGAAAAATTTAAAATTATCTCCATCAATTGTGTGAGGAAGGATTTTGAATTTGAATTACAATCATTATGCATGCACATGACCGCAAAAGTCCATGCAATCCTAGCTCCAATTTTAGCATTTGCATCTACCTATAGTGCTAATAAGGCCTACAACATGTTGGCATGAATGTTGGACCCACATTTTAAATCCCTTGATGCAACAAAAACATTTGTAAAATGCGTAAAAGTGACACGAACAATGGTACGTATGACATAAGACTTTGATGCCAATATTGGTTGTTGCATTTCAATTTTTAAAATCTTGGCATTGATGGCCTTACTAAATTAACACTAGTTGATGACAATGATTATTACATTTTGTTGGGGAGTGACCTCAGTTGAGGTTACATTGCAAAGCTCATTGAAACTTGAGTTGTTTTTATTCTACCACTTACACATGAGAAGCCTAGAGATTTTATGTTGTCCTCGACTTGGTGGAAATCCCATGAAACCCAATTTCCAACAGTTCTTTTGTGGCCCAATTTAAAGATTCTCAAAATTCTTGGGTCTCAAAATAAAATTGAAAGAAGTTTTAGCATAGGTGGAATGTTGACAATTTTGCAACGTTGTAGGTTGAGTGTTGACAATTCGAATGAGCTCATAATGATTATCAAGATGGTCAATTGATGCAAAAGTAGATTGCACATGAAAGGGTAATCCATTGATGAATTCTTTATGGAATAGATGGGTATCATTGATAAGAATGATACAACGATGGATGTAATTGGCTATTCAATCTTCATCATGAGTTGGAATGATGAATATGAATGTTTATGAACATTTTGCTCTACTTTTTGAATAGAGTAGCTTTGCCGTGAATAGGATTCTTGAGGTGTCAACTTCCATGGTTGAATATAATTCTCAGCTAAATTATCTACTTCTAATAATGTATAGGACCATATCTTTCTTTTTTTAGTTCTTAATGAGTTCACAAAATGTTTGGAATGTTCCATGCACATTTGTTTCAACTTATTGTTTTTGCATCTTATTTTTAGATTTTAACTTTTAATAATCAACACCCTACAATGTGAGGAAAATGAAAACAATAAGTTTGGTAAAGAGTATTCTTTAATAACCAACCTAGACACTAAATTGGCCAGTTCTAAACAAGGTCTTGCAAAAACCGACCCTTGTGCATATTGGGCGATGCCAACACCAAAAAGAAAATAATAACCGATACCCTTATTGACTGGTCATTCCAACAACTTGCTACGAGGTGGGTCCCAAAAATCTTTTAAAATCATGATATTTGATACCATATATGTGCGTGAGAATTTAGAATTTTTAAATTACCGGCCTTGTGGACATATATTGAAAAACTCAATATCCAGCCAACACTGGGTCAAACCCTAGCTTGACTCTTTACATAGCATGACGCGGGGCCTTTATTTTTGGGAATCATCCACTCCTAGGACTTTGCACAAAAGAAAGTCTTCTTGTCAACTGATTGATGCTTTCATCTCTCTACTCTGTATAGAAATTGGACCATTGTAGTGTAGAACTGCAGAATTGCAAAAATAAGCTCCATTGAATAAGGTTGCAAAGCAGCCAAAGGTGGGTTGATAAGAACCCCAAACCCTAAACCAAGTCAGACAGCTCTTAGAATCATTCAATTATGTACATTAAGGAATTACAAGACTTCTCCTACTCTGGCCAATTGCAAAAATGGACTTAATAA
This sequence comes from Sphagnum tenellum, assembly GCA_963921925.1. NCBI lineage: Eukaryota > Viridiplantae > Streptophyta > Sphagnopsida > Sphagnales > Sphagnaceae > Sphagnum > Sphagnum tenellum. The sequence goes on along the minus strand of OY998147.1, from coordinate 17,946,420 downwards.
TCAAGCTGTTCTTGGCGTATTGAAAGTAAGTTGTGATCATGTTTGTCACACAGCCAGCTTGATCTGCTGCCTAAGTAAGCAAGATTAATATCCAATTTTGTAACTAGCCTAGTAACTCTAATTTTGTTTAATCTAATTAATATGGTGTTGTCCTAGAAAGGGAATGTGGTTGGACTCATTCTGCATTTCACTGCCCTTTGGATGGGATAAATGAGATCAGATTCCCACACATGCATTCCGCACTATGCAATTTCATCTTCTTTGATGAAATTGGGACTAATTGAGTCTGGTCAGCTGCACGCATGGTCGAGATTTGAAAAATTTGAAGGTAGGTGATCGAACAACTCATCAAGTTGAAGGGAAGGTCGTGGAAATAGTTGAATTTGTAGTTGTGTTGATCAGTTGGTTGTTGCTGCAGTTTTGTGTGACTGACTGTCTGTCGAAAGATCAGCCGATGTATTTCCAACAGTGGACAAGGATGATGAATCTGCTTATAATGTGAAGAAGTTGAAAGAGGAGAGTTTTTAGAGATATCCTGGCTGCTGCACAGCCTTGGTTATATTACCCCCTCAACCGAATTTCTGTCAAAGTAGCTGTAGATGTCGTTCTCATCTACATCCTCAGAAGCGAAGTTCTTCCAGTCATCGTCGCTGCTCCAACTGGTGGTATCTGTAGAGCCCCTTCCTTCCACGCTCTCTAGATCAGAGCCTCCTGTCATCGTCACCCGCGTCGTGGTTGTCGCAGCAGTTTCATGCGGTCCTGTCAGGACCTGCCATTGCTCGGATAAGCTCTCGGTAGTAACATTCGAAGGCAATGTATCCATGCTAGAAACCATGTCAGTTATCTCAGGAGTTCCTGCTCCAGCAACTGTTCCACCCAGCAAGCTCCTCTGATCAGCTGCTGCGTTTGGATCATTGGAAGACGCGAGTAATTGAGCAGCAGCAGCTTGGTCACCGGCAGCTACAAACGTCGTAGCCCCGGCCATGACATTAGCTCTGGGTTGTCGCTTGCGAGGGTGAGCGCTGGAGCAGGTGTGCTTGCCCACATACGTGACTTGAAAGATTGAGGGATCCTTGTCTGTGGGTTGCACCATCTTCTTCGCATTGCAGTTCTTGATACTGCACTTGTAATACCCTCTGTGCAGAGAGTACGATAATATTGACCAACATGGTCAGAACAAGAAGAACAAGTCCAGACTTAACAGTTATACTCCAGAATCAACTATTGTCTTAGAAGCGCCAAGCTGATAAAAGAAAATTAAGGAAGGAAGTAAGGAAGTACCTGCAGAAGTTAGCGTTTTGAATGGCCTTATTGCCATATTTCTTCCAGCCCCTATGACCGTCATCCGGAATACCCTTCTTGGCGTCCAATCCAGGTCTTAGACGCTGGTATTGTACTTCTGACTTCTCTTCTTCCGCAGTCGCCTCTCTGGGGAAAAAAAATCCAAGTTTTTATATTAAAAAAATAATTGTAACATACTCTTGCACATGCCGATCGGTCTCTTCCAAAGATCTTCAGTTCCATATTTATTTGAGAAATGTAAGAAATGGTGCGTCAAGAATGGCAGGCCTGCAAATACCTCTCGCGCTTTGGACGGACTGTGTTTCGTCTTGAGCGATCCTGAACATCACTACTGTGAGAGGCTGTGGAGCCCAGCTCAATCCCACCCTCCAGTGCTGCAATCTCTGAGTTTTGAGCTTTTCCTCCTAACTGCCTTTTTGCTGCTTCAGCATCAGCGCCTGCAGTCAAACACGACGGTGCTGCAAATGCTTCTACTCGACACGAGAAAGAAGTTTCTCGAGGAAGATGATTTAGTGCTCTTTCCGGATGATCCACCTTGGACTTGTGTGTGAACGTAGGTTGTGATATAATATCCGTGCAGTTCCATGGGTCTGATGACTCGGAGTTCATGACGAAGTGCATATGCTGTGCCGACTGTTGTCCCTGATGAGTACTGTCCTCATGCAAATCCAAGGACTCCAATGTCAAAGCTGACTGATCATCGTCTGCACATACCCACCCACAAGTTTCAAAACTAAATTAGTATAATATGCAGATCCTTTCGGGGAGCTACAAAAATCTCTGACTTCCTGCTCTACTTATAATGAACTTGGAGTTGCAAGAGAATGGTCCCAGTGATATATATATATATAACATATGAGTCATAGTACCTCCTGTAGCAGGTGGAGCAGCTGATGCTTTTGGAGTAGCCCTGAAGAGGTAGCTCCAGGGACTATCCGTTACTGTACTGGGTCCGGATTGGCCAGCACTGAAGCAAGAGGAGGGCTGCAATCCAGCTGCCAGAGGGTGAGGCGAGGACGCCAGACTCTCTTCTCTCAAAGGCACGTGAATTTGACTCAGAGGTGTATGCTGTTTCAGCTTAGAGGAGCTGCTGGGTGATGGTTTCGACACAATAAGCTGCTGGGGCCGCTGAATAGGCTTCGCGGGTTCATAATCGCGGAACGTCGTGGCTGCAAGCTCGCGGCTACTCCTAGCTGCGGCTGCAAGTGATGCTGGCGGAGGACACGGTGAGTTCGAGAGAATCTCCTTCAGGCGACACAAAGCAAGGTGGCACCAATCCATGGAGTTCTCCAGCTTCGCCATCAAGGCTCTGAGGACCATGGACGGTATGACAGCTTGCTGCTGCTCAGGTCCTCCCATAGCGCCCGGATCAGCTGCTGGTGAGTGCAACATAAGCATCCCCCATAGATCCTCTTGGTGGATGATAGCCCTGCTCAACATCTCCTCTACTTTCTCCACGCATTGTGCTTCACTCCAATTCCCTCCTCCTAACCTCAACATTCCTCGGCCAAAGCTGGGTCGATTCTCCATTTGCAGTTTGCTGAAATTCTTGCACAGACCCTCTTGTGTCACGGACGACAGCCACTTCCTTCCGGCCGATTGCACAGTTCTCTCGTCTGGCTGCAGTCAAGTACTTACAACTGGCGTTGTTCACTCTGATCCAAACTGTTCACTAGAGATCAGTCTTCGACCTATCTATTTCCCTTGTGATCTTTCACTCCAGTGATCTGAAACAAAAGCAGACCACAAGAAGATCTACAAAATCTCAGACGTGAGCTGAGCAAAAAAATTTCCTTAGTTTATAATTCTTAAAAAACCTAGTAATCTTCCAAAACTTTTAGTTTTCATATCGACAAATTCCAAGATCTCTCTCTCTCTGGCGCACACATGCGCACACACACACACACACACACACACTCTCTCTCTCTCTCTCTCTCTCTCTCTCTCTCTCTCTCTCTCTCTCTCTCTCACAGAGAGCTCAAGATAAGGATGGATGCCTCAAATTGTGTGCAAAAAAGCTTGAGAATGTGTACTGGACCTTGCAACTAGTCCCGGGAGGAGCCGAGTAGTACTTGGACCATGATCTAGAATGCTGATAATAATTTTACAGCTGCAACAAGGACTCAAGAAAGAAGAAGGAGAGCTTGTTTGCATTGGGTATTGAAAGAAGAGGAAGGTGGTTTTTGAGCCATCTCCAGTAAGACTCCACTGCACAGGTTTTATAACCTGCTTTAAGAGTCTAGACTTGTTAGAGGCACACCAATATAGCGCCCATTTTTTTAGTTTCCTTCCACGGAAGTTTCCAACTATTGAGGAACACTTATCAACTTCTACAAGTCAGGTTCTAAGGTTTGGGCACCTGAGGTTTCAAAGTATATACCATGTTGGGCAGCTCTTGACTTTTATGAAGAACATCTGGTTTTTTTTTTTTTTTTAAATTTTATAATTTGATAATTTGGCTCTCAAATAAAAGGAACCCAAGGATTGTGTTTTGGGCCTGGTTCTTGACCCAAAAAAAAAAAAAAGAGATTTCAATTTTGATTTTGGAAATCAGACTCAATTTTGGCTATACTTGTCCAAATCTGGCAATTAATTGTTGATTCACCTCCAATTACCCCTCAGTTCCAGTCTTTTTTCTGAGAAAAAATATATTTAAAAAAAAAATTATTTTCAGTTCCCGAGCCAAATGTTTTAGACCTGGTTCTACTTTCAATTCCTAGTTCTGGAATCAAAACTTAAATAGAATCCAAAATCCTAGTATTTGATTATCATTCAGCTTTTACTAACTGACGGTTCTAAACATCCAAATCAGGTTTACCCAAGACTGGTCTATAGTCTATACCATAGTTTCCTAACACTTTCATCCATCACAGGTACCCAAAAACTATTTGTAGAACTGAAAATTATTTACAGGCTCTCCTCGTGGTTACACCTTCAGGTCCTTACCGATACACCTGCAGCTCCTCACCGATACACCTTCAGCATGCACATGCATTTCAGAAATCCACCTTCAGCTCCTTACCGATACAACTTCAGCTCCTCACAACTTCAGCTCCTCACCAATACACCTTCAGCATGCACGTGCATTTAAGAAATCCAATGTTCAAGGCACATTCCGGTAATTTATTTGGGAGTGGGGATCTTTCATAGTAGGAAGATTTAGCCGAATCTTGCTATACTCCAGACATGAAGGCAAATAATAATAATAATAATAATAATAAATGCTGATCCTCCTCTATTTGTGGCTGTTTACACTAACCAATCTGGTGATTTTTTTTCATTATTTAAGAAAAAAATTCTAGATACTAGTGAAAGTGCCAAAAATGAATTTTTTTTCATTTTTTCTGTTTTTGCCATGAAAGGATGGGTGCATCGATTTTCCTTGGTTGCCATAAAGAATAGAAGTTAGGTGTGTATAAGATAGTTGAAAGCTGAATTATTTTCATCTTTTTGTTCAAAATAAGATCAATCCTGTTGAATAGGAAAATAAGATACTACAGATATAACTTACTTTTTCTAATAACGTGGATTGTGTGGGCCGTGACTAGCCCACCACCACCACAAGTGGATCCCCCTCTCCACCCACCCACTTTATCCCCTCCCTTCCTCCCTCCATCCCTACCTCCCCACCTTCCTCCCAAGAAACCAGCACCCACACTTCTTGAGTTCCTTCATCTTCTTGAGTGAGGCCTCTTAATATCCGAATTAAACCCAAGAAATCTTAGATTTGGCCATTAAGAGACCCGAGTTTAGTCTAAACATGAGATATTTATAATATTTAGAAGCAAAATTTAGATGAGTTTTAGGCTTTTTATCCTAATATCATGGTACTCCTTCATTCCCCCACCTCCCGACACTCTATCCAAGGAATTAATTATTGACATGTTTTTCAACTCTAGTCTTTTTGCCCCATGGCAGAGAAGGGGACAAAACTAATTAAATTTTCTGTGACAAAAGAAGACAACTTTCGGTGAAGCAGCAGCCACCAGTTCATCATCCACTGCATGCCTGCTATTACTCAGTTGTGTTGTGGATGAACCTCAACTGAGTTAATATTTGGTTTCACCTTGGTAACCAATGCACTAGGAAATAGGTCTCATATAAAGGTAAATAAGTAGGAAAATAAGTAATTATTAGGTATGTAAATGGTTTAAACATAGGTAATGGCTGGTTTTACTACCTACTAACAACCTTCTTGTTGGGTGCAAGTAAATAGGTAGTTAAAAAGAGAAACTGAGCTAGCCAACATGGTTAACTAATGAACTGAAACCAAACAGAGAATTATTTTCTGACCACTTATCATCCATCCTTCATGGTGTTCTCATGGGTGCTGGTTAACTGTGGCCAATGTTAGGCGACTAAGGTCAAGTTTCCATGATCTTCAACTCGTCCATTGTTTGTATTACCTTGCACTCAAATAGTTGGGGGTTTATGTAAAGTGCAGACACATTGGCCCACTATTCTAGCGGTGCCCCCTGCCATTTCAAAGTGTGTTCAGAAATAGTGAAGTGAACTTAGAAGTCCTTTTCCTCTGGTTGGGGTTTGGCTTCCTCCCCATGCTCTTGTTATGTTCCGGTCCACTTCTTAATGCAATGGCTTCATCATGCTGAGTGTTCCAAATAAGAAAAGGCCTTTTTGCCATAATGTGGTCAAATCAACTCGTGTTGGAGAAAGGAAGAACGGAAGATATGGAAACAAACCCTGAGAAACATTTTCTAGGTGAATAGAACCACTAGGTAACCTTGCTAGGTAACCTTGGTCAAGAACATGCTGATATCAGTGTAAATGCTAGTTCATTAGAATCAAGGTCTCAAAGAAGAAGATTGACATTTTCAAGGTTAATAGAACAACTAGGTAACCTCAGTCAGGAACGTGCTGGTATCAGCGTAACTGCTATAGTACACCGTGGTGCAATAGCAGATGGTTACATGGAAAGACCGGAAAATAAATGGGTTTATGTTCTTACTTCATACATACAGATGATTATAATGTGGATCCTTGATCTAATGGTGACTTTAGACGAGGGTCCAAAGTTCAAGGACAAATGAATTCAAGCAATCTTATTGGTTGAAAGCTTTAAATTGGTCCCAAGGCCTTTAGACAAGGGTCCAAGACAAAAGAAATCGGCAAATTGAGGCCAAACCTACATGGCACCTATTTTTGAGAGAAAATCAATTTGTTTGGACCAAACAAACAGTGCTAAAAGGAGAACTCCTGATTTGATTTGGAGGACCAAGAATCAGGCTAGGGACCAAGATACACACTTTGTGACCTCAATGCAGGGAGGAAATTTCAGCCACTTGTATTCACACCCCCAATGTCAACATAGAACAACTCTATGAATTTTTTCATGGCTAAATCTACTCAGTTTGCTGTTTTAAAAAAAAATCGAAATGGCTAAAATTTATGCATGTTTTTGGGTTTTCTAGTCACTAAATTTATCAGATTTCTCAATTGGGTTCTAGCATGGAGTCAAAAAACATGAAGTATTCTTGAATGTTTTTACTTTCATATCCAGTTGATAGGCTAATTTTTGGCTAAACTATCTTATGGATTGTTGCCACTGCAGCTACACCCCCAACATGAAGGGAAAACACTGCTATGAATCCTCAACCTTTACACCAAACTATATTGAAACATGTAGCTTTGTATTTTTCCTCATTCCGTGTTATTCTATGTTTCAAATGTGAGTACTGAATAGTGTAACCTAAGTAAAAGGACTTACAGACTTTTTCTTCATGACTCTCCGGAGAAATGGGTTCCCAATCATCTGCTTGCACTTTTTGCAATTCCACTAGTAAAGAATTTCCTCAGAAGAAACTGATGTATCTTTCTTTTTAACACTTGGGTCCCACAAAACCCTAAGTTTTCCCTAATTGTCAAATTTTGATTTTCGTGGTCAGCCCACCAAACTAGAGAACTCGAAACTTGACCCAAGCTTTGGATTTGGGTGTGGAGTAGGAATTTGAAACACCAAGCAAAAGAACTCAAATGTTGACAAATTCCTTTGATATCTCATTACCTACAACAAGGAAAGATATTTTAATAAGGTTGGATAAAATCAGTAGGGTGTTCATAGGAAGGGCAATTAGTCCAGGCCAAAAATAGTGGTAGCCAATTTTAGGAATAGAATTTTCATGCAAGCAATGCGTCATCCAGTGAAGGAAGGAGCCTCCCTTTTTTCCTTGTGGGTGCGGGTACACTTGCAAATACTAAGTACGGGAGACTAGGGTCAGTTTCCACATTGAGGAAAAAAAACCAAAAAATTTATTCGTTTTAAAATTTGAAATTATGGAATTTTCCATGATCTATTTTGATATTGTCTATTTTGACATTGTCACATGAGCAATTGAAATTATTCAGAGGGTACCCAATGATAATTATGATGATTTTCAACATTCACAAAAAATCGAGTCACTAATTTGAGGATTATTTAATGATGAAACTGACCTTAGGGTAAGGTAGTAAGGTATTAGAGTTATCTGTAAAATTAACCATGTCTTTGGGCTTCCTTTCACCCCCAATCCCCTCTTTCATTCAGTGGTATCTGCAAAGTAAAGACGTTTTTAATTAACCATTTTGTGCCCAACGTTCAAGACCAATTATCGTAGCTGTACAATTAGGAGCAGTGAAAATATACGTAGCAGCAGTGGAGGCCCTCAGGAAAAAGAAAGACCGGATGAAACGCACGTTTTCTGAGTTTTATCCCCACCCCGTTGAATGCTAATGTACTTTTTCTGCAGGTTCTTTTTTTTTGAATCTCACCCTGTGTATGACCAAACTCAGGGTTGTTGTGGTGCTGTGTTTCTCTTGACTTTACATATAACTTTATTAACTGTCCTCCATAAGAGGTTGGCAGCTATCCTAAATATAGCAAACAAACAAAAGACACGGGTCCAGGCAAAGTCAAGGGAGTAGGGTTTAGGGTCCAGGTCCTCTGATGTGTGCGTTTTTCACCATTATGATTTATCAAGTTTTGTAAGTTTTGTTTGGTGAATGAATACAACAGTTTTTCTAAAATCAATTAATTTGGAAATTTCATTTTCTACACATTTAGCATATACTTGAAGATTCAATATTCCCTTCACAAATTTTTGATTAAAGAAAATAATTTCTGACATTCTCAGCATTTCTGAAATTAATAAAATTAGTGTGGAAACTGCCAGGCAGTAAAGAAAATAATTTCTGACATTCTCAGCATTTCTGAAATTAATAAAATTAGTGTGGAAACTGCCAGGCAGTAGGGTATCTGCCTAATATTACCTTCCAACATTCCAAGCAGCGTTTTTTTTCCTATTTTGTGATGTTGCTCAAATGGCCATAGTTTATAAGCTGTTTAGCCAAATTTGGCGATATTCAAAAATATGAATGTATAGAATCTGAAGCACCCTTCTCTATATTGTAGGCAATTTTCTTTCTAAATTTCTGGGTTTTTTTTTCAAAGACAAACAAGGAATTTGCGACAAATTATTCTTTTTTGGAAGCCGTGTGTAAAAAAAACTGTTATAAGAAATTGTCCCCTCACAAATGAAAAGTGGCTAAAAACATTTGTCCAAATTGTTTTTTTGAAATTTGGCGATTTTTCTCTTTGAAAAAAGGGAAAATGAAAAAACATCATATTCCCTTTTCATTTTTATATTTTTGCATTTAGTGCGAAATTTCTGATAAAAGAATATTGCTACGTCCAAGTCCTGTTCCGGGAGGCGTTATACACACACGGGGCAGAATCCGCGGCATAAAGGCCTGCCTCGAAGGAGAAGCAGTAGGAGGGGGGTTCGGAGAATGCAGAATCAGGCAAGGGGAGCCGATTCTGCAGAACTAGAAAAACAAAAGTGCGTAATAATCCGGACCCGCTTTTCTCGCATTAATCATAATGGCACACGGAAACGTGTGAGTCGGTAGACTACAGAGTCCTCACGCGGGCCCGTCGTCTGACCAAGTGTGGGAGCCCGGTTTGTCCCGTTGTCTGACCAGGGCGGGGGCCCGGTTGGTGGCGTTGTCTGACCAGTGGGGGAGTTCGGTTGGTCCACTTTGAGAATGGGGACTTTTGGGCCCCTAGGGACTATCGCATTCGATCCAACTTTATGAAGTTTTAACTTAGTAGAAATGGTTTCACATTAGGTGAACTGGTTTCTTTGGTGAAAGTGTTCAGACTGTTTAACAGATGTTGCTTGGTATTTGGAGATGTAGAACATCTTATTTATTGGCAGGGCCAGCGTGTTTGTGACGCCTTCTTTCAAGAGTAGACGAAGTGATGTCCTCAAAGTCAAGCCAGCTCCCTCACTTTTGAAACCAAATTCTCTTCTCCTGGACACAGCAGGCCCCACCCAAGTTGCACACTCTAAAGGGAATCGTTTGCCCAATTACTGGCCTGGATAGAGCCTCCAACCAAAGTGTATAGTAAATCCCCCCCCCCTCCCCCGGGTCTGAGGATGTTGCATGACATTATAAAATCATTTCCAAGTTTTTTAATTTTCTTTATAAAAACTTGCCCCTAAACCCTACCTTCCAAGTATCAGGGAATTTTTCCTGAAAAACTATAGTGGGCATTTCAAAAGTAAAATGCCCTTCTTTGCACAAATTTTGCTTTTCAAAATGCCTGCCCACATTTTACGCCCAACTATGTCATGTAAGACACCATCCATTTACACCACCAAAACCTGGGGAGGTCTTTAGTTTTTTTTATGTCAGTGTACCTTTCAGTGGATTTGTGAAGGAAATTGATAGTCGGTCTAAAGCATCCCCAATGGTGCTTGATATATTACCCTGTGAAAAATATTTCTCACATCCTAGTTGAGTTATTTACTTTTTTACAACCCCACCCAATAAACTGGAACTGAGACTGCAAAAATATGTGGGAGACTACTAGTAGCAAACCACCTGGAACATTTGTTATAATTTGCAAGCCAGAAACACGGAACAATAGTCATATCATATTTACTACACTCTCCTCTAGCAGGTGGACAGCTTTGTTGCACCTTGTACCAACCTCAGCAAAGTCTGCAAAAAAATATGGAGGAGAAAAAAATCATTTTCCTGGGCCAAACCACCATGTTTTAACTTTTCTTCATCCAATTTTAGTGTGCAGGGTGCACACTCAGCACCACTGGGGATGCTCTAAGTGTTAATGTCAATTTTAGTGTGCAAGGTGGACACTCAGCATCGCTGGGGATGCTCTAAGTGTTAATGTTTGGGGCAAATTTTTCCACCTCCGTGGGAAAATTATAATTAATTAATTAATTAAAGGAATATTTTGTTGCATGCATGGTTCTTTTGCCAAAAAGAAGAGGGAAATGTTGGTTTTTCAATGCATGTGGTCATTTTTCAGCTGCCCCCAAAAGTTTGTTGTCATTTTGCTAGTTTGAAAAGAGAGAAAAATGAAAGAAAACTCCATTGTGAACAAAGTTTTAGAGAAAACTTGGAAAAGTTGAAAATATGGTAAATATCAAATCTACCTTAGGATGTTCACCATGTACACCTACTTCAGAAAACTGAAGAAAATACCATTAGTTGGTCTAGAAAGCATCATCATATTAAAATTGAACATGTGTCTTGGATATGGCCCAAAAGATACTACTAACTAAACATAAGAGACTTAGAGAGGGGTCTCTAAGCATGTTAAAATGGAGAATTATTTTAGGTGTCTTTGGTGTCACTTGAACATTTTGACAATGGGCATGTACAACACGAACGAGTTTAAGACCAAAACTATGTATGATTATTACATAACTATAAAATCTATGTTCTTGGTTGTAAAATTATCTTTCCACTTTTCTATTGGCTATACAAGCCTCACCATTTTCCTACCATGAACTACACACAAACAACACCAAAACTATTCAAAACCAAAAGCTTTTCAAAATCCAAAACTTCCATTCTCACAAACTTTGTATTCATACCATAACTTTGCACAAATGAAAGTGTTTCTGAAGGTCACAAACATCTCTTCAAATACTAACCAAAAATAAACTAATCAAAAAACTTCCTAAAACTTATCCACCACAAGGTTCCCCAAATAATCAAAAGGAACAAAATCACAAGGAAACAATGTGATTCCACAATTAATGACAAGGAAACAACATCACATGGTGCACATGACATAAATCTATGCACCATGACCAATTATGGAATCGTACACCCCATTAAACAATTACCTAAGTAATTGTGTAATCAAGTTACACATCAAGTTATAGGCATAGTGCCACCACTTGGTGCCTCCTCTCACTTTGGACTACTTGGATGGGGTTATTGCCTCCTCCAGGGCTCTCCTAAAAAGAGACCTTTACATCTCTATTAACCCCCATAGCTTCACCCTTTCCCAATAATCCTAAAGAAATAGCTGCCCATGGGCTATTCCACATTTGGGTAATCGAAAAATAGGCAAAAATCTTCACATTTTGTCATGATTTCTAAGAAAATATAAGTGGCCTCAATCATTTGTCCACATTGCCCATTGTTTGAAGAGAGAACCCTTTTGGGGAGTATGTCCTGAGTTGCATTCCTCTCAAGTTGAGAAGAATTCAACTTTAAAGATCCAATCAAACTGAGCATATCTTCAAATTGATTGGATCTTTATATGTTAACCCGCAACGTCAGAAAGCACCAAATTGGTTCACTTTTCAGTGTATGTTTTAGTTTCTTTGACATTTGGGGGTTGGGGGAATCCATTGGTTATGAAAGTACCTTTTGGCCATATCGAAGTCACATTGCCCTTCTTCACATTTTTGTCAATGTTAATCCATCCCAACCAAATCTAAATCACCAAATTGATCCCCATATGGTGGACTTACATTGGTGATGTTGAGGGTGATTCCAAATGTCATATTCCATTCGTAAAACTGAATTCGATCCATTCCTTAATGATATGGATGAGTGGGCAAAGAAAGGAAGATGTTGATGAAGACTAAATATTCATTTCATTCATAAGGTGACCATGGAAAAAAATGATCTATAACAATTTGTTGATAAATTTGAATCAACATGGATTTAGTGAAGTCTTGACTCAATTACTTTATGTCCATTTTTATGTTGATTATGATTGGACATCAAAGGTGAGAAAGTATGATGAACCAAGTAGCAAATGTTGTGGTAAAACCATGAGTAAATATATTTGACTTTCAATGGATATATGCAAAAATTTGTGATGTAGCCAAAGTGATGATCATTAAAAAAATAATTTATCGAAATTTGCTTGAATATTAGGTGTGAGAGCAGAAAGCAAACACAATCCTTCTATGTTCTTGGCTACACACTTGGACTGATCATAAAATCTCGCAATTTGAAATAAGAAATTTTCAAAATTTGACAATTTTTCGTTTTTGTTTTTTTCCATGAAATGTCTTTTGTATGAATCAAAATCATGTTTTTCAAGTCTAAATTCAACAAATTTCAATTTAATTGACAACATTATTTCAACAAACTCTTAAAATTATAACCAATAGGCATAAATGTTGCTTGTATTGTCCACACAAGTGTGGATTCCATGACAAATGCATCAAAGGTTACATTATTTTCAAATGTTTCGAAATACTATATATTCATTATATTCATTTCAAACTAGTTAATATCTTTTCTTGAAGAAAGGAAGAAAATAGATAGATTAAGGGAGGGAAAGAGGTACAATTTTGATGTGTGAGCAAGGAAGGAAGTCTATGAAAGGAAGAAAGGTAAATACTTCTGTTCATTTGTTGTGGAATTTCATGATTTGGTCAATTAATTCATCCATGTGATTTTTTTCATGAATGTAAATCCATCCACATGGTATGCTTCATTTCTATCATCAGTTTCATCCATTTGTGGTAGTGTTTTCCTTGTAGTGTAATTTTAATTCATCATGTCAATGTTCATGTATGTGATTTGTTTCATGCATATGGTCAATTGTAGTTTTTTGTTGAATTTTATTCATGAATACCTTACCTACAATTGATGTTCAACAAAAAATAAGTCAAAAAAGTTCTAGCTGAAAAAACAATTATTGATATTTGTTAAAATTGTTGAAATCAAATTCCCAACTTGTCAATAAAACAACATCATTGCAACCATTGGGTTATTATTGCAAATACACAACAACAAGTGCACTTTGTGTATTTGTTCTTCAACTCTTCAAATTCTAAAAAGTTAAATTTGACTCTACATTTTTTTAAATAAATAATTATTCAACAAAGGTGTGCCAAACATTAGTCATAAATACATTCAACTTCATTCCTTTTTTCTATGTACAATTTCATGCGCACAATAACATTCATTCATGAATATAATTTCATCCATGCATTGCTCAATTCTTTTTTATTTAGATTTTCATCCAAAAGATTGATTTCATTTTAATGTGATAAATTTTCATTGAACTATGGAAAATTGCACCTTTTTCTCAATCCTTCAATGAACAAATTTTCATTCATTTGATACATTTGATTGATACACTTTGCTTTTAATTCAAGGTTATGGTTCATCTTTGTTGCCAAATTTCATTTATTGGACAAACTTTTATTTCCTTCTCCTCCTCCCCTTTCTCAACTTCCTCAAATTTTCAACTTCCCTCCTATTGACTTCTCCTTAGAACTTTCTTCTATGGCTTCCTCCAATTTTTTCCTTCCCCATCTCAAACAAGTCCATTGGAAGTCCCTTCCTAGATGATGGTTTAATTTATTTTTGTTCAAAAAAAAAATCACTTAAAATTTGAATGATTGTGTGTCAATCATTACCTATATCCCTTAAAAAACACAATACATTGAAAAATCAGATACATGTTTTTAGAAGGATACTTCCATTTGGAGTTGGAAGGTTATGTTTCTTAAATATGCTAAAGCCTTCAAACCACATTGTAATTGAAACATCAATAATCACATGTAATTCTATACCTTGAAAATTGGGAGAGAGGTAGGAATGTAGACTTATGACAAAGTGACATTGTCTTTTTTATGATATATTAACATACATACTTTTTGGAACATTAATATGTTTGGATTATATGAAGCATAACTTGAAGTCAATTATCTCCTTCAATAAAATATAAGTACCATAAACATCTAACAATTTTCTATTTAAACATAATTACAATTGAAAAAATAAATTCGAAAAACAAGTTAAAAAAAATTTCCATAATATGATACTAACCAATTTAATTTGAAATGCAAATGGAAAGAAATGAATATTATATTGTATAATATTTATATCATTTTTCATGTAAAACATAATCATTTTATAAATAGGCCCAATTACATGTACTTTGAAAGTTAATAAATGAACACATGGGGAATAGAATGTTTTATGGTGCTATCACTCTCCTTTGCGCCCTAGCTAATATATGAAGGTTGTATGTCAAATGTGATAAGGCCTAGTCCTTAAAAAACACTTGGTTCTTGGAAGACCTAACTTTTTTGTATTATGTTTGCAGTAGTGTTGCACATGTAAATGGCCATGTAACAAGACATATAAAATTGTGTACAAATGTAAAAATCATTTACACTTATACAACTATGATTACATTTACACTTGTATTACATCAATGGTAAAACTAGTAAAGTAAGGGGAAGAAGAAAGCCGAATGATGGGAAACTAACATGTATGACTTCGGGGGAAGGAAATATCCTATTCATCATTACCACTATCATTGTTGCTTCTTTTAAATTTTGCTTTGGTAAAAGTGGGTGTTGATATTAGATGGATGGTATATCCGCCCTTAAATGGTATAACCAATCATTTTGAAGGACCTATTGATTTAGCCATTATTAGTCTTCATTTGTCAAGTCATTCTTCTATCGTAAGTTCTATCAATATATGTAATGTAAGTGTAAACATTACATTCACCCTCCATTTGAAAATGATTATTTGTTAAAATGTCAATTTACCACATACTAACATCCAAAAAAAACTTGATTGTAACATGAAAATTATCAACCTCTTCAAATGATTTGTCAACACAATTCAAATAATGTAAAATCACATGTGAAATGGATACTACAAATTTCAAATATAGAGAAAAATCATTTCAATCAATTTTGGAGCATGTTTTCATTTTTTATACATATTTACAAAAATAAAATTCATATAAATATATTCCAGGCCACCATAATATTATTTGTATTATTTTTTAATTCTCTTGTTTGGAATTTTTTTATTATAATATACAAAAACATTTAAAACTCCTTCATTTTGCAATGATTTAAGCTCACCCAAGAAAACATTATAATGTAAATACATAAAGTATTGGGTGGGGGACGAGATTTCATTTTGCTTTCACCTTATAGAATAATGATATCTTGTAAAGTTGAATTTATCTAGTCCTATTAACTCCTCCTTGTTGTTCCCTTTCATTTAGATTTTTTACAAGTTAGATGGTGGTGTCAAATGGTTGTCTTGCAATTCATGATGTTGGTGTGAAATCTAAATATGACCTATTTCAAATGAATTCCTTACTACCTTTGTCATGTTGCACTCCCATGTCTTATAGTCATCTTGCAACCCCTATTTATTGTGGTCTTGTGTAATAAGATTTAGGGTGAGCTCCACCCGTGTTGTTCCCTTTCATCTACGTTTTTGTCAAGGTTATCTTGTAATTCCTACCATTATAATTTCAAACTTTGTTGGCAAATTGCAATATATTTTAGGTGGGCTCCACCCCTTGTTATCTTACACATGTTTGTGTTATGGTTTAACATAATAATATCCTCATTATTATGAAAATCACAATTGTCAATGTTACTTGGAAGTGCAACACTTTCATTTTTCTACAAACCATAATCTTCCATAGTAGTGGTTGGTGTAACACCTCCATTTTGTTATAAATTTTTTTCTTGTGGGGGGGGGGAGTATGACCACAATACAATTTGCTTATGCATATCTGATTTCTTCTTTATATGTTTTCTATTCATAGTTATTACAAAGGGTTTCATTCTAGTTCACAAATGATGTGTTTACAATGATAGATGTCAAACGTCTTAAAGGTGAAGACCAAGGACTAATATGATCTAGTAATTCATTGGTTGATAATTTTATATTGATTTTTATGACGAGGACTAGATAACATTAGAATTTACTTGAAGTTATTTTTTGAAATTACACTCAAATGTTTTAATAATTAAAATTTCATGAAAATGGTGATACTGAACCATGAGATGTTTTAATGTAATTATATTATTGTTATTTTGTTTAAAAAATGCATTTGTTTGAATTTTGGAATTGTGGTCATGTTATGACCTATGAAAAACTTTCACCGTTATTGCACCCTAATGTCTACCCACATAATGGCACAAACTTTTTACGTTCATGTTTGACAAAATTATTGCAAAAAATGTTTTGTAAGTTACTTTAATTCAAAGAACCTTCAATATTTGTAAGCAAACTTCATTAGGAAAATTTAAGTCAATTTGCATGGATAATTGATAGGTACTTGATGGTTGATTGGGGTGCAAGAACCCATATGTGGTCATGAGTTCCCCAACAATTTTGTGTAAATCCATTTTCTCATGACATTTCCAAATATGGTGTTTCTTTAATGTGGGTTTTCCTTTCCTTCTTGTATTTAAGAGAACAACTAATATTAAATTACCATCACAAATATATCACCTATTGTAACTTGGAACAAAATAAAAGTCACTTTATGAACAATGAAGGACTTCTTCCTTGGTGCTTCGATTGTGCAATGATATGAGTCGCTTGTTCTGGTTGCTTGGAAATTTTGTGTTCTCCTTAACATTTTCAAGCATCTTGACCAACACCCTGTATGAGGGCCTGTAACAATATTTATCACATCCAAAATAATTTGCAAGGTATTTCCCAATCCTCACTAAAGAATATGAACTAGAGTGACAGCATAGAGTGAAGCACCTCTTAAATGCCACTACATGAGCTAGTCGTTGGGACTTGTGACCGGTCAATGAAAGATAATTATTTTGATTAGTGCCCCTTTGGAGAGCCCTGCATGTTATGCATATTTACATGTGCTAACTCAATTTAACACTGTTTAATGGTTGTACTTCATCCAAATTACTTCTATTTCACAAGAGTTTTCACATCATAAGAGGCAGATGAGGTAAGAACATTCATGGAGGTATAACAAGGCATCACGAACCGCTGGCCCTGCCAATAAATAAGATGTTGTACATTGTGTACACACTCTGAACACCAAAAAACTTCCTTCCGATCTAAACAGTCTAAACACTTTCGCCAAAAAACTTAGCTCACTGGTTCTAATAAGGTAAAACTTCCAAAAGTTGGATCCAATCCTACAGTCCCAGGGCCCAATAAAGCAAGGAAAACGCCGGCACCAGAACCTTTAGTTTGCTCATACAGGGATGAGATTCAAGAAAAACTTGAGTTTCATCCTTTTTTTTCATTTTTCCTGAGCGCCTCCACTGCTGCAACACATATTTTCACTGCTCCTACTTGTACAACTACTATAAATACTCTCAAACCGTGTGCATTAAATCCTGAGTTTCAGCATTTCATGCTGAGATTTAATAAAAATTCCTTACTTTGTGGATACCGCTGAAAGTGGATGGGGATGAAAAGAGACCCAACGACAGGGTGAGTCTCCAAATCTTATATATAAATTCATGTAGTCCATGCGTGTGTCTGACAGGATAATTCTGCGTTTTAATTTGTCGCCAGAACCGGTCCGGACAGTCGGACAAACGGGTTTTTAATGGAAGAACCGGCCCGAACGAACGGTCTCTGTATAATTTTGACCAATGCTCGCTGGTCAGTCAGTCAGTGACGGTGGGTATTAAGGTTGATATTCATGGTTATCATATATCTCTGTGATTCTCAATCAGTGTTCCAAATATCCACCTCGAATTGTCTGGAACCTGGCGGTTATTTGAAGTTTTTTCACCCACCCAAACTGGGGGCTCTTTTTGATTTTGCTAATTTTCAAATACCCGGATTTTAATTTTTAATTTTTTGGTTCTGAATTGTTCAAATCCACAGTTCCCGAAGGTATGTAATACCCCCACCCCACCGCCCTATTCCCCACATTGGTTAATACCAGGGTTTTTTTATTTTTTTTGGGGGCAAATTTCTCAAGTAGGTCCATTGGCGAGGATCTTGAGCATTAAATGATGACGGTCCTACTCAGGCTATAGCATTTTTAAAAAAATAAATAAAATGACAAATTTAGTAAAACAATGCAGGGGCGCCTCACAGTGACCGAAGGTCGCGGGTACCCACTGACGAATGGACGGACGGACATATTCGAGTTTCCATAATTCTTCTTTTGCCTTAAGATACCTTTTTCATGTAAATGACAAGGTCGGAGCTTGACGGGTGCAGTATGCACCGGGTACCCACTAGTAACTCTAATGCTTCATAAGTAAAAGACTAAAAATTCAACTGACAAGAACAAAAGGTTGAAACTCCTAGTTCAAAAATTCCATTCCAGTTTACATCATGAGATTGAGTCGCCCTGTTTGGACATTAGTATTGAAAGTTGTGCTTTAGTACTACTACTCTTTTGGAAGAAGTTTGGCAAATATACATCAACCTAGGAGTCTACAACCGAGTGAAGTAGTGCCTGGGCCAGTTTGACAGTCCATTGGCGCTCATTTTTATATTATTTTCATATTGGACGAAAGTTGAAATATAAATCAACAGAAGTTGAATATAATGAGCTAGAAACAAGCATCAATTGCATTTTCTTGAAGTTAAGTCGGTTGAGAAGTCTACTTTCAGAGTAGTGAAAGAGTCAGTAATTGCGGCCATGGTACTACTGTATTTTGAGACATATATTTAGACATGTATCTGTAGATTTCACAAGTATAAATCTAAAAAGACAAATGAGAATTCAATCCTCTTTTCCACTCTCTAGTCAGACAAGGAAGAAGACAATCCCAACATAATCCAAACTGTTGCTAAATTAATGACAATGGGTGGCCCACATTTTTGTCATAACTCTGGTTTTGTGCAGTGAACATTGTTCATCTTTCATCTGGCTTGAAATATGAACTTCATATTATTAGCTGTTGCAGAGTTAGGCTCATGCAAGGATCGTGATCATCAAGGATTCTCCATTTTCCAAACCCATATGCTTGACTTTGAATTCAGTTCTTTTCAACAGGATGTCAAATCATGTGTGAAAAAAAAGGCACCAATCCTGACACATCCGCATCAAGGATATCCCTGGTGGGTTTTCTCTGCAGTTCTCTTGCACCTGATCTTTTGAAGGATTGCTGACATTGAGGAGTTCTGATGCTCTCCTTGAACAGTTATTATAATGATATTAGCTTCTATTTTTGTAAACACGTGATTGGAACTTGGAACACTCATTGTGCCACTTTCAGAGAATTATTTGGAATTTTCAATTGCACTTTCTCCATCAATTGAACTCCTGCCAACAAAGTGTGGGAATAATTTGATGAAGAAATCTTGAACCCATCCGATGAAAACTTCTCACAATTTGCTGAGATGTGTTTGTGGGGCACTTGTGATTCAACATTGAAAGTAGACAAAAGAAGCATGGTGCATGGTTTAGAGCTTCAGCAAGAGAAAAGGTGCACCATACCCTATCTTACTATACATCGGTTGACAAATTGACTCCTATCATTATTGATTCCCTTTAGTGAAGGAATGGTGCCCATCACAACAACTTTCAGCGAGCATCATATACCAAGGTGCTCAGATCACCAGGATTCGAGTACAATCCAAGTCTCAAATTCTCAAAGCTGTCTCAAACTACAGACAGATGACTGGAAGGCTTAAGATTTCAGCACATGATGTCTAGTCCGACTTGCAACCTCAAGGGTAGTTCCACCCATACTCGACATTTGGCCCTGAAACAATATTTCTCCTGTCCAAGATTACTTATTTACTCATATCAAGCCCCACCCATAAACGTGAACCCGAACAATAAAAGGGTTAAACTTACTAATAACAAATCATTTGGACGAGTCAATATATTTGAGCACTCAAGAGCAGGTGTTAAATTGTGCTGTGATGTTAGGCTGTGCAGTGGGCTCCACCTGTCTCAACATTTTAAGCAAAAGTGTTGAACCCCAGCTATTTTATTCATGAGTCTGTTGTTGCAAACTATTAGTGACCTTCATTCAAAACATGTTCTGCAATGTACAGTATTGGTGGAGGTGCTCTCAGTTTGCATTTGTTTAGAATGTAAGAAAAACTCAAACATGTTTCTTTTATGTCTTTGAGTGTGTGATTACTTGTAGGCATCTGCTTGGTTCACCCCCCCCTACTGTCTCGCAAATTGTTATTGGGATGTGCCAAATTTGCAAGTCCATTATAACAAAGGTTTAAAAGCTTGGGTAATCCCCAATGATTCGAACTAATGCCTACTATTCATCAAGATTGCGCACACAGACTTGTCAATTCAAACATCAAACTCAGGGTGAGGTGCAATCTATTTTTTGTCAAAACATTTTCCTTTTTTCTGAAACAGGTGGCCAAACTTAGCCCATTTTTAATATTTTAGCTGAGAGGGTAGTCACAGGTCTGTCTACTGACTATGCTTTTAATAGTCCTGTACAAAACTGTTGCCAAGAAAGTCGAAATCTTTATAGAGAGGCTCGCCACTGTTGCTACATTACAAAATTGGAAGAAAAAAAAGTCATGGTTGGGTTGCACCAAACTGCAAGAGCAAAACATTTCGTAAAGCAATAAAAACAAAGATAAACTCTTGTGTTGCAGTAAGAGCTCAGGCCTTGCAAGCTAAAATTTGACCTGGGGGTTACATGTAAAACTTGTATTTTAGCCAGAACTCTAGAACCCATTAAATAAGCCATTTACTTCAACCTGTCTAGCTTGTCCTAAGTTTTCTCGACACATTTTTCATTCCAAAATAAATAAACTTAGAGTGGGGCTGCACCAAAATGCAAGAGCAAAACATTGCCCCAAAAAACACACACACACACACAAACTCTTGACTTGGGGTAAGAGCTCAGGCCAGGTAAAATTGACTCATGAAGGGACCTGTAAATTGTAGTCACATTGGAGGCAAAACTCGTAAATGAAGCACTTACTTCAAACCCTCTTTTTCCAACCCAAGAGTGTGGCCTCGGTTTTAGTTCACACAGAGGATCCTCTGGGTGAGGATTATCACATCAAGGAACCAGGAAGCAGTTGGCAGGTAGAGGTCAAAGGTGAGGTTCTATGGTTTTTGGAAAGGAGGTTTTGAGTTTTGTTGGAATTGTGATTGAAATCTAACTGGGTAATTATCCTCTTAGAACCTGCACCAGGGTGCTGTCTCATTTTAAACAGGTTCAGGTTCTCTAAGTAAATAACTATGATTTTATAAAATAAAATATATATTTGGTTCTACAGTTTAGAAAGTTATTGCATTCAATTAGTTGGAGATAATTAGTATTATACAATCTTTACCTTGAACTAGTGCGGCCTGTGCTGTTGGCCCAAGTGTTACCACATCCTCAACTGATTTTTCCTTCCAAAATCTGGTTTTTGGAATTTATTTGAATTTTCAGCAGCACAAATCACTTAAGAATTAATATCTCCCACATTCTGAATACAACTCTTACCAAATAAATTCCATCAAATCATCAAGATCTTTCCAACAACAACAAAGACACATTCCAATTCCTCCTAAATTTTCAGCTACAATTTAATTTCATTCTCAGTGAAGAAATCATTCAATTCAATATTCGAAAACTTTTGCACCGCAAGTCCAAACGCCATGGAACCCAGCCCATGCACCCTTCCTCCTCGAGAGCTTTCCAAAGGCACCAAGAACATGATCTGAAGCATCCTGGCTTGGTGGATCTCATAAATACAAACAAAACAAAGCAATCAAACTACCTTCCTTTATAGATTGATTGTGTGCACTAATTAAACAAACTAATATGACACCCAAAAAATTTGTTTAATCTTTGCATAATGGAGAAATTTTAATTGTTTGGAATGGAGATCAAACGAGACCTAGTCTTAAGCTAGATTGGTTCTAATTTTCTTTCCAAAACGTAATTCAAGGATTTAATCCTCACTTAGTTAATTTAATGTTTATACACCCTAGTTGCTTCCAAAATTTCAATGAATTAAAAACAGGGGTTGCTGATTAAATTTCCCTTGCATGATAATTGGGCGGTATTTTGGACAATTTGAATCCTATATATATCTGAAATAACAAATTTTTCAAATGTAAACCCATATTTTTTTAAGGAATTGAAATAATATTTTTCAAAATTGAAATATAATCTTTCAGATCAAATGTTTTTAAAACATTTAAAATTCAGAATCGAAATATCAAATTCAAGAGTTAAATAGTTTTTATTTACATTCTAATAATAATAAATAATTCCAATAACTATTTTTAGAATTAAAATGTTAAATTTTCAGATTCAATTTTTTCTCAAATTCAATAGTTAAAAAAGAATTCCAATAGCAATTTTCAAAATTAAAACATCAATTATAATTTTTAAACAAAATTTTCATAACTGGCACTGTAATTTTAGACTTGAACATATTTTTTTAACATAACTAATTATTTTAAAATGTAAATATCATTTTTAGAATTGAAATTATATGTATGTATATATATATATGATATCATGAATATAATTTTAATGCATGCATAAAAATACATGTCATCATAGAATATTTTTAGGATGTAACTAATTTGGTTATTATTATGCCCAATAAAACATATCAACCTGTTAATGGCTGAAAATAGATTTAAAATTCATCCAACCAATAAGATGAAATTTACAATAGTTGCATCATAGTTGTGAAAATGACCAAAATAGTTGAAATTGATCCTATAATTATTAATAGTCTTTAAAATACAAAAAATTGGCTTTAGACCAAAAGTTCCATCAAAAACCAAAAAAAATTGAAATAAAACAGGGACCAAAGCTTCCTTTCAAAACCCTACAACACCAGAAGAAAACCCCATTTGATTTTTAAGAAGGTGAAACCAAATTCAGCTGCAAATCTCCCCAATGCTAGTTTTGACTTTTTAGTGAGAGCTGGAGGGTCAAAGGTGAACATGAAAACTATGGAGTGAACAGCAACTGAAAGTGCACAGGTTCTGTGAACTTAATCCCCAAGCTTTGGACTTTGGAGGATTGCTCTGACATAAAACTAAACAAAACAACTTCTTCTCGGGACTTGCTGATTCTTCTAAAACTCATGGACAAAAGAGAAGAAAAACCTCTCTATATGTATAAACAAGGATGGAAATCCATCCACAAAAACTACAGGCATGTCGATGCAAATGTAGACACACAAAACGAAAACCAAGACCATCAAAACAGTAGTAATGAAGTGGAAGACGTAAGCTTCTTCTCAGGTCTTGACTATATTTGACCAAAAAAATCTCCCCAAGCAGCATTTCCCCTATGGCAGGGCGCCGCACTGACCACCTCAAAATTTGTATTCGGGTGTTTAACATCCTGCACATCATAGAGTTGCAAAATTTGCAGTTGGGTGTTTAACAGCCTGCACTTTATACAGTTGCAAAATTTGCAATTGGGTGTTAACATCCTGCGCATCAGCCAGTTGTAAAATAAGTTCTGACTATGTATGGAATACTTGTGAGCACATGGCCAAAAGAATGAGCAGCCTGTTCTGTGGTGTGAATCTGAAATTGGAAGCCCATTTCAGTTTTGACATCAAGCAATGACTGTGTCACCTTTTCTTTGGCACTCTCAAATTTTGCTGCTTGTAAAACTGGAGTACATACACACCAAATCCTCGCCATGGATTGTTTCCTATTTTTTTTAACGAACTCTGCTTTGCTCCAGAGCACTTGGATGGTACCATAGTACCTTGACAGTTTTGGCACAAAAAAATTATATTTCTTTTAGACATGTTGACAATTTTCAAATACTACTTTTCTCATAAGGGAATTTTTTTTGTGAATTGCAAGTGAAAAGTCTTCTGGAGGATTCTGAAATATTCTTTTTTTTCGAAATGGAACTTTTAAAATTAATGAATTATTCAGCAGACATGTGCTGAAGCTGCCAAGGTACTACAGTGTACAATACAACAAGAGCTCAGGACTGAAAAGGTCCCTAAAGCATTGTTGGAACATGCAGCTCTTCAAGTAACGGCTATTAGTCCTTCCAGCCAGTTGCAGCAAAAGCATGAGAACCAATAATAAACCTTGTAACAACAAGGTTAGGCCATATGACTCGAAGAATGAATTTGATTATTTAAGAAACAGCAGCCTAGAAATGACAACTTGTTCTCCAACTGGTTACTCACACATGGGTTCCGATTGGAAGCAGAAAACCTAAACTAGTGTGAAATCTCTTCCTTCTCGACAGTGCCAACAAAGTGGATGAATCTGCCCTACCATGAGATGGGAACAAAAAGATTAGAAAATCGGTTTTGGGTGGAGGTTTCTGTTAGTGGGGATGAAGCTACTTACATTGATGGATTCATTGCTACAGTTCATTTTGTGGAATTAGCTAGGTAACCAGGTTTCACCCATTCCAGAATACAACCCATCTATGGATTTCAGTGGTTTTTTTTTTTTTTTCAAATTTGTGAAGTAGGTGGATTGGCAATTGTGCACAAGAGGACTTCATCAAATGTACCAGAGGTCAAATGGAGAAGTAAAAATATTTAAGATTCCTCCAATATTTTTGTGACTTTGTTCTTTCCCCTCATAAGTGGTGACTTGGACCCAATTTTCCCAAAAAAGTCCCCTTTGCACCTTCCATGCCTTCTTTTTTTCTCTCCAGGTTGCGAAAAATCGCAAAACATAGTAAGAAATAATCTGCCAACTTGGACTAATCCAGTTATTACAGTATTGTGATCTCTAGTGATGAAACACATCAGTAGAGTCCTTGGTCATAAATGCTATTCTCTTCCCAGCACAAAAAGCTAAATAAACCCAACCCCCAGCCCCCCCACCCCTCCATTGAGGAGAACCATTCAGGGCCGCAAAACATGTGCAAGAAGACAAGAGAAACATGTGCCAGACAGAGCTCGATGCAGGTTGGGGTTGGGGGGGGGAGTATTTAGTGTCTCGCCAAATACTTGGTCCAAAATAAGAAACATCATACCAAATCTGGACAAAAATTGTTGGAGCTCATGCAGGGACGCTCAAGGTTAGGATTCTAACTCGGGATGAAGAAACCAAACATTTTCTGGTACTGCATGGGGCCACATATATTCACCAACAACGACAGGCCATGAACTAATTAAAGATTCACCAATTGTAAGTTTCTAGAACTAATCCAAGGACTAATGCATCCATTTAAGGAATGAAGGAAAATGGAGGTGTTGACTTGGCATCTCCTTGCAAAAACATAATATATGAAGAGCACTATTCAAATAAAAGAAAGCAAAATTCAATCAGTTAAAATTCAGCTAGACTCAATTGTTTCAACAGAGTTTTTTGACAATGTAAGAACTCACACCTAAGTCCCCCCCTCCCTCCCTCCTAGGACTTTACCCTCCACATAACAACCTACAATGAGTATCATCATATTATACATGTGACTCATAGATATAGGGTAAAGCCCATAGCCAACAACTTTACCACATGTAAAGACCTGGGTAGATTTTTATTTTTTATTTTTTTCCCATGAGTATCACCAAGTGGATAGTGGATTTTTTTATATTAAACAAAGGTTGAGCTACTAATTAGCACATCAATGCTATTATAACATTAGCCACATGTAAGATATGACAAGATAACAATATGTAACGAATTGATCTAGGGTGCCCTTACACATTGTAAGATGCAATTACAATATCTTACAAAAAGTCTTCTATTCGGTGTGTTGCATATACTTTACAGCCCCTATATTAATCCCCAGTTGCCAAAAGTTCTTCACTATGTGGGGGCCCCAGTTGTGACCACATGGAAGAAGGCCCTTCCAAAATGAATCTTTTGTTTTCTTTTCTTGGCATGAACTGCGTGCTATACGACAAATGTGCAAATTAGCGTGGGCATTTCATAAACAACTGAAGTCTTAAACCCACATGCAAACATAAGTTCCTGTCCCAACTCCTTATAAGTTTCTTCCTCAAAAGGATCCAAAGACATTTTGTATAAAAGTTCCACAATAGATCACATTTGCATTTAAAACATTGAATGTTATCAATCTTTATTTGAAGAATTTTGTAATGTTCCATTTTTCCATGCATATTGAGAACTTGCTACTACTCAAAAGAAAGGTTCAAAGGAAATTGTGGGTCTACTAATTGATAGTCCTGGAAAAAGAAAAAAAAAATTAATGAAAAAAGAGTAGAATCTCACCATTCATTGTTGTCATGAAAGAATTTAGAGAAGTCATTAGATCAACTTGATGGAATACAATTCACCATTGACATCTCTTTTGTTAACAATATCATCCACATTACAAATATTCATCCATGTGAACTTCAATGTCATCCATGTGATCCATTTTCATGTAAAATTGTAGCAAGGACTCAAAGTATTGCAAAATATCACATGATGAAAGAAGGGTCCTATATACACCATGTTCTATATCAAGAAGCTTATCAAAACGAAAATTTGGCATTGTTGTCATTTTGGTGAGGACACCATAGGCAATTAAGAAATGGCCCTTGCCACATCTAACAACATATTGTAACCAAGAATTACTTTAGTTAATGCAATAAATATGTGTGTTATGAAAGTGCCAAATTGTGAGAATGGCCAATTGGAAGTGTTCCTTAGAAAAGGACACATGTTTAGTGTTCTTGCAATAACAACTTGGAGAATAACTTAGATGTTAGCAAGGAAAATTTGGTGGAAAAATGAAAATGCGGGAATTTCAACAAGACATAATAAGAATATCAAAAGAGCAATCAGTAAGTGAAATTCTATAGTTTTCACAATAGCGCTTTAAACAAAATTGTGGGGTGTTAGTTGTCTCCACAATTTATATTGTGTTAATATGGAAAGGTCCACATTTTTCTTCCACTAATAAACCACAAAGAAAGTTCTAGATCTCGCACTAGAACACATCAATGTGTTTTTTTATTCTATTGGCAACATTAATTGTGCAACTAAACCAAGATCTAACATTGTAACTTGTTGAAGAAAATACAATAGTTCTTGTTGAGGATGAAATTTCACATAGATGATACATAACAAACGTTGAACATGGTTTTGGCCACTAATGCAAAATATGGTTTGAGATATAAGTTATTGTTGCTTCTCATATGATGCTGCATTTCAAAGAAAAATCAAGTTTGTGATTTTTTTCTTTGAATCTCATGTGGTAATACTTACAAATGCAAGTTTGATGTAAATTTCTCGTCTTTATTTGACTAGTAAAGTAAATTGAGTATGATATTGCAGATTGTAGATTTGGCCACAATTATTACTAAATATTCATCTGATCTAACATGCACTATTTTGATATAGGTAGGAAGTGAAAATGTGATATATTTAATGAACTTCACAAGGAGAAAGATAATCACAATTGTGTTCCAACATTTTTTGTTCACATTAGTTATCCTTTTCAAGTCATCAATCACATGATTGAAGTTTTTTGAGAAAACCGGAATGTGTGGGATATACACAAATGAATGTTACAAACATCATATATTTTTCCCCCGATTCATGTTGCTGGTACAACTGGTGATGGTGGTCGATTTTAGGTTCTTGTGGCAGCAATGGATGAATATTCTAAAAGTGATGTTGGTTAAGAATCCCAAGGCACAAATGCAATAAGAAATCATGTACAGTTTGTTTCACAATTATGCCATTGTTGGTATAGGAAGCAAATTCATATACAACACATTGCAATTTGACTTCATCCAATTTAACTTGAATATGACAAGGCATGTATCTGAATCAAGACTCAAATACCAAAGTCCTAATTATAAACATAGTTTGATTGAGTTTAGTTGACATTGTGGTATCATGCATGAAATAGAAACTTTATTTTCTGAAACCATGCAAGTTCTCATAACCAAAAGGACTACAGAAATCAAATTTGGTAATTAAGATGAGTTTTCAAGAACATTTTATTTCCTTGCCCAGAAAAGAATTGATTGCAAATGTCTGATAAATTTGGAAAAGAAACAAGATGGTATTGAAATGCAATTTGACAACTACATTTGACTAGATGTAATATGACTAATGCATACAATGAGAGAAAGAATACATAGAATTTGTATGTCCTCAGTAACACATTGATAATATTCAAGGACATTTGCATGAAATTTGACAGGGCAAGTTGAAAGATTTTGTTCCTGATGATAAAGAAACTTTCTATTGCATGAGAGAATCTAGGTGAGATATAGGAACAAACAACTTCTTTTGTGTTTCCTTCTTTGTTTTCAGGGGTGTTACATGACTTGGTCACATGATGCTTTCCTTTTATGTGAAGATCACAGGGACATACAAAGGCTCTGATATATAATGGTATGGCAACAAGACTATGCGATACTCTCCATATCCTGATCAACACATCACTTCTTCAATCAAGAGGTCCACAGGTATAGAATTGTGTTTTCTTACAGTAGGTTTTCCTCCTTGTGATGATGATGTTGACACCCCCTCTTCCGTGTGCAAGTTACCTTCCGACCCACAGCAGAAACAGGCATCAAACTATTAACATCTTGATTGCAAAAGAGCCAAAGCAATTTGGCAAATGTATCACTGAGGAAAGTTCAACCATGGTCAACATAAATGCTCCAATTGGGATGAACAAGTATGTCTCAATTTGGACAATTGTGTCCACGTCACTGATGATGGAGGTCAAAGAGTATGAATCCAATCTCAAAACCACAATCTACACTAAATGTGAGCTGAGGCATTTGATAGGAATTCGAGTCTGTCCTGAATTCACTTGACTTCTGATTGACTTGGTGTCTGTAAATGGGCAATTATCAAAGAGTTTTTGCAAGTTAAATTTTACACCAAACATGACCCAATACAACCAAGAAGGAAATTCTGGTGTACAACATGACCATACAACCCTGTACTTGGTGTGACCATACAACTCTTGTGAAAATTGACCAGCAGTAGATCTAATTGTGCTTTGTCACCTGCTGACGCCGAGTATATACATGTTAAGACATTCTTAGCACAACAATTTCTCAAGAACTCATTAGTCTGAGTGCTATAAACCAAGCAAAAGCAGTTGAGGCATGTTACCACTCTGGGCACATATAACTGGAAATGGTTGTGATGGATGACCAGCAAACAAACTGTGTGAAACACTTGTTGCAGAATTGATAGCTTACTGAACACTCCTGAGCAACTTGCACAATCAGCTCATGTTGAGAATCTGCAATTACTCTCTCTGCTTCACCTTGTGCTTTGCACTTTATTCACAACTTGTCTTCAAAGGTCTTTTACACTATTTTTTGGGCATCCACCTGCAAGCAAGGTGAGGTTCATCAAAACCCTGACCTGGACAGTCCTAGCACAAGCTGAGCACAACAAAGCAACTGATGAGCACCACACAAGTTATTACCAAAGCAATGAGCAGTGAGGGAAACAAAGTGCTCCCTGAAGAGAAGAGGAAAAGGTTTCAACACATTCTGTCAGTAGAAGCATGGCTTGTAAGGGGAGACAGGAAACCAATGTACAGGGTTTATCACATTGATTAGGGTGCAGTAATTGGGCTCATGCAGTTGCCTAACATGCTGTAATGTGATTCTCATAAATTAACTGTAATTGCACAGCTTGAGTGTAGCCAAGTCTCTTTTTCACAGAATTCCACATGCTTCGTTCATCCTGTTTGGAATAGATTCAGTTTTGTTTATGCAACTTTGGAGGTGTAGATCTTATGCACATGAACAAATTTGACCAAGACGAGTTGAGATAAAGACCTGTGCATTATGAACAGCAAGCTCAGATCTCTGATCCTCTCGTGTGGCACTCCAGGGCTTTGGCCTCCACCTGCTATCTCCACTGCTCTGCCCTGGTATGTGTCATTTTAGCCATGTCATTCTCCTCACTCAACAGAATGTCCCTCCTCTCAAATTGCAAACTACTGGGGTTGAAGGCTATTCACATTGTACTTGAAACCACACTCTCCTCATAACATACAGGAGCTGATACTACCCAAAGCTCCTAGGTCAGAAACTGCACAATTAAACTTCCTCAATTTGCATGAATCTCAGATTTGGTAGAATCATGACACTGCATTCTTGCCAACAGAAAGACATTCAAGGCTCTTTCATATTGGTGTTGAGCACCCAGTATTGCTACTAGTAGGAAAATATCAACTTTGCTACTTTCTGTAGTGCCATAGCAGGACTCAGTAGATGATACAGGTTCAGAAGAAGTGGATCAATGAATTCTAAGAGAGGTTGATGAAATAAGACCACAGAGCTGAGACAACACCATGGTTGAATTTGTGGAAGTCCAAACCCTAAACCATAAGGGATTCCCAATTCACACTCAGAAGCATTCTTCCAAGTTCACATGTGTCCCATGCTCTCTGTATTTGATCTCTCAAACTGAGAGACATAGATGCTGGGAGCCTAGATACCTGCAAAGCTAGAAGTAGGTTGTTCACCTTGGATTTCAACCCTTGCTCAAGTACCTTGTGTCTACAAAGAAGCAGTTCAATGTGAGCATGCAGGCTGTTGGGACTTTTGAAGGAACAACGGAGATTCTGCAGGGCCATTTCTTTCCTGTGTGTGACGAATTGGGATCTATCAACTTTTCCTACACGTCAACAAGGTATCCTACAAAACCCTAGATCAATGTTCGCATGTATTCTTGGATTCCAGGGGAGGAAGACGTGAATTGTAAAGGGCCGACAAAAAGCTCTCCGATGACCACAGGATTCCAGAACCAAGAACCAGAAAGAAAAGAAAAAACGAACGTGCACAAAGTAAATCTGAAAGAGGGAGAATGGAGATGTGTGCCGATGTCTGCGGTAGCACCCAGCTAGTCACGGAATGTGCACTCACCGGCATCCCTGCCCGCCATTCTCAAGCTTGCTTTGGATCCAAGCTATGCAAAGACGACAATGAATGAGCATCGTGTCCAAGCTTCAGGTAATTGGAGCCGAACCCAGGGTCTGGTTCCAAACTCATTTGAGAACTGGAACCAAATCGAAATCTTTTTCGAATCCAATTCCGATTTTAGGATTGAGAAGCTTGTTCTTCTTCAATTTTCCAGGGAAATTTAAACTTATTCATGATTTTGTTTTACGTTCGTTTCTTGTTTCTTCCAACTTGTGTTCAAAAGAGGTTGTGAGTTCCCAAGTTCAATGCTTCAAGTTTTGTTTGAAAATTTCATGCTCGACAAACAAGGCAATAAGACTGCAAATTCAGCAACCCAAGAAATAGAACTTGGAGAAGGGTTGTGAAGTGAAACCTCAACAAACTAGAAGGAAAAAAGGAGTCTTCAATGACTCTTGCCATGCATGCGAAGGCATGGCAAGGCAGCTGCCAAGTTCCAACATATAATTTTTAAAATAAAACTTTATGATATTCTACATCAAACTATATCAAATTATTTTCATTCTCCAAAATAAGTAATGCAAAAAAAAAGACAAACAAAAATAGAAAAAACCATGATGTACACAAGACCTACATTTTCTACACACTACTTAAGAGTACTCTGCATATGAAACATTCTTTTTTCTTCTTTTCTTCAAAGTTCTCTATACAAGAACGATAAAAGGTCCATCTTGAAATCCCCTTTTTACAATATCATACAAAGTTCACATTTTTCTCACCAAAATATTTTTTCTTATTTTAATCCATTCACAAATTTTTTTCATCATTTATAAACAAATGTTAATCACCCATCTCAATGAGCCAACTAATTTTAATGATTTCATTCTCAAAATAAATTTAAGAACAATAAATAATTTATTACTAATAACTATTTAATTACTAAGATACTTATAAAACTAAATAATCTATTTTTACTCTTAGCAAAGACACCATTGAAACAAGGAATACTTACATGTCTTTTACATGCAATTTATGGGTCACAAATAAAAGGGATGCCAAGATTGAAATTTAACTTTTTTTCAAATATAAGTACACTATTAGTTCATTGAAAATAACTATTCAAAATAATTTTACATTTCATCAACAAAAAACATGTTAATTTGATTAATATCAAAAAAATTCTTCAATTACAATTGCATTGCTAGTTCATTAAAGATAACATTTCAAAATAATTTGATATCTTTTCTATGCAAATTATGGGTGACAAGCAAAAAACAAAATCAACTCTTTTGTTGATCAAAAGATTGGAATAGTTCATTAAAAAAACAATTTTTGAAAACAACTCACATCACCAATGTCAACAACTTTAACAATATGGTTGGTCATAAGCTTTTTCTTCACACCTCAATTAGATCCTTTAGTGAAAACCCATTGCAACCTGGAACTATTGATTCACTCAAAGCAAGAACCTTTTAGAATAATCATTATGAGTTCTCCAAAGCCTCTCAATGATACATAATATTTTTCAATAATGGCAAAATCTACACATGTAGTTTCAAACATCTAAGTAGGTTATGTTGTAACCCTAAGCTTGGGCTCACATCCAAGGTTTAAACATGACAAGGAAAATGGGTCAAAAATTATCCCATGACTAGCACACATTCGCACAAGTGTGTAAAAATGAATTCCCACTTTAAGAGGGAGGGATTGAATGTTTCGAAATTTTGGAACAAGGTTTAAAGAATTAAACATTGTCCAAATTTTTAAAAAAATTTAACTAATGGAAAGGTCTTGAATAATAGATATTTAAAATGGTATCATATTTTTCATTAGAAGATTTAAAACAAAAGTTATGACTAAAATTGAATGGTTGGGAATCAAATTGGTAGTTTGATTCTTGATCATTAAAATGTTCAAATCATTTTTTATTAAAGTAGGTGATACAATGTTGAAAAAATGTTTTTTAAAGATTACAAATATTCTTTTGAAAGCTTTTGAATCACAACTAAAAACCTTGTCCTTTCCAACCTTTCCCCCATGCAACTAAAATGTTTGATTTTACTATAATTTGACCAACAATTAAACTTTGCATTAATATGAAAAAAAATTATGTTAGGATAATAAAACAATAAAACTTTGCATTAATAAGAAAAAACTTTATGTTAGGATAATAAAATAGTAAAACTTTGCATTAATATGAAAAAACTTTGTGTTGGGATAATAAAACTTTAGACTAATTCTTGGACATGAATGAACAATGTTTCAAAGTTCACTACATTGTTCATTAGCAAGGAAATTGCAATCCTTTATTTTTATATAATCCAAAAATGTGACAAAACTTTTCATCCCCAAACCACAAAAAATGTTTTTGTGCCTTTTTTCACATCTTGTCTATTATTGTTGTTGTGATTAAATATGTGAATGCATTTATGCATAACAAGTTAGTCTTTTACCAATATGTCACACTTTGCATCCATTGAGGTATATAGATATATGTGCTCCGAATGCACTTTAAATGGTTGAGTTGGTGTCTTTTGAATTGAGGATTAAGGGTAGTAGACATATTGTTTGATATTGTGATCATTTGCAAAATGAAAATTTATGTTTAGAAAGAGAAATTATGCGGGTCGATTGGATTGTCAAAATCCCAAAACAACCCAAAATCATCTCCAAATATAATAAAAATTTCTAAGTTTTTATAAATAGTTTTCAATTTTTCTCCATAAATATAAAATGTTGCTTTAATATTTGTACTTATGAAAACTATTTTTTCCACATTTTCCTATGGATGATCGCCAATCAACTACACAACAATTTTCTTGAAAAAACCATGTTGTATATTGTTAATTCAAAAATTTCATAATTAAATATTATTCATATTACTATATCCGAATATTATTATCATGCCATTTGTATTGAATCCTCCTTTCATTATTTATATTTATGATTCATACATTGTAAAAAAATAAAGGAAAACATATCTATTGAAACACTCCCAATGGCAAAAAAATATGTTGTAATATTTTAAATCGTTTTACATGAATATTAGTTCTAATGATTTTTATAAATATAAAATTTTATTATCATTTGAAATTTATGGAATGTATTTTAATAACTAAATTATTTATAATTTTTAATTGTGGAAGACGTTTTTTTTTGAATTACACATAATTACTAGGACCCCATGGCAAAGGAATAGCTATAAATTAATTCACTATTTAAAAATTTGTATTATGTAACCATTCAATTTGCGATTACATGTGATTTTCTGTCCATTTCAACTATGAATATTTTTACAACTAGTCACCATCCTTTTAAATTTGCTACTATTTTATGGCCATGGTGCAACTATTAAATTTCATTTTTTCCATATTTACTAATTTCTTGGATTTTCATCCAACAATAGGCCCCTACACATGTTCATTTAGTCATAAAATTCGTTGCAACTTAATCGCTTCTTATGATGTGTTTATACATTTAATGTACATTAGATATTGTGGACTACATTAAAAATATGTTTAGCTTGTATTTAAATATATTTAACAAATACTAAACACATATAACATATTCAAGGTATATTATGCATATATTTGTTCATATTATAAGCATATTTGAATTTATTTTATTTTATATGGTTTGTTTTAAAATATACCATGTCTATTTTAAACTATGATTAAGTTAGATTAATGACAAGATCATACCAATATGATATAATCATCACATTAAATGAATATTAATTACTGATGAATTATTACCACTAACTAATTACTAGTTAATAAAAGATAAATATTTAATCTTTAATAATGACTTATTTATCAATGACTTATTAACTAGTAACTATTAATTAATTAATTACTATATATTAACTCATTATAATGAATAATTAATCTGAATTAAATTCATTTATTTTATTTAAATATTTAAATATTTAATACATATAAATAAATAACATATATTATTATCAGATAATTACCCATTTAACTATATAATTTACAATTTAAAAAAAATACAAAGCATGTGGGGGGGGAAAAATTAATTGCAAACCAATTTGCAACTAAGATAATTAAAATGTAATTCATATGTTTTGTCCTTGAATCTTATTCCACAAATTCTAATTTTTTAAATGTCTTTTCTTGTGTTGTCGTATTAAAATACATGTATCAATTGAGACAAACTAAAAAAAAACTTAACTTTAAAGGGAAAAAAAATAAAAATAAAAATATTTACGTGTTTACTCTTTAACTCACCACTTTGAGTGAATAGACACTCAAACTAATACCATCAATGGATGGACGAATGTGGTTGGATGATTACTTAAGAAGTTTTCTTATAATAGGAAAAGTTAAATACTTAGCTAGATATGAAGGTATGTAACAACCTCAATTTCTTGCCCCCCTCCCCCCCACTTTTTTTGTCTCTCATTCTTTTTTCGTCTTTGTCTCCTACCACAACAACTTGTTTTTCTTTTCTTTTCCTATTCCTCATTTGTTGTCATAACAATTTTTTCTTTTTCTAAAAAAAAAAATCTTCTTTTATCTCCTTCCTTTTTTTCTTTTTTCCTTTGTTTTTTTCGTATATTGCCATAGCAATTTTGTCATTTCATTTACTTCCTTGCTCGCTAGCCCATCGACCTACCTACTAGCCAACCCACACGCCTACCAACCTACCCAATTGCTCACCCACCCACCCACTTGCCCATTTACCTACTTGCTTGTTCATCCTATGGCCACTTCATCACTTGCACTCCCCCACCTTTAGACCCGCCTATTAACCATCACAATTCTTTATAAGGGTTCACCCACATGTTTTTTTTTGTTTATATTTTCACAAACCTTTGTAAAGGTCCATTGAAATAAATGAAAAAATCATTTTTTTTAAATTTCATTCTTTGCAAACCTTTGGAAAGGTTCATTGAAGTTTTTTTTGGGGGTTATACTTATACTATGGGTTTTTACATATTTTTGGTTTTTTTTTTTTTGAGTTTTTTCAAAGATTTCACTTGTGTTTTTTTTTTGGTTTTTCTTTTTGTTTCATCAATATTGGATTTGAATTTTTTTTTTTTGTTGTTGGTTTGTCCCTTTTTTTTTGGATTTGAAAAACTTATAAGCCTCAAACCTTTAAAAACCTTGATCCTTATAATGTTAACATTTATAATATTCAAAAATCTACATGCCTACTATCTTTAAACTTCAAATTGGAACTATAAACCATAATAAATTTAGTAGAGATTCCAATTTTTTCTGTGTGTTGTACTAGACATAATCAATGTTAAAACATATAACTTACATTTTGTGGGGGCTTTGTTTTGCTTACAACTATGGCACCGCCTACTCCACCAAACCTTTTGGTGAACATGAACAATTTTGAGGTGAAGGAAGAAGGTGTGGAATGGACTTTTGATGAGGACTTGAACAAGTTCAAATGTCCCATTGAATCATGCAAAGGAGGCCCTTATAAATACCAAAACCACCTCTGAACACACATGCAATTCAAGCATAACTTGTTTATGAAGTGGCCCATAATTAGACATCCTCAGAAACCTCATAATATTCTTTGAGTCATTGACCATCATAAGTACAATGCATTGTGATGGGTGATGAAATTTGGAGAAGCGAAAGGAATTGAAAAAGTTGAAAAGAGATGGAAAAAAGAAGCCAAATGTGAATGGGATATTAGCACAATCCCTTATGTCATATGCAAACTTAGAGAAACCATTATTGGCAAAGTTTATTAGACACAAACTTTCACAACTTTTGGGCATTTTTGAATGGGGTCAAGTGATTGACCTGACATGTTTCAAAAAAGTTGACAATAGTGATCAATTGTATCAATTTTTGGGGACAACTTATGGGTATGGGGGAATTTGAACTATCAAGAACCTATGGGATCCTAACATTCAAGATGACCATGATGAAGAAAGAGGGGAGTGTCTTCAAGAGGTGCTACAATGGAACAAGTATGAAGAGCACATGTGATTGTAAATCCTTAAAATCCTTTTCCTTTTTTTCATTATGAGTCTCACATATGGTGTTAACAAGGTTTTTGGTTGTTAAAGGTGAAAGTTTGGCGAGGATGTGTTCAGCAAATCTTTTGGTGACTCATTTAATGTTTGGTATGAAGCAAAAGTGAGAATATGATGTGTTTGAATGCATAAGTCCATAAAGAACTTTAGGATTCGTAACTTGGATGTGATTGATCACATTAAAAAAACAGACTTGTCTACTAAAAATAATAAAAATATATATAGATGCGAGGGAAAGGATCAAGATGAAAGTGAAGAAGATTTTGATGATGATTATGACTTACCTTAATTTGACTAATTCATGAAAGTTTATCTTCCCATGCTTGAAGATGTAACATTGTATAGGTTCATAACATTTTGATTCTAGAAAGTGGTCAATAGTTATGTTCCTTCTTGTCATGAGACCTTTCATCATGAATTATGTTTCTTGTGTAATTTTTGTGAAGTTCAATTTTAATACAAAATTTGGATCTTGTTTTTTTTATCATAACCCATTTTTATTTCATTTCTTCTCCTATGAACTTTGAAATTGAATCTTTTGGGAATTTTTTAAATTATACATATACATCAATGTTTAATGGGCACAACAAAAATACATGAGTCACCCCTTAGATAAAAGGATTTATACCTTTATGGACTTATTGTTATACATGTCATAACACCTTGACATATTTACATTAGACCATTTTCAAATCAACTTATGTTTTACCTAATCTTGTTACTAAGTTTATTTTATTAAACTATTTGGATTTAAGAATACTTGACACAATACCTTAACTTGTTGACCCTAAATTATTTTCTAGTTTTTTAAATGATGCTTCTAGTAGTTTATGTTACACCTACACTTAACATGGTTATTTCTTGGGATAATTTAGTTTTCTATGGTTTAAGTTATACCTAATGCAATGCCCTAATCTATTAACCTAAACCAATTTCCATTTCTTTATGCGATGTCTAGTAATTTATGTTACAATTAATGTGACACTTTCGAGAAATGTGCTTTTTAAATTTGGAATTTGTGTTATACCTATCATGAACATCTAACTTCATTTTCTTTGTTTTTTTGGATTTGGATATTTCTCATTATATTGGTCATGATCAACTCTTAAGCATTTATATGAGTATTTCGAAGTTGTGACCTAGTTGGAAAAATCTTGTGCTTGACATGGATATAGATCAAAACATTTTCATTATCAAATACAACATACACCATCAAGTATACGAGGATCATTACATTAATCAATCTAAACTTTAATGTTTATTTGTTCATATAATACTTACGTTTGCATAAAGACATCATGTGTTTTTCAAGGAAATATTTCATTCAATTACAATATCATGAAAATTTTCATCATTGTGTTTAATTAGAGATGGTGTTCAAATGCAAGGATGATGTTAAACCATCAACATGTACGTGATGAAAGTCAGTCAAAACCTAATTTAAATTTGCATGACCAAATTGTGTTTGACTAACATGTATGTTTTCATTGACATATTCACCATCATTATTAAGAGGTCATGGGAACTCATCACCATTGTCCTCAACATCCAAAAAAAAAAGGGCAAGTATAAATGCTTAAAACATTGCTTCAAGACCCCAAGATTGGACCCATAGTAAGATCCACAATATTTCAATAAATGTGATTTTGTAACATCCATGTTTTGCAGAATAATTATACACTGATATTTGCAAAAATACCCACCCACCACCTTTCACATGAACAAGATATGTATTCAATGTACATGTGATCAACCATGTACCACAAGTCATTTGAACTTTGTGATTTGACTCGCCATATTCCTCTTAAAATTGGATTTGGCACAATATCATTAACACAAATAACACATGTTTTTAGTACATGTGCTTGAACAATTATCTCCACCACATTATTGATTACGAATCCATAAAATTTCCTTTCTTCCAAATACATGTAATGAATTGTCATTATATTAATGAGTCGCCACATTAACTAATCAACCCATCTCCCTCATAATCCATAAGTAAACTCATCAATATTTGAAAGTTCCATGATATGACTCAATGTTAGATTGAATATCCATATTGACATCAAACATCCTTTGAATTCCAAATGCCTATAAATCTACATGCAGTAACAAAATAATATGACTACATTTGGGAAATGGGAAGGTGGAACATTGAATATGAGTACATTTGTCACCTTCATGCAAGGAAATCAGGGCGATTCTCAACTTTTAATGGTCGAAAGTCAAATTGTCAATTTGACTCCTAGCCCTTCTTTTGACCATAACTTGTGTTTTAAATGTCCAAAAATGGATCATGTGAGCCCATTTTAGACATCTATGTTCCAAGAGCTTTTCAATGATATAAGGAACTCCTCAATTTAATGGGTTTGACCCTTGCAATCACTTTCTGCAGATTTAGGAGTCCATCGAAACTCCAACTCCCAAAGTGGGAGCTTACTTGGGAGTGTGAGGGTTCAATCCCTCACAATCTCTTACATTCTCAAGAACATGAAAGGTGACTCCTGGGCTTCCTTCTTGGCCCGCACCCTTGCAAGCCTTGACTATGTTATTTTTTAATTAGACATGGTAAATGCCTTTAATTTAATGTCAAGAAGGGTCATATTTCAAGAACTTTGTGCAATAAGTGGGGACATCATACAACTCATCCTCTTTGTTTGTGCATTTTATGCATTTGAATTTCCCTTGTTTTATAATCATTGTAATCATGAAGCCGATGTCATAATCATCCCATTTGCCATGGGACCTTGTCAAGGTGATCCTTTAGGGGGGGCACTATTTGATTTAGCCCATTTTAAGGCTTTACATTCTACATCTAATCATTTCCCTTCTTGTTTATTTCCATTCATTATACATGACACTCACATCATAGGTCCCCTTTCAATTATATCATTTCCATATGAATATTTCCTAAATTGAACTCCATGTAATAGGTCTTTTTATCCAACTTGAAAAATGCATAACATGGTCACCCTTTAGCTTGCCACTAGATTTTATTACCCCACCCCAATTTACAACCTCGTCAAGAGGAATTAAAGTCTTGGGGGTTTTGTTGGGCACTTCAACTTTCACATCATCCTTCATCAAAGATGTTTGTTAGAGGATGTTCGACATGTGGACCTTCTCCATAGAATAGGTGATGTTCAGGTAGCCTTTGGAACTTTAACTTGTTATTCTATCTTTTACAATGCACACTTTTAATTTCCACCTTCCCAAAGTCCCTTATTTCATTTGACTTTTCTTTTTTTCAAATGTTTGGACACCTTTTGGGTCCTAAATAATTTGATAGCCCATAAGGAATTCTAGTTTGTAAATAAGTTTTTTACCCAATAAATTTCGATGGTATTGAACTCATATCAAGAACCACCATCACCCTAACAGCCTATTTAAGGAGTTGGGCCCTTGTTGTTTTAGTCATAGCTATTAGGATTATGGTTGATCAACATTCCTTCCTTCTTGAAGCCTTAACATGGGTTGACAATAACACATTTCTTTTCTAGTAACAACTCAAGGTGACATTGGATATTTTATCGCCCTTAACTTGTGCGTGTTTTCTTCCATTTGAGTAACTCATTAGGCAACAAATGGTTCAATTTCAAAATTCCAACTTGTAATGTTTACACCATTATATTTTTTCCAACATAGTCTTTGACAGGATATTTAAGGCCCATCATGCCCAAATTTTTTCATGTTTTAGCCCAAGCGCCAATGTTTAGTTTATAACTCAGTTGGTCTTCCCAACCTTTTGATGACTTTGTTAAGTTTTTTCAATAGCATTTTGTACACAACTTGAACTACCCCATCCTTCAATTGTAGGTATCCCTTGATTGATGCGCTCCCAAGTCCCAAGTTAGGCCCAAGATGGGCCTTGGTTTCTAAAACAACAGAATTGTGGGGACTTGAGGGCACGCTCCCAGCTCTCAGCACTAAAAGGGGTAGAGGGGTGTGTTGAAACTCTGGGATGGGATTAGGAAGAGGGACAAACTTTAATTATTCATTTCAACCTGCGTTAAACCAACCAACAAGTTGGTTAATTCACATTCTGAAACACCTTTGGTGCTAGGACAAGCCACGGGCAACTCTGGACTCATAAGACTCACCACGGCTCGGACTCAAGGGAAGCCACCACCTTCCTCCATATAGTATTCTTTGCGTTACTCCATGACACCCACATCTGAATGGCTTTTAGTCCCAGGACTCCTAAGGAGGAGTCCCGAAAGTGTCTCGGTTTGGACTCTTGGGACTTTGTGAGTTTATAATTTTTTGTTTAGACCTCAGATAGGGATGAGGTTTAAAGCAAACTTGTAGCTCTCGTTGAAAGCTTTCCAATTGTTTGTCGCATTCCATCTGCACACACCAAGGTTGGGTCAATTCCCAACTTTTAGTGGTTGGGAGTTAAATTGTTAGTTTTATTCTGGACCCTTCTTTTTGCCATAACTTGTGCTACGAATGTTCAAATGGTTCATGTGAGGTCATTTTCGACATCTTCTTCAATAGCTTTCCAATGACATGAAAAACGTCTCAAGGCGAGGTGTTTTGACCCCTACAATCGAACTCTAAAGTTTCAAAAGTCTCGAAGGACTCCCAAGTCCCCATTTTGGGAGTGTGAGTGTCATCCTCACACTCTTTCAAAAGTGGGGTTGCGACATTGATGCTTGTGCACATATCCCATCGACCCTATGGGTATCCACTTTTTACGTTGCATTCATGGTATTGAATGCATTGGAACCCATGATGCACTTCATGACACCTTTGCCACCATTGTATGAGATGTTGGTTGTCACGTGAAACAAGAACAATTACATGCGCTTTCTTTAACCACATTCAACCAAAGATGGTATTCGCACCTTAATCAACATTGTCATTGTCAACTCAATGTGAGTGGATTTACTTCCCCGCTCTTGCACAACTCAAGGATTTGTTGCCTTTGATGTAACTCAAATCAAGGAAAAGAGCTATTGCACCAACACCACATTGATCAATTCTTTCATTTAACAATTGAGGTATTTAATTGTTTACACAATTGTGCCAATGCCATTTGGAGCTTGAAAGAGCTTAAGGGCCTTCATCTTTCTATTTTGGTCACTTTTTCTTTGTTAAATTTTTTTAATCATATTACAAAAGATGTAAGCATCCTCCA
Source organism: Sphagnum tenellum (assembly GCA_963921925.1). Lineage (NCBI taxonomy): Eukaryota > Viridiplantae > Streptophyta > Sphagnopsida > Sphagnales > Sphagnaceae > Sphagnum > Sphagnum tenellum. The sequence goes on along the minus strand of OY998147.1, from coordinate 17,904,160 downwards.
TCTTAAGTCATTAAGTCAAGAGCTAGCCATAGACTTAATTACTTTCTAAACCCTCCCTCTCCTTTTTCTTTCTGTTTTGTATATTTTCTTAATGTATGATGTGTTTTTTAATAAAGCTTTGTAGGGTTTCTATTAACACTAAGTGTGAAGGTAAACTTTTTCTTTCTCCTTTGTATAGTTTCTTAATGTACGATAATTTATGAATCTCTAGTAGTTTTTTTATTGTAGCCTAGGGCTAGTTTCCACATTGACAAAACAAATAATAAATATATGTTATTTATTTATTTATTTAGTTTTCCCCATCGTTTGCTATAATATTGTCATATCAGAAGTGAAATTATTCAGAATGTGGCCTCTGATAGATATGATGATTCTCAACATGTGAACTTCATATTTTCACACATTTTCATTTCACTATTTTGAGGATTATTTAATGACGAAACTGACCTTACGGTAAGGTATTCAATTTTGTGAGATAGGTGGGCTGGCAAGCATCCACAAGAGGTCTTAACCAAATTTGGCTACAGGTCAGACATGTAAATTAAAAAAATGCTAGGAAACGTCTTGTGTTCTGGCGACAAGTTAGGAACTAATGTCTAAATATAGCGATTTTTACGATCCTTTGACCCCTTGGCATGCGCTCTCCCGTCCCCATTTATTTGCATATAAAAATTTGTATGAATTAATTTTTTTTCATATACTAAACATGAGAATTAAAAAAACTCAGAATCCTTCTGTATTCTTGGCTACCCACTGGACCTTATCATTGAAATCTGGCGATTTGGATTTTGTTTCCTTCGAAATCTGGCGAATTGGGGTCATTTTTTCCATGAAGAAAAACCTTTGTATAGGTTTAAATCATATTTTTCAGGTCGAAGTTTGGCGAAATTTCGCCAAAAAAAGAAAAAAAACAGAAAAAGCACTGGCGCAGGCTGCTTCCAGACGCTAGTCTTGTTTTGTTTTTATGTCACAAGAATTGTTTTTATTTAATTTAAGTACTGGCAAAACTCCACACCTAGTTCACCAACCTACCCGCGCACAAGGATCGCACACGAACCTCGTCTGGTTCTGTTTTCTTCGGGAAACAGGACAGATCGCGAGGTAGTAGCGATGGCGTTACAAATGGCGGACTGCAAATCTCTTGTTGCTTAAATGCGAACTTCGTGAATCATAAGCAGCGTTTTTTTGGTTTCTTGTATGCACTTGTTTTTTTTCTAATGCCGGGAAGGATCGGTGCGAGAACAGAACGGCTCTGTTGGTTTAAGGTTTTCAAGGAATACACGAAGTAGCAGGAGGAGAAGGCGGAGAAGGGAGGTGGAGGACAAGAAGCAAAAGGAGAAATGATGCTTCAGACATCATGTATAACAACATCGGTGTTATGAGAAATTTGGAGCCATTTTGTGGAGGATTACAAGAAGAAGAAGAAGAAGAAGAAGAGGAGGAGACAGGCGTTATCACGTATGCGTTACAAGGCGGGAGGAGTTGCAAGCGTCAGGTCTGTTGCACTTCTGAACTCATAATCGAAGTTTTCCGTTTTTTTTCCCCCCTTCCCCTAGGGTATTGTCGAGCGGGGGCAGATGGCTCTCTGTCTGGTGGTGTCTCATACAGAAGCTCCGTCTGTGTATGTATGTCACTGGCTATCTTTCTCGCAGCTCTTTGTTGCTAGGGTTTTGGATTGGTGATCGGCAGCTTGAGTGATTTTTTGTCTGAGAAAATTGTCTAGGCGTGGGACGGGGCATTAGGGTTCACGTAGATACTGTTTTTTCATTTCCTGCTAGTAAGAGAGCTTTTCCTCTTTTTTTGCTCGAAATCAAGATTGCAAGACCTTATCCATGTGTTATTTCACCAATTAGCTTCTCAGTTCAAGGGTATGCCGGAAGTATTGATGAGTGAGCAACGTTGCTTCCAATATTGTGAGTAATCTTTGACACTTTCAGAGGTGGCAATTTCTTGTCTAGGGTTTCAATTTCTGTGGATGATGGTGAAGTGGTGCCTTGGTTGATTGCCTTGGTTGGTTTATCACTTGCCAAGGTTGTTCTGAAAAGATGGAGAAGCAGAAAACTACAGTGGACAATATGGACACAGCTCGGCAACATTTTCTGGAGTCAGAAACTGACAGAGACACTCAGACTGAAGAACTGAGCAACTACTCTGGTGAAGAGACCCCGTGCATCAAGCGAAAGCAACGACAAACCCAACCAAGAAACAGTAAACAAAAGCAGCAATGTCAATTGCTTGTGCAACGAGATAGAGGCAGAGGTTGTCAGCATTTTGCCAGTCTGCAGAGCAAGAAACGATCCAGGAGAAGCAGTCAAAGTAGACAAGTATGCCTTGCAGGCTATCATATACTCTTTCAGTATCAGATCTTTGTGTAGGGATTGCATGGTGATCAAGTGACTTTCCTGGGCATAAAGAGTATAACAACATTGGAGCTGAGGGGGAAGAGTATGTGGATTGGCAGAAGGATGGTCCGTTGAGTGATGTTTTGAATGACATTGCAGACGATGGTGAATGGCTAGAGCAGGAATGCAATAGAAATTGTAGTATAACCCTTTCAAGGAACATGTGGTTGGCTTCACAGTTCTGGCTGCACTGCAGCATCTTAATGTTTGATGAAACTGGACATCAACTAAAACTTAGTTTGGTGTATATTGTTTTGCAGGCAACTCGTCATAGTGAACTTGAACTTGCACCAGATGTTGATTTTATTGCAGGTAGAGCTCATGCCATGTCTAGTCTTGTTGTCAACTACCAATCATTGCATTTCCTTGCTTTCATTGCCCACTTTTGCTTCAGCTTGTTGAACATTTGATGGGTTTTCCAATGCTCAAACTCATTGCACATATCTCACTGAAATACCAGAAGGTGTTAATGGGCTTCTGCAATTGACATTTAACAGTCAATGTGGACACCTGTATAGAGGGCCAGAGAAGGAAACTTTCAAGTACCAAGTTCTGGTTGTGAGGATACATGTTTAAGAAGGGAAGGTGGCCAAGCTGGATGGCAGGTAGTGATACACATGATGGACGGCAGGCTCAGCGCACTCGATCTCTGTCACAGGACTTTCTATCAAAAGGTTTTGGTCTCATAGCCTGAGTGAATTGCATATTTGCATATCTTTTTAACAATAACGCAGTAATCAGAGACATTGAATTTTTTGGGATCACCAAGCCAATGGGGTTGCTCTTTTATAGGCCATTTTTCACTAGGTTTGTCAAGCTGGAATTATCACACTACAGATATTCAAGAGTCAGTTAGATGTCTGCACAGAGGGGCAGAGGAAGCAAGTTGAATGCATTCTATTTATCCAGCTCTGTGTTTGGGGACCTCAGGCATGAATGTTTCGAGAAGTTATCCTAAATGACTGAGCTAGATGACAGGTACTGATGCAGATGGTGGATGGCAAGCCCACCGCACTCGATCTTTGTCACAAGACTTTTTAAAAGGTTTTGGCCTTCGCTTCAGCATTAGTTTGATTGAGCTGAGTTACATATAATGTTTTCAGAAAAACAGAGTACAAGCCAGAGGGAGATCTGTTTGAAATCATCAAAATAGATATGTAAGAGGTTGATCTTCCACACTTAAATGGGTTTGGCCTTTGATTTGCTTTTCATTTGTCTGGATTGAGTCACGGGCTCTTAAGAAAAATGGAGAAGCTAGAGGTGTAGAATGCACCAAATCAGCAGAATATTTCTTTGGAATCTGATCTTTCATGGTTTGTAGCTCATTAATTTGGTCAACCTGAACTTTGTTATGAAAGTTTAGCTATTAGTATGGGGTCCCACAACTGGGCCAAATGGTTTTGAGAGACTCTTTCACACTCTTTAACTTGTATGGCCCAGACAGATGGCAATGCAAGTCCTAAAACTGTCAACAAGGTTAATACACAAATCCCTGGAAGGGACTCGAAGATCACTGACCTAATGGAAGGGGATCTGCCAGAGCAAAGTGCCTGTGCTCCTTCATCCCTCTATCTCGACATGACAGTTCTAGCATCAAAGAGAAGAAAATTCAGGCATTGTGGCTTGCCAAAGGAGCAAGCTGAGTACTTCCAGGGAGAGGGACTGGATTGCCAACAGTTTGATGTGTGCAAACATTGCCAGAAGATCTCTTCCAACCTGCATCATATTTCAGGAGAAGGTGGTGGTGTCTTGTTGTGCTCTGCCTGCAGGTGTGAAGTCTTTCTGATGTGTCATTTATGTTTGGTAAAGGTGATGATCTGAATCATTGTGAGCGAGTCTCATAAGGTTACGACTGCACTCAAATTGTCATATTTACCTTGAAAGTGTTGTGGAGTTTTCTCCACAATTTCATAGGTACATATGTTGGGTAAAACAAAGGCAAGTGGTCCTGAAGCCCACCCCTGTGGCAGTTGACGTCATGAAGAGGAGTTGTGGGGAAATAGGACTTGGTACTTTGCAATCCCTTCAAATGTGCTGATAAGCATGTGCCAAGAAGGATGTTGGCACCTCAATTTGTTCCAAGGTGATAGGTGAGAGAGTCCATGTTGCCTTTAAAATTCTTGTGAGATGTTGCTGCAACAAATGATTGTGTCTGATTTTAGGAGGAAGTGGAGTTTTTTGGAGCGATTGAAGTCTGCTGTACCAGCTATTCACCAAGATGCTAAGGTCTGCCTCTTTCTCCCTGCCCCTAAATCCCAGCCATAAATGCTTGTGCCTTGCTATAAGACAATTGCTTGTCATTGACATGGTCATGTGATCTACATGTCAGTTTGGGTGCATAGACCATGGAGGTTGAATGTTCAGGATTGTGTGTGATCTATTTTCCTTGCAGAGACCAAATGCATCACTTGACCATAATAAAGGAAAAAGAAAATTTGAGGCAGCAGTTGTGGGAGGGACCCAAGTAAGGAGTCTGAACTTTTACTGCCATTAATTTGATTTAAGGGGTTCGGTCCATATCATAGTTGAGGGACAGTTCCAGTTTGTTGCTTCCAGATTCCATGCTTTATCTTGTTCCCTTCCTGTCAAGGATTTGTTGGACGTTTTCATCCCAAATGAGTCTGTATCCCAGTTTGCATTTTGAGGTTGCATGTGAGGTAAAATCTTCTCAATCTTTTCTGGCTACAGGCCACAGCTTTGGAGCTTGAAACCTCTGATGACGAAGAGGATACTCAGATTGGGGGTACAGGCTCCACTTGTAACCTTTCAGGTTCTGATCAGACCAAACTGCTGCATTCATGCAACACAATTGCCAAAAGGTCAAGTTTTAAATCCTTCTAACATTTCTTTCTTTCTTTTTTCCATTTTTGGTTCATTATTAACCAGCTCTCATGAGCATTAAATTCCACACAAAATGCCCTGACAATCTGCATCTGTTGTGGTTACATATTCCTTCTCCTTGCAACTTATGGCCACATGCCTGTCTTACATATGGTGTAGTACTTGCTCTCCCATATCAGCATCAAACTCATACCCTGCTAGTACTAATGGCTGCCTCACAAGTGGGTTGAGGGTCATCACTAGACCCTGTGAGAAATTATTGGTCAAAGCCATGCAGCATAATGAGGGTCATCTGAAATGTGTGGGAACTCAGAGATTCAGATTCCTTGTAGGAAGAATGGAAAATTTTGTTGTCCGGTTGAAATGGATGCAGTACCTGTAAGGTGACACTCAGTTAATTAGATGGCAGATCCTACTTCATTCCTATTGTTCAATTTCATATTCTCTTCTTATTTGTCTGGTGCTCTGCAATGGCAATTACAGGATGGAGGGTCACAAGGTTGCATATCCATCTAGGTACCCTATCGTTTTAGCTCTTCTAAGTTGTTGCATAGTTTGGGGTAGCAGCTTTTTCTACAGTTGATGCAATTCAAACACTCATTTTAGGGAAGCAGATCATTATCTCCTGTATATAGGTGAATTTAAGATGGTTGCTCAGTCACAACTCCTCACAGTCTTCTTCTTATTATCAGGGATGATCCTGAGGCTGTGGAGATTGTGCACTCTGATTTACTCCGGTTGGCCCCAGAGGAGTTCTTGAATGATACAGTGATTGACTTCTACATCAAGTATGATGGCAATTCAGTTGTGGCCTGGTTGTATGATACAATGCCATTATTATGCAGCATTCTCGATAATGATTGGTTTTGCAGACCTTTTGACCTTATCTGTGTACCAGGTACATACAGAGGCCTGAAGCTCTCACACTAGAAGACAAGAAGCGATTCCATTTCTTCAACAGCTTTTTCTACAAAAAGCTGAGTGAAGTCATAAGGGGCAAGGTAAACCCCTCTGTGCTTTCCATGAAGTGCTCCATTGTTTGCAGGACTGGTTGTATCCTGGATCTTTTCTGTTAATCCCTTGACAAGATACATGAGACATTTTGAATAACATTCAATCATAGACATGTATCTATAACATGTTTGCCTTCAGCACATGAGTGCAAAGATGGAACAATGTCCAATTGTTATGCATATTTTTAAAAATGCAATTTTCAATGATAGCATTTTTTGAGTCAGTATGTTTCTGTTAAGGGTTTTTACCTTTTTGAAATCCTTTTTAATCATACTCTGGATGTCTGAACTGTAAGTTTAGTTGTCACTTTGAAGCAATTTACATCATTATTTGGTGGCTAACATCAAAGCTGCGGATTTTATGATCTTGGACCCACCAGAAGAAGAAGGGTGGCGGGGACTTCTTGAAATTACGGAAGTGGACAAAAGGGATGAATATCTTCGAGAAGGACTACTTATTTGTCCCAATCCACAACTCGTAAACTTTGACTCTTTCTTGCAAGATTAATAAAGCTTTCCTAAATCTGTTTATGTCAATTGTGTTCCCTATGCTTGTTTTGAAGAGGGTTGTGCAAAGTGAGTCTTGGCATGCAAGTTCTTAAAGATCTAGCTAAAGAGGTTTCTTGTTTTCCTAGCACCTTGTAATTGCAAGGTTATTATGTACCATGTCCAACCTGTTTTAGTGAAATGCAGGTTGCATTGGAGCCTTGCAATTATTTGCTTTCCTGGGGCTGATGCTGACTTGCAGAGCAGTTCTGAGTGCTGCATTATCCATCTTGATTCTCTAATCACTGGTGGCCATAAGAGCCAAGGTGTGTTTAACTGTTTACGCAGGTAAGTTCAGGACCTCTCCTTGTCTGGTTTAGTATTTGATGTAATTTTTTTTGTGTCATTTTGATATCTACATGGTCATCATGAAAGGCAAATATAGACCCTCAATGTGGGTGTTCCAGATAAGTCCATCCAAATCCTTTTGTGTGATGATAGGTTGGTTCCTGTGTATGCAGTTACCTTGTAGCAGAATGGAAGTACAGAAGAGAGCTCCATAAGGACATTGGGGATTTTTCTGTTAAAACCTTGCCTCTCAAGGCTGAAAGTATACGAGGTAGGAGAGTTCAGGTAACAGATCCTTCTACAATCTGTAGAGTTCATCTTGGCAAATTTTACCAGTTTTCCAAAGTACAGATAACCATTGAAATCTCACGACACCTGTCTAGGCTAGTATGCATTGGCAACAGGCTGGTGGGATTTGAAATGTGAATTCCGGACAAAGGATTTGATTTCAATGGCATTGATGCTTAAAGGCCTTTCCCCCCAGCTCAACCATTGATGTTTTCCACAAATATAGCAGCATCTAGAGTGCAGTAGACTTGAACTATTAAGGTCACTCAGCATAAGATAATCTGTGTGCTGCTGTCCAGGTTCCTTTGCAAGACAATGAGTCAGATTGTGGCTTGTTTCTCCTCCACTATATTGAGCTCTTTGTGAAAGATGCCCCATCAACTTTCAGATTGCATGATTTGGACAGTAGAGACTTGGTAAGACTCAATTCTCCTAGAGGAGCATTACTGTCTTCCTCCTTGAAGCAATTGTGCATATTCAATTGATCTCAATGATATGTTCAAAATTTTGTGTCTCACCTTCTGTGTAATATTTCAAACCATTTTTTTGAGTAAGCTTCATTTTTTCTTGGGTCATATTTTCAGTTTGGTCGCAGCTGGTTTCCATCAGAAGATGCATCAGGCCTAAGAGCTTCTATTCTACAGCACCTTGAGTCCCTCTTCCAAAAAGAGGCAAGCCTATCCAGCCATAGCAAACCAGTGGTGCTTGAAACTGTAGGAGAGGATGAGGGCCTCCTCCAGAAACAGGAGACAAGCCCATCTGGTGATAGGGAGTCAATGGCACCTGAAACCACACAGGAAGACCAAAGGACAATGGGCCTCCGCCCTCCTCTTGCTGACAGGGTCCATGAATCACCAGTGGTGCTTGAAATTGTGGGAGAGGATGAGAGCCTCTTTCAGAAACAGGAGGCAAGTCCATCTGGTGATAGGGGGTCAATGGCACATGAATCCACACAAGAAGACCAAATGACAATAGCCATGGCCTTCCACTCTCCTCTCACTGACAGCGTCCATAAATCACAAGTGGTGCTTGAAACTGTAGGAGAGGATGAGAGCCTCCTCCAGAAACAGGAGGCAAGTCCATCTGGTGACAGTGAGTCAATGGCACCTGAAACCACACAGGAAGACCTAAGGATAACAGCCATGGGCCTCCACCCTCCTCTTGCTGGCAGGGTTCATGAATCACCAGTGGTGCTTGAAATTGTGGGAGAGGATGAGAGCCTCTTCCAGAAACATGAGGCAAGTTCATCTAGTGATAGGGAGTTGATGGCACCTGAATCTACACAGGAAGACCCAAGGACAACAGCCATGGGCCTCTGCCCTCCTCTTGCTGACGGGGTCCATGAATCACCAGTGATGCTTGAAACTGTAGGAGAGTCTGAGAGCCTCTTCCAGAAACAGGAGGCAAGCTCGTCTGGTGATAGGGAGTCAATGGTACCTAAAACAACACAGGAAGATGAAAGGGTAACAGCCATGGGCCTCCACCCTCCTCTTGCTGACAGGGTTGATGAATCCCCAGTGGTAATTGAAACAGTAGTAGAGGACGAAAGCCTCTTCCAGAAACAGGAGGCAAGTCCATCTTTTGATAGGGAGTCAATGGCACCTGAAACCACACAGGAAGACCAAATGACAATAGGCATGGCCTTCCACTCTCCTCTCCTTAACAGGGTCCATGAATCACAAGTGGTGCTTGAAATTGTAGAAGAGGGTGAGAGCCTCTTCCAGAAACAGGAGGCAAGTCCATCTGGTGATGGGGAGTTGATGGCACCTGAAACCACACAGGAAGACCCAAGGACAACAGCCATAGGCCTCCACCCTCCTCTCACTTACAGGGTCCATGAATCCCCAGTGGTAATTGAAACTGTAGTAGAGGACGAAAGCCTATTCCAGAAACAGGAGGCAAGTCCATCTTCTGATACGGAGTCAATGGCACCTGAATCTACACAGGAAGACCCAACGACAACAGACATGGGCCTCCACCCTCCTCTCACTGACAGGGTCCATGAATTCCCCGTGGTAATTGAAACTGTAGTAGAGGACGAAAGCCTCTTCCAGAAACATCAGGCAAGTTCATCTTTTGATAGGGAGTCAATGGCACCTGAATCTACACAGGAAGACCCAAGGACAACAGCCATGGGCCTCCACCCTCCTCTTACTGACAGGGTCCATGATTCCCCAGTGGTGCTTGAAGCTGTAGGAGAGGGGGAGAGCCTCTTCCAGCAACAGGAGGCAAGTCCATCTTTTGATAGGGAGTCAATGGCACCTGAAACCACACAGGAAGACCAAAGGACAACAGCTATGGGCCTCCACTCTCCTCTCACTGACAGGGTCCATGAATCAGCAGTGGTGCTTGAAACTGTAGGAGAGGATGAGAGCCTCTTCCAGAAACAGGAGGCAAGTCCATCTGGTGATTGGGAGTCAATGGCACCTGAAACCACACAGGAAGACAGAATGACAACAGGCATGGACCTCCACCCTTCTTTCACTGACAGGGTCCATGGAACCCTCTTCCAAAAGCAAGAAGCAGCCTCTGGTGATAGTGAGTTATTGGCACCCACAACCATGGGAAGAGACGTGATTACAGAGGTTATGGACCTGCACCCTTGTCCTACTGAAGGAGTGAATGAGTGTCTCTTTCAAGAACAGAAGGCAGGTTCATCTGCTGATAGCAAGTCCATTGCACCTGAAACTGTAGTAGGAGACCAGATTATAGCAGCCATGGAACTTCACCCTTTTCGAAGGCATGGAGTTAATGAGTGGCTCTTTCAGAAACAGGAGGCAGGTCTGTCTGGTGATAGCAAGTCAAAGGCACCTGAAACTGTAGTAGATGACCAGAGTATAGAAACCATGGACCTTCACCCTGGACCTGCTGATGGGGCCAATGAGTGCCTCTTCCATAAACTGGAGGCAGACCAGTTGGGTGCCACTGACTCAACAGCACATGAAATCTATGGAGTCCCAAGTATAGCAGCTGTGGAATTCCACCCACCCTCGAGTCAAGATTTACAACCCAGTTAAGGTGTCTTCCCCACCCTCCCTCCCAAGGAAAATTTGGGTACTCTGTCTTTTGATTGTAGGTCCCCAGATCATTGTTGTTCCAACACCACTACTAATTGATCATATTCAGAAGTTTGTGGAAGAGGAGCAAAGCATCAGGAGCTAAAAAAATGTAGACTCTATGAGTTACCTAAGACAATTGTGATTCAGCTGGTCCCATACCACATACGGATACATTTCTGACCTAAGTAACTTGATCCTGTTTTTCTCACATGTGCTTTCACAGTTTTGGTTTCGATTCCAGATCTATCAACAGATTAGTTTTGATTAGTTTGAAGGTTCAGTTCTTGTGCCAGTTCCAGCACAAGGGTGTCAACTCGGGTGTCAATTTGGGTTCAAGTGATAAGAACTTGAACCTTTGATTTTTATTGATCCAATTCAATACCCTCACAACACTGATACCTACCTAATACAGCAAGGCCAAAGTGAACCAGAATATGCACAAGTGTAGTGATTAATGGAAAAAAGATATCAAATGACTCTCAATATTTCATCCACACTTTGTTCCAAATTGCCTCCCAAAATTTTGGCTGTAGGTTTGCTTTCAACTTTTAGGTTTTATGTCACATAAAAATCTCTCCAACCATGGGTCCATGCTCTTGGTATTGTTGGAAAACCCTAGAAATGCATTGAGGTGGTTTTGTAATGTTTTGACCTCCAATGCATGAGTTATTGAGTATTAAATAATTTTGTGACTGAATATTCAATATTTTTAGACTTAAGATGTGAGAGATATTGAATTTTGAGTAATTTTTGTCATTAAAAATTAGATTTTCACAATTGAGCTCTATTGTCAAGGTATTGTTCACACTTGAAACATTTACATAATCCATGAAAAAGGTCACACTAAGGTTATGGAGAACATGGATTAACAAGAAATTAACAAGAAAATGTAGATTAATATGAGATTAATTGTTCAAATACAAAGTTGCAAATATTGAGTAGTGAGGAAGCATGTAAGGAATAAAGGATGTGAAAAACATGGATTAAAATGGGATTGAGAATAGAAGACTAGAGATGCAAAAATTGATTAGTGAGAAAGCATATAAGAAATTAGGGATATGGGAAACATAGATTAACATTGGATTAGTTTGGGAAACTAATCCAAGGAGATTAATAAGAGAAGCATGAAATTGTGAAGATTGATTAGTGAGGAAAAAATGTAAGGGTATAAAAATAGACCCTTCCCGATTTGAGACCTGTCTGAGGAAGGATTAAGGATGAACATGGAATGCCCATGAGATTAATAGGGTTAACATAGAGATGTAGAAATTGATTAATGGGGAAACATTTATTGGATTAGGGTTGTGGGAAACATGCATCATTGTGAGAAGTATGGATTAACATTGATTAGCATGGGAAGTATGGAGTTTTCAAACCTCAACAGGGACAAATGAAGAATTCACACCAAGATCAATAAGGGGTCATGTGTGTACACCTTGTTTCATACTTTAGCTATTAACACTTGAGCTGTTTCAATCAGTCAATGCCTTTCTGTCATACCGATGCTTTTGTTTGATGCTTTTGTTTGCCTTTTCCAATCACATGGAAAATGCACAAAGAATTTGCCTTTGGTCATCTTATTTGTTTTTTTGGTATTATTACCTTTCACATGAGTTGTGAAGTTTTGTAGAAAAAAAATGAAAAGATGTATCCCTAACTAGAGCATTGAAGATGGTCACACGTGCATCAACACTTAGACTGTGCAACAGTTATTGAACATGGTACAATTTTGTGAAAAAAATCAAAAAAATCACAACTAAAATTATAACAAAATTTGGGATATGTTCTTATATTGTTTGATGATTTAATAATCAGCCCAATGGCATAAGCCATACTAATAATACCTTTCACGTACTGTTTATTGTTTACAATTTTATGTTTGTTTGGGACCAGAAAGGTCATTGGACGAGAGACAAATTATGAAAGAGAGATAGTCCTCTAGTACTAGCAGCATGCCACAAACTTGGTCAGGGCGATCGTGTTCATAGTCTGCATGAACTCAACAAGAATGCTAGTGTGAATGGGGGGTAAGGTCGAACAAAAGTGTTCCTTAACTTTTTATGTATTTGGACAGACAAAGAACAAATGCTTTTCATTCTCAACCTTCCCCAAGTCACAACTTTGACAAAGCTTCTCTATGTATGACACGTCTTTCCACGAACTTAACACAACCTCAAGCAAAGTGTTACCACACCGAAACTGAGCCAGAGCTCATATACAAACACGTACAAATGTTTGTATTCAAAGATTATAATTTTTCATCATGACGAATTTTTGCTTGGAAAAATGCATTTGACACAAAACAAACACATTTCACTTTAAAAGAAAACATTAAATTCACAATGAAAAACACAAATTTTCCCCCAGATTCTTCTCAAAAAAGAATTCATGAAATAATGAAAATTCGCCACCCAAAAATACAATAAACTAGTATAAGTCTCTTACCCTTCCCTTCCCCAGGTCAACCTACTAAATTTTCTTAATAGGAAAAATCGTCAATTTTTTCCACTGAAAAAGTGACATTTCCTTGTCTTCAAAAAAGAAAAGAAAAAGTAGAACCATAAATATCATCAGAAATCGGATGATTCCCAAAAGCACTTACACACACCCACACAGACAGAGGTCAGTTCACGACTAGACCCAAAACCCTGGGTGCATGCACATTGCAAAATACCCGTTCATTTTCAGCAAAAAAAGACCTTTTCTCTTTTCAAACGTTCAAGAGCCTTCTCTCCTTCCTCCTCCGTCCATACCAACTTCCCAACATTTTCGCAAGAAAATTTGGCCACAGCCAATCACACCCACCAGCGCACCACCATCCACTGGATACCCTTTATGACTGCCTTTTGGATGAACCTCAAACTGAGTTAGTTGATATCCGGTTTCACTTTGGTTACCCTTTTTGTAAGATGTAGGTTCTATATATTTGGGTATATCGGTAGGAAAGTACCTGGATGATCCCTAGGTAAGTAGATGGTTTATACCGGTGTTGGTCGGTTATATAAAAATGACTCGGTTATCAATTAGGATCTGGGTCCAGGTATCAGAGAACCTACCTGCCGGTTCCACTTTTCTGCTATACCCAATTAAGAACTTACTTGCTCTTGTATCGGTGTTTTAAATACCTTGATAACTGCCTTATTGTTAGGGTATCATTTTAACAGAATCAAATACCCTTCATATACCCTGATGTGGGCATCTCACAGCTACCTAGATAGGTTCTATATTTTTCATCCATTTTTTAACATTCTTTTTTCTTCATTCAAGAGCTTTCACTTCATCATTTGCCCTAAACCTAAGACCCTTCAGTCCAGTTACCGACCTGGTTATCTATATTTCAAGACTCCTGGAACCCGGTTTCTCTCTTGGGTGAGGGCTGCTTTCACTACCTACGAAAAACCCAAGCAACGACCCGCTTGGGTGTTATAGGTAATAGTAGAAAAATCAGCTGAGCTAACCAGCATGGTTAGCTACGGAATCAAAGAACTCAACAGAAAATTGTTTCTTGACCACTTACCATCCATCCTTGATGGTCGTGATGGTAGGTGCTGGGTTCACTCTGGCCAAGAACAAAAGTGTCATCAGATTTGTGGCACTCTCTTGAACAGCCAGCTGTAAGGAGTGCGCGGCAAGTTTTCCGTGCTCGTCACTGCGCTGAGTAGCCTATATGATAAAGATGAGAGCAAGTTTCTTTGGGATTGCCGTTGCTGGCTTCTCTTGTGGTATTTGACATTGATTCCAGCGTCCAGGGTCTCTTTGAATCTCTGAAACCTTTTTTTTTTGGTCACTTCCTCAAACTGAAGATCAAAACAGGTCACAAAGGTGTTGTGTCTTTTCCAAGCTCCTAGAGGGCGGTGAGTTTTTCAGGAATTTAGAACAGGTTTTTGGTTTCTGTTGGTTGCGCCGGTAGTGATTTTCGGACGCCTTTCAGTGTGTTTGATGTGTTAGCATCCGTGAAATCTTGTTGGTCACTTGCTCTAACAAAAGATCAAAGTAGATAACGCGAAGGAGCGCTTCTTTTCCAGCGGGCAGAAAAAGGGGAGGGAGGGAGAGAGAGAGAGAGAGAGAGAGAGAGAGAGAGAGATTAGTGAAGGAAAGAGGTGCATGCTGTGGCCCCGGTCCTTCTCTGTGTTCTGGGTTGGTTCTTTGAGAGAGAAAAAAGTTTTATTTTCCTCCATATTGCGATAGCAGAAAGTGTAGATGATCTTCTGCCCGAGCTCTGATGCTTTATTTTCGCTTGTTCTGTGTTCTCGTCTCTAGAGAATATTATTTGGATTGGATTACAGAGAGAGGGCTAAGGAAGAATTTTTTGTATGTCGATGCTTGTTCCTGATTACTAAAGAGGAAATATCTCCGTTGCTGTTTAGGTGAGAAAGCTGTGAAGCAAGAGGAGGAATTTTAAAAACCCTGCTAAAAGAGGAGAGATGGCCAACTTGATGCAAGCAGTACAGTACTCTAGTTACGGCGGTGGTGCTTCAGCTCTCAAGGTACAGTAGTTTACCCTTGGCATTGTCAAAACTTCTGTTGTCACTTCTTTCTTTCTCTTGGAAAGGTTCCTGTCACCTGTAGTGGAACGAAGCAATATGCACATTGCAGTTGTTAGGTCGAATATTACTGTCATTGACTCTCAAACATTGTGTAAAACAGCGCCTCTCATCTTGTCACAATCGACTTTGAACTTTGTGTCAGAGGGTAATTGTTGCAATGGATAATGGTCACCGAGGTTCACGTGAACCATAAGTGAACTGCTGTTTTAATACAAACTACAAGCCTTATGCATATTGCATTGTTTCCAGCAGCATGGGTTGTTCTCTGGGTACCATTACAGATGGTAAATGCTTGACAATACCATAGATGCTGCTGTCAAAGGTCGCTGAACAAGCATATAACTCTCACTATTGTTTAACTGTTCCTCAACATTGCTCTGTGGTCTTGTTTCCTCTTTTCCAAGCTTTGAGTTTGCTTGCTGTTATGTTAGATCTTACATATTCATAGTCTTGTTATCAGGTCATCTAGTTCATCTTTCATTTCTTTTCAGGTTAACCTAACTCTTAAGTATTGAAAAATTCTCCACAATTTTGAAGATATATTGGGTTGTTCCCTATGATTGAGGGAGCTGAGTTTTCAATGGCACTTGCAATGTTATGAGTGCACTGATTCTTATCTTACCTGTTTTTGTTTGGCGGCAACTAGTACAGCAGTTTTCTGCAAAAGTGTTTTTGTGGAGTTTCTTTGCAATCCATTTCTCATGGCAATGCTTGCTACCATGTACTCTAGCTTAGTGTCCTCAGTTTGTTGATCCTTTTAAGTCTTCTATCAAATTGTCTTGTCATGAGTCTGCACCGCACTATACAACAATTGGGTAGCAGGCTGGAATGGGAGGTGTCTCCTTTCTTATTTTCAAGACACTCTTCTTGTTCTCATGTAGAGTTGATGTCAGTACCCTGAACAGAAGGGTGGCATAGCTAAATTGGAAGCTACCATCAGTAGCTTGGTGCCTTTGTGTGGTATAGAAAGTGGTTTCTCTCTTTTTTCACTGTGGTTATTTGCCAATCTAAGTTGAGTCTAACCTGAAGGTCTATTCAAAGCTGATTCCTTCATGTGAGTGATACTTAACTGTAATTCAACAACTGCAGCATGTGGAGCTGCCAGTGCCTAAACCATCAAAGGATGAGGTGCTGGTCAAAGTAGAAGCTGCCAGTGTGAACCCAGTGGACTGGAAAATTCAGTCGGGTTATGTGAGATTCTTGTTACCAGCTAAGTTTCCCTTTACACCAGGTCTGTGACATTCAGTCCTATATTCATTGTACTTTCACTGGTTGGCCCAGTCTGCTGTATGGTACTGATACTGATGCATCATTGTCTTCAATTGCTTTTTTGCACACTTCATGAACAAATATTGAATTCCTGATTTGAAGATCAAAGTTTTTTAGTGTGTTGCTGAGATTTCGTTGTTTGCAAATGTGTTCTAATACTAGCAGATGTATTTTAAGAATGCTGGTTAGCACTATTGTTCTCTAATTGATATACAATCATTGTTCATATTGTATGGCCCCATAACTTTAAATTTAACACCTATGTTAAAGCAGATCTTCCATTTCATAATGCATGAAGGAGAGATAATAGATCCTTCCAGTTTTGTAATGTTTATTTGAAGTCTTCACACATTATTGCCTGTGCCAGAGTCATTAAATAGGATATTAGATTGGGATATATTCTTGAAGAATCTGTAAAGTATTGTGTAGGAACAGGAGGAGGCAGAGTGGGAATGGAAGTTAAGCGGAAAGAAATGGAATTGTATATATGACTGATTTGCATGCTCTGACTTTCTCAGGAACTGATATTGCTGGTGAGGTTGTTGGCCTGGGCCCTGGAGTGACAACTTTTGCAGTTGGGGATAAGGTTTCAAGCTGGCTGGGGTTAACGAAGGTGTGTCTTCTGAATGGGAAAAGGTGACCATACTAGTAATACTTTGCTTGAAGTTGACACCAATTGGTTTCAATCTGAGGGATGTCCAATTGAGCCCTTTTGGTACAAGACCAATTCTACAAAATTTATGATGTCCTTTCAAAGATTAGCTCTCATCCTGAGACTCAAGGAGGAACTGTAGTATACAAAGAACCTGCGTGCAAGTACTCATTTTTGGGGAGAGGGGTGTGTAGGGTGGATCATTGGCAGAGTATGCAGTAGCACCTATCACATCAACAGTGAAGAGGCCAGAAGGGGTTTCAGCAATAGATGGTGCTTCACTGGGTGTTGCAGGTTCAACAGCATTGCAAGCTCTCCGTGACCTTGTTGGTTGGAAGTTTGATGGGAGTCAACAAACACAAAAGAATCTGCTCATTACAGCTGCTTCTGGTGGTGTTGGGACATACGCCGTGCAGGTGCTCCCCTTCTCTCTGCAAGCTTGGGTGGTTTTCTTCTTCCCATATGTACCTCCCAGCATTGATGACTGTGAAGATCTATTCTGCTTGTGCCTGCCTACATGTTGTCTGTGGTCCTACAGTGGTCTTACCAAAACCCAAGCAAGGTGTGCCCTTTGTATGTATTAAGAAACCTTTCATCCTCTAGAAAGGTGGATGCCCTCTACGTCCGTCTCCACTTCAAAACCTCTGAACCTTAAATGCCTTGTTATGAGGTTCACAAGTGGATATTGCATTTCTCTGAGCTTTTCCCATCTTGTCTTCCACAAGGCCTTAGCCAATAACCATCAGAGCATGTGTAAAACCCAATAAGTACTACCACGAGTGTGTGTGTCATCCTGGTGACTTAGTCTGAGGCCTCAATTTTATCCTGTACTATCTTAGCTATCGGGTTTTCATCCTAATAATAGATAGACCTAAGTATTCTCTCCACAGGTATGCAAGCCCCAGGCTACCACAGGCCGACCAAGATCCTTGTGTGCTTCGCTTTGAGGAATTGAAAACCCTGGAGGACATTTGAGTCTGAAGAACTGATAAGTCTAGGATCTTTCCCTTCATAGCTGTTTGACTAATTTTGTTTCCTGTACTTTTCCTGATGTCAGAAGTCATTGGCATTCTCTTGACCATTATATATCTCTTTTTATTCATTTCTAGGAAAGGGCATATTACTGACATATTAAACTGGCAGCTTGCTAAGCTGGAAGGTGCCCATGTGACAGCAACATGTGGGGCTCGCAATGTTGACTTGATCAGAAGTCTTGGGGCTGATGAAGTACTGGATTACAACACCCCTGAAGGGAAACAACTGAAGAGCCCATCTGGGAAAAAGTATGATGCAGTGTTTCATTGTGCACACTACCAGCCATTCTCCTACTTCAAACCCCAGCTTACTGCTGGTGGAAAGGTGCTTGACCTCACACCCTCTGGCAACCTATTGCTTTCAATGGCAGCTCAACGCCTAACCTTTGCAAAGCAAAAGTTTGTCACATTCTTAACACCACCGAATGTGGATGTCCTCAACCTCTTGACAAACTTCACAAAGGAGGGGAAGCTCAAGACTGTCGTGGACTCCACATACCCACTTTCAAGAGCTGAGGATGCATGGGCCCGCAGTATTGATGGACATGCTACTGGAAAAATTATAGTCACTGTGGTTGGAGAATGAGGTCAACATTGGGACATTGGGAAAATGGACAATAAGAGGTTGGTTCTGTAGGTCATGAAAGCCTCATCGAAATCAATACATTACCATAGGCCGGGCAACATGGCCTCAGGTATTTGGGCATTTTGAGGATAAACACCCATCCTAAGTCCTCTAATTATACAAGTATTTTCTTGTTGTGTAGATGGAATGTTTCTGGTATGTATATATAGCTGGTTGTACCAGTGAGGTGTTGTAATTCACCATATGAAACTTTTGGCTGATGTTCACAAAGCCAGTTTTCTGCCCAACAGTGATTGGAGCTCTTAATGAATTGTTGGATACTTCACATGTTTGCCAAATATTTGTAATGCTGCACCATGTTTGTGATGGCTTTGTCATATGCTAACTAGTGGAAATTCAGTGTACAAGGTGTTGCAGGCAGCCTTGGAACAAGTTCTAAACTTGGAAGCCATCCCCCAACTAATTAATGCAAATCACACTCTTCAACATTCTTATATGGAAGTTACAGTTAACAATTTCATGCTACACTATTATACATTTAGGTGCATAAAACTGGAGGTACCTTTACCTTTTTGAGTGAGGCCTCTTAGTGATCATATAATATTAGAATTGAACCTAGACACTCTCATTTAGTCTATGACATTGATACTTGTTATAGTTAGAAATAATTTCTAGATTTTGTCTCCATGTGCATTGTAATTGTAGCTGAAGCTTGTGGTTACGAATCCTGAGGAGTTTGTGGAATATTCTTCAGAATCTGGTATCAATGGGTCCTGAGGAGTTTGTGGAATATTCTTCAGAATCTGGTATCAATGGGTTGACGATGACATGTTTAATGTTTGCTCAAAGGTCTTGGTTTGGAGACTCAAAACACATCACTACACCAGGATTAACATTTGATTGTGAACAGGAGAGAGTTTTCATGGCATAGAATTCAATTCTGACAATGAAGTTTACATAAGTAGATGTTTTCGAATTCAATTTATGAACATTCCAGCTACAGCATCAAATTACAATATCCTCAAATTGCTCAGGGTCTAGATTATCTGTGTGTGAATGGCACTTGCACATTCTGTTTGGTAATTCAAAGAAATTTCATCTTTCATCCGAATTCACCTCTCAGAGAAACTTCAAGGTTTTTAGAAAGTAACAATCAAGTTACCATAAGCATCAGAGGCCCAGTACAACAACTTTGGAATAAGACATTGTCAATCCCATCAGAGAGTATCATCTTTCCATTTTCTTCCTTTCTCTGTTACTGCATGATAATGAAGAGAGTTTTTGTGTTTCTTTGCAAGATAGCCACTCAGGACAATGAATGATGTTGATATAAATGAAAATTAGTGTGCTTGGTCATCATATAGAAAATAACACTTGAGAAATCACAATACAGAGTCCAGTAGCATTGTTTTCTAACTCAAATGGGAAATGAAATCAGTTCGAAATTTAAATTTGAAGAAGCGGTCATTTCAAATTATGAGAGAAGATAGTGAGATGCATTGGCCATAAATGAGAGAACCCATCTGGGAAATATTTGAACACGACATATGGGTTGAGAGAATTGAAAATGGAATGGAAGCTCTTATACTGGTTACAGAGCCTATCTGTGATGGTCATTGATTCAAAATCCTTGGTTAGCATACAACAAGAATGACTGATGGATCTAATGGATTTTCATGGGATTCATACCATGATCAGCACTGCCTAGCACTTACTGAACGTTTATCCTTCATTGGGAATCCATCTCACTGTATTCAGTTCTTACATTAGCAATAGCTCCATCTTCCACTTTGCTCTTTCTCCTTGTGCAAGTTCCATCCACTCTCAATAGCTCCGTCTTTTGCGTCGCTCTCGATCCCTTCGCTCTCTCTGGCTTGAGTTTTTAGTCTGGGGAGTTGAGATAGAAGTCAGAAAGAAGGATCAAACCACTCCACAGTTGACAAACAACATCAACTGCAAAATTGGTACTCAAAAGACCTTGGAATAGTGACTCACCATAATGACAAGGAGGCGAACAAATATTGCAGCAAAATCGACAAAGAGATCAAGTGCATGTTTGACATAGTTGTAATCACCCCTGTTTGCTCTCTCAATGATCATTTGTGTGTCAAACAAAACGTATCCCATAAATACAAGCAAACCTCCAAAAATCTGCATAAGCACACTTTCATCAGCATTTGTTCTTGGTTGAGGGTACTCTAGGGCAGTTGAAACCCATGCACAGCTAGAAAACAACTAGCAGCCTAATCATACCTCAACAATGATACAGCAAAATCATACCTCAACACTGTACATGAAAGCTGAGCGACCAAAAATAAGGGAGGAAAACTGCAGAAGAAGCATCAGGCTGACAACTGATGACAGAATGCCACCCAGAAACAAATACTCCCTTCGCCTTGCCACCAAAGCTGCTCCAGAGAAGCAGGCAAACACCGCCACTGATCCAAGAAAGGCCATTACTACAATACTGCAACACCAAATGTCATCTCCAGTTTTAGAAAAATCTACTTGTCAAGCCCTCTTGTTGCTTTTTCTACACACAAACCATGCAAGGAACCATGTGCCCTACAATCGTTGGTCTATGTCAGTTATCAAACACAACCTTTTTCATTGTCAGTCCAGTTACCGACCTGGTTATCTATATTTCAAGACTCCTGAAACCCGGTTTTTCTCTTGGGTGAGTGCAGCTTTCACTACCTACGAAAACCCCAAGTACCCACCCGCTTGGGTGTTATAGGTAATAGTAGAAAAAGCCACTGAGCTAACCAGCATGGTTAGCTACGGAACCAAAGAACTCAACAGAAAATTGTTTCTTGGCCACTTACCATGCATCCTTGATGGTCGTGATGGTAGGTGCTAGGTTCTCTCTGGCCAAGAACAAAAGTGTCACCAGATTTGTGGCACTCTCTTGAACAAACAGCTGCAAGGAGTGCGCGGCAAGTTTTCCGTGCTCGTCACTGCGCTGAGTAACCTACAGTAGTCTCCCGCTTAAGTACCCAACTTGAACCTACATGGTTTGTGCGTACTTAGCCAGTAAGTGCGTACTTTAGATTTGCAGCCCCCAAGTCGCTCACTTTTGGTAATCTACTTTGCAACTACACACTGCCTATTGAGACACAATCACATTACCTTGTCCCTTATGGCAAGTTCAGTGAAATGTTTCAATGAAATCTCACAAGTTAGGACACGCAGTGAACGTTCCTGAAAATGTGGGAACAAATGAAAACTAGGTACATTATTGGGTGGTCCCTCCTCCCTCAGAGAGATAGAGTCACGAAAGAAAAAAAACTACTTTACTTGAACTAAGTTGACATCCTGGAACTTCTTCATTTTCCTTTTTTAATTCTTCCTTTGTACTGTACATTTTCGAAATCTACTGTGTGTTTATTAATCAAGTTTTGCAGGGTTTCACCACTTTACCTGATGTTGGGGTGATGTGAAGCATTTCTATTTTTTAAGTGGGTTTTGTCTCTTCTTCTTTTTTTTTTCCATTTTGAGTTCTACAAAAAAGACCCCGCTTGAAATCTGTGTTTTTTTGTCCTCCATATAAAA
This sequence comes from Sphagnum tenellum, assembly GCA_963921925.1. NCBI lineage: Eukaryota > Viridiplantae > Streptophyta > Sphagnopsida > Sphagnales > Sphagnaceae > Sphagnum > Sphagnum tenellum. Next base: position 17,882,083 of record OY998147.1, on the reverse strand, counting down.
CCAGTGTTGGGTGGTTCTCTCCTTTTTCAAATAAAGAACTAGTGTGTAGGGTTGAGTACATGGGACCCTTCACAAGCGGTTCCCAGAAAATCAAAGAACCAGTCCAGATCCTTGACCAGCAGTTCTCAAAATAAACCCAAAACTAAAGGTTCTTATGATGATTGTATGTTCTTGCCAAAAACTGGAACCAGAGCTTCTGTGATTGTGTCAATTTTGTGAAATCCTGAACCAGAACTTCTGCGATTCCGAAATTTTTCAGAAAATTGGAAGCTTAGATCATTTTATCTGTTAAATTTATTAAAAAAACGTACACCAGAGGTAATTAATAATTTTGAACCCTAATTTTTTTTGCCAAAAAATGCGTACTTAATCGGGAAGCGTACGTAAATGGGTGCGTACTTAAACGGGAGACTACTGTATATGATAAAGATGAGAGCAAGTTTCTTTGGGATTGCCGTCGCTGGCTTCTCTTGTGGTGTTTGACATTGATTCCAGCGTCCAGGGACTCTTTGAATCTCTGAAACCTTTTTTTTTTGTCGCTTCCTCAAACTGAAGATCAAAACAGGTCACGAAGGAGCGCTTCTTCTTCAGCTGGCAGAAAAAGAACACACACACACACACACAATAGTTGCACATCGGTGAAGGAAAGAGGTACATACGACTGCTTTGTTCCTTCCATGTGTTCGTAGAAGGAGCTTCATTAGCTTCAGTCACCAGTAACTATATCAACATTTTATCGTCGTTTTCGGTCCGTGTTGTGTCTTTTCCAAGCTCCTAGAGGGTGGTGAGTTTTTCAGGAACTTAGAACAGGTTTTTGGTTTCTGTTGGTTGCGCCGGTAGTGATTTTCGGACGCCTTTCAGTGTGTTTCATGTGTTAGCATCCGTGAAATCTTGTTGGTCACTTGCTCTAACCAAAGATCAAAGTAGATAACGCGAAGGAGCGCTTCTTTTCCAGCGGGCAGAAAAAGGGGAGAGAGAGAGAGAGAGAGAGAGAGAGAGAGAGATTAGTGAACGAAAGAGGTGCATGCTGTGGCCCCGGTCCTTCTCTGTGTTCTGGGTTGATTCTTTGAGAGAGAAAAAAGTTATATTTTCCTCCATATTGCTCAATAGTCAATTTTACAGGTTCTTGAGACTTTGTAGTTGTAAGAAGTTTTTTGTCTTCCAGATGGTCAATCTTATTGTCTTTCTGAAGGCAAAAGGCTACCCTTTTAAAGTTCTTCTAAAGAGAACTAGAGGGTTGGTTCTTAACGAAAAATTCCTGTTTGGAATTTCTGCTTTTGGCATTTTCAGAATGATTTTGCTTCGGGTCATGTAAGTGGGGAGCGTCCTGTAAGCCCACTTGTTCTTGTTCTTGTTCTTTGTCTTCCTCTGTTCTTTTCCCTTTCTGTCTTTCTTTGTTTCTTTGTCTGGTCTTTGTTGTGGGGTCTGTTGCTAGCCAGTAGTATGGCTGAGTCTTCCAGTTGCTTCCGGAATTGCAGCAGAAACTCAGTTCGCAGGATGGTGCTTGTCACCGGCCTTTACCCACTGTAGGGAACTGATGAAGTCAGTGGGGAAGGTGTGATAGTTAAGTCACTATCATACATACTACTGTTGATGGTCCCTGAACAGGTGTGAGACTGGCACTTTTGTTCATACCGCGGTGTGTGTTTTTCGTTTTTCGTTTTGTTTTTTGTCTCCCCTTGTTTGGTTCTTTCTGTGGCTTCCTGAGGAAGTGTTAACCTTTCTGTTTTCTTCTTTATCGTGAGAATGGAGATTTCTCTTCTTATGAAAGATATATTTCCTCCATGTTGCGATAGCAGAAAGTGTAGATGATCTTCTGCCCAAGCTCTGATGCTTTATTTTCGCTTGTTCTGTGTTCTCGTCTCTAGAGAATATTGTTTGGATTGGATTACAGAGAGAGGGCTAAGTAAGAATTTTTTGTATGTCGATGCTTGTTCCTGATTACTAAAGAGGAAATATCTCCGTTGCAGTTTAGGTGAGAAACCTGTGAAGCAAGAGGAGGAATTTTAAAAACCCTGCTAAAAGAGGAGAGATATGGCCAACTTGATGCAAGCAGTACAGTACTCTAGTTACGGCGGTGGTGTTTCAGCTCTCGAGGTACAGTAGTTTACCCTTGGCATTGTCAAAACTTCTGTTGTCACTTCTTTCTTTCTCTTGGAAAGGTTCCTGTCACCTGTAGTGGAACGAAGCAATATGCACATTGCAGTTGTTAGGTCGAATATTACTGTCATTGACTCTCAAACATTGTGTAAAACAGCGCCTCTCATCTTGTCACAATCGACTTTGAACTTTGTGTCAGAGGGTAATTGTTGCAATGGACAATGGTCACTGAGGTTCACGTGAACCATAAGTGAACTGCTGTTTTAATACAAACTACAAACCTTATGCATATTGCATTGTTTCCAGCAGCATGGGTTGTTCTCTGGGTACCATGACAGATGGTAAATGCTTGACAATACCATAGATGCTGCTGTCGAAGGTTGCTGAACAAGCATATAACTCTCACTATTGTTTAACTGTTCCTCAACATTGCTCTGTGGTCTTGTTTCCTCTTTTCCAAGCTTTGAGTTTGCTTGCTGTTATGTTAGATCTTACATATTCATAGTCTTGTTATCAGGTCATCTAGTTCATCTTTCATTTCTTTTCAGGTTAACCTAACTCTTAAGTATTGAAAAATTCTCCACAATTTTGAAGATATATTGGGTTGTTCCCTATGATTGAGGGAGCTGAGTTTTCAATGGCACTTGCAATGTTATGAGTGCACTGATTCTTATCTTACCTGTTTTTGTTTGGCGGCAACTAGTACAGCAGTTTTCTGCAAAAGTGTTTTTGTGGAGTTTCTTTGCAATCCATTTCTCATGGCAATGCTTGCTACCATGTACTCTAGCTTAGTGTCCTCAGTTTGTTGATTCTTTTAAGTCTTCTATCAAATTATCTTGTCATGAGTCTGCACCGCACTATACAACAATTGGGTAGCAGGCTGGAATGGGAGGTGTCTCTTATTTTCAAGACACTCTTCTAGTTCTCATGTAGAGTTGATGTCAGTACCCTGAACAGAAGGGTGGCATAGCTAAATTGGAAGCTACCATCAGTAGCTTGGTGCCTTTGTGTGGTATAGAAAGTGGTTTCTCTCTTTTTTCACTGTGGTTATTTGCCAATCTAAGTTGAGTCTAACCTGAAGGTCTATTCACAGCTGATTCCTTCATGTGAGTGATACTTAACTGTAATTCAACAACTGCAGCATGTGGAGCTGCCAGTGCCTAAACCATCAAAGGATGAGGTGCTGGTCAAAGTAGAAGCTGCCAGTGTGAACCCAGTGGACTGGAAAATTCAGTCGGGTGTTATGAGATTCTTGTTCCCAACTAAGTTTCCCTGTACACCAGGTCTGTGACATTCATTCCTATATTCATTGTACTTTCATTGGTTGGCCCAGTCTGCTGTATGGTACTGATACTGATGCATCATTGTCTTCAATTGCTTTTTTGCACACTTCATGAACAAATATTGAATTCCTGATTTGAGGATCAAAGTTTTTTAGTGTATTGCTGAGAATTCGTTGTTTGCAAATGTGTTCTAATACTAGCAGATGTATTTTAAGAATGCTGGTTAGCACTATTGTTCTCTAATTGATATACAATCATTGTTCATATTGTATGGGCCCATAACTTTACATTTAACACCTATTTTAAAGCAGATCTTCCAGTTCATAATGCATGAAGGAGAGATAATAGATCCTTCCAGTTTTGCAATGTTTATTTGAAGTCTTCACACATTATTGCCTGTGCCAGAGTCATTAAATAGGATATTAGATTGGGATATATTCTTGAAGAATCTGTAAAGTGTTGTGTAGGAACGGGAGGAGGCAGAGTGGGAATGGAAGTTTAGCGGAAAGAAATGGAATTGTATGTATGACTGATTTGCATGCTCTGACTTTCTCAGGATCTGATATTGCTGGTGAGGTTGTTGGCCTGGGCCCTGGAGTGACAACTTTTGCAGTTGGGGATAAGGTTTCAAGCTGGCTGGGGTTAACGAAGGTGTGTCTTCTGAATGGGAAAAGGTGACCATACTAGAAATACTTTGCTTGAAGTTGACACCAATTGGGCTCAATCTGAGGGATGTCCAATTGAGCCCTTTTGGGTACAAGACCAATTCTACAAAATTTATTATGTCCTTTCAAAGATTAGCTCTCATCCTGAGACTCAAGGAGAAACCGTAGTATACAAAGAACCTGTGTGCAAGTACTCATTTTTGGGGAGAGGGGTGTGCAGGGTGGATCATTGGCAGAGTATGCAGTAGCACCTATCACATCAACAGTGAAGAGGCCAGAAGGGGTTTCAGCAATAGATGGTGCTTCACTGGGTGTTGCAGGTTCAACAGCATTGCAAGCTCTCCGTGACCTTGTTGGTGGGAAGTTTGATGGGAGTCAACAAACACAAAAAAATCTGCTCATTACAGCTGCTTCTGGTGGTGTTGGGACATATGCTGTGCAGGTGCTCCCCTTCTCTCTGCAAGCTTGGGTGGTTTTCTTCTTCCCATATGTACCTCCCAGCATTGATTAGTGTGACATTCTTTTCTTGATGATCCTACACTCACGTCCAGTTTTTTTCAATGTGAAGAGACAAAGTGTACTCACATTTTTTGATGTAAGGACTATTGCTTGTCTTTCATTGATGGGGTCTGGTTAAAGGGGCATAGTTGCAGCAGATAACATGTAAAGTTCAAAGCTAGTGATAGGGTTTGACTCCCATATTAAAGTACCCTCAAATGTAATTTGGGATCATTTCTTTTCTTGTCGTAATGTGGTCTTGTACAAGATCTATTCTGCTTGTGCCTGCCTAAATGTTGTCTGTGGTCCTACAGTGGTCTTACCAAAACCCAAGCAAGGTGTGCCCTTTGTATGTATTAAGAAACCTTTCATCCTCTAGAAAGGTGGATGCCCTCTATGTCCGTCTCCACTTCAAAACCTCTGAACCTTAAATGCCTTGTTATGAGGTTCACAAGTGGATATTGCATTTCTCTGAGCTTTACCCTCTTGCCTTCCACAAGGCCTTAGCCAATAACCATCAGAGCATGTGTAAAACTCAATAAGTACTACCACGAGTGTGTTCGTCATCCTGGTGACTTAGTCTGAGGCCTCAATTTTATCCTGTACTATCTTAGCTATTGGGTTTTCATCCTAATAATAGATAGACCTAAGTATTCTCTCCACAGGTATGCAAGCCCCAGGCTACCACAGGCCAGCAAGATCCTTGTGTGCTACACTTTGAGCAATTGAAAACCCTGGAGGACATTTGAGTCTGAAGAACTGAGAAGTCTAGGATCTTTCCCTTCATAGCTATTTGACTAATTTTGTTTCCTGTACTTTTCCTGATGTCAGAAGTCATTGGCATTCTCTTGACCATTATATATCTCTTTTTATTCATTTCTAGGAAAGGGCATATTACTGACATATTAAACTGGCAGCTTGCTAAGCTGGAAGGTGCCCATGTGACAGCAACATGTGGGGCTCGCAATGTTGACTTAATCAGAAGTCTTGGGGCTGATGAAGTACTGGATTACAACACCCCTGAAGGGAAACAACTGAAGAGCCCATCTGGGAAAAAGTATGATGCAGTGGTTCATTGTGCACACTCCCAGCCATTCTCCTACTTCAAACCCCAGCTTACTGCTGGTGGAAAGGTGCTTGACCTCACACCCTCTGGCAAGGTATTGCTTTCAATGGCAGCTCAACGCCTAACCTTTGCAAAGCAAAGGTTTGTCACATTGTTTACAACACCAAATGTGGATGACCTCAACCTCTTGACAAACTTCACAAAGGAGGGGAAGCTCAAGACTGTCGTGGACTCCACATACCCACTTTCAAGAGCTGAGGATGCATGGGCCCGCAGTATTGATGGACATGCTACTGGAAAAATTATAGTCACTGTGGTTGGAGAATGAGGTCAACATTGGGACATTGGGAAAGTGGACAATAAGAGGTTGGTTCTGTAGGTCATGAAAGCCTCATCGAAATCAATGCATTACCATAGGCCGGGCAACATGGCCTCAGGTATTTGGGCATTTTGAGGATAAACACCCATCCTAAGTCCTCTAATTATTCAAGTATTTTCTTGTTGTGTAGATGGAATGTTTCTGGTATGTATATATAGCTGGTTGTACCAGTGAGGTGTTGTAATTCACCATATGAAACTTTTGGCTGATGTTCACAAAGCCAGTTTTCTGCCCAACAGTGATTGGAGCTCTTAATGAAATTGTTGGATACTTCACATGTTTGCCAAATATTTGTAATGCTGCACCATGTTTGTGATGGCTTTGTCATATGCTAACTAGTGGAAATTCAGTGTACAAGGTGTTGCAGGCAGCCTTGGAACAAGTTCTAAACTTGGAAGCCATCCCCCAACTAATTAATGCAAATCACACTCTTCAACATTCTTATATGGAAGTTACAGTTAACAATTTTATGCTACACTATTATACATTTAGGTGTACAAGACTGGAGGTACCTTTACCTTTTTGAGTGAGGTCTCTTAGTGATCATATAGAGGTCACAAAATATTAGAATTGAACCTAGACACTCTGATTTAGTCTAGGCCATGGATACTTGTTATATTTAGAAATAATTTTTGGATTTTGTCTCCATGTGCATTGTAATTGTAGCTGAAGCTTGTGGTTACGAATCCTGAGAAGCTTGTGGAATGTTCTTCAGAATCTGAACTCTGGTATCAATGGATAGATGATGACATGTTTGAAGTTTGCTCAAAGGTCTTGGTTTGAAGACTTAAAACACATCATTACACCAGGATTAACATTTGATTGTGAACAGAAGAGAGTTTTCATGTCATAGAATTCAATTCTGACAATGAAGTTTCCATAAGTAGATGCCTTTTCAAATTCAATTTATGAACATTCCAGCTACAACATCAAATTACAATATCCTCAAAATGCTCAGGGTCTAGATTATCTGTGTGTGAATGGCACTTGGACAATTTGTTTGATGATTCAAAGAAATTTCATCTTTCGTCCGAATTCACCTCTCAGAGAAACTTCAAGGTTTTTAGAAGGTAACAACCAAGCTACCATAAGGATCAGAGGCCCAGTACAACAACTTTGGAATAAGACATTGTCAATCCCATCAGAGAGTATCATCCTTCCATTTTCTTCCTTTCTCTGTTACTGCATGATAATGAAGAGAGTTTTTGTGTTTCTTTGCAAGATAGCCACTCAGGACAATGAATGATGTTGATATAAATGAAAAGTAGTGTGCTTGGTCATCATATAGAAAATAACACTTGAGAAATCACAATCAAGAGTCCAGTAGCATTGTTTTCTAACTTAAATGGGAAATGAAATGAGTTCAAAATTTAAATTTGAAGCAGCGGTCATTTCAAATTATGAGAGGAGATAAGTGACATGCATTGGCCATAAATGAGAAAACCCATCTGGGAAATATTTGAACACGACATATGGGTTGAGAGAATTGAAAATGGAATGGAAGCTTTTATACTGGTTACAGAGCCAATCTGTGATGGTCATTGATTCAAAATCCTTGGTTAGCATACAACAAGGATGACTGATGGATCTAATGGATTTTCATGGGATTCATACCATGATCAGCACTGCCTAGCACTGACTGAATGTTTATCCTTCATTGGGAATCCATCTCACTGTATTCAGTTCTTACATTAGCAATAGCTCCATCTTCCACTTTGCTCTTTCTCCTTGTGCAAGTTCCATCCATTCTCAATAGCTCCGTCTTTTGCGTTGCTCTCGATCCCTTCGCTCTCTCTGGCTTGAGTTTTTAGTCTGGGGAGTTGAGATAGAAGTCAGAAAGAAGGATCAAACCACTCCACAGTTGACAAACAACATCAACTGCAAAATTGGTACTCAAAAGACCTTGGAATAGTGACTCACCATAATGACAAGGAGGCGAACAAATATTGCAGCAAAATCGACAAAGAGATCAAGTGCATGTTTGACATAGTTGTAATCACCCCTGTTTGCTCTCTCAATGATCATTTGTGTGTCAAACAAAACGTATCCCATAAATACAAGCAAACCTCCAAAAATCTGCATAAGCACACTTTCATCAGCATTTGTTCTTGGTTGAGGGTACTCTAGGGCAGTTGAAACCCATGCACAGCTAGAAAACAACTAGCAGCCTAATCATACCTCAACAATGATACAGCAAAATCATACCTCAACACTGTACATGAAAGCTGAGCGACCAAAAATAAGGGAGGAAAACTGCAGAAGAAGCATCAGGCTGACAACTGATGACAGAATGCCACCCAGAAACAAATACTCCCTTCGCCTTGCCACCAAAGCTGCTCCAGAGAAGCAGGCAAACACCGCCACTGATCCAAGAAAGGCCATTACTACAATACTGCAACACCAAATGTCATCTCCAGTTTTAGAAAAATCTACTTGTCAAGCCCTCTTGTTGCTTTTTCTACACACAAACCATGCAAGGAACCATGTGCCCTACAATCGTTGGTCTATGTCAGTTATCAAACACAACCTTTTTCATTATCATATGCCATCACTTTATCATAGCCATGTTTTAAGTGTTGTATATCTTGTATGGGTTTGGGAGTAGTGAGATTACAGACCTTGGGTCAAACTGAAGGACTGCTTCAACAAGTGTTCCCAAAGAAGCACCCTCAAAAAATGCAGCTGCTGCCAAAAGCTTCAATCTCTTTCCCTGTATGGCACAACAATCCAGGCTTACCAATATCAGAATGTCTCCACAAATGGAATTGCAATAACTTCACAGGCACGCCTGGTTTAATTGCTTGCCACAAGCGATCATGCACATCATACTTGAGAAGGGAAGAAAGGATAACAGGACAAAAGCACAAACCTCCTCGGCTGGTGTTGAAGGTGTAGAAACAAGCCATGCTGTTGTGGCGATGAAACCAAGGGAAGTGATTAGCCCTCCAATGTGCCAAAGGATGTGGACATAAACTCCTAGTGCCGACACCAAAAGAGCAGCAGCTAAGGTCAAATAAACCTGTCAAAAACCACATATTTCCACCATGAAATTCGCAATAGTAACATACCAAAAAAACTTAAGAGTCGTCTCTGGGTATTGCAAATTATTCTATTATTTCAATACAACAAATTTCTTACGAGTTGAAATTTACACCCCCCTCCCAAAAAAAATTCCCTGTGCAACCTAATTTTCCACATCGGTATTCAAAAGCTGCGATCTTCACATCTTCTTTGAATCGGTCGCACAGAACTTTCCCAGTACACTACAACCTTAAGAATTTGAAGGAAAGATCGAACTCCTCCATATCAAAAAATTCAAATTCCTTCATATCAAGAACTTCCCCGAAGCAAGGCACACACCATGTAATAACGAAGAAGAAGAAGAAACCTCATGGCTACAAAGCTACGGGAGAAAACCTGCAACTTATTACTAACCTTCTGCAGATGCGATTGCACGGGAGAAGAGAGCTTGTTGAAATTCCTCAGCGACGCATAACTCCAACTCGATGACCTTGAGTCGAAAAACGAGGCGACGTAATCCATGGTCACCAAAAAAAAGAAAACAGAAAGGGCAGGCGAAAGACACGATCAGAAGGAAAGGAAAATCACAAGAAGAAGAGAATAGAAGCAACAACAACGTCTTGTATGGCAACCAAAGCGCCTGAAGCCACAGGATCCGAACTCAAAACCCACTGCCGACAAACAATAACAACAACAACAACAACAACATTGACTTCTTTGCGACGATTCTTTCCACTAAAATACAACCAAGTCGACGCCCCGGTCCTTATATATATATATCCTTTCGGTTCTCCCTCTCGGGAACGTTCCAGCAGCTACCGAACCGTCGACGAAATAGCGAGAAGACGCGTTCTATGATTGGTTCCTATGGAGTTCCCTGCCACGTTCCTATAGAGGTGCTTTCGTGGCCGACAGGTTATAGAGCGACCTCTGAATTTTTGGCTACGTGGCACGTTTTTATTGGTTTTACTCGGCTTTGCCAGCCAATGAGAGGGGCGCGTGCACATCATCATGCCGGAGTTTCTATACTACGTGGATTTCTATTTATTTTTATTTTGTTGTGTTTTTTCTAGGGGCCTTCTTCTTCGTATGTGCAGGGGATCAAGGGGGCGTGGAAATTGCTGGCAGCTGATCCTGAATTTTCAGCCATTATTGGATTGATCGCACAGAGGGGTGGAAATTGCTGGTCCTGAATTCTCAGCCATTATTGGATTGAATGCAATTTGGAGCCTTTCTGGGCATGAGAGTCTTGCCATGAGAGTCTGTGTTGTCGGGCCCCATTTTTGGTAACTGGGGAAAACTGTGGATTTGTTTATAACCCGACCCCTTTTTTGGCCCTTTGAATTTGTAGGTACCCGCCCTGGGCAGAACTTTCACGGGCATCTTTCCGAATCTGTAAGGTCCTCCCATTCCTGAAACCGAAGACTCAAACCTAAAATTAGGTCAGTTTTGGGTTACGCAGGGTAAGGGCAGGCCCGGCTGACATTCGTTTGCTTTAAGACACTGGGAACTCGGGCCGTATCATGGGAAAGAAAATTTTAATAAAAATTTGGAGCAGATCTTTACGTTTGACATGGGCTTTACCAAATTCAGGCCTGCACTAGGCTGTGCCTCATGCAGCAGGCCCTTACTCCAGTGAAGCCTGCTGCCTTGGGCTTTACCTTACCATCCACTGGATGCCCATCATTACTCAGTTGTGGATGAACCTCAACTGAGTTAATATTTGGTTTCACCTTAGTATCCAATTCTGTAAGAAACAGGTCTCATATATAGGTAGATAGGTAGGAAAAAAGGTAATTACTAGTTAAGTAGATGGTTTATGCATAGGTAAGGGCTGATTTTACCACCTTTCTAGTAACAACCTGTTTGTGAGTTGCTACTAGGTAGGTGGGAAAAAAAACATCAACTGATCTAACCACCATGGTTAGCTAGAGAACTACAGAAAACTGTTTCCTGATCACTTACCATTCATCCTTCATTGTGTGCTGGTGGGTGCTGGAGCAACAAGTTATGGAGTGTTAAGAACTTGAGGGCAGCCAGAGATAAATTGCATGCCTTCCTTAAAGAAAATAGGCCTATCAATCTACAAGGTTACAGCTCCCCATATTGTGGTCAGGCTTCCCAATGGGTGTCCAAACAAGTAGAGAATTGCTATAAGCAAAAGAAAGCTAAGAAGGCCAGGAGGTGACTTTTCACATTTGCCACCATTGACTAAACCACCCATAACAACAAGAGGGAGTTTCCTGCACCAGTAACAATGAGAGAAGGAGCAACTACATCACAAGCTACAATTTTCCTATCCCAATGTAAAGAACTTGTCATTTCCAACTTTTGATTTGGGACTATCTATGGATTCAAGTTAGGTTTGACATGTGTTTGTCTACTTTCTATTTGGAGTCTTGAACAATCATCTTCTATGTCTAAATCCATCGCAATAAAATTCCATATTTAAATACATCAAAAACTTGTGTAAAACTTTTGATGAATTTTGTTATCTAGGAATGCAAATGTTGAGTTGTAGTTGTTACAGATGGTCTAGTAGTGATGCTTCTGAAAGAAATCCACGATTTGAACATTCTTTCACCATGTCCAAATGATTAACTTGGTCAGACCAAGACACATAGTTAGTGTTCCATTGTTAATTATCCAACCAATATTAACTAGCTACATGACATTAAAAAATTCTTGAAAATACAATGTGAGTTCAACAAATGATAGTCAACAATGCCACTAGGAAATGATCAATATGAGATCAAAATCTTTGAGTGTAGCATCATCTCATAACGATAACTAGTTGGTCCCTTCTGGGACCTGGAGTGGAGGTAGGCCTAACGCCGTCTTTTATTGACTACGTCGGTCTCTCTCTCAAGTAGAGTAGCACTGCTCCTGCAACACTAACTTAAACGTTGTCAGTTTGGGTCATTAGATAGAGTTTACACAAACAAAGCGGATGATGATATTACATTCTTCCTTTGTAATATTACCTAGTTCATTAGCTATTAAGAAGAGGTGAGGACTTTGAAAATTTCACATAACCTGTAGTCTCCAGCAACTACAAACACATTAAATGATTGCTAGTCACAGTATGAGAATTGGAAAAAAGAACAGTACTAATTTGGAACAATTGGACTATCTACAGGATCTTAACAGACTGTAGTTTTCTAACGTTGTAGACCAAGCTGCCCAGAAAACTGAATACTACTTAGGCTACTACATATGGGGGGAGATAAACAAACCAGCTAGTAGTCAATATGTCATGACACATTCATTTAGCAAGGGCTTGTACAACTTATGGCAGCAAGAAAAACTAAAGCCTAGGACTAAATCTTCTGCTGCTGCCACCGCCATTGCGATAACATGGTAACGAGTGTGATCGAGCTTGCATATAATTATGGACTGTGAAACAAATCTTTACTTTGAAGGTGTTAAAAATGATGCCACGTGGCATTCTGAAAATTCAAATTGCGTTTTGAAGCCTCGGGCCTACCTCCACTAAACAATATAGGACCTTGCACTTTTCAAGGAATAAAGGAATGTGGGTATGCTACCAAGCTCAATTTAAGTAAGGCTCTAACAAGTTCTTGTTGTAAAGATCCAAGATTGAAAGACAAAAAGTGCATGCTCTCTTTGGAAACTCCACAAGCTATAAGTTCAAAACACATTTCAAGATTTGGCAACACACATAATTTGATTATGGAAGTTCAAAAATCTAGGTTAATCTAAGACCACTACATTTGAACACAACTATTTCAAATTACCAAACTTAAAAATTTATATCAATGTTGTAAAACATTAAGCATGTTTGATTGGAACGCACGTTAACGGTGCTTGGCTTCTTGAGGCTTTTGATATCTTTAGAATGGTGTTCAACATGTTGTTTTTGGGACTTGTACGTAAAAGTGTTACAAAAAAAGAATCATTAGAAATAACATTCAAGCATAGTCTATAGTTCCAATAACAACTTGCAATAAACTTAGAGTGCAAAACATACTTGGGTAGGTCAACAAAGCTTATGGGTTGCAAAAAACATGGTCATTTATTTTGAGAAAGGAATGTTAATAAATGTTACATTGAGCATGAATTGTTGAAGAATGTGGTTTTAGTGAGAAGGAAAGGTCCTTGCAATATGAACTACAAAATTGGAAAAGAAGGAAGTGGTTGTGAACCACAAGTGTCGACAAGCAATCCTGCAAGGAGCCCATGTATGTAGCAGACACTCAAGATTTTTCATTGCACACACATTCTTTTTATCCCACAATCATAACTATTTTCAAAACATTGGTAGTTTGAAGCGGGTGGACAAGTTGTGGTGGATTTTTCAACTATTTGTTCTTCGAGTTTTAATTTGCAATGAACATGTGGAGAAGGTTGAGATGGTGGTTGTATTAGAGGCCTAATGTAACAAGGGGATGGTGTGTTGTTGTCATGAAAAGAACTACATTGTCATCTTAACATGCCCATTCATGTGAGTATTTTTTCAACATTACTTTGGGATATGGTGATGTTTTAACAGCAACTAGCTTATTCTTGGGGGTTTTCATTTTTCACCTTAAGAATAAAATTGATGAGTTTCCTTGGATAGATTTTTCTCACTACATTTCTTTCAACTTGTACTTATGCAAGAGTTTGGAATTTTGGTTTTGACAACGAAAAGGTTGTAATTTGTGGTCGAGTTTGAAAACAATTCATAGAGTGGGTGGTTTATTAAAGTAAATCAATCAATGATGACTAGAGCTAGCCTCTTCAAAGAGATCAAAGGTGTGGTTGTTGAGATGGTGAATTGTGTATTTGACCTTTCATTTTTCAATGGTATGGTTTTGTACATTTACCCTACATTGTTTAGTTTGTCTATCCATGTGCACAAAATTCAATTGTTTATTTGTAGAAATTACAATTGTCCTACATGGATTTGCATGCCGTAATCTAAATAATTGAGTTTTTGTGAGAATCTGGCACCTTTATTTTTGTTGGAGCTAAACAAAAAAAAATTGTTTATGTGTTGGGTGAAAATCCTTTAAGGCGTACCACATAGGATGAAAAGGGCCTAGTCCTTACTATAATCATTTTTTTACCCTATATTTTGATCCATAAAAAATAATGAATCAAAAGTTGTTAAAATTTTCAAAAGGACTATATTTTAAACTATTACAATTTTAAATCCCATCATAATATCCATAAATGTGTCTTTACATTGTAAAAAAAGATTGGGTAAAAAATACAGAAAAAGATGACGTTGTCACAAGATTTTGGTACACCTTAAAGAATTTGCACTTTGTTGTTTTGTTTACTTTTTGCGTTGTCTTGTTTTTTGCAATGTAAACACATGCACAAAGACCATATTTTTATTATAAGGATCAATGTTGATGGACATGTTTGAAATTGTAATGGTGCTAGTTTTCAATAATGGAATGCCAAATACTCCTTTGATAATGCATGTTAGGAGACTTGGAGTAGAAAACAATATTGATTTTTTAAAGAGGTTAGTCTTATGATTAGGTGTTTTTATCTGGAATTTTCTTCATGGCAAGCTAATGACATTACCAATTGTAATCACCTTCATGTTGTGACACCTATAACCCATTTGCTTGACACTGAGTCAAAGTTAAATTCCAATTTGGAATTGTCACCAAAAGAATTACAATTTTTTAAAACTTGCTTTTAGTTTATATACCATTTAATTTATTTTTTTGAAGACCCACAAGTTTCTTTTTACATCTCTCCTCATGCTCTTTCGAATTTTAAAATACTACCATACTTATTCAAAATCTCATTCTCCTCTTTTCTTTGAAATAGATCATCATTGTGTTGAATTTTTTTTTCTTGGAAAATTGAAGTTTAAGTTTTGGATTTTCTTTTGGAGGATGCATTAGATGATGTATGAACATAATGTGTAGTGTGTGTATTCTTTTGTGGAAAGTTTGATGGATTTTTTTTTGTAAAAGATGAATGGGATATTTTGTGGAAGATTGAGGGATTGATTTGTGAAAATATGGTAGATCTTCTTATGGGTCGGGTTGGATTTTCAAGTAGGTTTGTGTTTATTGCTATCACTCTTTTCATCGCAAGTAATATGTTTTCTACTTTAGGTCTTTTTTATTTGTACAATGGGTGTAATTTTTATGCACTTTCATTTTCTGTGACAAATGTAATTTGGCAACAAGGGTACATTATATTGACATGAATATGTTTGTATGTATGTCTTTGATTGTTGTGTGGATGTTAATATTATGGTTATTGTTATGTTTGCAATGGAATTCATTGCTTTAAGGTGTTATGTTTCATAAGTTGGTAGTAGAATTTTATAATTTAACAAATCACAAAAGAATATGGTCAAGTATTGATGGATTCCTGAAATAAATGGGGAAGATTGATTCACTAACATGAGTTTGTGATTTTTTATAGAACAAGATTATTTTGAATCACTAACAAGATGCACACTTTGACAAGCACATTGTGCAAAAATTCTTTATTTTAGGCAAGTTTACTTGGCATAAACAAACTTGGTCAAGAAAATGGCAGCCATTGATTTTTTTGGTCATAATAACAATTCTTGAGTAATGTGATGATTGACATAAATTTAATATGAGGACTAACAATTTTGCATGTTGGAATGCTTGGATTTGTTAAACATTGACTATTCATCAATAGTAAAGAGGCAGAACTTTTTTCCTAAATGTTGATAGCAAATTGATTTCATGTGATTAAGTATGTCACATTGGAAATCATCATAAAACACTCAAGGAACAAGTTTTTGGAATAATAAAAAATATTCTTGTACTAATGTGTAAAAGGTTGATAGTGAAACTAAACCTATACAAGGTGAGTATGATAGAATTGGGAAAAAAAATTGTCATTTGGAATTCTTCAGCCCAGCTATGAATTTTTTTTGTTAAACAGCATATACATATATGACGGGCTTGAGTATGAAAAAAATTGCTTAGTTGATATGCCCTTTGGTTTTGTTTGTAGGTGCTTTAATTTCATATAGTAACATCCATGGGAAAAAAAATTATACGTAGAAGATTGCTACATTTTCAATAGATTATTCAAAGTTGGATTGGAAATGAGGATAAAGATGTGGATGTTAAATCCATAGAAAAAGAACTAATATTTAATTGTCTAATTTGCATGGATGAAATTAAATTAAAGACTTCAACTCTTTGTGGGCACTTTTTTCTTGTCAAGATTGTATTTGTAATATAATCAATGCACAAAATACATGTCCCATATGTTAGGAAAAACTTAACCTTAAGGATGTACATTGTGTGTACATTCAATTTAATATTGAATAATCTTTTTTATTTTCATTTAATTTAAATGAAAAAAGTCGTACAATGTTCTCATGGATTAATCGAATAAGGAAATTTCACACTCATGGCTATAAGTTTTTTGTCCTTGATAATGCTAATCAGTTATTGTATATAAAGTTCTAAGGGGATATGCAATGGATACTTAAACATGTTGGTTAATGTATAAATGCTACAATAATTGCTAATAGTGAAAAACATGTTTTTGTTGATGGGGAATTTATATTTGATATGAGGCTAGGATTGGATGGACCTTTAAAATCAACAATGGCAACATCATCATCTTCCACATCTCCATCAATGTTAAGGTACCTAGTCCTCCTTCACGCTTGTGAATTATGGCAAAGACTTATAAGTACAAAATGCCCTCTTCCATAATCCCTTATGTTAGCCTTGAACTTAAAAATACCCTTGGTGATTCTTTTGTTTACATGCTTTCCCATCTTTGGCATTGGCCTTTCACATGTTGTGATGGAACCATGGCTATTAGAAGACCTTGAATACTATGGAACAATCACAAATGCAAATTAGAAAATAGACATATTCAAGGGCTTTGTGTCTTGAATTATTGTTAGGTCTTGTAATAAATTTTGTAAGTTCCTACTAAAAGCATCCTAAAAAGGACATAAGTTTGCAACTAGCAGAGTGTCGAGCTTAGAGATTTCAAGCTCTCAAATATAACAACATTTAGAAGTTGTATCTTGTGGATGTTAGCCTCAAAGCTTCAACTTTTGGAAGATTGCTTAAATGTTTTGAATTTATAGAAGAGGTAAATTATCATACTTTTTGACTTTATGTGCATTTGGCCTTGTAGTTGGAATTGGTGGAACTAGATTTTTATAGGATGGGTTATATCTGACATGTGAAAGCTTATTGTGTTGAGTTTAAATAAGGTTTAGGAGGAACATGTGATATGTATTTTGACCAACACTATTCTACCTTTGGTTGTTGATTTGTAGGGTGCAACAATTGTGGATTAGATAATCACCATTTCTCTTGTTGAAGATTTTGACAAGATTGTAACTAACGATGTGCCAAGGACCCATGCCCCTAGAGCTTGTGGTAAGAGGCCTTGATTCCTCTTATGTATGTAATTTGTTGAAGTGTTATTGTAAAAATCTCCATGGGTATGATGGCTTCAAATGTAGTTCAATTGATTCCTCATTTTAAAAACATTTAAGTGATTATTTTTGTTTTATGCTTATAAGCGGTGCAATTTGAGAATGGTTTAGTGATTAGTGGTTTTGTTCTCAAACACATAAAATCATGTGAAAAAGTTTTTCCTATGAAAGAGGTGTGTTAGCAAATGTCTACAAATCAATCTTTGAGTTTTTCATTGAGTGTTCCTCATTAAATATGAAAACATTAGCATGGGGTTGAACATGATAGGGGTTTCACTAAAAAAATAAAATTGTTTTGTGTCCACATCCCAATAGTTGAGTAATTTTTGTTGCATGTAGAGGATTGCTAGGAAAGGAAACAACTTGCCATTTTTACAAATGGTTCATAAAGAAATTTTACTTGCATGAAAATAGTGTAGAGCTTGAATGAAAAAACCTTTTAGTACCATCATGACCTTGGAGGAACCAAAAATTTGAGTGTGCATGAGTGGGGTAACATGCTTCTAAGCTTTTACTTTGATGTGGTGTGTTAGGTTTGTTGTTGGAACTAAGCATGGGCATTTGAACAAGGTTTATCAACATTTAGATGAGCTTTTATGTCTTGAATTGGTAGCACACATGAGATTAATACAAAGATGTCAACAATGTACAAAGATTTGTTTCCCAAACAATCAATTGTAGTTGGTTGGATTAAAGATTTTGGCGCTTGCATTATTGGGCACAAATTGATGGTGTATCATTTTGTGAAAAACACACATAAAGTTATGACTTTACTCAATTGTTACGCTACCTTCAAAATGTTCTTGTGGAGGTTTCTCTGTAATTTCATAGATATGTTGGGTAAGAAGTGTAAAAAAATTTAGGTAGTGAACCATCTTCTATAGCCAACCTACTTGTTATGCACATCAATGTGCATGTTGTTTTAAACGCATGTGGTTGTCTGTCTCAAAAAGGGAAAAGTTTCAGAAGCCTTCATATGCACAACATCCAGTTTTCAAATGTGCTTGGACATCAATTGATTGTGGAGACATGGTACTCAAATTTAATCACGTCTCTGACTTTGTTATGAGAACCTAGGTTATTTGGAATTTTTTTGTTGTGATGTTTATAATTGAGTGATTTTTGAGCTAACCTTTTTTTTCCCCTCATCATATGGTTATGGGGAATGCCTACTTGGCTTATCTTTTGTGTCATGATGTTTGAAGTTTCATATGGAGCATATTCAACATGGATAATCCTTTGGCAATGTTGCAAATTTCTAAACAACATAATGTTTAAACATAGTTTGCATTTGGTTCAAGGGACACTAGGTTGATGCTTTTGATGAGGCTCTAACTTTAGAGGTTGAAAAAGATCTCAATGGAAAATTGGATGTGAGTCCACAAGGTATGATAGGAAGATGTTTACAAGTAAACTTATTATGAAATCCAATTTCCTTTGTGGGGAACAATTGTTCTGTGCATGACCTTTTTTTATATAAAAGTTAAGGATTCAAGGTTTGTTACCTACTAACCAAGTATGTGTTACAACGCTTTAATGACTTGTTGTAGATGTTTGTTGTACATGAGGTGTAGAAAGATATAGTCTTTTTAGAGGGATAAAGGAAGGCACGCCATCAGTGCTACAACCCGATTATCTTGTTGACACTTGGGTGGGAAAGGAAAGGTGGGGATGGATACAATCTTTCTTACCTACTTATGCTTGAATCATTTTCAAAAATTATTTTCAATTTTCTGTTCATAACCAACTAGGTAGGAGGGGAGGTATTGTAGCTTTGTAATTGGATGTATTGATTTAAACATGTGAACATGATTTGGATAATTTGATGGAATTCAAGGAATAGAATCGCAAACTGTTCAATGGTTTGTAATTTTTTTTTGTGAATATGATACAACCTTTATCAAAACATTTGCAAGGCTCATTGCATCCTTGGGGAAAGTTGTAAAAGAATTATGGAATTTTGGGGAGTGAAACCTTCATGATTTGAATAAAGGTTTGTGGAAATAACTAAGTAGGGTTTTGATAAATATCTTGACAAAATGGGCAGTCCTTATTGGGAACGCACCTTGTTTCTCATCTTTTTGTTACAAGAATAAAAGCATTATTTTGACGTTTCCATATGTGTTGTCAAGCTCATTGTAGATTTTTGATTTGACATAGAACCATTTTTTTTTTCATGACAATGACTAGTTGTTTAGGTTAAAACTTGATAGTCATCATGCTTTTGTGTGGTGGTTGGTTATAATTTCATTGTTGAATATAATTATAGAGGTATTCACAAAATTTGAAACCTTTTCCTTAATACATGAGGCAATTATAATAGTTACAACATTTTATTACACATGGTTATGTTGTGAAAGCCTCCAAGCATTTCCGATTACATTTGACAACTAAAGACATATGAGCTTAAACTTGCCGTTGGTTTTTAGAAGCTTGTAGTTCTAGGGTTTATGGAATAACTTGAGTCAATTCTTACCTTTCAAAGCAAATGGGTGCAAACAAGATAACATGAGCCACACTCACTTTCTTTTTTATTGTTTTGTGGGAAATATTTTTAAAATATTCTTGGAATATTCTTGAAAAATCTTTGAAATTAAATATTTTTATTTATACTATTTTATTAAGGTTTATGTTAAAAATTTGGTAAAATGTCATTTTCAAAAAAAATCACATCCATTTACAAGTCCTTTTATTGCTTTAAAGCAAACATTATAGTGCTTAAATAAATGTTTTTGTTTCTTTTTTACTCATTGGATTAATTTCAAATTAAGTCATATGTCCTCAATATATATTAAG
Source organism: Sphagnum tenellum (assembly GCA_963921925.1). Taxonomy (NCBI): domain Eukaryota; kingdom Viridiplantae; phylum Streptophyta; class Sphagnopsida; order Sphagnales; family Sphagnaceae; genus Sphagnum; species Sphagnum tenellum. The sequence goes on along the minus strand of OY998147.1, from coordinate 17,861,847 downwards.
AATACAACTATGTAAATAAATGTTATAATTTCACCATCATATTAAATTATGACTTTAAAACATGAAAAAACCAAACAAGCGTTACACTTGCTATGGTACGTGTTATTGTGATTACATCCAAACAAAATATAGAATGCAAGAGAAAAGAAACAAGACATATCCTAACTAGATGATGAGGTCAAAGTCTCAAGGAACTATCCATTAGTAAGTCCTAAAGTATGAAGTCAAAGTTTCATGGAGCCATCCACTAGTAAATTCTTATTTTTGGAGTCATTCCCTCAACCTACACCTCAATCCTTGTAGCTCCAAAATCAACAATTTTGATGGATTTGTTAGTTGTAATGATAGGTTATAAAAGTTGAGATCTATGGGAATTATGTTTAAACTATGCAAGTTTTATGTCATGGTAATGTCTAGGGCTTGTTATATAACAAGCTTAAACAATCCATGACTATTGTTTACTGAGAAATGACTTCATCAATCAACCCTTTGCATACTTGGTTATAATGCACTAGACAAGAGGTTTTTGATATGCCCCAACAAACCATATAAGATTTTAATGCTTCATTGGCAAATGTTGGCTCAATCACCATTGTTTTCTTTATGTTCTCTTATCTTTCCGAGATTTTCACAGCCATTTTGTCTCCATTGTAGATTCCCTTATATCCATTGTAATATCATGTCCAATGTTTCTTGAAAGCCCACAATGAGTAAAACCCATCAATCACCATTACCAACTATTTGGAATAAATTCTAGAGCCTTGAAAGAAGATAAAAATAATATTTCCTTTTGGCCTTAGCTACTTGAATTCTTTGCAAGTTTGTGTTAATTAGAAAAGAAAGAAATGAATAAAGTGTGAAAGCATCAAGGGGCATTTTGATATCCTATCTATAGTAGTAAGACTTAGGTCTATGTTATGCTTGATAAGAAAATCAATACAAAGAATAGATTGATCACTATTAACCTCTTATTCATAAGAGCTGTAAGGTCCATTCATAGTAAAAGGAGCCAAATAACTTGTTGATTGCAGTGAACAATGCACCTGTACTATTTTGAAAAATCACCAACAATTATATTTGTTCATATTTTGAGGTTTTGTTTGTTTATTCATGAAATTGATATGCTACAAATTTAAAGTCATTTCATTATGTTATTATCCTTTGTCATACACAAAACACTTGATGACAAGGTTTTTTTAAGGACTATATAATTTGAATGTGTTTTTTGTCACCCAAATGTTCACCAAATGTTCTCAATTGTATCAAGGGCTCTAATATATTTCATAAGAAGGGCCGCATGTGTTTATATTTTTAAATTTACATGTATTGAATCCTTTGAGCGAATGTTGTTAATTCTGATTTTGAACGTTTTTAATGGTTTAAAAGGTTCAAAATTTGTAATCATGGTTAAAAACAAAAGTGTACATTTGATTATAATCTAGGTCCACATGAAAATAATTATTATTTTTATTATAATATGGGTCATGTTTGGCCATAGTATTGATATTTAGTCCCAGAAATTACATTTAAAATATAGTTTTGGTATTTAATAGACTAATCCATGCAAGACACGTGTAAAATGCTTTCCTTGGTAAAGCTTCCAACCTTGGTGCCCGTGGTTCCTTTTATTGTGAATGGACCCTATAGATTTTTGGTTAGCTTTCATTTTCTTTGTCTTTGACTTTCTCTTGAGTCTTTTTTAATTTCTTTGCATTAGTATAGAAATAATATAATCATCAACTTTTATGTGTTAGCCTTTATGGATTTTAAAGAAATGTGTGCACACAAATAATGAAGATATGGGTTTTTGGAATGGATTGTAGATAAGGAAAGCTTTGCGAACTTTGAAGGGATTGGTATGTTTGTAAATATTAATACAACATAACCATGTTGTGTAAAGGCAAGCTACAATTACTTTGAGATGCATGCAAGCTTCAATGCCAAGAGAACAAGTGTGTTACTTTGGAACTCACTGATCCTTGATAACTTTTCGCAACAAATGAGGCCAAAGCTTTGTGTGCAATTTAGCAAGCTAGCTAAAGAGGGATTTACCAATATCAAATGATTACTTTGAACGAACCATCAATCTTCAAACTTAGTCATTGCCAAAAATGCAATTAATAACTACTCATGTTTATCAAGAAACATGAACCATCTTATAACTACACAAAGAAAAAACATGACCTTCAATCTCAAATATCCATAATGCATAGCAGTGATTAGAGATGGTCTAGGAATAAAAATCCTTTTTATTGAATGAACTATGCTTTTTATATTTGTCAATGAATTCGTCTTTACTTATGAACTTTTCAAGATCAGGAAATGCAACATGCCGTTCTATTACACAATATATTCCCACTAAGAGGCAACCCTCACAAAGATAGTAGCTATGATGTTGCCACCTTCTTATGCCCTCCATTCTGGCTACTTTTCACATTTCCCAAGTTGCTTAATTTGAACTCAGGTTTGTTTATGGCCTTAGGTTCATTCATAAATAACATGCCATTACCATGGTTTTGTATATAGAAACATGGGGATGTGTTATCAAAAGAAATAAGCTACACATTTATTTTAAATCATGTTGTCTCTTCCTCTCCCAAAACTTGTGATAAATTGCTAGGGCTAGATTGGAGTTGATATCTTACTTGAATGGAAGAGGATTTGGAAATGTTCATTTGTCATCAATGGGATGGAACCTTCCAAAAGTGGAACTTGTGGAATATCAACCACATGTACTTGTAGTGGATTTAAACTTAAGAAAAAAATGATTTGTAACCATTTTGGGCATTTTGTTCACATGTTTAAATGGTTGTTGCAAAAGGTTGCAACATTCAAGTTGGGGCACAACAAGATGAAGGCTCTAGCATCAATGTTTGAACAACTTGTTAGTAACTCATCAATTATGGTGAAGATCAGCCCATCAAGGCTCAGTCTTATGAAAGGTAGCTTCCTTTTTTACCAAGCCTATTAGCTCTAAATGTTGAAGCACTAGAAAGGGTTACACCCACAGAATGTGGCCAACTGGGTGAGGATAGAGTTGAAGCAACCAAAATAGGAGATGGCAAGTTGGACAAGGTTAGACTTACAAGAAAGAAAAAAAGAAAGCTTTTTTATCCAAAAGGGTTTGATCTTGCCAATCTTGGGCCCCCACCAGACCTAAAGAGATGGTTGCCAAAGAGAGAAAAATGTTTTTTTAGACCAAAGAAAAAAGACAAGAGAAATGCACAAATTAGGGGTGTTCAAGGATTAGTTATGAAAGACAAGTTAGTGGATATGAATCACCTCCAATGACTTCACAACCTCCAAGAAGTTTCTAGTTGCTGCTATAGTTTAGGCATGCACAAACTTGCACTTGTAACATTTTTGGGATGTTTTACCACATAATTATTTAATACATTCTCTACATGAACTTGCTTTCGCTCTTTGAAAGTCATTGTTAATGAAAGATATTGTTGGAATTATACTATTTGGAAACATCTCCATCAATGAAAAAATATATTGTCAACCCTATAGAGAAATTGTTAAATGTTAGAACTAACACAACTTGCCCCAACTTTGGCACATGCATAATATCCTAAAACAACCAAAAATTTGTGAAGTCCATGTTCCTTTACTTCTCCTTAAATTTAAGAGGAAATCAAGGACTTTTAGACATATTTAAATTGCATGTTGAAACAAAGTAGTCAAAATATCCAAACTTGACTATATTTGTGATGCTTGAATATGTGACAAATTGGCACAAAGGCTTCAAGTAGTAATGAAATAATGATAGGGTCAAAATGATACTGATTTGACTAAGCTTGTTTGAATATAGAAGGAACAAACATTGATTGAAGCTAATGGCCTCCTTTTGCCAAGTAGAAAGTTTATGGTCCAATCCCTTTACAAACTGTAACTTTTGCCCAAGGCCTTTATTCTCCAACAATTTGTTGGATTTCTTTAGTGAATCAAAAAGGTCTTTCCCCCCCTAATTGCAATTACATTATTTGAGGCAATTACCACCGATAACACACCCATAGGTTTCATTTTCAACATTTTATTGTAACTTTCAACAGCCTATGGGTGAAAACACATTGAGGTGTTACACTTTGGATGTCAAGAGTCCATTTATCATAGTTTTTAAAATTTCAATAGTAGTTTATTCCAATTGACATGTGTAAGTGATGAAATGGGATTCATGTCAAGAATGAATTCATACATCAAACATTATGTTAAAATTTCATTGTCAAATCTTTGGTATTCAATTTGTTATGGACTTTTAAAAAGTTATACAAAAACACTTGCCCAATCAAAGATAAATTAAATGGATTCAATACACTTTGATATAATATCCTTTATGACTCAATGGTAATATAATATTGTGGCAAATTGATATTAAATAAGAGAATTTGTTCAAAGATTTGATGATTAAATTTTGAGATGTATATCAAGTATGAAAATTCTGAAGGAAGTATTTCATTTGTTGAAAATAACGATTTAAATGTTCATATTTGACGTATAAAATTATCATAAAATAAGCCAAAGATGCTTAAGTCCTTATGGAAAAACATCTTATAACACCTTGCCATTGGTCCATTTGATTCAAAGTATCATGTTCTTGCTTACTTTTGTCATACCTTCCTAGTGTATTTGATTTCATAATTGTCATGATGTGTTGTTTTTGTCCTTCCTTGGTGCAACTTTGCATTTATGCCAAAGACATCTCATCTGAGTTGATCAATTTAGACATGGGTGCAACAATTCTACATTTTTTAAGCTACTTTTATGTTCCACCATGATGAGTTACTAAAGGAATCAAATAGAAATACATGATTATAGTGTGTAAAAAATCCAAAAGATACTTTACCAAGTAGAAAGCGTTGACCATTAAAACATTAAAGAATTTTTGAATAGCCTTGGGCAATTATCTTTTCTTGCAATTTTGAAGCCATCACTTTACATTGTCACATGTAAACAAAAATTGGCTTGTGTTTACCAAGTGGAAAGTGTTAACTTCTTGGATATTCACACTTCATGAAAACAATTCGCCATTCACAAGATTTCATCTAGCACTTCAACTTATAAATTGGAAGTTCCTAAGAAAAGAAAATCAGCCAGACTTCACTACAACAACAGGGGGCTATTTTGCGATCCAAATAACATTGCAAACAACAAAGAAAGATGTTTCCGAAATCCCGCTGTTGCGAACCATAATTCCTCGCAAATTCTTAAGCTTTTGCGATACCATAACATTCGTACCCGTACAATCGCAAGTCCTTTGCAACTCTCGAACTTGATACAATCGCAAAACTTTTCCGATTACAATTGCTTCTATCCACTGTTTGCGATTAACACTACATCAGAAACTATTTGTAGCAAACCCATCACCACAATGACTTAGCGAACCGATTCAAAAGTCTATTGGTTTCCGATATAAGATCTAACACAAACATTTTGGGATTTTCAAAATGCCGCTAAAAGTTTGCAATTAATATTACATCGGAAACTATTTGTAGCAAACCCATCACCCTAACGACTTAGTGAACCAACTCAAAAGTCTATCGGTTTTCTGATATAATATCTAATGCAAACATTTTGAGATTTTCAAAATGCCGCTAAAAGTTTGCGATTAACATTACATCGGAAACTATTTGCAACAAACCCATCACCATAACGACTTAGCGAATCAACTCAAAAGTTTCGATTTTTGATATAAGATCTAACGCAAACATTTTGGGATTCTCAAAATGCCGCTAAAAGTTTGCGAAATCTATGATTTCGCAAACCTGTTCTGGAATGATTTTACCTGTAAGAGTGTAGCGATGTCTGTGACATGGTAAATTTGGTCTCATGGCTTTTGTAGTGTTGCGAAGAATTATGACTTGTGAATCTTTTTGAGATCCACTATGTATCGCAAGAGCATGGCACTGTATTCTTATTTTAGAAGTAGGGTTTATATTCATTTGGAGTCACTTTGGGCCGTAAAAAAAAAATCTATATCAAAATTTCAAATTTTACAATGTAAAAGGGTTTGCAACCCTTGGGTATCTAACACATTAGCTGTCTATCTAGACTTCCTTCCCCTCTTGGATTTCTTCCTTGAATGTTTCTTCCTAGTGTTCTCTGGTGGAGGGGGAGGTTGCTCATCTTCTACCCTCTCGTCATCGTCCCCCTGCCCCTCCTCCTCATCCTCCTCCCTATCCTCTTTATCTTTGCCCCCTGTAGAACCTGCATTTCGACTAGCAATTGAATTGGGTCCACTGCTAATGGCAACACTAGGAGTAGTGCTAGTGCCTCTCTCCTCCTCATCACTGCTGCCGTGGGAGCTCTTACTCTCACCCTCAGATGCCTGCATTTCAACATGCAAAGCTTAGTCACCACCATAAATGAAAATCCTAATTCAAATGAAAACAATCTCAACACAAACAAAAATTGAATCCCAACCAAACCCACTCACCAATAGTGCATCAACATGTTCAAAAAGATGCTCCTTGCCATGCTCTTGGCCCATTGTCATTTCTGCAGCTGTGATCTTCCTCTTATACCTCTTGTACTGTCCCCATAATACAACAGGTCAATAAAAACGCATAGAGAATCTATTCAAGTCTTCGACCACTTTTGCGAAGCGCAGACCTTCACATACTGAAACTTGCGAAGTAGTTTGCGAAACAAATCCCATCATATCTTTGTGAAACAAACGCCATTTGACCTATCTTTGACATGCAATTCGCATCGCAAAGGTATCGCAAACAGAAACTATTTGACTCGATAGAAACTCAACTTTATTCGAATCTTTGCAAGAAAGAAATGGAGGAGAGGGAGGGTACTTACAAATGCTGCTTTGAGGCCGGGAATGCCACCTTGCCCTAGACTGTGGGTGGTGGGTGGAACCAGTTTCACTCGCTCTGCTGCCTTGAGGAACTTCAATGGTGGATCACCAACCTCGTCCACCACTGATTGGCATTCAGCAAGCTTCAACTCCAGTGCCTTCAGGTCACGCTCAAACCTCCCCAACTCTCTTGCCTTCTTGGCCTTGGCTAGCTGCTCTGTGATCTCCTTCAGCTGCCTTGTTACTTTCAGTTGCACCTCAGACTGGTAGAAGGCATTCCAGATGTCTTTTGAAAATTGAAGTGGCCTCTACAAGTTCCTGTACACATTCAAGTCTCTCAGGTGAGCACGAATCTTCATCCTGTCATGGTATCTTGCTTGAGACATTGAATTGGAGATCTTGTCTGCAATCCATTGTGAATCAAACTCTCTTCCATTTCGAAATGCTCCTTTGACCTGATTTATCACTCTCTTCTGCTCTGCTTTTGAGAGAGTGCCCCACTCAACTCCTCGTGCAAAGTTGGTGGAGACAATGTGCCTAATGGTGCTTTTGGCCCCAGTGTATGCCAGCTCGGTTGGAATTCCCTCCTTTGCCAATGTTATCAGAGGGAGCTTCTTCCTCTCCTCCTCCTTCTTCTTCAGGTCGAGCTTCTTCTTTCTTATGGCATCCCTCTCATCCTTCCTCCTTTTCTTCTCGAAAGTTCTAAGTGAAAGAGCTCCTATTGTTACTCTCTCATCTCTCTTTTTTTTTTTTTTGGTTACCTTAGCTTCTGTAACTTTCCTTGCCTCCTCTTTTTGTGCTTCCCTAGCAGTCAGCCTTGCTTGCAATGCTTGACCTAAGATGGCTGTCAAGGATGCCAACCCTTCAGGTGTCCTAGTATCGAATGCAAACAATTCTGAAGCTCTCAAGTGATCAGCAACCATCTTCCTCAACCTTTCCTCATTGTTGTCACCTCCTCTAGACCCAGAACCCCCTCCACCTGTCCCAACCATTGCAATCCACAACATCCTCTCTGCTCAAGCTTTCTTTCGACAATTCTCAAGCAATGCTGAGAATGAATTCAAATTCATTCGCCGTCCTACTCTAGTCTAGACCCCTAGAAAGATTTCACTACACCTTCAAGGGATTCCGTTCCAACTTAAGGACTTTCGGCAATTCAGGGCTTGTGATGTAACCCGCATAGTAAAGGTCGTGCAATGCTGTTAGTTTCGCTAAGTTAGAGGGTTGCGAAGTCGGGCGCTTCGCTAATGTAGGAGGAAGTTAAAGGGTTTAAGGCTTTAGTTTAAGTAACGTATGCAGATGCGAAAAGGGATGCGATGGTGGGGCCCCCAGAAAGATTTCACTACACCTTTAAGGGATTCCGTTCCAGCTTAAGGACTTTCGACAATTCAGGGCTTGCGATGTAACCCGCATCGTAACTTGCGTTGTAACCTGCATCGCAAAGGCCGTGCAATGCTGTTAGTTTCGCAAAGTTAGAGGGTTGCAAAGTCAGGCCCTTCACTAATGTAGGTTTTTTTTTTTTACAAATTTATTATGGGGGGAGGGGTTGGTTGAAAGTGGCTATTTCCAAAATATTAAGCACTCATGGGTTTTAATTCATTAGTGTTTTTTATTTCTTTTCAGATGTCATTACTACCATCTACTTAATACACTATTCCACTTAAAATTTTTCCTTCTCATTTACGTATTTTTTTAATTTATTTTTTATAAATCTTTAAAGGCATTTTTTCCCCTTATTTCCATCCTCCGCTCTTTTTCCTTAATCCTTCTTTTTTTTCCTTACTCAATGTTTCTTATCTTTTTCTATTGTTTTTCTTAATTTTACCTCTTCTTTTTTTTGTTTTTTTAATTCATTTATTTTCTATCTATCATTTTTTAAATATTTTTCAATTTATATTAAACCACTTGTAAGCATTACAAATGGTTTTAAGGCTCACAAAAAGGACCATGCATTATCTTTTAAATCTTTTAATAAAATGCCTAAATAGCCAAAGGTCTTAAAATAAAAAATTAATTAACTTACGAATTAAAAGTGGACACTTCTTAAAAGTCAATTTACTCACAAATACCATGATAAAGGTCAATTCGAAGGTCAATAAAGTCATATAACTTTTAAAGAGGTGTCATGTCATGATTTTAAAAACATGAAAAAATTATTCCAAAAAAAAATTGATTATACCACTCTCCTTTCTTTTATAAACAAGGATGCTAACTATAAAAAAATCAAGAAGGTTATACAATGATGTATTTTTTACATTGAAGGTGGACACCTCTCAAATGTCAATTGACTCGTATAGACCTCAATCAAAATTGATCAGAAGGTCAATAATGTCGTACAATTCGTCAAGAATCGTCAAGAGGTTTTAATCCACAATTTTAAAAAACACTAAAATATTACTTACAAAGGAAAATTACCAAGCATTATCCTTTATTTTATAAACTATGATATAAACTGTTGAAGACTTATAAACATGTGAAACATTCAAAAACACAAATTCATTTACAAATTCATTTTCTTTATATATGTTATTTTTAAATAAACAATTTAAAAAATGTTTATAAGTTCCAATGTTCGTTAAAATTTAAGAAATACATTTCACCTGAGGATCAATTTGTTAAGATTAATTTACATGCATGATGTCACGACATAAGGGCTAGTCAACAAGTTTAGTGACCAATTAGCCAACCAAATTATTAACAAGCACTAGGCAAAACCTAGCCCCCAGAAACATTGTTTAACCAATCAGCTAAAAAATAATGTACGTGGGGCCTCATCTAAGAACATCAAAAATTATACATGCAAGCCAACTCATATTGAAATGAATTTGTGAAATTATTCCTTATAAATTATATTTTACAACAAACATTACAAAAAACCAATAAATCTGATAACATAGCTTTGAAATGAAAAACAAACTAAGAATTACACATACATGGCATTTACAAAAATTTACAATTATTTAAAAAGAATAAAGAAAGGGCATTTACATGGTAAATAAAGGAACTTGACAATTTTGAAAATAATAGAAAAAAAAAGGAAGGAGATATAGGAAAGGAACAAAGAGGATTGCTCTCAACAACCACATCCATTGCTCCAAATCTTAGTGTATTGGGCACCACCTACCTGCATGAAACCATCTTAGAGTATGAGGCAATATTCCAACTAAAAAACCACATGTTGCTGCATTGATTTACACCATCTACTCTTCTAGACCTTATACTCACTTGTACATGAACCAAATTGGCATACATTTGGGAAACCAAAATATAAGCTCACTATAACAGTACATAAAACTCACAGTGCATTCATCATTTAATCAGATTCTTCCACATTTCCAGACCATGTTTATCTCCAGAAAAGTTCACATGGATCTGATTTGAAAGCTACAAATAAGAAACACCAACCTGCACATTGTGCATGTCATAAATCTTGGCCTTCCAAGAACCAACCATCTCTGTTTTCTCTTGGCACCTCCAAGTGGTTTGGGCCACAAGTTCTGCCTGCATGAGATCAATGAAGAAATCTACCACTGCACCCATCCCAATCCCAAAGACATGTTCAAGGAATATGTCAAAAAGAGCATCACAAATGCAAGAGAGACACAAAACTTGGAAGCATGTGAACCCTCTGGAAACAATCACGGATTGAGATGGAAACTCTCTTTACAGATGGAGTAAGAAAAGAATTCCTAGTTCACAAGTCACAAAGTTTTGAAACTTTCAGGAGGGTTAGAAGAAAGAATAAATACAAAGGTTCACGGTTCCATTGAAGAGAGCTTCAATAATTCTCGCTCTCTCTCTCTGCCTTGCAACGAAAGAAAAATGTGAGAAAAATTATTGTTAATAGCTAGCCATTCAAAAAGGTTTTCTCCAGGAGGGAGATGCACCGCCTCCCTCAAATTTCCACTTCCTAGAGTAGCATCAATGTGCTTCCGCAGCGACTAGTTGATCCTGCACTCAGATGTGTGCAAAAGAAGCCAGAAAAATCTGTACAACACATCCTTGTGTGCTTGTGGAATTACTTCAACAAATGAGAAGGGATTTAAGGGAGAGAGAGACCAGACACCATACGTTCTTGAGACAGATCCAATTCTCAATTGCAAGCAGAGAGGTACTTACAGAAATGGAAATCTTCGAAAACTAGGTGCAGGAGAGGTCCAGAGGGTTATCTCTGAAGCAATGAAAAGGTAAATTACTAAAAGGAAATCTATGGAAAACTATGCTCAGGAGTGTTTCAGAGGGTTGTCTCTGAAACAATCATCCTGGCTTTACAGCCCAAAACCTAAATGAAATCTGCAAAGCACTCAAGTGCAGGTTGGTCTGTAGTCTGCACAGGGTAGCTACAAAGGGTGGTTGGCTACCTAATGACACAGAAAAGGCTCATGAAGAGAATTGAGCAAGACAAATTTGATCATCATGGTGTTAAAGTATTAGATGTTGCTGCTAATACAATGATTAGCAAAAGGTAATATGGGTCCTTCGCCTCTAAACATGTACAATCCAATCCTGGTATTATTTCATCAATCAGTTCTTGCTTCTTGGGATCAGAGGTCAGCAACATGTCATCACAGGTGGTAGTGTCATGACGGGTGCTATCAACCTGTGTCTGCATGCCCAATTCAACTTTTCTTGACCATGGCCATGATCATGACCTTCTGTGCATGATTGCGACTCTAGCCTTGGTCTTCTTACTCAGAAGTCTTCCCACATTTTTCACTGCAGATTCCTGCCCATTAGCTTTGCTAGCCAAAAAAATTGTAAGCAGCCAAACCAATATCAACAATGCGCAATCAGTCTTTGCAGGAATTACTCCAAAATTACTAGAGCACGGTACCACAATCCACTATAAGAGTTGCCAAAATGTTTAGCATGGATCCACCTCTTGTGGTTCAATCCTCTTGGCTAGTGGATAGAATTTGTTGTTAAGGAGAATCAAGATAATGACATTTGAAAAAATGTGAAGAACTCAAGGTCTACAAAAGAGATCCATGTAGGCATATTATAATGAAGACCATAATGTTCATTCTTGGGCCTAGTCTTTGGTCTGACAGGTGAGTGCAGAGTGATGTCCAGCATTAGTGAATGAATCTACACAGATGCCATTTAGAGATAAGTCAGGTTTTGGAAAAAAGCTGCTACTGAGCCTAGGTTTTAGTACCTGTCCAGAATAATGGCATTGGCTTGGAGATGAAGTGCTTCCCACACAGCCATCTATCCCAAGGAGGGTCCAACACATAATCGAAGTTCCAACATGATCTTCAAAGCCACCCCCAAAACCCCGCTTTCAATAAATTATTGCTTGCACGGAGGCAGCAGCCAGGCAAGCAGGCAGGTGTATGGTATAGATATCAACATACAAGAAGTGAGAGAGAGAGAGGTGGCAACAAAGGAGGACGCTGGCGACAAGGGGGAGAAAGATTCAATTACATTTTTTTGGTTGCAATATGCAGCCACTCCCTCTAACTGGTTTCGCCAATACAGGAGCTTATTAGTGAGCCAATGCAGCTGCTTCTGATCACCAGCCGTTCTAAAACCACCAGGGGTGAACTCGAAGGTGATTCCCACTACAACCGGACATATACATACATGAGGACTGCTTGGGGGATAGTGAACAATCGAGAAGATCTACCAACAAGCATGTACAACATGTAAACTACCACTTGCACCACAGCACAACAGCAAATTTGAGTTTCTCTGCCAGGATCGGGATTGAGTGCCAACTTGCTGCAACATCCATAGATTTTTGAAGAATGCATGTAGCTAGACATAGGTTTTTGCAAAATGGACATACACATTCGTAGGTTTTTGCAGAATGAACATGACTAGACATAGGTTTTTGCAGAATGAACACCTGCTTCCAACCAGCACAACAAAACATGATGACTTCAAAAGGCTCACTCCTGGTAGATGTGGTCCCTCTAAAACAAAAACTGTCGACACCTAGGTCACTGAAATTTTGCTTGCAACCCAAACCATCTTTCATGTCCCCTTAGAAGAAAACTTGTGCACACACAATTCCAAAAAGTGCAGAAGACTGAGAGACAATAGACATACCTTGCTCCTTGAGGGTGTACTTTTCTTGGGCCGGAATGTGCGTTGATTCCTGCCCCATGACACCCGACATGCACACACAGTACAGAACACATGCATTCAATGCCCTATAAACTAGGTACTGAAACCACTGAAATTACTGAAATGAAAAATCTTCTAGATGCCAACAACAAGGGCTTCTTCATATTCTCATCATATTCCAAACTTGGATCCATTGGGTTCACTTCACTAGTGATAGCATGGCATGTGTATATGATGTGATTCTGAATTGTTGCAATGGATGCCATAAAATTGCCAAGTAGGGAGCTCTACTCTGAATGACATTTGTTTGTTGTTATTCATGACTTTCAAGGCACTTGGCTGGGTTTTTTGCATTTCAGAACCAAATTTTGTGCAAGCAAGTTCATCTCCTCCAATGTAAAATCATCAGATTTCCTTGAAGAGCAAGGCTATTCATCTAATAATTGAATCCCCACCCATCTTGTGCATCTTGTGGTAATCTCAGATCCTTCTTGGATCCTTTTGGACTCTGCATGGTTGTATGGCTCTATGATGAATCGTGGCATTGCCTATTCCTTCTTAAGAAACAGACATGGCTTGCAAATCTTAGTAACAAAGATGGAAAGACTGAAGAAGAAACCAGAAGTTACTAGTCTGCATGCATTTGCATATGATGAAATGGAATGGAAACAGGACCTGCCCAACCCAAACAGACTCATTGCGTGAATGACGACTATATCTTCTGCCGCCTGTTCCCTTCTGTTGTGAGGGGTTCAAGCTTTGCTGTTTTCATTTTCGTGGATCGATCGATTGATCAAGCACCTCACTCTCTCTCTCTCTCTCTAAAGAAATAACTCCAGCTCCTGACGCCAACTCCAAACCCTAATACGTGCTCCTCCTCAAATCTACCCACAGTTTGCAAACCCACGATCCTCAAACCAGAATCTAAGCACACCAAAATGGTCACAAGATTGCAACAAGGATCCACGAACACACAATCCTACTGACAGAACCTCCTCAAAAACCAAAGCAAAAAAAAAAAAAAATCCTTGACATAAACAAAACAAAGATCCAGGGTTTCAATCAAATCCATACCCACCCCGAAACCAAACGAAAGAAAGAAAAAACAAACAAGCAAATAAACAAACAAACAAACAAACAAACAAGCTTGAAATGTTTGTCACATCTAAGTGCACATCCAAACCATCAAGAAATCAAGAAACAGAGACAGAGTAGCCATGAATTCAAGCAATCGTGATTATAGAAAAAACCATAGAGCAATTCCTAAACAAAAAAAGAAACACCCCAAGAAATAGGTATAGAAAAGCACCAAAACACCAGTTACCATTCATTGAGCGGAAGAAACCAAATACTCAAAGATCCCACATTAACAATGCTTTCTAATCAGGATAACAAAATTTCGCACCCCTCATCACACTCTCGACCAGAAAGTTCTTCACCTGAAGAGGGAAAACAAGAAGAAGAAGAAGAAAAAGAAGAAAAAAAAAATGTTGTCATCCTCTATAGCATCGCCACCAACTCCTCCTCCTCTAATGACAATGACAGCGGCAGCAGCTGCAGCTGCGAAGTTTGGGGAAAGGATAAGGAATAAGAAGACACACAACAAGGGTCACATTTTGGACTGTCAGATCAGATTTCACAATGGACGGTCAAAATTTGGACGGTCAAAATTAGACAGTAGTTACCCGCATGAATTTTGGACAGTCCAGAGCACACAAAGGGAAACAAAGGGAAGGTATTTATGGCGTTTTGGGAATTAGATGACATTGCGAAACCTTTTGCGAAACTTCCTTCTCTAGTAACCCTTTCACTAATTTGCGAACTAACGCACATCGCAACTTGCGATACGTCCACCACCGGAAAGTGTTGTAAAATTTGTGATGAGGTTTGCGATACATATTCAAACGCAAAATGCGAGGTGCCGAATAACGCAAGCTTGCGATGTCTTGTGACTCTCAAAGTTTGTAGCGATACTTTGTGTATTGTAAAATGTGCGATGTTTTGAATATGATTAAACATTGCGAAGTGTGGAATATCGCTAGAGGGGACGGAAACTAAGCGGGTTGCAAAGTTTTGTTTGTCGTATATGTGCAAAAGTGCTGCGATGATTAAAGGTACATTATAAATTAGCGATGGGTGGCGCACCACAAGTTGCGATGCGTGTCACATCGCAAATATGGCATATTGTTTTTGCTTCGCAAACCCTTTAGGTTTTTTGTTTGGCCCTTCGCACAAAGGCACAATATGTAATAGTGCTTGCCTACTACATGTAAGCAAGCTGGATAGAAATTGGAGCAAGCTCATCTTCAAAAAAATTTGGTGTAGTAATGCATCCTCTCTCAAATTCTCTTGCCCTATCTTGTGACCATCCAAAATTAAACCAGAATTTTATTAATAGTCGGAGCACATGATGTCAACATTGAGCAAATGCCAAACACATTTCTTATGGTTGCTTTTGCTGATGACAAAAACTAAGAACTTTTTCCATTTCTAACACTAGATGAATTCCTTACATGTAGTCCTCTTCTTGCCTTTATAATTCAAAAGATTGTTGCACGCACCTTATCTAACAACTGTTGCCGGTTTCACCATGCAATATTGGATCCTTGTTTTTCATTTCTAAAGGAATTGGGAATGCTTCAAAACTAACTATGAAGGAGGGAGCAAGCTTGATAGGTTGATTTATTGAGCCACTCCATTTATTGTTGCCTCCATGTGCACATTTTGCAGAGCTTGCATTAACTCTTCCACCTATAGAGTATAATAAATAATTGTCCCACAACAATATGCATGATTAGGTAGAAGAAAAGCTCAGGGAGAAGGATGACTTTACTTGCGAATTCATGGAACTAGCTTCTTTCCTTTTAGCCTGTATAGTTTCATGAACAATTTAGTATTCATGCAGTAGCTACACATTTCCCAAGTAAGCAAATCCCTCTCATACATCCTATGGAATTGAACATTTTTTTCGTATTCACTTGTAAATGGAAGGTAATTAATTTGCAACATATACCCAAAGTTTATTCTACCACTTAAAGTTGTGCCAATATTAACTAGAAGAAGATGGTTGTGAATACTTGATATTGGTGTCATAATTTTTTTCTTGTTCTTGAGGCAAACAAGTAATGAAGGTGCCAAGTGTTGCCATAAATACTAGTATAAATACCACTAGAACTAAGCTTCAAGCCTCTTCTTTTGGACCTCCAAAACTTGTTCAATGTTGACAAAAATCTAAACAATAAAAGATATATCCCAAATGCATGAGTTCAATAGGGCATCCATAATACCTAATTTTGAAGTTTTGTTTTGTAGTAGATAAAGGTCATTCCATATTATTTCCATGAGATTGACAAGAAAGCTCCAATAAAAAAAACTTTTAAGGGTGACCATTGTATTAGTGTTAGTGAAACCATGAAACAAGAATGGTTGCAATCAAATCATTGAGATAGTGGATATAAAAAATTGCATTAAGGCCAACAATTTAAGGTATATAGAAATTTGGGGGTCCTGAGTTCCTATACCATATTCAAAAACAAACTTGTGGACTCAAACGAGATATTTTTGAGATTTATTTCACCCTAATAATTTCAAATCTGAAAATTTTATCTTGACCAAAATACAATAGGAGGGCTTTTTCTTGGATAACAAAATTGTTTATGCCTTCATAGTTGATTATCTGTAAGGAGGACAAAGAATATGCAATCAAACATTAAAGAGGGCAATTGCATGAACATAGAAATAATCATGCCAAAATGTTGCATCCACAATTGGGTCTCCTACATCAATCACTTTTCCAATTATTTCAATGACATATGTATAGTTTATCCTTTCTTCCAAAACACCTTTTGTTTTTTGAAGAAGCTCATTGCATCAAATTCAACTTTCCCTTCCACTCCCCCTTCATCTAAGTAGCATAAGCTCATAAATCAAATCTAGTTCGTTAGAAAAAATTTAAAAATACAATAATTGTAGCACTACTAGTGGCAACATTCACAACAAAGACATCATCCACTGCAAAATAAAAAACAAAATAGACAAACACAAAAAAACAAAAAAAACTTGTTTGTCCATATTGGAGGTGCACAATTCTCAATAACAAACATTTGACAATGTTTTGTTTCTACGTCTAGATTTTCTAAGGCATTTCAAACACTTATAAATTCAAAAAGAAAAGAAAAATTAAACATAATCAAGCTTTCAACTAATTCTGACAAACATACTAGCTCCGAAAGTCTCACATATTGATCAAATTTC
Organism: Sphagnum tenellum; assembly: GCA_963921925.1. Taxonomy (NCBI): domain Eukaryota; kingdom Viridiplantae; phylum Streptophyta; class Sphagnopsida; order Sphagnales; family Sphagnaceae; genus Sphagnum; species Sphagnum tenellum. The sequence goes on along the minus strand of OY998147.1, from coordinate 17,844,713 downwards.
TTTAATATTTCAAAAAAATTCTAAGGAACTCTTCAATTTTAAATTTAAAAAAAAATCTTTCACAAAGTGTACAAGAGATAGTCTACACCTTTTTCAAACATAAAGATTCCGTTCTAGGACATTTTAATGGAACATTGAGATACTTTGAGCTAAAATAGTGTAGGTGAAAAAATCTCTTGGTTGTGTGTATAGGGAATAATACATTAGAAAATTGGTAGTGAAGATGTTGAATACAATGAGCATTTTGAGGATGAAATGACAAAAGAAGAATAACGAATAATGAGTCAGTTTTTGAACTATTTGAGTCTAGACATATTTGTAATGTCATGAATATGTAGTTGTTTTCAGTAAGGAGGCTTTTTCCAAGTATATTTCAATGTGTCTCATACAGGAAGTACACATAACCATCCAACTTGTTCCCCCTTATTTTCTCTCTTTCCATGTAGTTCAAGTTTTAGGATTTAAATTCAAGCACTTTTGGTTGTGTAACAATTGATGGGGAAGTTTTTCTCAATGTTGGTCAATTAGGGCTTGATATGTTTTGCACACACTTGTATTTTTCATCACCTTTCTAGTCTTAGCTACTGTAGAATGCTTTTCTTTTCATCACCAATCTACTCTCAGGTGTCATAGAATGCTAGTAATCATGATGCTTATTTTTTTCATCACCTTTCTACTCTCAACTACTATAGAATGCCAGTAGTCTTGATGATTATTTCTTTCATCACCTTTCTACTCTCAATTACTATAGAATGTCAATAGTCATGATAATTTGTTTTCCATTGCCTTTATATTTTTTGCTACTGTAGAATGTTAGAAATGAAAGAGAAATCCAATACATATTGAAATTGAAAATGACCTACTATTTCAAAAGTATTGAACACTTCATTTTATTCATAAGAATGTTGTAGAACTTTGAAGTAGAGATATGATAGTCTATGCCATGTCCAAAAACATTCTTTAGGGGAGGGGAAGGTAGGAAGGCGGGAGAAGGGGTGGCGGGGAAGAAATTTAAATTTTATTTTAAACATATTTTGAACCAAACCGAACATAATTCTTTTTCAATTACCATTACCACTATTTTTTTCCATCTAGAATATGAATAAGTATGGATATGAAAAAAAATCCACTAAACAATATAAAAAGTTTAATAAACTATATGTGTTAATCAAGTACATTAGTTTGTATTTACATTTATTATTTCAGGTTATAGAAAATTGTAGTTTTATGTAATTGTTGCAAGTTCCAGCAAACAAATTCCTAAAAAAATATTTAAATGAACTTAACTTTATTGGCATCAACAAGCAAAATATCAATTATTCCAAACGCTTCAATGGAAAAAGTTAGTACACTTTCATGATTTTAAAAATATTTAACATTATATCATAAAATATCAAATAACTCTTAATTAAATTGTTTTACAAAGAAAAAAAAAACTTACTAATAATCATTTTTGAATTTATCAAAAACATTTGCCAAAAAAATATTAATTATCAACTACTATTTCTGTAAGAATCGGATATTATATTGAAAATAGATGTAATCAACATGAAAATCATGACTATCATGTCATAAATATAAAAGACGTTAAATGTAGTACTCTGCCATGAGGTGAAAACTAACATAATACTTTGTTCAACCCAAAAACAAAAGAAGCGGTATTGCATTATTCATAGGAATTGCATGATCGTGTTGGCTTGGACCCAAAGTAAATTACAACAAAGTTTCTTTTGCCAACACACATGCTAAATCGTCATTTTCCATTGTTTTATGATTCCAAGTTCATGAATGAATATAGAAAAAAAAGTATCACAATGAACTAAATATTGGAATAAAATTTTTTTACTTGAAAATTGAAAAATGTTGTTTAACATTTTTAAATTGAAAACAAAAAACTCAATTACAACATCTAAGGTGCTTGAACCAGCATCCAAAAAAAACAAAAAATGTTCATGAAAATGATAGTTTAGAATTAAAAGAACATCTAGTTTTTGTTCAAGGATTTTTTTTTTAATATAACCTTTTATCCTATTTTGGACCTAATTCTTCAAAAGAAATTCTTAATTTGGTCTAGTTTTACCTATCTACATCCATAGCCCAAAAATGAAAACTATGTAGTTACTACCATTGTGCAACCAAAAAACATTATGACTTATATCAACCACCTCCCCTCCCCCTCTTCCCCCCCCCTTTTTTTTTGCATACTTGAGACATGTTAAAAAAATAACAACTAGATGCCTATTGCCACCCCCCTCTCCCATCCCACACTAAAGTTACTATTCACAGAATTGCATACCCAATGTTTTTTAAAAATTAGCAACATGTTTTACCTCAATTGGTATATAAAAATAAAATAAAATGAAGAACCAAAACCTATATGACCTAAGTTTTGGGGTCAATTCTGATCCAATTCTAGCCCAAGGTCAGTTTTCGGTTTTGGTTCTGAGGCTGATTCCAGCTATGGTTCCTGATGTTTTTGCTCAAAATTTACAACCAATGGTCCAGGTATCTGCTAACCAGCCCCAAAAATGGAATTGGCTCAAAACTGGAACCGGACAACACTGGTAAACATACACGGACAAACACAGGCTGCGGTAGGTGTCGCTCTGTCTGTGGCTTTGCAGTGTGGAAGTATGTATATCCTACATTCCCTTTAAATATCTCTCTACAAGTGTTTTTTTCTCTTTCAGTCGAGCCATCTCTGGTTTTCAATTGTTTTTTTCAGTCTTGTAGGGGAAGTGTTGCATGCCACCTTGGAATTAATGTTTTGGAGATGTCCAACGTATTAGCATGTATAAATTTTTGCTGTGTAAAATTAGAGATTCTCTGTTTGTTTAGCCAACTGTGTTGTGTTTTAGCTCTCGATTGTACGTAGGAAATAAGCCTCATGTGTTCGTAACTTGCTCTTTTGGCTTGGACCCGTTGCTTGGACAGGTGAAGAAACTATTAAGCTCGTTCATGTTGTGTATAGGGAAGCTGCACTAGTGGTGTTGTAGATAGACAAAAAGATTCATATGTTTTAAGCTCTAATGTTGTTGTACACATGTATAGAACTACTACTTCTTAGGTGCAAAACGAAATCTCATGTGCTCACACTCCTGGGAGATATCAACATGCAACAACTTGTCTACGATCTCCCTTCTTTGTTTGTTGCGACGGTTCCTTAGTTAATGTCGTAAGGCTTTGTTTCTATTGTTTTTCCATGTATTAAGTTGCAAGTCACGAGAGCTTGACCTCATCTTACAGCAACAACCCTTTTGCTCCAACGTCATTTTCTATGGTCTCCCAAGTCCCGGGGTGAACCCACTTGAGGGTTCATCAAAGTGTAGTTGCGGAAAGTCGGGACTCGGAAGGCGCTCCCGGCTTCCAACTCTAAAAAGGGGTAGAGGGTCGAGTTAGGAGCCCAAGGATTAGACTAGGAAGAGGTATTAGTTGATCAAGCTTGAATCTGCATCAAAACAAACCACAAAGTGGTTAGTTCACATTTTCGGGACACCCTTGGGTGTTGGGACAAGCCACGGGCACTTTGGACCACAAGACACACCACGGCCCGGACTCGGGGAAAGCCACCACCTTCCCCCATATAGTATTTTCTGCGACGCCCCACCGAAACTACATCCAAATGGCTCTTTTTCCCGAGACTCCCAAGTTGGAGTCCCGAAATTGTCCTGAAACTGTCCCGGGTGGAGTCTTGGGACTTTGGGAGCTCATAACTCCCGAGTACAAGGTTTGATCACAATGAGGTTTAAAGCGAACTTGTAGCCCTCGTCGAGATCTTTTCAAAGGCGTATTGCACTTTCAATTCGAAGGTTGGGAAGAGGTTGATTCTCGACTTTTAGTGGTCGAAAGTCAAACTGCCAGTTTGACTCCCGGCCCTTCTTTTGCCGATAACTTGGGCTACAAATCTCCAAATGGCCAATGCGAGGCCATTTTCAATATCTAAGCTTCAAAACCTTTCCAATGACACTAAGAACACCTCTATGCGAGGTGTTGTGGGCCTTGCTGTCGAGCTCTGAACATTCAAGAGTCCCGGAGGACTCCAAATCCTCCCTTTTTCCAAGTGTTGGGCTTCACCCCCACACTTGGCCAAAGTAGGGTTGCGACACTCTCCCCCACTAGAAGAAAGAGGTCAATGTCCTCATTGACACTTAGAATTTTCTTTCATACAATTGCAATTGGTTTCTTTTGGATGCTTGGCCATTTTGCCAACTTTGTGGCTAGACCTTATCTTAAGCTAACTTAGGCGTCCCCAAGTTTCCAACACTTTCTTGACAAGTCCAAGAGAGTCCTCTCCGGGACCCTCACCCTTTGCTTCGTCAAAAGACTAAACTAGCCTAATTGACGAAGCTCCTCATTTGGGAGGAACTTTTTCATTCTTCCCCTCATGAGGAACTTAAGTGAAGTCTATTCTTAACCTAAGCTACTTAACATGACTCCTTTCCCTATCTTGCGCCTTGGTCACAACAACCAAGCCTTAATTAAAAGGTTTGCTTATCAAGGTACGAAAAGCAACACTCGGGTTTGCCAAACCCAAGTCCCAAACTACACTTAAAGTATGTGAGCGGGGTCATGAGTTCCCGCGTTGGCCACACTACCAACCAACCCTTCGAGATGCACTTAAGGCATGTGCATGTCTCCGCAAGCTCACCTTGCTTGCCTCCTCTTTCGGGGTCAAGTTTCCTCAACCCCAATGTGGGAGTCCGATTTTGATTTGAGCCTACACAAAATAGTTCCATTTGTCCCATGCCATTTGACAACTCTATTTGCCTTATACCAATTTCTCTTCTCATGATACAATCTCTTGGAAGTTTATAGCCTTTATTTCACTTGCAACTTGATGTGATACATTTTATGTGATACTCTACCCCACTAAAAGAAAGGTGATGTCCTCATCACGTTCTACGTCTCTTCTTTGTCGGTCTCGCATGGAATTCTTCTATGGCTTCTTGGGCATGTTCCATGTTGGATTCATTCACCCAAGAAGCTTCTATTGGATGGTATCCTTTCCACTTGACTAAGTACTCCCGCTCTCGCTCTTTAAATTGCCTTGACTTAAGCACGGCCTCCACCTCAAATTTCGGCTCATTGTGAACCAAGTCGGGTGGAGGCCTTGAGTTGTTTTTTTGATTAGGCCTTGAGGCATCACGGGAGACCGGGTTCAAAAGAGACACGTGAAATGTTGGATGAACTCTAAGGTTTTTCGGTAGTTCTAACTTATAAGTGTCGAAAAGTTTCTTTTCCAACACTTTGAATGGACCCACATATGGGCCCATGAACTTATGACTTAAACCTTCGGGCAACCGGAAGTTCTTGATGTTCAACCACACTTCGTCTTCCACTTGAAATTTCACCTTTCGTCGGGACTTGTCCGCAAAATCCTTGTATCTTTTGTGCGCCTTTTCCAAGTTGGCCTTTGTCAACTCCCACAAGCACTTTCTTTCTTCATCAAGTTGCGTGACCATTGGCACCTCCTCACTTGCATCACTCGGGGGTTGTCTTTGTGTTGCCCAAGTCATGGGCACAATTGGTGATTTGCACGTCACCATTTGGAATGGGGTGGATCCGATTGTGGAGTGTTCCGAGTTGTTGTAACAAAACTCGGCTAACTTTAAGTGGTCCACCCAATCTTGTTGATTCGCCGCCACATAATTCCTCAGGAATTGTTGGATCACCAAGTTCACCCTCTCGGTTTGTCCATCGGTTTGGGGGCGGAATGAAGTGCTCATCTTGAGTTCCGACCCTATTTGCTTCCACAAGGCTCGCCAAAACTTACTTGTAAATTTCAGGTCTCGATCCGAGACTATGTCTTTTGGAAGACCATGGTGTTTGAAAATGTGGGAAAAGAACAATCTCCCCGTCTCTTTAGCCGTGGCTTCATCCTTTGTGGGAATGAAGTGTGCCATCTTGCTAAATTGATCCACCATAGCCATGATGGCATCAAACCCCTTTGAAGGGGGCAAACTTACCATGAAGTCCATTGACACACTTTCCCACGGCCCTTCGGGAATTGGCAAAGGTTGCAACAAACCCGCTTGCTTCTTGTTGAAGGTCCAATTTTGTTGACAAGTTAAACAAGTCTTGATATACTCCTTCGCACAATCCTTCAAGTTGGGCCAATAGTAGGACTTCTTTAGAAATGTTGTGGTGCGCTTTGCACCACCATGGTCCGCAAGCGGTCCATCATGACATTCCTTCAAAAGTGTATCCCTAATTTTCCGTTTCGGCACATAGAGTCGATTTTGCTTGTACCACAACAATCCATTTCGCAAATGGAAGTGGGACTTGGCTCCATTTTGGATCTTTGCCTTACTTCTTTGGCAAAAGCATCCCGGTGGCTCGCTAGTCTAGCTTCCTTTTGAAGTTCCGACTCTCCCACATACACCACTCTAAGTTGGTGTTTCCGGCTCAAGGCATCGAGGACTATGTTCTCCTTTCCTAGCTTGTGCTGGATGTCCATATTGAACAAAGCCAATGTGTCTTGCCACCTTACTTGTTTCGATGACAACTTGGGTTGAGTTGCGAAGTACTTCAAGGTCACATTGTTCGTCCACACCACCACATCTTTGGAGCTTATGTAATGACCCCAAGTCCTGAGACAATGTATGACCGCCCACATCTCTTTCTCGTGTGTTGGCCACCTTCGCTCCGTCTCACCCAACTTCTTGCTTTCAAAGGCCACCGGTTTTCCATCTTACACTAAGACACCCCCAATTGTAAAGTCGGAGGCGTCGGAATGGATTTCAAACTCCTTGTCAAAGTTGGGCAACTTCAACACCGACGCCTTCACCAAAATGCCCTTCAATGTTCTAAAGGTTTCGTTGCATGCTTCTTCCCATTCATAAGTGATGACGGACTTCTTCAAGAGGTTTGTCAAAGGTGCCACTATCTTTGCAAAGTTTTTGATGAACTTGCGATAGTAAGAGGCCAATCCTAGGAAGGACCTCAAGGTGGGAACCGACTTAGGCGGCTCCCAATCCAAAATTGCCTTGACCTTGTGATCATCTATCATCAAGCCCTCTTAAGTTATCCTATGTCCCAAAAAGTCCACTTTCGTCACCCCAAATTTGCATTTTTCGAGCTTGGCATACAACTTGTTTTCTCTTAGCCTTTGGAACACCTTGCGAAGGTGCTCCGCATGCTCCTCCAAGGAGCTACTATAAATCAAAATGTCGTCTATGTAGACGACCACAAAATCATCAAGCCATTCGCGGAAAATGTCATTCATGATAATGCAAAATGTGGCGGGTGCATTGGTGAGCCCAAAGGGCATCACCATGAACTCATATGAACCATATGTCAAATTTTCATTCGTGGCATTCACAAGGTCATGGAGTTTGCACCTAGAAATGTAGTCGGAGTTCCTTGGAACAAATTCCGACTTAAGCCACTCCTTAAAAAACTCCTATGTGTAGCCGTGGTTCCTCCCTTCCTCTTGTCGGACCGTCTTCCACCATGTGGCGGCGTAACCTTTCAAATAGGATTGGGTAAGCTCCATGGCGGAATTCCGTCCAACCTTAGCGGCATGCAAGTAGTTGTCCATCTCCGCAAGCCAAGCATCCACAACCATTCGGTCACGGGCACCATCAAAGTTCCCGAGCTTGGCTGGTTGAAACCTTTCACCCTTTACGGCTCCCGTTTTGAGGGCCCCCACCAACTCACCAAAGTTGGGCCTACTCATCTTGAGGAGTACTTCCAATTGTTCTTGGGTGAATAGGACCGAGTTCCTTTGTTCCCCTTCACTTTTGGGCTCATCTCGATCCTCCCGGGGCATGGGTTCCTCCCAATAGATTCAGGCGGGGCTACTCGATCATTGACAGGCTCCTCCAACATGGAGTCTTGCGGCGCTTGCGGATCTTCTCGGGTGCCATCAGCACTCCAAGAAGAAGGTCGAGCTTCCTTGAGCTCTGATACCAAGTGTACCAAGTGCGAGGCCGTCCCCCTATGTCGTCCGTCCTCGAATTTTCCCGTATTCCATCCCTACTAGCTAGAGATGGTTAGCAACAATATGATTCCACAATACCATCTGCACTTCCCACGTACTATGAGGCTTCATCTTGACTTGAATGCCACTCCTGCGGCTGATAGCAGTGAAGACTTCGTTGCAGACTTTAGAGGATCGGAGAGCTCTCTCAAAATGCAGTAGGCTTCTACCCATGGAGAGGTTGTCGCGGTCGCCCCCTTATCGGAGAGCGATCTCGAATTACATTTGGCCTCTACCCATCGAAAGGATGTGGTTGCTTGCTTCGGTATAAACTCAGTGCAGTGAGAACCTTTGTTATCCAGCTTCATGAGGAAGCCTCATCCGAGAGCTCTCTCAAATTGCAGTTGGCCTATAGCCATCAAGAGGTTCCAGTCGCCGGGGGCATGAATATAAACACAGTTATTGCAGAGAGAAACTTTGTTGTCTAGCTTTATGAGGCGGTCGCACCTGAGATCTCTCTCCAACTGCAGTTGGCCTCATCTCATACCCATCAAGAGCTAGTTGTCGCGGTCGACGTCGATATACATCCAGTTGCAGCAGCAGCAGAGAGAAACTTTCTTGTCCAGCCTCATGAGGTAGCCGGATCAGAGGGCTCTCTCAAAGCTGTGCAGGCGGCATCTACCAATCAAGAGATTGTCGCGGTCGACATCGATACAATCTTTGTTGTCCAGCTTCATGAAACGACCGGATCGGAGAGTTCTCTCGAAGCTTTCCAGTAGGCCTCAGATACCTTTCAAGAGGTTGTTGCTGCCCGCATCGATATAAATACAGTTGCAGCAGAAGAGAGTAACTTTGTTGTCGAGCTTCATGAGGCGGCCGAATCGGAAAGGTCTCTGGAAGTGCAGTCGGCCTCAGCTACCCGTCAAGAGTTGGTTGTAGCCGCTGCCGTCGAAATACATACAGTTACAGCAGCAGCAGAGAGAAACTTTGTTGTCACCCAGCATCATGAGGCCTCGCACGAACCCAAGATGAGACTAACGGCTGACCTCATGAATCCGGCAGAAGAAGAAGTTGTAGTAGCTCCTACCACAAGGGTGCTGGAAAGCTTGGAAGCATCCTTAATCCATATGAATCCGGAGGCTGCATCACCCCATGATCATGTGGATGAAACCAGCAGGAGAAGAACACGAACAACAGTTGTTGCGGGCTGCAGCGCCTGTGAATCTCATCAACTCTCCTGCAGCTCATAGACTTACCCATGAACCATATCATGCTACCCAGGAACTTCATCATCATGATGCGCATGACATCGACACTCCTGTTGCTCCAGCAACAGCTACAGGTAAAAAATTTGGCTTCAAGTCGTCCGGAACTGCATCTAATGTCAAACATTCACATGATGAAATGCAGTGAGTGATGACCGCATGCATGTGCACTTCCTGTATGTATGCAAACACTCACATACTTAAGAATCCATTTTGAGTCTGTAGGAAGTGCATTGAATCATGTTTTAAGTTCTGGATCCCTTTTTCCTGCAATGTGGTATCCAGGATCACCCCAACAAAAAGCAGGCGCGGAAGTCCATCATGTGTCCAAGGCGCAACAGCCACATGAGCGCTGCATAAGATCCATGATACCCTTGAGAACCAAATGCTCTGCCGCAAGACCACGTCGAGCTCCAAGAGCAAATTCCATTAAGGTAATTAGAGCTCTACCAGATCAGCTCTCCTAGAAAAGATCAGAAATGCAAAATTTCACCATTGCTGCAAAAACAGATCTAGTTTCTCCCTAGCACAAGAACTTCACATGTTACGAAATTAGAAGGAAGAATATAGCTCTTGGGTCACTAATAATTACCCTGGAATGAACAGCTCTAAAAATGTCATGTTTAACTATTATTGTAATGAGGATAAATACTTAATTATTTTATCATGTGTTCACCACTACAAGTGCAGATCTATTACAATTACACAATTTATATCCATAACTAATTGTCTTCCGCTTATCTATGCACCTAGCGACCTGCATGTGCAAACTCCACCCACAAGAAACTTCAGTTGAGATTTGGAAAGTCAAATAATTAAGATTTCAAGATTCACCCATCAATAAAATTTAATTAGGAAATGTCATTTACCAATGTTTTTGGACCAGTAAGTGTGTGATTATTGATAAATTATTTTACTGATCACCTGTGTATAAAAGAACTTCTTGATCAGCTTCAAGTGCAACTAGGAAATTAGGAATTCGGAAATGATCAGCTCTGCTTGGTTTGGTTCAAGATCAGTTGAGATGCACATTTAGAATTAATAGTCAATGTCGCTTTTCTTCTTTTGCAGTTACACGAGAGTACTACTGATCCAGCTGAAGTTGCAGCTATGAGAGGAAACATTCCTGCAAGCTGCCCAGTTTCTACCAGTGATCCATTGCCAGGACTGAACACTGATATACCCATAATAGTTCTTTCTATCTCAGATGATGAGGAAGGCAAGAATAAGGTACCACTGAACTTCCTTCTCAATGTCTTTTAATTAAATCCTGCCATTTTCAATCCACCACCTTTCCTTCCTTCGGTTCTTATACATGGGAACTATATGATTGTTGTTTCTCATTTTCCAGAAGTTCAGACTTAGCACTATTGCAACTACATTCATAGACAAAAAAGGCAGAAAGGCATCATCTGATCACAGTGAAAAGACTTGCAAAGACCTGAGCTTCTCAAGAAGATCTTTTCAAGATGTGCGGGAATGCAAATGTAGCTGCTCATGATGTACTGCTTGTTACCATACATGTTATATATATGGTTGTGTGTGTGTGGAGATTGCTGATGAATTGGTGACTGCATTCAGCTGATCATGAACCAAACTTCCACCCTAAGAGATCATACAGTTCATTTAGCTTAAAATTCAGACTTGATTTTTACACTCCATCAAGAAAATTTAATTTCTAAGAGCTGATCATGAGTCACAATTTACACTGTGGAGGTGCAGGTTGAGGAAGCTTCAACCAGGATTAACAGGCTGCAGCATGATGAAATTAGCAGATTACAGTGCAATGCTCCATTAGGTGAGTTATCAGGATTCCATATCTGTGGCCCAGTCTGCATGTTTCAATATTTTATAGCTCTTGAAAATGCTTTAATACTAGCTTGGAATCCAAGTTTGAGATCTGCACTTGGCTCATGAATATTTTCTCTTCTCAAATCCTCAACTACAATTTCTACTTTTGTTATAGTTACTTCTGTTCTAGCTTGTCTTATAAGTTTGAAAATCTACAGTTTGTAGGTTTTGGAGCTCTAGCTTCTTCTATGCACACATCTATTAGAAGTTAGTGAACCTTTTTTCTTCCGGTTCAAATTCAAAGTTGTTCTTGCCAAAAAAATTACTTAGACTTTCGATACATGTTCTGATCATATCCAAAAGGTTTCAAGATCCAAAGGGGTCTGATCCAAAACAGAAATTGCATGATGAAACTATCTCGGCATGTCCATAAATCACATATATAATAAATTCCTGAACATCAGAGTTCATGTGAATACTGTCATGATCATGGCATCATGTCATTCATCATGTTTATCCTGATTGGTTGTGCTATTTTGCAGCTTCACACTTAAACAAATCCAGGAGGAAACCAGGCGCAAAAATTCTTATGAACTGTAGTACTCTAATCTCTCACTAGAAGGATCAGACTATGGTTCAGAAGATAGTGAAAAGGTGGATCCTGACTGGCAATACTCCTGTCGCAGGACTCTAATCATCAGCCAAAAGGTTGAAGGTACAACAAACATGAAGGTATAATACAAAAGCTTTGTTCCCTGAGAAACCATGTGATGCAATTTGGCATCGTCTCATGCATCTGCAAGATATCTTGTCAAGCTTCTTGATGCATTGGAATCACTACTTTTTCATTTTTTCATTTGTGATCTGAAGACTCTATGCTTGAACACACAACACTCCCAAGTAGTCTGCCAAGGGAGGGAGAAATGTTTGCACAACCAACAGAAGATCAATATGGACTAGGAGGAGGGTGAGATCTTCAAAATGTGCAGCAGGGCTTGCAAGTACAAAAGTAGCTGCTGCTCATATCAAGCTCGAAGTTCGAAAGACTTCCCATCACGGCTTCTAGCAGTTGATGAGGCACCACGTACTGCAAAGGATGATGCAGCTGCAATTTTAGCTCCCCCCAATATCACTGCTGCAGCTGCAAAACCACCTTCTAGCAATTCAGCATCATTGGATGATGAGGATGATGTAGAGGAGGAGCATGATGATGGACCTGCTGTAGGAGCTGCAACACTACATTGTACACACAGCAGACCCAAAAAGGCGTGCAGAAAATCCTTTGTGAACTACAACAACTCTTCTTCTTAATCTATGTCTAGCATGTCACATGATCCAGCTTCTGGGTCGAGTACAAGAGCAAGTCGACTTCCTCCTTACCCATATGTGAGGGAGCCATCAATTCCACCCTTACAACACCCATTGTTAGGAGCTGGTCGAAGATCAAAGAAGCAAGCTGACAAATGAGGATGTTGCATGTTATTCTGAGATCATCCTGCATGCTGGACCCAAAGGTGGAGAACCATCACACCCCAAAATGCAACCAGAAAGTTCTTTTGTCAGATTCTTTTTGAAAGCTCTTGATCTGCTGTACTCTGAAGATCTTCTATTTCACAACCCAAAAAAACATTTCTCTACCAAATCTGCTGCAACATGCTGACACTAATGATCATGCTTACAACATGCATTTTCCTTACTACACATTCTCCTGCAACATTTGTGTGGTTCATGATCAATTTGCAAGGCTCTCAGGGATTTAGAGATTCATCTGGAAGCTCCGCTCCTGGGTCTAATAGCTTTCTAATGTGTAGCTCTTCAGTGAATTGATCATACATTTGGGTTGTTAAGAAGCTCTGCTGCAATTGAAAGCAATTAGTGTACTTTTAGTTGGTGGTGTTATAATTAGTGTGTACCTAAACAGTCTGAACTAAGGAGCTGCTAACTTGCCAATCACCTTGAGCATTATATTTAGCTTTATAGCCCTCTCTGCCTTGCTAATTATATCTGTACAATGAATTAAGCTGCTACAAATTATAGTTTACAGGATTTGCAGTACCTTGGCGCCTCATCAATTGCCAGATGTTTCCGTGCAGTGACTAGGACTTTCTTGAAGTTCCAGCTTGATGATTAGCAGGACCTACTTCTGTAATTACAAGCCTGCTGCACGTCTTGATCTCGCCCTCCTCCTGGTCCTTATGGATCTTCTGTTGGTTGTGCAACGAGTCCCCCCCCTTAGGTAGACTGCTTGGGATTGTTGTGTTTTCAAGCGTAGAGTCTGCAGATTAGACCTGGGAAAAAAGAAATAGTTATTACTTGAAGAAGTATTTCAGCTATCGTTAAACCTTAAATCCTAAAATTATTCGAAAGAACAGGAGGTAACAACATGTGATGATCCTAAGGATGCAGCTCAATGCAACAACAAACTCCACAAAAGATATCTCGTAGAATCAGATAGGGACAAATTATATGAGCTGGTGTCTTCAGGGAAGAGTTTTTTTATTATACCTTCATGTTGTCGTAGCTTCAACCTAGCGACTAATGATCGAATCCGCCAGAGGAATATCCCCGATCTACCTTGGCACCATCTTCTGAACTATGGTTTCATCCTTCCGATGAGAGATAAGCAGTCCGACCACAGTTTCAAAAGAAACTTCACACTTGGTTTCTAGGTTCCTCCTAGAACTGTTCAAGCGTGAAGCTCCAAAAACTAGCACCACCTAATTAGGAAGAACGATGATGTCATACATGGAATACTCTCAACAAAAATATGTTATACAGGTGATTTACGGACCTGGAGCTCGAACACTTTCATGCAACTTCTGTTTTCCAGGATCAGACCCGTTTGGATTATGAAACCCTTTGGACACAATCAGAGCATCATGTGTATGCCAGCACAATTTTTCTGACAAGAACAACTTAGAAGTACAGGAAGAAAAAACGTTCACAAGTTCTTACATGATAGATGTGTGCATCGAAAAAGCTATGACTCCAAAAGCTGCAAACTACAAACTGCCCTCACCCAAACAGCGCTGGAAGAAATATGTTGGATCTAAGGTACACTCCGATTACACTGAAGGTCTATAAGTTTTAACTTGAAGTTGGAACTTGCCATAAAAGGGCAGTCATTACACGATGAGCTGCTTGTTTGTGTGAAGGTCCTTTGTACTTTCTTTTTTTCAGACTTATTCTATGGCCAAGTACATACTTGCCCTTCTCTCCTTACAAACTTACTCTTCTCTCCTTACAAACCTCATTACATGGTTCTTTATCTAATGTCCATTGTAATTAAAATGTCTATTCATTGAAAATTATGGCCAAACTTGTGAAATTGTGCTTGAGCAATTATAGCTATCAGCACATACCTTTTCACACGTTTCAAAGGATGTGCTCATCTTGGACATAACAGAAGAAAATTTGAATTGATTTTATTATAAGTGGAGTTGGAAGTGCTTAGAAAGTACTTTAGCTTTTTTCCCTCATTTTTGTGCATTTTCGTGTTGTGGAAGAAGTGGCAATTGTCCCTAAGACGGTTTAGCCATATTTGCTTAAAAATTAGATGACAAAGTAAACAACATTTAAGCATCCTTCCATACTTTTGGCTACCTATTAGAACCTATTATACATATCTGGACACTTTTTTCTCTTTCTTTCAAAATCTGGAAAATTTGGACCAATTTCTTTCCACTAAAAAGCCTTTGTACATATATCTAGGTCGAAATCAGATTTATAAGGACAAAACTTTGTCACCAAAAAAATCACTGCAAGGAAGGCCCCCCTTTCGCAATCCACTGTCTCAAACATCATTGCATGGTGTATGTAAAATGATGTCATATTAATTACTATTTACTTTTACACTCAAATATCAGTGTCGTATATGTCAGATCATTCCCCAAATTTTACTTTTCACTTTCACACCAAACCCACAAATAGTTAAGAGTTGGGCAAGTATATATGCAAGTGGGAGTAAGGTACCAATCTATGTTCAATTTAATATGAACCCATGACCTAAATGAAAGGGATTGTTTAGCTCCATAGATTGTTGGGCCATAAGCTAGCTTAACCCCACATACAACTTGGGTGTGCAAGTAGTGTACACAACATGCTCACTTAAAGCCCAAGAGGAAACTAACCTCACATACCCCTTGGACGTGCAAGGAGTTGACATGAGTTGACTTGACATGTTCACTCAGAGCCTAAGAAGGGACGAAGTTACCAAACTATATTCAATTTGATATCCACTCATGACCTGTTTGAAAGGGATCATCTGACACTCATTAATTGTTTGGCTGTAAGCTAGCTTAACCCACACACCACTAGGACATGCAAGTGGCTGCCATGGCATGCTCACTTAAAGCCCAAGAGGGGACGAAGTTTAGCATGTGACATTAACTTAAATCTATCACAGTCATGTGATTGTAAGGCCATAAATAGGACTCCTCAATTATGGATTGGCTTTCCTCTCCACCATCATACCCCTTCACTTCAAGTTAAATACTATAAGCCTTTAATAAAAATGGAAGGACAACTAAAAATGTGGGGGGAAATTTTTTGCCTGGAGCTTTCTATGTGGCAGGAACATTAATGATAGGCCTTCCAACTATAAGCTCGATGGTGTCGTTGTATAAAAAGTCCCATGGCTGGATCTTCAAGTAAACCCAAAATAGCCAATATTCTGCAAATTGGAGATTTATAGGTTCGTTAACTACCTACATTAGGTAACAAAATTCTACAATAAACCACTAAACGTAGAGGGTATCATGCATGGTTAAAACATTAAAACTTAAACCACTTGGAAGGTCGATGTCATTTTAAGTAGTTATGTCTATAAGGTGAGGCCTTTCTTCCCGGGGCCAGGCCTAACTTCCCAAGGGGATAGGTGAAAAGTAGGGGAGGTTGACAGGACGAAGTTGCTCTGAGCATCAAGTACAAAAGGTCCTTATTCAAATGGTGCATGTTTCCTTCCATTGATGAACGCATCTTGTGTGGGAGGGTGCTTTCAAATACAAAGAATTCTTTTTAAATAATAAAGTACTTTACTGATGATGGAAGTTGATATGTGTACAAGGTGTTTGTTCCTTTTAACAACTAAACAAAGATGCAATGATGTCCCATTTAATCTACCATAAAATACATGCTCTACATTTTATCATAAAAGAATCATGGATTCAGAGGGCATGCCTTGGAGCTCATAAAATATGGAATTGAATCTTCATGTTTCTACACCTTGTCCTTGGGTTTTTTAAAAACCAATATCCATCAAAGAGTGGCATAGATTTTGGTGCAAATCCGAATAGGTGCCTTTGTTGTTTTTATATGCGTTCCTAATTTGGATTGGGAACTTTTGAAACTAAAGATCCATTGCAACAAAGTTTTGATTGTAAAAGATTCCAAATTGCAAGTTCAATTTGAAACAACCTCCCACAACTTATTAGTTTCTTTTGCCCAATGCAAAGAATGAGAAAGTGACCTTCCACTTTGGATACAACCAAATATTGGTTGCACTTTTGAACCTGATAAAACCCAATTCCAAAGTGGAAGGTCATTTTGCTGTTTTATTCATTGAGTGAAAGCAACTTACAAGTTTTTATCAAATGAGGACCTTCTTGATTGTTACAAACCTAGTTTGATCAGATTTGAAGGATAGAAGCAAGCCCAAAAACACCACAAGTACTTCTCACACACTAACATTTTATTTTTTTGTTCTTTTGAAACACAACAACAGACCCAACCTCACAAGCCATTTGCATCCCCAACTCAAGCTCATTGGCAGAGGGCCGACAGGTCACTTCCTCATTTTGAAAGTAGGTAATTTGGGCCTTAAGGTAGGAACAAATGTTGGGCCATTGTTTATTCTTATGAAGAACCTCATGTTCCAATTCTAAAGAGTAAATTAGAACAATTCTGGTCATTTAGTAAATTATTTTTTACTTTGGTTTTGAAAAGTTCTGAAAACTTTGTCCAGTTTTTAAAATCAGACATATTACAATCCGATTTTTACTAACTATAACCAGAATTGATGGTTCAAAGCCACCAAATCAAACATTTGCACAAAACTGGTAGGAACCAATAGTCCTCCTAAATGTACTTATTAAGTGTGTGAGAAATGTGATGATGTTACAACTAATGTTTGTTGGGTGATTTTTTTATTTTGATAAGAATCTCCAATTTCAATTTTATGGAAAATTTGAGAATTCCAGAACCTCCAATTCAAGTTCTTTAATATATTTTTTCATTAAGAAAACCTCCAATTCCAGGGGTTTGTAATTTGTCATGAAAAAAACTAGTGATTCTCATGTATTTTAGAAATAAAAGAACCTCTGATTCCAACTTGATGAAAAAAATATACTTGTAAAACCTCCAATTCTAGTTTTATGGAAAATAAATAAATTGCAGAACCTCTAGTTCCAAGTCTTTAATTTTTTAGAATTAAAAAAGCCTCTAGATCCAGTTTTTGAATTTTTTTTCAAAAAAACCTAGTGGTATTCATGAAAAAATCAACAAAGAATCAATAGTTTAAGGTAGTGTGACCTAAAAACAATGTCAAACATTTTCTATGGATGAAAGGAGAAAACCCTAATTCAACTATGTGGCTGAACTGCTAAAGGTGTGGTATTTCAAGGGTGCCAAAGAATTTATTTTCGTGTTTTTCTGTTTTTTTGCTTGTTTTGCAGGTTATTGTGTAGTGATCTTGGTGAGCTAGTTTCAATGATGGAGTGGAATCATGGTCGCTCAATGGATACTCTTTATGAGCTATGTGAATCATGGTTCTGTAAGAGGATTGGTGCAAAGCTTTCAAGGGAACGAAGGGACAGGGAGAAGGGAAATATATATGATGCTAGCTAAAGTGTAGGAAGTAGACTTTTGGCAAAGGAATGAAGCTAAGTTCCTAGTTTTTAAGATAATTAAAACATGTGCAGTTGATTTGGAAATAGATTTTAATAAGTTAGGGGCAAAAGTTGATCTGAACTTCTTTCTCTCATGAATCCTAATGCTTGATCTTATGTTGTGCAAAGAGCGTTAGGAAGAAATTAAGAGGTCTAGCATTTTCACTTTTAGGGACCAACACAAAGGAAATGAGAAGTGAATCAAGGACTTTAGGAGTGGTGTTGTGGCAACGTTACTTTTGACAACTTGGGGGTTTTAATGTGAGTGTGCAATGTGGTCTTTTTGAGAAGAGAGTACCCGTTGGGTAGTGGGAACTCTAGGGATTTTGGGAATAAGGGGATGCTATGAAATGTATAAGATCACACTCACATATTATATTCTGAATCTTTTTTTAGTGTCTGAAAGGAACCATGTGATGATGTCGGGATCATACTTGTGGGATTTCTATTGTTGAAGTATGAGCTACCACTCTCATTAAGCAACCAATGGGTTCCTTGAGAGGAAATCAAGAGAAATTTGATCCTTTGAGGTCCATAGAACTAAAATAATAAAGTTGGTGTTTGTAAAAATATAGATGTAGAATAATATTTGTAATAACCTTCTTTTTGTCTTAGGAAGATTTCAGCAATTTCATGTTGGATATGTATACCCAACATCGAAGATTTCCACACCAAAAATTATTTCCCTTTTTTTTTTTTGTGACAATAGGTTCTTTAACCCAATTTTTTGGATTCTTTAGAACCTCAATTAAATGTCAAACTTGGATTTGTGATTCCCCCTCCCCTTTTTGCGGCCCCCTTAAGCGTCAAAATTGGTTTTGTGAATTTGAAAACCATCTATGACCTTAAACTAGTGTCTGGAATCTTTTGTGCGAGGGGATGAAGGTCAATTGATGGAAAAAAGGATAACCTAATTTCTAATGGGTGATTAGTAGAAGTTACCAATCTACCAAATGGCTACTTGTAATGAAATTTGTGGACATTGAAAATCCAATGTTTATTGTTATTTTATGCATTGTGGTGTTGTCTGTTTGTTTGTAGGTAAGTGCCTTTGATGTTTGTTATTCAATAAGAATGGGATTGCTGAGCTAATTCTTATGATGGAGTGGATTCTTAGTCATTTGTTGTCTATTCTTGGAGGAAATGTGGATCAAATGGAAGAATGGTTAGTGTTAGTGCTTAAAAAATGGTAAGAGCAAGACGTAATGTGGAGATAAGAGGAAAGCCTTGCTAAGATTATAAGGGGCAAACATGCAAAGAATTAAGTTTTCTACGCTTAAGTGATGCATTATGGGTTTGCACAGTAATTATCGTCTTTATGGTGCATATGAAAATGATTGGGCTACCATGGGGCTTGGGAACGTGAAGCCCAAGTTGGATTATGGCTAATGTAATTGGTTTTTATCAAAATGTGGAGGTGTATATAGGTGATGTTTAAGACAAAAGGTCTTTTATTAAGAATGTATGATAAGTGTTATGATGTAAATGTAAGGTTTATATATGTTTGTTTCAAATTATTTAACTTAAAGTTTGAATCAAGTTTTGTTTTTCAATCATAACATGTATTCAATTCATGTCTTACATAATGAAAATGTAAAAGCAAGAGCATAAAGGCTTAAAATTGTGAACATATTATGTACAAAGAACCTTCCCATCACCTAATTTGCCACAAAAGGCCTTCTACACTTGGTACTGCATGTTTTTGTCATGAACTTCCAATATTATATGGGACATTATAATAACCAACTAATTATTTATGTTTGGATAATATGACTATTTTGTGATCTATAACATTGAACCATGCACTTATACTCTAACTTAATATAGTACATATTTACAGAAGTGATAACTAAAAACAAATATCATCAATGAATCTTGAATCATTTCACATTTTCAGTAAAACAATATGATTGTCATTTCCATTATAATATATATGATTTTGTAATATGACTGCCATTTCCATTACTTGATGTCTACAATCTTATAATATGACTATCATTTCCATTACACATGATGGATTTGATTATGTGTATGTTTATATAATTAATGTACAAATACGTACTTAACAATATAATATATGATTTCCATTATATAAGTTGTACACTTTAGGTACTTCATGATCAATAGGTCAACTCTTGGAAGCATTTCACCATATTTTTCATGAAAACACATGTAAAATAAAAACTTTCATTACAAAATAAGGGAAAGTTAACCCATATGATGATGATTTTTTTCACCATATTACTCTTTTGGTATCTTCCCTTTACCAATATCTCAAGCCCTGATTTACTAGTTGATTTGTCAATTTTGTTGCTATTAAACTTTTCACCTTTTTTCTAGTGGGTGAACCTTTATTTGGCCACCTTGGGTTACCTTAAATCAACCTACTTACTACCCACCAATGTAACATAAACCTAGACCTCCCTAGGTTGACTTAGGAAGAACTAGTTTGTCAACCTATAGTATTTAATAACCTAGTGTAGGTTAACTTAAACATTCATAAACTAAAAAAAACCTAGGATAATTATGTCACGTCATAATCGCATCATAGTCTCATTTAGTCACATCTAATCACATTAGAGTTACATCTAGTTGCAGAAACTTGAGATGGTTACAAACTTGATAAAATATTTTGTAATGAAGCTACCTAGATTGATTTGGCAAAAAACCTAAAGTTAGGAACCTAGGCAAGCTTGCCTAGGTTAACCTATTAATGGGCTAGTCTATTCTAGGTATATTTAAACATACTGGATGTAGTAAATTTCTTATGTTTAATGAAGTATCTTACAAGGTTTCCTATAATATAAAATAGGTTCTTATAAAGTAGCCTACATGTTAACAAATAGGAGAAGTACTCAAGTGCAAACATAAATCTTTATTGAAAGGAAACAACAACAAAATGCTCACAACACAAAACACAAGAAATACACAAACTTGTGTAATGAAGAAAAAAGAGAACCAAACCATCAACACCAAGGTATTTAAACTAAAAACCAAACCACAAATGACCAAACCAAAATAAGTAAGGAAAGTAACTCAACCTTGTGAAAGTAACCTAGTTACTTTCCTACTCCAGTAACTAATGAAACCTAACTAGTTGAGCTTGAATTCTCAACACTCCCCCTCAAGCTCAAATCCACTTCTAGTACACCAAGCATTTTTCTAAACTTCCTTAGCTTGTCTGTACCTAAAGCCTTTATGAAAATGTCACCAACTTGATCTTCGGTACTGACATGAATAAGGTCAATTTCTTTTGCTAGAACTTTTTCTCTAATAAAGTGGTAGTGCACCTCAATGTGCTTTGTCCTAGCATGATAGACCGGGTTGTTAGCAAGTAGTATGCTACTAATGTTATCACAATAGATGACAACAGGAACATCCACTAACTGTCCCAAATTTGAGAGTAGTTTTTGTAACCAAACTACTTCACATGCAGCAATTGCTGCACCTCTATATTCTGCTTCCGTGCTTGATAATGCAACTGTTGGTTGTTTCTTACTACTCCAACTAACAGCACCACTTCCAAAAGAAAACATGAAACCACTGGTTGATCTTCTATCTGAAACGTTGCTAGCCCAATCAGCATCCGTGTATCCATGTACTTGTAACTAGCTCTTGGCTTCATAAAAAATTCCACACTGCAAGGTATGTTTTATGTACCTCAGTATGCGCCTCACTGCATCCAAATGTGGCTTTCGTGGTGTTTGCATGAATTGACTCACCACTCCAACTGCATAACTCAAATCTGGCCTTGTGATGGTCATGTAAATCAAACTCCCCACTATGCGTCTGTACATAGTGCTGGCCTCCACGAGGTCTCCTGCATCTGCACTTAACTTCACATTTTGCTCCTATGGAATTGAAATGGGTTTACAACCCGTCATCCCATATTCGGACAATTTGTTCAAGGCATATTGCCTTTGTAATAACCATATCCCTTTTGGGGAATGGATTACCTCAATGCCAAGGAAATAACGTAACTCTCCCAAATTTTTCATCTCAAACTTTTGCTTCAAAAACTTTTTCAAATCAGAGATGTCTTCATCACTATCTCCTGTGATGATCAAGTCATCAACATAGATGACTATGACTACAATCCCATGCTCTGTCTTTTTCACATATAGTGAAAAATTTGCATTGGATGTTTGAAATCCACTTGTGACAAGATACTGACCAATCTTGTCTGACCAAGCTCTAGGAGCTTGCTTCAAGCCATACAGAGCTTTCTTCAACCTACAAACCAAATTAGGATGTGTTTGGTCCACATAACCTAATGGTTGTTCCATGTACACTTCTTCCTGTAAATCTCCATGAAGAAAACCATTCTTTACATCCATTTGATGTAAAGACCATCCTTTTGCTGCTGCCATAGCAATGATTGCTCTTACAGTTGTCATTTTAGCAACTGGACTATAGGTCTCCTCATAGTCTATGCCATACGTTTGGGCATAACCTTTGGCAACCAATCTTCCTTTGTATCTGCTCACAGATCCATCTGCATTGTGTTTAACTTTGTACACCCATTTGCACCCAATTGCTTTCTTGTCTTTTGGTAAAGCTACCAATTCCCAAGTAGTATTCGCATCCAAAGCCGCCATCTCTTCATCCATGGCATTGTCCCACTTAGGGTTTCCAACCGCTTGTTCAAAACAAGTGGGTTCAACCTATTGTATAACTCTCACCATGTATGCGTAATGATGAGCTACAAAGTCATCATATGTGAGTCTTTGTACAGGGTACTTGACTCGTGTGGATCTTCGTACTCCACTGTTGTTGTCAGTTGTTTTCAATGCTTTCTTGACCATCCAAGCTCCAGGAGTAGTAACTGAAGTGATTCTTGATTCTTCACCCTCACTCTTCTCTGACTCACTTGATTCACCATCTACATGAGAATTTCTAGATGATGTTTGAGAACTACCATGTACAATGTTTGAAGATCTTAATCTTCCTTTCCATGGAGTGCTACTAGACCCACTAATTGAAGACTCTTGTGGTCCACTAATTAATTGTGATTCTTGTTCCACATTTGATGAAACATCACCATTTCTAGCTTCTCCATCTTCTGCTACCTTCAGTGATGAGTATCAACTAGCCATCTCATCAAACATAACATCTCTACTCACTTGCAACTTCTGAGTGGAAGGACTGAAACATCTATATCCCTTTTGTTCTGAAGAGTATCCAATGAAAATACATTTCCCAGCTTTTGGGTCTAGTTTTGATCTCTTTTCATTAGGAACATGCACGTATGCAATGCAACCAAACACTCTGAGGTGTGAAACATCGGGTTTCTTGCCTGTGAATTTTTCTTCAGGTGTCATGCCATGAATTGCCGCTGTGGGTGTTCGATTCATGATGTAGACTGTAGTTGCTACCGCTTCAGCCCAAAAGTAATTTGGCAAAATTTTTTCATTCAACACGGCACGTGCTATTTCTGCAATGTGCCTATTTCTCCTTTCAGCAACTCCATTCTGCTGTGGGGAATAACTACATGAGTATTTCCTTTGAATCCCATGCTCCTTCAAGTACTCACTGAATTCATTTGTAATATACTCTCCCCCTCCATCGGACCTTAGGCACTTGATGCTCACACCCTTCTCCTTCTCCACCATTGCTTTGAAATTCAAAAAATGTTGAAACACTTCACCTTTGTGTTTCATGAAGTAGACCCACACCTTCCTTGTGTGGTCATCAATGAAGCTCACGTAGTACTTACATCCTCCAATGGATTCTGTCTTCGTGGTCCACACATCTAAGTGGATCATTTCCAAAGGTTTGGAACTTACATGAGTTGTTTGAGCTGGGAATGGATGCCTAACTTGCTTCCCCAATTGGCATGCTTCACAAACCTCTGACATCACCTCTTCTGCTCCAAATTTGGGAAGACCTCCAACAAGGTTTTATTTCTCCATCAGCTTAAGACGTTGGAGATTAACATGGCCAACCCGCTTGTGCCAAATTCCAATGTCTCAAGCTCCTTTTCCATGTGTGAATAACATGGAATTCACCTCAGGCATGTTCACATCCAAGGTGAACATTGGTCCATTCCTTTCCCCTTTTGCAATCAATTTGCCTTGATTCTTCATGTCTTCCACAAAACATCCATTCGGGTTGAATGTCACCTGTAAACCTTGTTCCACCATCTGGCCTACAGAGACCAAATTTTTTATTATGGTTGGAACATGAAGTACATCTTTCAGGTACTTTGTTTGCCCATCTTGCATGGACAATGGCACCTTGCCAATTTGTGTGATGGGATGTGTAGTGTCATCACTAGTTTCCACAAACCCTGGTGTCTTCAAATCCTTTGTGTCTCTAAACCATTCTCCATGGCTAGTCATGTGGTTTGAAGCTTCAGAATCCACATACCAGACATTGTTGTCTGATACACCTCCTATCATTGAATTTGCCATGTGCTGCATCACAAACAGTTGCTCATCACCTTGATTGCTAGTTGATGCATAATTCCCTTGTTGTAGCTTTCCATTTCGTGCATCATGCTCCCTTTGATAACAGTTCTTTGCCATGTGCCCAGGTTTCCTGCAGTAGTAGCAATTTGAATCAATGTTTGGTTGTTGACCTCGATGACTTCCACCACGAGCTCCACGACTTTGTCGACTTCCTCTTCCTCCAAAGTTTCCTCGTCCACCTCCATGAGCTTGACCTTCATGTTGATGATGTCCACCATGCGAGCTTCTGGATCGACCTCGAAATGAGGTTTTACCTCCTCTACCTCTACCTCTATTGGTATTTGAGTAGAAAGCACTTTCTTGTGATCCTCCATTGGATGAGGTACCAACAACTCTCATCTCTTCACTTATAAGTAGTGTTATTAAGTCTTGGAAGTTGGGAAATGTTTCTCGAACTGCAATTGAAGTACGAAACTGGCTATAGTCTTTTCCAAGTCCATTTAAGGTCACGGCCACTAAATCTTCATCATCTACAGGGGCTCCTATAGATGCAAGAGCATCTGCAAGGTTTTTCACCTTTGTAGAATAGTCACTGATGTTCATCTTGTTTTTCTGTAAATTATGCAATTCTTGCTTGAGCTGCATTTTGCGAGCTTGTGTATTGGTGCTATACATTTTCACGAATGTATCCCAAGCTTGCTTGGGTGATTTTGCATCTTGAATATGCACAATCATGGAATCGGACACACTCACAGAAAGCCAATACAAGACTTTCTTTGCTTTTTCATGCCAAGTTTTATTGGCTTGAATTTGTTGTTGTGTGGGGTTTTTTGGGAGAGGAGGTTCTGTCTCATCACCAGTTATGAATTCCCAGTAGCCTTTCCCCATCAAGAAATTCATAATCCTAAATTTCCACACTTGGAAATTGTTCTTGTCTAGTTTCTCAATTGCAATTTGAGAAAGACCGTCCGCCATCTTTCAAGGCACCACTCAATGTCTTCTTGGGGTTTCACAATTATTTAAATTCCTTCCTTGCGTTTCTAGGGTTAGGGTTAGGTTTAGGGTTTTCCTTCCTTAGGTTTCTAGGATTAGGGTTAGGGTTAGGGCTGAACAGATGGACCTTGTATATGTATGTATGTCTTGAGTATTATACGAAATTCTATACTATACATAGGTTTTACGTGTAGGTACATATCTCGTATAATATTTCGTATGGTATTAAGTACATGATTACATACCACACTTTTGTACGAAGGTCTTGATAATGTATTTGTGGTTCCCAATCTTCAAACTCCTTCTTTCAAGTTCTCCCAAGTTGTATTTGCTCCACTTCAAAACTTTGCTTTGATGTCTTCTCAAAACAACTTCTGTCACATCAACTTTGCAAAGCTACTCCACACACATATGACCTTGAATCGATCTGAAATTCTGGTGAAACATGAACAACTAGGTCTACTAACTTCCCTCAAAATTTCAGCTCATTTAACTCCATAAAATGGGAGATCTTGCTACTTCCTTGAAGTCACTTCAAACTGGGACCTAAACACAAAATGACTTACAACTCGCTCTCAGCAACTCCAAAGTCCTTGAGATTTTGGGAGACACATAACATATATGTCTTCTATATCTGCTCAAAATTTCAGCTCTATTGATGATGACCACAAAGAGATATCACTTTCAAAAGAAACTGATTTCAAAACTGAAACTAAAACTTCAGATGCTTGAATCTCTCTCAATACAAATCCAAATGACATGAAATTTCTCTCACACATAAAGTCCTATATGATCTATAAGATCCCAAAGCTGCAGATCCAAAAAAGCTTAAATAAAGGAGATATGACCAAAAAACCAGATCTGGTACAGAGTTTTCAAAAGCTCATAACTCTCACAAAACATATCTTTTTCTTTTGAAAATTTGAGGATAGAGGCGTCCTATAGTCTTCTATAACCTGTTCAAGTTTCACTCTAAGATCTTTTCACAATAGATCTAGATCTAGCTTTAAAGATCTGACTTCCACAACTTTGATATGTTGATCTCCTTTCACCTCTTTTCTTTTCTTTTCTTTCTCTTCACATTCTTTCCTTTCCCTATTTCTCTTTTGCACTTGAGAAACTCCTATGATATTACTAGAGACTCTCAAGCTCTAGTTCTAGAGACTTTCTAGCTCTAGATCTCTTTCAACTTTCTCACCAACCAACCTAAGCTCTGATACCATGTTAACAAATAGGAGAAGTACTCAAGTGCAAACATAAATCTTTATTGAAAGGAAACAACAACAAAATGTTCACAACACAAAACACAACATCAAGAACTCTCCAAGGTTCTTGTCACAAGAAATACACAAACTTGTGTAATGAAGAAAAAAGAGAACCAAACCATCAACACCAAGGTATTTAAACTAAAAACCAAACCACAAATGACTAAACCAAAATAAGTAAGGAAAGTAACTCAACCTTGTGAAAGTAACCTAATTACTTTCCTACTCCAGTAACTAATGAAACCTAACTAGTTGAGCTTGAATTCTCAACACTTCATACATAGGTTAATTTAATAGGTATGTTAATTTAAGCTAGTGTGTTAAATAGTTAAAACATCAAGGAGTTATGTGTCACCTTTTTCAAAATGACTATTAATATTGTAGTCATAATTACAATTAACAATATATTGTTTAATACACATACACAAAAAATTATGGTATGCCATGACAAATATTGGTGCCATAAATTCAAAACACACAAAAACTTCAAAAATCATGGATTGCCATGAAAGTTTGTGAGACCTTGTTGCCGCATGGCATGCCATGTCATCATCACATGGAAGATCAAGTTGTTATTAATTGCAAAAGAGAACAATATTGTCAATTAGCTAATAAATGAGATTAATTCATCAAATCAATGACATGAATCATGATGCAAAAGTTAATGTCAAAAGTCATAAGGTGTTATGACTATTAGTCAACCTTGTTGCCATGTGGCATGCCACATCAGCATCACATGACCATAAGTTGTTATTATTCACCAAAAGTTGCAAAAACCAATGGAATTTTATTTTTACCCAAATTTGGATCGTTAAAAATAAATTAAAACTACATTTTAAATTTTTTGATATTTATGTAGAAACCATCAAGTTGTGATATCGACTATATATAATTGTAAAACCATAATGCCACATGGCACCACAATGTCCTTTACAACCACACCATCATTAACATGAACTTGTATTTATAATTGTAGTTAAAAGCCAATAATCCTTTTATTAACTGATTCTGAAACCTAAGATGTGTTGTTGTGAAATGAACCATTTTGGCTTATGTTGGTGGACAAAGGTGTTCACAGTGTTTTTAAATCTTTTGAAGATGTTGATATGAATGAATGGACCATAGGAGATTCTGTGGTTAAATGGTATGAAAGATTACAACTTGGTAATCAATTATATCAATTACGAAATGATAAGCCATTAGCTTTGTTTTTCACAAATTTGGTTTTAACTTCAAAGTTTAGTATGCCTGCTAGTATTCATTCTATAAAAGGGACGTACGTTACATATGAATTCACTAATGAAGTGGCAATGGTGATTGTGGAAGCATTACAAGCATTTAATTTGTTAAATTGAGTTGTTGCATACTTACATGTATTTGTAATGTAAATCAAATATTGCCCCTTGATCTCTAATTAGGATATTGGGTGTTTCATGGAGCTACAAAACCATAACATGCACCATTTGTTGCTTGATGTATGGATCTCCTATGGCTTTATGAAATGTCATCATCATCTCTGAGAGTTTCAAAATCTTCTGAATTTTTGTATTACAATCCTTTCCATTGATTTGTTAAAAATAGAAGTTGATTATATGGTTAGGGGTGGAGTTCAAGTTTCTGGATTACTTTGACATGTTACATTGAAAAAATTCGTGAATCCACAGGGCATTTGGAAGTTGCTTTTAAGCCTTGTTTTCAAAGGTGTTGGAATTCCCAAAGTTCAAGTTGTTTTATTGTTGCAAGTTGGGTTTAATGCAGGTGAGGGTGGAGGAATGGAAATTGCATGAGCTTTTACAAAATGATCTATGCCCAATATGGGAGTTGTCAAAATACATGTATGAACTATTTGGATGTGTCTAGGTTAATTGAATCATGTAACATGGATGTCTAGGAGGGGAAAAATGTATTTTATTCACATTACAATTTTTTGTTGTCGTTCATGATTTATTTTAATTCCAAATCTCCTTAAATATATCTATATGATAAGGCATCACGCTTGTGTTGAACTTGCTAGATTGACCATTTCAATTTTGTTTTGGATCATTGAAAGCAATTCCATGTTGGAACTTATATTGAATTGAATAAAAAGATTTTTCTTTAATGAATTTTGCTTTGATCAATGTATTTCAAGGTGATTTATGTTTGCCATAATGCCATTATTGTGGATCATTTCTATCTTAAGAAATTATTTTCTTGGCTATTCCATAACATTGGAAGGACTCATGAAGTAAGTATTTTTCCATTAAAGTAAAAAGTGTTGAATCTACTCAATCATATGGATAGTTTGGAGGTGAGGTTGGGTCTAATGTTGTAAATGTTAAATTGTTCCAAAAATAACTTGTTGAATAAAGTATGTTCACCTTCCATGAGGAAACTTTTAAAGCATATTTATGTAATAAAAAACTTGTGTATAATCTTTTGATGACATTGGATAGTTCAATCAACAATACACATTTGGGAACCGATAATAATTGATTATGTACAAGTGTTTTGATCATTCAATAGACAAACAAAATGACACAACTATGAAATTTATGGAACTCAATTTGTATGACATGTTTTATCTATGTACTTAAAACTATGGGTGAAA
Organism: Sphagnum tenellum; assembly: GCA_963921925.1. Taxonomy (NCBI): domain Eukaryota; kingdom Viridiplantae; phylum Streptophyta; class Sphagnopsida; order Sphagnales; family Sphagnaceae; genus Sphagnum; species Sphagnum tenellum. The sequence continues at coordinate 17,815,594 of OY998147.1, read as the reverse complement.
CAAACTATGTGATATAACTAACCTATTGGTTATTTAAGTTGAATTATGAGAAACATGTAAAATTTGAGCTTGAACTTTAGTACAAAAAACTCCTCAAAATGGTTACAGTGGTTTACATTTTGGATAATTTGTTTAATCTAATATGCAAAATGTAGCTAGCACATGCATCTAAATGTTAAGGGATATAGGTAAAGTTGATTTCATAAAATGTTATTTTAATATTCAAAGCCATAACCTTGCCCATTCACTATATTATTTGTGCCAATGCTAAATCCTACCCTCAATGTCTAGAAAATAGCAATTTGTTTTTCACATGGTACTCCTTGTACATAATTAATGTTATTTGATTTATAAACCATAATTCACACAAATGCCAATGTGCATTGTTTTGTTCATGGTACAAGCAACGACTTATAGAAAGTTGCATTACAGATTGCATTATTGAAAACAATATCGATCATTTTATATAACATGGTGACAATAATTTTGCAAATTAAACACCACATGAAATAAATATAATTTTTAGAAGTTCACGTTATCAATTTGTTAGTACATTAGCAAGCAAATTTCCAACATGTTACATGGAGCTTAAGGACTTTGAATCCAACAACAAAACATGACATAAACAAATTATGAACCATCAAAACAATTTACACATGAATGAATATAGCAATTAATCTTCAAAATATGCCATCAAAGTGTAAATTACACAAGGTGGAGCTTGTAAGCTCACAAGATTATTTATGAAAAAATATATATATATTGCACATATTAATGTGCTTACAACATGTAACAAATGAAATAGATTATCCCCATGTATCAATATTTAGAATTGACAAATGCTAAAAATAGTGAACATTCTTTATGTGAGTTGCAAAACCACACTTGAATAATATTTAAGGATGAATTACATAGATAAGTCCATTGAAGTTTTTCACACCATATGGACCGTGCATTACGAATGTAATTTACCATATAACAAAAAAATTGCAAACCACTATGTCATTAACCTACAAGCATTATTTATTTTAATTTAGTTCATGTAATAGATGAAGGACCAATTTGTTTTTCAATTGATCCCCAAGTAGAAACCTTGTTGTCCAATTTCAATCCCCAATGTTTCTTTGTTTTTTTGTGCTTAGGAGCCCAACAAGCTAACTTCTTGCATTGGCCCTTCACTGTGGAAGGATGAAGATTTTTTTCATCCTTTGTTGTGTATATTGTTATTACACCATCAATTGCATCTATAGGAAAACTAAAAAGCAGTAAAACATTATTGCATGCAACAACATGCCAAATGTACATAAATTTCGAACCTTCTACTAAAGTACATGCAAAACAAGACCTATTAAAGATTTGTGAAAATGTTATCACCTAGTTTTCTTGAATGGAAGTTTGGGCTAGATAGGTTAGAAAAGGATTTTTTTCTTTATCAAATGTCAACATCTACTTTAGGATCACACCTTTACTTCAAGAATAAATATGAGGCTGGCCCTTGATGTGGAAAATTAACATTTTGTTGAGATGGTGGGTTCACCTTTGGTGGTTTTGAAGGTTGTTCTTCATAGTCCACCTTTTCCATGCAAGTAGGTACAACAATCTTCTCAGCAATGGCTTTAAATTCCTCCATGTTATTTTGTGCAATAACATTAACCACTTTCGAACATTGCACTGCAACTAAACTTGTTAGAATCATCACTCTCCACAATTGAAGTAAGCCAAAATGAATTCAAGTCAACCAAATATAAACAAATGTTATGAAGGCATAAAACACCAACGCAAAGATTACACAACCTTGACTGAAATCAATTACAAATAATGATAACATTACAAATTATAATGGAAGGATGATAATTGATCACCTATTTCAAGCACCACTAGATTATCCTCCTTCTTTGCTGGCTTATCAAACATACTTGTTTATAGTGGGACTTGAACTAAACTCATCATGCAATCAAAATCTAATCCTTTTTTTGAAGGATTATTACATACAAATTCTTTCACCTCTTACAATGGAATTCCATTAGCTTGCTTAAAAGGGCTTTGACATTCAAATCCCCTGCTTGATGGATGTCTATTGAGCTCTATATCTTGAGAGGTGATTCAATGTGATTTGCCTGTTGTTTCATAGATTGTGGAGATACTAAAGGTGTTTCATGGGTTCCTCCAGTGCATGATTATAAACCCAAGTGACTCAAACGAATTGTTCCTATGAAACGTCTTCTGCTTCCAGGGTATCTTATGCTTGTAGAGTCTAGTTTTTTTTGCTTCAAACCTGATGCATCATTTCGATAGGATAAGAAAAACATTAGAAGTAATATAAGGGAACAAACTTTATGATTTGTAAACCACGATTTAGAAATACATAATTATATAAACCATGATTTGATGTTTTGATTAATCAATCAAGCATATACATAAGGATTAACATAATGTTGGTAGTCATTACTTCAACATTACAATAGTCCAACAACCATTCTAGCACTTTCACAATCCTTAAAGAACTAATAGTCCTTAAAGTCATGAATAAAAAGGACCATAAGGATTCATTAATATTGAAGGTCCTTGCCAACAATCCTTAAGGTCATTGACCCATTATAACCAAAGAAGATATTTATTCCAAAGTGTTTACAACTTTGACAAGGAGCAGAAGGATTCAAGAACACTAAAAGTCCTTGTCAATAGTCTTTAAAGTCATTGATTTACTACAAATAAGGAAGAGAAGTACTATGTAGTCCTAAAATTCATTAATCTATGACAATAGGAAAGAAAAGGACTACACCTAGCCCTTAAAGTTATAAGCACACCATCAATATGAAAATCTTAAAATCATTTACTACAATCTTTAAACCTTAAACCCTAATTTATGGCTTCCTTTAGTGATTGCTTCATTGTTTCTCGTAATGCATCTAAATCCAACCTAACAACATAATTTGCCATTTCATCATCCATCTCTTTGAAACCCCATGAGTTGCACCAATCAGCGTGTAAAGTTTGCCCACAAGTGAAGCACTTGTTTGTTTTTCTAAAAACCTGACTCAAAGAAAATGGATGGAATACATGTTTGTTAGAAGTAATTGCATCGTGTCATGGCAAAGAAATCCTTTATCGCAAAACTTGCATGGTTTTACTAGAATGAATTCAATTTCACTTTTTGTAGGAGTGTAAAATGACGCGCCCCCAAGTTCCTGGTTAGACCCAAGAAGGGTCCAACTATGTTAAAGAGCGGAAGTAGTTAAAACTTGTTGCCACTCCCAACTTCTTGCACTAAAGGGGGTGAGAGGGGCGTGCTGAAAGCTCTGAGATTAGACTAGGAAAAGGGACAACTATTTAATTATTCGGTCCTGCATCAAAACCAACCACGAGTTGGTTAGTTCACCTTCGGAAACACTCTTGGTGTTGGGACAAGCCACGAACAACACGGACTCACTTGACTCACCATAGCCCGGACTCGAAAGAAGCCACCACCTTCCTTCATATAATATTCTCTACATTGCTCCGCCGCACCCACATCCAAATGGCTTTTATTCCCAGGAGTCCCAAGGAGGAGTTCCAAAACTGTCTCGGTTTGGACTCCGAGGACTTTGGGAGTTCATAACTCCCGGCTTAGACCTTGGATTGGAACGAGGTCTGAAGAAAACTTGTAGCTTTTTTCAAGATTTTTCCAACGGTGTGTTGCATTCTATCTGCACACACCGGGATCGAGTCGATTTTCGACTTTTTGTGGTTGGGAATCAAATTGGCAATTTGACTCCCAACCCTTCTTTTGACCATAACTTGTGCTTCAGATGTCCAAATGGCTCATGTGAGGCCATTTTCAACATTTACATTTCAGAAATTTCCAACAATATAAATAACATCTCATGACAAGGTGTTTTGGCCTCTAAAATTAAGCTCTGAAGTTGCGGGAGTCCCGGAGGATTCCAAGCTTCCACTTTTGGGAATGTGAATCTCATCCTTACACTTGCCTCAAAGAAGGGTTGCAACATAAAATGGGTTTTGGCCAAAAAGAGACGCCATCAAGCTTTTTCATACATTACACCAAAATGTGTCTTAGTTCATTCTGGGTTTCATTAGATTTTGAGTGAATTTGGACATTTTTACCTAATGCAATTGGTTAACCCCTTAGTGAATAGGGACTAAACACTTCTTAAGAAATCTTGTCCTTGGGTGATACCATTAGGAACATCACACCTTTTTTTTTCTTAGACCCGTCGAAGTTTGAAAAATCATAAGAAACACTTAAATTAACATTTTCATAAAAAACATTAATACATTTATTAAGTTTCATAGAATTTGAAATCTTAATAATATAAAAAATTGTGTATTTTGATGTTCTTAATCATTGCATTTAAAAGATGTTTAGGAAAATAATTATGAGAAATCATGTCCTTTACAACTTCTCCTATGCAATTAAGAAATGTCCTTTAAAATTAATTTGAGTTGTAAACTATATTTAATTGCATAAGACATTTTGTAATTACAAAGGACATGATTCCTCATAGTGTAACACTTGTTTTTTCTTTGAACTTTTTGGTTAGGAACACAAATTTGGAATATAATTTATGAAATTTTTTCAAGGTAATTTGAAAGTCATTTTATTTCAAGTTTTTATTTAGTAATTAATTGATTAAATATGATTTAGTGCTGAATTTCCAAAGTTGAAGCTGTTGATTTTTTAAGTGGCCATTTTAATTAGGAATATAAAATTTTAAAATTTTCCATTTTTAAAATTCTCAAATAAACTTCAAGCCATATATTAGTGCATGCAATTAATAAACATGAAATAATAATAATTTATAATTGTGAAAACATTTAACAAAAGGGCCCAAAAAAATGATTTGGCTGTTTTTGGTTCCTTGACCATTTGTTGAAGTGGTTCCTAATGGTACAACCCAAGGATGGGTTCACCTTCTTACACTGAATAGCTCTCCCTTTAGAGCTTCATGTTTTGTAACAAATGTTTATAGTTCTGTATAACTAAATCAAGTGCAAGACTTGTCAATTCAAATAGACCTTCTATAATGGTCGCACTTTCCTCCTAACGTGACTTCAATTTTGCCTATTTTGACAATTCAAAACATAACAATTCATATCAATTCTAAACAAGAATATAAACCTTAAACTATGGAATTCAACAAATAAAGTCCCATCTTGAAAAATTCATAACTTAAGAGATTGTATAACCCAAATTTTACCTTTTCCTCTAAGGATCACATACTATCTAGGGCCTTGATATCAAACTTAATTGAACCCATGCAATCTTGCACCATAATCATAACATTTATGCAGTCCTCCATATTGAATCAAAACCCTATGAACTTTTCATCAAGCTTTGTCTTTCAATTTCCATATGAGACACCTTCATGTGGGCACACATTACCAAATCACACAACAACAAATGAATATCACCCACTTGCATGATCTTTTGGGCTGAAACAATCGAAACCCCAAATTGACATTTCACATTTTCACCCACCATATTTTGTTTTTAAAACTTTGTTGTGTGAGTTACACATACTCCATCACCTTCAAACCTTCCACCTAGATCCCTAGAACTAAGTTTTGAAAGATTGATTGATCCACTTTTCAACCCCTTCACTTCTAGTCTACAAACTTTTTTTTAAGCCATAGATGTAGTAGTTACTACCTAGTTTACTAAATGCCCCTTTAGTTTTGCAATGTACCTTCTAACAAGCCAAAGCATGAACTCATTGTTTGTCATAATGGCCAATCCATAAATTTGCCAATAAAGCTTGACAAGATCCATGTCAGCATTGATGTGCAAATGACTGTTATGGTCTTAAAACTTGAACAATCTAGTCCAAACACTTCAACTATGTCTTTTGCTGTTATATGTTCAATAATGATGTTAACTTTTGGGTTTTCAACTTGTGCTAGGTAGCCACTTGACTTTTGCAAAATATTCAGTAGTTTTCTCATGATAATCAAAATTTTCCCAATGAACAAACTTTGGAATAAATTATTTTTGACATTGCATGAAAATTGAGAAATGTTGTTTAAAATTTTTTCATTGAAAACTAAAATATCAACTTCAATGTCTAGGGTGCTTGAAACCAGCATCCAAAAAAAAACAAAGATTGTTCATAAAAATGATAGTTTAGAATTAAAAGAGCATCCAATTTTTGTTCAAGAATTTTTTTTTAATAGAACCTTTCATCCTATTTTGGACCTAATTCTTCAAAATAAATTCTTAATTGGGTCTAGTTTTACCTATCTACATCCGTAGCCCGAAAATGAAAATTTTGTAGTTACTACCATTGTGCAACCACAAAACATTATGACTTATATCAACCAACTCCCCTCCCCTTCTTCCCCCACCCTTTTTTTGCATACTTGAGACATGTTAAAAAAATAACAACTAGATGCCTATTGCCACCCCACTTCCCCATCCCACACTAAAGTTACTATTCAAAAAATTGCATACCCAATGTTTTTTTCAAATTAGCAACATGTCTAACCTCAATTGGTATATATATTAAAAAAAATGAAGAACGAAAACCTATATGAACTAAGTTGCGGGGTGAATTCTGATCCAATTTTACCCCAAGGTCAGTTCTCGGTTTTGGTTCTGAGGCTGGTTCCAGTTATGGTTCCCGATGTTTTTGCTCAAAATTTACAACCAATGGTCCAGGTATCTGCTAACCAGCCCGAGAAATGGAATTGGCCCAAAACTGGAACCGGACAACACTGGTAAACATACCTACTCTTTGGTTTCTTTCAGGAAATAATTGGCTATCCAAAAGACAAAATGAAAAGGGCTTCCCTACAAAAAACAATTTTCAAAAAAGTGTCATTTTCTTCCCCTTCGTGCTTTTCTGTGCTCTTCTCTCTCTCTTCCTTCATTCCTTCCTTTTCCTCATTCATCATTGAGTTTTGTTTTGGAGGCTTGTCCTTACAGCGCATCCCCGCAAGCTCACACTTCCGCAATTTCTTTTGGGCGCAAAACATCTCTGTCTCACACACACACTCCTCTTTGCAAAACAAGGCTCGTGTATGTACTCTTCCTCTTTGCACAGTATTTTGTTATCGCACGATATAATCTCTGTAAGTGTGTTTTTGTGGCTGCGGTTGGTGTCGCTCTGTCTGTGGCTTTGCAGTGTCGAAGTATGTAATCCTACATTCCCTTCAAATCTCTGGTTTTCAATTGTTTTTTTCAGTCTTGTAGGAGAAATGTTGCATGCCACCCTGGAATTAGTGTTTTGGAGATGTCCAACGTATTAGCATATATAATTTTTTGCTGTGTACAATTAGAGATTCTCTGTTTGTTTAGCCAACTGTGTTGTGTTTTCGTTCTCGATTGTGCGTAGGAGACAAGCCTCATGTGTTCGTAACTTGCTCTTTTGGCTTGGACCCGTTGCTTGGACAGGTGAAGAAGCTGCTAAGCTCGTTCATGTTGTGTACAGGCGAGCTGCACTGGTGGTGTTGTAGATAGTCAAAGAGATTCATATGTTTTAAGCTCTAATGTTGTTGTACACATGTATAGAACTACTACTTCTCAGGTGCAAAACGAAATCTCATGTGCTCACACTCCCGGGAGATATCAACAGTCATGCAACAGCTTGTCTACGATCTCTCTTTCTTGTCTGTTGCGACGGTTCCTTAGTTAATTTCCTAAGGCTTTGTTTCTGTTGTTTTTCTAGGTAGTAAGTTGCAAGTCACGAGAGCTTGACCTCGTCCTACAGCAACAACCCTTTTGCTCCAACGTCGTTTTCTACAGTCTCTGTCTCTCGTCTCTCCCACTTTTTCTCTCTCCTCCCGCAGAGAGGTGTCGGTCTCTCGTCTCTCCCACTCTTTCTCTCTCCTCCCGTAGAGAGGTCTCTGTCTCTCTGTCTCTCCCACTCTTTCTCTCTCCTCCCTCTCTGCACCCCATTCCAAAGTCCTAGGGTTTTTTCAGGGTTTTGGCCCAGTTTATAGTTTTGTTTTTTTCTCCGAGAGAGAGAGACCAAGTTCAACATTCACTACTCCTTTGTTTTGGACAGAGGAATATGGCAGAGACGACTACGTATGAAATCAAATCAGGATTCCTTAACAAGCACATGATGATACGATGATATGTATTTGTGGTGTTGGGATTATTTGGCTGACAAGAAGGAGGTTGTCGATTTCAGGTCACCTGTTGCTGGACTTACGAGAAAATCGAAAGGAGATGGGAGCATCCCTGGAAATTTTTTTGAGAGAAAGTACGGTTGCAAAAAAAGCTATATTACTTTCGAATACGTCCTTTACACACACAGGAAATTATGGCTCGACGACGTGGACGAAAAGAAGAGCTGCCTCTCACTTTCAAGTACTGCATGATCGACAACCTTGTCTGGCAACGTCGAAATGATGACGTGCTACCCCGTCCCCCGACGTCGTCCGTCCTCGAATAATCCCGTATTCCATCCCGACTAGCTAGAGATGGTTAGCAACAATATGATTCCACAATACCATTTGCACTTACTATGAGGGTTCATCTTGACTTGAATGCCACTCCTGCGGCTAATAGCAGTGAAGACTTCGTTCCAGACTTTAGAGGATCGGAGAGCTCTCTCAAAGTGCAGTCGGCTTCTACCCATGGAGAGGTTCTCGCGGTCACCCCCTTATCGGAGAGCGATCTCGAATTGCATTTGTCCTCTACCCATCGAAAGGATGTGGTTGCCTGCTTCGGTATAAACTCACTGCAGTGAGAGCCTTTGTTATCCAGCTTCATGAGGAAGCCTCATCCGAGAGCTCTCTCGAATTGCAGTTGGCCTATAGCCATCAAGAGGTTACAGTCGCCCGGGGCATGAATATAAACACAGTTATTGCAGAGAGAAACTTTGTTGTCGAGCTGTATGAGGCGGTCCCATCTGAGATCTCTCTCCAACTGCAATTGGTCTCATCTCATACCCATCAAGAGCTAGTTGTCGCGGTCGACGTCGATATACATCCAGTTGCAGCAGCAGCACAGAGAAACTTTGTTGTCACCCAGCTTCATGAGGCCTCACACGAACCCAAGATGAGACTAATGGCTGACCTCATGAATCCGGCAGAAGAAGAAGCTGTAGTAGCTCCTACCACAAGGGTGCTGGAAATCTTGGAAGCATCCTTAATCCATATGAATCCGGAGGCTGCATCACCCCATGATCATGTGGATGAAACCAGCAGGAGAAGAACACGAACAACAGTTGTTGCGGGCTGCAGTGCCTGTGAATTTCATCAACTCTCCTGCAGCTCAGACTTACCCATGAACCATATCATGATACCCATGAACTTCATCATCATGATGCGCATGACATCGACACTCCTGTTGCTCCAGCAACAGCTACAGGTAAAAAATTTGGCTTCAAGTCGTCCGGATCTGCATCTAATGTCAAACATTCACCTGATGAAATGCAGTCAGTGATGATTGCATCCTGTATGTAAGCAAACACTCACATACTTAAGAATCAATTCTGAGTCTGCAGGAAGTGCATTGAATCATGTTTTAAGTTCTTGATCCCTTTTTCCTGCAATGTGCTATCCAGGATCACCGCAACAAAAACCAGCCGCGGAAGTCCATCATGTGTCCAAGGCGCAACACCCACATGAGTGCTGCATAAGATCCATGATCCCCTTGAGAACCAAATGCTCTGCCACAAGACCACGTCCAGCTCCAAGAGCAAATTCCATTAAGGTAATTAGAGGTCTACAGAGATCAGATCTCCTAGCAAAGATCAGAAATGCAAAATTTCACCACTGCTGCAAAAACAGATCTAGTCTCTCCCTAGCACAAAAACTTCACATGTTACAAAATTAGAAGGAAGAATATAGCTCTTGGATCATTAATAATTACCCTGGAATGAACAGCTCTAATCATGTTGTGTTTAACTATTATTGTAATGAGGATAAATACTTAATTATTTTATCATGTGTTCACCACTACAAGTGCAGATCTATTACAATTACAAAATTTATATCCATAATTAATTGTCTTCTGCTTATATATGCACCTAGCTACCTGCATGTGCAAACTCCACCCACAAGAAACTTCAGTTGAGATTTGGAACGTCAAATAATTAAGATTTCAAGAGTCACCCATCCATAAAATTTAATTAAGAAATGTCATTTATCAATGTTTTTGGACCAGTAAGTGTGTGATTATTGATAAATTATTTTACTGATCACCTGTGTATAAAAGAACTTCTTGATCAGCTTCAAGTGCAACTAGGAAAATAGGAATTTGGAAATGATCAGCTCTGCTTGGTTTGGTTCAAGATCAGTTGAGATGCACATTTAGAATTAATAGTCAATGTCGCTTTTCTTATTTTGCAGTTACATGAGAGTACTACTGATCCAGCTGAAGTTGCAGCTATGAGAGGATACATTCCTGCAAGCTGCCCAGTTTCTCCACGTGATCCATTGCCAGGACTGAGTACTGATATACCCATAATAGTTCTTTCTATCTCAGATGATGAGGAAGCCAAGAATAAGGTACCACTGAACTTCCTTCTCAATGTCTTTTAATTAAATACTGCCATTTTCAATCCACCACCTTTCCTTCCTTCGGTTCTTATACATGGGAACTATATGATTGTTGTTTCTCATTTTCCAGAAGTTCAGACTTAGCACTATTGCAACTACATTCATAGACAAAAAAGGCAGAAAGGCATCATCTGATCACAGTGAAAAGACTTGCAAAGACCTGAGCTTCTCAAGAAGATCTTTTTAAGATGTGCGGGAATGCAAATGTAGCTGCTCATGATGTACTGCTTGTTACCATACATATTATGTGTGTGTGTGTGTGTGTGTGTGGAGATTGCTGATGAATTGGTGACTGCATTCAGCTGATCATGAACCAAACTTCCATCCTAAGAGATCATACAGTTAATTTAGCTCAAAATTCAGACTTGATTTTTCCATTCCATCAAGAAAATTAATTTCTAAGAGCTGATCATGAGTCACAATTTACACTGTGGAGGTGCAGGTTGAGGAAGCTTCAACCAGGATTAACAGGCTGCAGCATGATGAAATTAGCAGATTACAGTGCAGAGCTCCATTAGGTGAGTTATCAGGATTCCATATCTGTGGCCCATTCTGCATGTTTCAGTATTTTATAGCTCTTGAAAATGCTTTAATACTAGCTTGGAATCCAAGTTTGAGATCTGCACTTGGCTCATGAATATTTTCTCTTCTCAAATCCTCAACTACAATTTCTACTTTTGTTATAGTTACTTCTGTTCTAGCTTGTCTTATAAGTTTGAAAATCTGCAGTTTGTAGGTTTTGGAGCTCTAGCTTCTTCTATGCACACATCTATTAGAAGTTTGTGAACCTTTTTTCTTCCGGTTCAAATTCAAAGTTGTTCTTGCCAAAAAAATTACTTAAGACTTTTGATACATGTTCTGATCATATCCAAAAGGTTTCAAGATCCAAAGGGGTCTGATCCAAAACAGAAATTGCATGATGAAACTATCTCGGCATGTCCATAAATCACATATATAATAAATTCCTGAACATCAGAGTTCATGTGAATACTATCATGATCATGGCATCATGTCATTCATCATGTTTATCCTGATTGGGTGTGCTATTTTGCAGCTTCACACTTAAACAAATCCAGGAGGAAACCAGGCACAAAATTTCTTATGAACTGTAGTACTCCTAATCTCTCACCAGAAGGATCAGACAATGGTTCAGAAGATAGTGCAAAGGTGGATCCTGACTGGCAATACTCCTGTCGCAGGACTCTAATCATAAGCCAAAAGGTTGAAGGTACAACATGATGAAGGTATAATCCAAAAGCTTTGTTCCCTGAGAAACCATGTGATGCAATTTGGCAGCGTCTCATGCATCTACAAGATATCTTGTCAAGCTTCTTGATGCATTGGAATCACTACTTTTTCATTTTTTCATTTGTGATCGGAAGACTTTATGCTTGAACACACAACACTCCCAAGTAGTCTGCCAAGGGAGGGAGAAATGTTTTGCACAACCAACAGAAGATCAATATGGACTAGGAGGAGGGTGAGATCTTCAAAATGTGCAGCAGGGCTTGCAAGTACAAAAGTAGCTGCTGCTCATCATCAAGCTCGAAGTTCAACAGACTTCCCATCACAGCAGCTTCTAGCAGTTGATGAGGCACCACGTACTGCAAAGGATGATGCAGCTGCAATTTTAGCTCCCCCCAATATCACTGCTGCAGCTGCAAAACCACCTTCTAGCAATTCAGCATCATTGGATGATGAGGATGATGTAGAGGAGGAGCATGATGATGGACCTGCTGCAGGAGCTGCAACACTACATTGTACATATAGCAGACCCAAAAATGCGTGCAGAAAATCCTTTGTGAACTACAACAACTCTTCTTCTTATTATATGTCTACCATGTCACATGATCCAGCTTCTGGGTCGAGTACAAGAGCAAGTCGAATTCCTCCTTACCCATATGTGAGGGAGCCATCAATTCCACCCTTACAACACCCATTGTTAGGAGCTGGTCGAAGATCAAAGAAGCAAGCTGACAAATGAGGATGTTGCATCTTGTTCTAAGATCATCCTGCATGCTGAACCCAAAGGTGAAGAACCATCACACCCAAATTGCAACCACAAAGTTCTTTTGTCAGATTCTTTTTTAATGTTCTTCATCTGCTGTACTCTGAAGATCTTCTATTTCACAACCCAAAAAAACATTTCTCTACCAAATCTGCTGCTGCATGCTGACACTAATGATCATGCTTACAACATCCATTTTCCTTACTACACATTATGCTGCAACATTTGTATGGTTCATGATCAATTTGCAAGGCTCTCAGGGATTTAGAGATTCATCTGGAAGCTCCGCTCCTGGGTCTAATAGCTTTCTAATGTGTAGCTCTTCAGTGAATTGTTCATACATTTGGGTTGTTAATTAAGAAGCTCTGCTGCAATTGAAAGCAATTAGTGTAGTTTTGATTGGTGGTGTTATAATTAGTGTGTACCTAAACAGTCTGAATTAAGGAGCTGCTAACTTGCCAATCACCTTGAGCATTATATTTAGCTTTATAGCCCTCTCTGCCTTGCTAATTATATCTGTACAATGAATTAAGCTGCTACAAATTGTAGTTTACAGGATTTGCAGTACCTTGGCGCCTCATCAATTGCCAGATGTTTCCGTGCAGTGACTAGGACTTTCTTGAAGTTCCAGCTTGATGATTAGCAGGACCTACTTCTGTAATTACAAGCCTGCTGCACGTCTTGATCTCGCCCTCCTCATGGTCCTTATGGAACTTCTGTTGGTTGTGCAATGAGTCCCCCCCTTTAGGTAGACTGCTTGGGATTGCTGTGTTTTCAAGCGTAGAGTATGCAGATTAGACCTGGGGAAAAAGAAATAGTTATTACTTGAAGAAGTATTTCAGCTATCGTTAAACCCTAAATCCTAAAATTATCGGGAAGAACAGGAGGAGGAGGTAACAACATGTGATGATCCTAAGGATGCAGCTCAACGCAACAACAAACTCAACACAAGATATCTCGTAGAATCAGATAGGGACAAATTATATGAGCTGGTGTCTTCAGGGAAGAGTTTTTTTATTATACCTTCATGTTGTCGTAGCTTCAACCTAGCGACTAATGATCGAATCCGCCAGAGGAATATCCCCGATCTACCTTGGCACCATCTTCTGAACTATGGTCTCATCCTTCCGATGAGAGATTAGCAGTCTGACCATAGTTTCAAAAGAAACTTCACTTCGGTTTCTAGGTTCCTCCTAGAGCTGTTCAAGCGTGAAGCTCCAAAAACTAACACCACCCAATTAGGAAGAACGATGATGACATACATGGAATACTCTCAACAGAAATATGTTATACATGTGATTTATGGACCTGGAGCTCGAACACTTTCATGCAACTTCTGTTTTCCAGGATCAGATCCGTTTGGATTATGAAACCTTTTGGACACAATCAGAGCATCATGTGTATGCCAGCACAATTTTTCTGACAAGAACAACTTAGAAATACAGGAAGAAAAAACGTTCACAAGTTCTTACATGATAGATGTGTGCATAGAAAAAACTATAACTCCAAAACCTGCAAACTACAAACTGCCCTCACCCAAACAGCGCTGGAAGAAATATGTTGGATCTAAGGTACACTCCGATTACACTGAAGGTCTATACGTTTTAACTTGAAGTTGGAACTTGCCATAAAAGGGCAGAGTCATTACACGATGAGCTGCTTGTTTGTGTGAAGGTTCTTTGTACCTTCTTACTTTCAGACTTATTCTATGGCTAAGTACATACTTGCCCTTCTCTCCTTACGAACTTACTCTTCTCTCCTTACAAACCTCATTACATGGTTCTTTCTCTAATGTCCATTGTAATTAAAATGTCTATTCATTGAAAATTATGGCCAAACTTGTGAGATTGTGCTTGAGCATTTATAGCTATCAGCACATACCTTTTCACACGTTTCAAAGGATGTGCTCATCTTGGACATAACAGAAGAAAATTTGAATTGATTTTATTGTAAGTGGAGTTGGAAATGCTTAGAAAGTACTTTAGCTTTTTTCCCTCATTTTTGTGCATTTTTGTGTTGTGGAGGAAGTGGCAATTGTCCCTAAGACCGTTTAGCCAGATTTGCTTATAAATTAGATGACAAAGTAAACAACATTTAAGCATCCTTCCATACTTTTGGCTACCTATTAGAACCTATTATACATATCTAGACACTTTTTTATCTTTCTTTCAACATCTGGAAAATTTGGACCATTTTCTTTCCACTAAAAAGCCTTTGTAGATATATCTAGGTCGAAATCAGATTTATAAGGACAAAACTTTGTCACCGAAAAAATCACTGCAAGGAAGGGCCCCCTATCACAATCCACTGTCTCAAACATCATTGCATGGTGTATGTAAAATGATGTCATATTAATTACTATTTTCTTTTACACTCAAATATCAGTGTAGTGTATGTCAAATCATTCCCCAAATTTTACTTTTCACTTTCACACCAAACCCTACAAATAGTTAAGAGTTAGGCAAGTATATATGCAAGTGGGAGTAAGGTACCAATATATGTTCAAATTGATATGAACCCATGACCTAAGTGAAAGGGATTGTTCAGCTCCATAGATTGTTGAGCCATAAGCTAGCTTAACCCCACATACTAAAGGGATTGTTCAGCTCCATAGATTGTTGAGCCATAAGCTAGCTTAACCCCACATACTACTTGGGTGTGCAAGTAGTGTACACAACATGCTCACTTAATGCCCAAGAGGAAACTAACCTCACATACCGCTTGGACATGCAAGGAGTTGACATGACATGTTCACTCCGAGCCCAAGAAGGGACGAAGTTACCAAACTTTTTTCAATTTGATATCCACTCATGACCTGTTTGAAAGGGATCATCTGACACTCATTAAGTGTTTGGCTGTAAGCTAGCTTAACCCACACACCACTAGGACATGCAAGTGGCTGCCATGGCATGCTCACTTAAAGCCCAAGAGGGGACGAAGTTTAGCATGTGACATTAACTTAAATCCATCACAATCATGTGATTGTAAGGCCATAAATAGGACTCCTCAATTATGGATTGGCTTTCCTCTCCACCATCATACCCCTTCACTTCATGTTAAATAGTATAAGCCTTTAATAATGGTATAAGCCTTTAAATGGAACGACAACTAACAATGTGGGGGGAAATTTTTTGCCTGGAGCTTTCTATGTGGCAGGAACATTAATGATAGGCCTTCCAACTATAAGCTGGATGGTGTCGTTGTATAAAAAGTCCCATGGCTGGATCTTCAAGTAAACCCAAAATAGCTAATATTCTGCAAATTGGAGATTTGTAGGTTTGTTAACTACCTACATTAGGTAACAAAATTCTATAATAAACCACTAAACGTAGAGGGAATAGTGCATGGTTAAAACAGTAAAACTTAAAACACCTCGATGGCCCACTTAATGACGCTAAATTGTAAGTAAGTAAGATGGTCGATGCCATTTTATGTAGTTCTGTGTATAGGGTAAGGCCTTTCTTCCCAGGGGGCCAGGCCTAATTTCCCAAGGGGATAGGTGAAAAGTAGGGGAGGTTGACAGGGCGAAGCTGCTCTCAGCATCAAGTACAAAATGTCCTTCATTGAAATGGTGCATGTTTCCTCCCATTGATGAAAGCATCTTTTGTGTGGGAGGGTGCTTTCAAATACAAAGAATTTTTTTTTAAATAATAAAGTAATTAAACAAACTTTTAAGTTGATATGTGTAGAAGCTGTTTGTTCTTTTTAACAACTAAACAAAGATGCAATGATGTCCCATTTAGACTACCATAAAGTACCTGCTCTACATTTATCATTAAAGAGTTATGGATTTAGAGGGCATGCCTTGGAGCCCATAAAATATGTAATTGAATCTTAATGTTTCAACACCTTGTCCTTGGGTTTTAAGAAAACCAATACCCATCAAAGAGTGTCATAGATGATCTAGACAAGTGTTTTGGTGGAAATCCGAATAGGTGCTTTTGTTGTTTTAATATGTGTTCCTAATTCGGATTGGGAACTTTTGAAACTAAAGATCCATTGCAACAAAGTTTTGTTTGTAAAAGGTTCCAAATTGCAAGTTCAATTTGAAACAACCTCCCACAACTTATCAGTTTCTTTTGCCCAATGCAAAGAATGAGAAAGTGACCTTCCACTTTGGATACATTGCACTTTTGAATCTGATAAGAACCGACTACCAAAGTGGAAGGTCATTTTATTTATTGAGTGAAAGGAACTTACAAGTTTTTATCAAATGAAGACCTTCTTGATTGTTACGAACGTAGTTTGATCAGATTTGAAGGAAAGAAGCAAGCCCAAAAACTCCACAAGTACTTATCACCCACTTGCTTTCTTTTTTTTTGTTCTTTTGAAACACAACAGCAGACCTGACCCGACAAGCCATTTGCATCCCCAACTCAAGCTCATTGGCAGATGGCCGACAGGTCACTTCCTCATTTTGAAAGTAGGTAATTTGGGCCTTAAGGTAGGAACAAATGTTGGGCCAATGTTTACTCTTATGAAGAACCTCCTGTTGCAATTCTATAGAGTAAATTAGAACAATTCTGGTCATTTAGTAAATTTATGTTTTTTCGGTTTTGAAAAGTTCTGAAAACTTTCTCTAGTTTCAAAAATCAGACATACTTACAATCCGATATTTACTAACTAAAACCAAAATTGGTGGTTCAAAGCCACCAAATCAGACACTTGCACAGAACTGGAAGGAACCAATAGTCCTCCTAAATGTACTTATTAAGTGTGTGAGAAATGTGATGATGTTACAACTAGTGTTTGTTGGGTGATTTTTTTTATTTTGATAAGAATCTCCAGTTTTAATTTTATGGAAAATTTCAAAATTCCAGAACCTCTGATTCAAGTTCTTTAATTTATTTTTTCATTAAGAAAACCTCCCATTCCAGGGTTTTGAAATTTGTCATGAAAAAAACTAGTGATTCTCATGAATTTTTTTAAAAAGAACCTCCAATTCCAATTTGATGAAAAAATATATACTCATAGAACCTCCAATTCTAGTTTTATGGAAAAAAAAAAATTGCAGAACCTCTAGTTCTAATTCTTTCATTTTTTAGAATTAAAAAAGCCTCTGGATCTAGGTTTTGAATTTTTTTTCAAGAAAACCTAGTGGTATTCATGAAAAAAATCAACAAAGAATCAACAGTTTAAGGTAGTGTGACCTAAAAACAATGTCAAATGTTTTCTATGGATGAAAGTAGAAAAACCAAATTCAAGTCTGTGGCTCAACTGTTGAAGGTGTGGTGTTTCAAGGGCATCGAAGAATTTATTTTCTTGTTTTTCTGTTTTTTGCTTGTTTTGTTGTTTTGCAAGTTATTGTGAAGTGATCTTGGTAAGCTCTTGGTGAGCTAATATCAATGATGGAGTGGAATCATGGCTATTCAATGGATACTCTTTATGAGCTATGTAATCACAATTTTGCAAAAGGATTGATGCAAAGCTTTCAGGGGAACGAAAGGACAGGGAGGAGGAAAATATATATGATGTTGGTTGAAGTGTAGGAAGCATACTTTTGGCAAAGGGATGAAGTTAAATTCCTAGTTTTTAAGATAATTAAGACGTGTGGAGTTGATTTGGAAGTGGATTGTAATTAGTTAGGGGCAGAGGTTGATTTGAACTTCTTTCTCTTATGAGTCTTGACACTTGATCTTACGTTGTGCAAAGAGCGTCAAGAAGAGATTAGGAGGTCTAGCATTTTCATTTTTAAGGACCAACACAAGGGAAATGATAAGTGAATCAAGGATTTTAGGAATTGTTTTTGTGGCAACATTATCTTTGACAATTTGGGGGTCTTAATGTGAGTGTGCAATGTGGTCTTTTTGAGAAGAGAGTTCCTATTGGGGAATGGGAGCTCTAGGGATTTTGGGAACAAAAGGATGTTATGAAATGTATAAGATCACACTCACCTATTCTATTCTGAATCTTTTTCTAGTTTCTAAGAGGAACCATGTGATGATGTCGGGATCATACTTGTGGGATTTTTGTTGTTGAAGTATGAGCTACCACTCTCATTGAGTAACCAATGGGCTCCTTGAAAGGAAATCAAGAAAGATATTATCCTTTGAGGTCCATAGAACTAAGATAATAAAGTTTGGTGTGTGTAAGGACATAGATGTAGAGATAATACTTGTAATAACCTTCTTTTTGTCTCAAGAAGATTTCAGCAATTTCATGTTGAATATGTATACCCAACATTGGGGATATCCACACCAGAAATTATCTCCCCTTTTTCTTTGGTGATAATAGGTTTTTAAACTTGATTCTTTGGATTCTTTAGAACGTCAATTAAATGTCAAACTTGGATTTGTGATTCCCCCCCCCCCCTTTTCTACGGCCCCCTTAAGGGTCAAAATTGGTTTTGTGAATTTGAAAACCATTTGTGACCTAAAACTAATGTCTAGAATGTTTTGTGTGAAGGGATGAAGGTCAATGGATGGAGAAAGGGATAACCTAATTTTTGATGGGTGACCAATAGAAGTTACCAATCTACCAAATGATTACTCGTCATGAAATGTGTGGACACTAGAAATCCAATGTTTATTGTTATTTTTTGCATTGTGGTACGTTGTTTGTTTGTTTGTAGGTAAATGTGTTTAATGTTTGTTATTCAATAAGAATGGCATTACTAAGTTAGTTCTTATGATGGAATGGATTTTAGCCGTTTGGTGTTTATTCTTGGAGGAAATGTGGGTCACGATGGAAGAATCGTTGGTGCTAGTGCTTCAAAAATGGCAAGAACAAGATGCAATGTGGAAATAATAGGAAGGCATTGCTAAGATTATAAGGGGCAAAAATGTAAAAAGTTAAATTTTTTAATTTAAGTGATGCATTGTGGGTTTGCACGATAATTATCATTGTCTTTGTGGTGCATATGAAAATGATCAGGCTAGCATGGGGCTTTGAATTTTGAATCCATCACCCTACCCCAAAATGTTTCATTATCATTTTCATGAAATTGAACATCACTGGTAATGTGTAGCAACATGAAGCCCAAGTTGGATTATGGATAATGTAATTGCTTTTGATCGAAATGTGGAGGTGTATATAGGTGATGTTTAGGACAAAAGGTCTTTTATTAAGAATGTATGATAAGTTTTATGATGTAAATGCAAGGTTTATATATGTTCATTTCAAATTATTTAACTTAAAGTTTGGATCAAGTTTTGTTTTTCAATCATACGTGTATTCAATCCATGTTTTACATAATGAAAATGTAAAACCAAGAGCACAGAGGCTTAAAATTGTGAACATATTATGTACAAAGAACCTTCCCATCACCTAATTTGCCACAAAAGGCCTTTTACACTTGGTACTACATGTTTTTTGTCATGAACTTCCAATATTACATGGGACATTATAATAACCAACTAATTATTTATGTTTTGATAATATGTCTATTTTGTGATCTATAACACTAAAACATGCATTTATACTCTAACTTAATATAATACATATTTATAAAAATGATAATTAAAAACAAATATCATCAATGATTCTTGAATCATTTCACATTTTTAGCAGAACAATATGATTGTCATTTCCATCATAGTATATATGGTTTTGTAATATGATTACCATTTCCATTACTTGATGTATACAATCTTATAATATGACTATCATCTTCATTACACATGATGGATTTGATCTTGTCCATTATGTGTATGTTTATATAAAAAATGTACAAGTATGTATTTAACAATATAACATATGATTTCCATTATATAAGTTGTACACTTTACGTACTCCATGATCAATAGGTCAACTCTTGGAAGCATTTCACCATATTTTTCATGAAAGCACATGTAAAATAAAAGCTTTCATTACAGAATAAGGGAGAGTTAGCCCATATGATGATGATTTTTTTCACCATATTACTCTTTTGGTATCTCCCTTTACCAATATCTAAAGTCCCACCCGATTTACTAATTGACTTGTTAATTTTTTTGCAATTAAACTTTTCACCTTTCTCTAATGGGTGAACCTCTATTTGGCCACCCTGTGTTACCTTAGGTCAACCTACTACTACCTACCAACCTAGCATAAACCTAGACCTCCTTAGGTTGACTTAGGAAAAACTACTTTGTCAATTTATAGTATTTAATAACCTAGCATAGGTTAACCTAAATATTCATGTGTTTAAAAAAACCTAGGATAATTATGTCACATCACACTCGCATCATAGTCACATCCAATCACATTATAGTCACATCTAGTTGCACAAACTTGGAGTGGTTACAACCTTGATAAAATATTTTGTAAGGAGGCTACCTAGATTGATTTGGTAAAAAACCTAAAGTTAGGAACTTAGGCAGTTTGCCTAGGTTAACCTATTAATGGGGTAATCTATTATAAGTATATTTAAACATACTAGGTGTAGTAAACTTCTTATGTCTAATGAAGTAACTTACAAGGTATCTTATATTATGAAATAGGTTCTTATAAAGTAGCCTACATACATAGGTTAACTTAATAGGTATGTTAACTTAAGCTAATGTGTTAAATAATTAAAACATCAAGAAAATATGTGTCACCTTTTTCAAAATGACTGTTAATATTGTAGTCATAATTACAATTAACAATAGATTGTTTAATACACATACACATGCATGTGCATTCATAATTTCAAAAACCTCATGGCACATAAAAAACTATGGTATGCCATGATAAATATTGGTGCCATAAATTCAAAACACACAAAAACTTAAAAAATCATGGATTGCCATGAAAATTTGTGATACTTTGTTGCCACATGGCATGCAATGTCATCATCACATGGAAGATCAAGTTGTTATTAATTGCAAAGGAAAAAAATATTGTCAACTAGCTAATAAATGAGATTAATTCATTAAATCAATGACATGAATCATGATGCAAAGTTAGTGTCACAAGTCATAACGTGTTATGACTATTAGTCAACCTTGTTGCCATGTGGCATGTCACATCAGCATCACATGGCCATAAGTTGTCATTATTCACCAAAAGTTACAAAAAACAATGGGTATTTTATTTTTACCTAAATTTGGATCATTAAAAATACATTTTTAAATTTTTGATATTTATGTAAGAACCATCAAGTTGTGATATCAACTGTTTATAATTGTAAAACCATAATGCCACATGGCACCACAATGTCTTTTACAACTACACCATCATTAACATGAACTTGTAGTTATAATTATAATATAAAAATGATAATCATTTCATTAACCAATTGTAAAACCTAAGATGTGTTGTCGTGAAACAAACCATTTTGGCTTATGTTGGTGGACAAGGGTGTCCACATTGTTTCTAAATCTTTTGAAGATGTTGATATGAATGAATTGACCACATGAGATTTTGTGGTAAAAGGATATTGGTATGAAAGATTACAACTTGGTAATCAATTGTATCAATTTCAAAATGATAAACCATTAGCTTATTTATTTCACAAATTTGGTTTTAGCTTCAAAGTTTAATATGCCTGCTAGTATTCGTTCTATAAAAGGGAGGTACATTATATATGAATTCACTGATGAAGTGGCAACAGTGATTGTGGAAACATTAGAAGCAATTAATTTGCAAGATTGAGTTGTTGCATATACTTACATGTATTTGTAATGTAACTCAAATATTGTCCCTTGATCTCTAATTAAGATATTGGGTGTTTCATGGAGTTGCAAAACCATAACATGCACCCTTGGTTGCTTGATGTATGGATCTGCTATGGCTTTATGAAATGTCATCACCATCTCTGTGAGTTTCAAAATCTTGTGAATTTTTGTATTACAATCCTTCCCATTGATTTGTAGAAAATAGAAGTTGATTACATGGTTAGGGGTGGAGTTCAAGTTTCTATTTGACATGTTACATTGAAAAAATTAATGAATCCATGGGGCATTTGGGAGTTGCTTTTAAGCCTTGTTTTCAAAGGTGTTGGAATTCCAAGGTTCAAGATGTTTTATTGTTGGCAAGTTGGGTTTGATGCAAGTGAAGGTGGAGGAATGGAAATTGCATGACCTTTTGCAAAATGACCCATTCCCAATATGGGGGTCGTCAAAATACATGTATGAACTATCTAGATATGTCTAGGTTAATTGAATCATGTAACATGGGTGTCTAGGAGGGGAAAGATGTATTTTATTCCCACTACAAATTTTTGGTTGTGGTTCATGATTTATTTTGATTCCAAATCTCCTTAAATATGTTTATATGATAGGGCATCATGCTTGTGTTTAATTTGCTAGATTGACCATTTTGATTTTGTTTTGGATCACTGAAGGCAATTCCATGTTGGAACTTATATTGAATTGAATAAAAAGTTTTTTCTTTACTGAATTTTGTTTTGATCAATGTCTTTCAAGGTCAATACATTGTGATTTATGTTTGCCATAATGCGTAGATGTTAAGTTGTTCCAAAAAATAATTTGTTGATTGAAGTATGTTCACCGTTCCATGAGGAAACTTTTAAACCATATTTATGTAATGAAAAACTTGTGTATAATCTTTTGATGATATTGAATAGTTCAATCAACAATATACAATTGGGAACCAATAATATCTGATTATATACAAGTGTTTTGATGATTCAATAGACAAACAAAATGACACAACTATAAAATCAATTTGTTTGACATGTTTATCTATGTACTTAAAACTATGGGTGTAACAAACTATGTGATATAACTAACCTATTGGTTATTTAAGTTGAGTTATGAGAAACATGTAAAATTTGAGCTTGAATTCCACCAAATGGTTACATTGGTTTACATTTTGCATAATTTGTTAAATCTAATATGCAAAATGTAACTAGCAGATGCGTATGAATATTAAGGGATATATGTAAAGTTGACCTCATAAAAGGGTATTTTAATATTCCAAGCCATAGCCTTGCCCATTCATTATATTATTTGTGCCAATGCTAAATCCTACCCACAATGTTTAGAAATAACAATTTGTTTTTCACATGGTACTCCTTGTACATAATTAGTGTTATTTGATTTATAAACCATAATTCACACAAATGCCAATGTGGATTTTTTTATTCATGTTACAAGCAATGACTTGTAGAAAGTTGCATTACATATTGAATTATTGAAAACAATATTGATCATTTTATATAACATGGTGGCAATAATTTTGCAAATTAGACACCACATGAAATAAATATAATTTTTAGAAGTTCACATCATCAATTTGTTAGTACATCAACAAGCAATTTCCAACATGTTACATTGAGCTTAAGGACTTTGAATCTAACTACAAAACATGACATAAACAAATTATGAACCATCAAAACAATTTACACATGAATGAATGTTGCACTTAATCTTCAAAATATGCCATTAAAGTGTAAATTACACAAGTTGGAGCTTGCAAGCTCACAAGATTATTTATGAAAAAATCAAATATATATTACACATATAAATGTGCTTACAACAATGTAGGAAATCAAATAGATTATCCCCGTGTATCAATATTTAGAATTGACAAATGCTAAAAATAGTGAACATTCCCTATGTGAGTTGCAAAACCACACTTGACTAATCTCTAAGGATGAATTACATAGATAAGTCCATTGAAGTTGTTCACACCATATAGATTGCGTATTACCAGTGTATTTTAACATATAACAAAAATTGCAAACCACTGTGTCATAAACCTACAAGCATTGTTTATTTTAATTTAGTTCATGTAATAGATGAAGGACCAATTTGTTTTTCAATAGATCCCTGAGTAGAAACCTTGTTGGCCAATTTCAATCCCCAATGTTTTTTTGTTTTTTTGTGCTTAAAAGCCTCACAAGTTGACTTCTTACATTGGCCCTTCACCTTGGAAGGATGAAGATTTTGGTCATCCTTTGTTGTTTATATTGTTGTTACACCATCAATTGCATCTATAGGAAAACTATAACGAAGTAAAACATGATATTGCATTCAACATGTTAAATGTACATAAATTTCAAATCTTTTGTTGAAGTACATGCAAAACAAGACCCATTAAAGATTTATGAAAATGTTCTCACCTAGTTTTCTTAATGCAAGTTTGGGTTAGATAGGTTAGAAAGAGAATTTTTTTCTTTACTCAAATGTTGAAGTTTACATTAGGATCACACCTTCATTTCAAGAATGAATATGAAGCTGGTTTTTGATGTGGAAAATTAGCATTTTGTTGAGATGGTGGGTTCACCTTTGGTGTTTTTAGAGGTTGTTCTTCATAGTCTGCCTTCTCCATGCAAGTAGGTACAACAATCTTCTCAGTAATGGCTCTCAGTTCCTCCATGTTAGTTTGTGCAATAACATTAACCACTTTCAAACATTGCAATGCAACTAAAATTGTTATAATCACTCTCCACAATTGAAGTAAGCCAAAATGAATTCAAGTCAACCAAATATAAACAAATGTTGTGAAGGCATAAAACACCAATGCAAGGACTACACAACTAAAATCAATTACAAATTACAATGGAAGGATGATAATTGATCACTTGTTTCAAGCACCATTAGATTGTCCTCCTTCTTTGCTAGCTTATTAGACATATTTGTTTATAGTGGGACTTTAACTAAGCCCATCATGTAATCAAAATCTTGGCCTTTTTTTGAAGGATTCTTACATACAAATTCTTCCGCCTCTTGTAATGGAATTCCATTAGCTTGCTTAAAAGGGCTTTGACATTCAAATCCCTTGCTTGATGGAAATCTGCTGAACTCTATATCTTGAAAGGTGATTCAATGTGATTTGCATGTTGTTTCATACATTGTGGAAATACTAGAGGTGTTTCATGGGTTCCTCGAGTGCATCATTATAAACCCAAGTGACTTAAACTAATTGTTCATGTGAGACATCTTTTGCTTTGAAAATATCCTATGCTTGTAAAGCTTAATTCTATTTGCTTCAAACCTGATGCATCATTTGCATAGGATAACAAAAACATTAGAAGTAATATAGGAGAACAAACTTTGTGATTTGCAAACCACTATTTAAACATACATAAATATATAAGCCATAATTTGATGCTTTGATTAATTAATCAAGCATATACATAAGGACTAACATAATGTTGGTAGTCATTATTTCAACATTACAACACTCCAATAACCACTCTAGCACTTTCACAATCCTTAAAGAATTAATAGTCCTTAAAATCATGAATAAAAAGGAACATAAGGACTCAATAGTATTGAAGGTCCTTGCCAACAATCCTTAAGGTCATTGACCAATTATTAACCAAAGAAGATAAGTATTCCAAAGTGCTTACAACTTTCACAAGGAGTAGAAAGATTCAAGAATACTAAAAGTCCTTGTCAATAATCACCTAGCCCTTGAAGTTATAAGCACACCATCAATATGAAAATCCTAAGTTCATTTATTACAATCTATAAACCTTAAAGCCTAAACTTGTGGCTTCTTTCAGTGATTGCTTCATTGTTTCTCGTAATGCATCCAAATTCAACCTAGCAGCATAATTTGCCATTTTTACTTAGTGCAATTAGTTAACCTTTTAATGAACAAGGACTAATTATTATAGACAATTAATTATTTCACTAATACTTAATGAAACAAGGTTATTCTTAAGTGAAATATAATTTACCAAGCCATTCACTTACTTGTTAATTAATTAGCCAACATGGAAATCAATTAAAATTAAATTATTTCATATATAATATTATTGATAATGTCATTTTTTTAGCATATGATTTATTGACACATGTCATTACCTAGGCTAGATTTAAAACCTAACATATGTAAATAGGCCATGTAATCAACTTAAGCACTTACTCAAAGAAGTTAAATAGAAGAATATTCAGTCAACTTACCATTATTGACCACACACAACACCACTTATGAGGTTTGATCCTTTGACTTTTAAAATGAAAGCCAACACCTTCACCATCAAGCCTCCCCACTTGTTATGATAATATATTACATTACATTGTATTTATCAAATACTTCATTTTAAATATTACAAAAAAATAAATTTAAAAAATTCATATCTTATTGAAATTTTGTTCAAATGAGATGATTCGAGTTTTTTTTTAATTTTTTGATTCAATAATGTACATAATTTCATTTATTTCTTTTTGAAAATGTAAAATCATTTGAAAATATAAATTGAATATCATTATTCAATAACATTTCAATGACCATTCTTTTGAAAAAAAAGGTTTAATAAATAATATAATAATATTACTTATGTTAAACTACTTTCAGTTATTATATGGTTATTTTTCTTTAATTTAAATTATTTAAATTATGTGAGGCTATTATTGGTTATTCTTGGCTATTAATGGTTATTATATTGGTGGTTATTAGTGACTATTTTATTAATGGTTATTAGTGGTTATTTATGTTATTATATTATGACTATTGGTGATTATTCTATTATAAATTATTGTTGGATATTCTATGTTATAATATCATAGGCTATTGGTAGTTATTGCATTGTAGGGTATTTAAATTTTTTTTCATAAGTTATTATTATTTATTTTAAGTTATTATATTTAAGATAAAAAATTCATAATAACATAAATAGAATGACCTTGAATAACTTAAATTATAACATATATTAATTTAAATTAAAATAACCTAAAGTATATCCTAAAACAATTGAAAAATTTAATTTAGATTAATTTAAAAGTTTATAATAAACTAGTTAACATATTTTAAAGTAAAATAATGTATATTAATTTAGGGTCTAATAATTCATAATAGCCTATAATAACTTATAATAACATAAGGTATAAGTTTAAATAATTAAAATACCTTAAAATAATATAAGGTATATCATATATATAATATTTTAAAAAACATAGAAATAAATTTATTTATTGTAGTATAAAATAATAGTGAATTATGTTAAATAGTAATGAAACATGATGTTTACATAGTGATATTATAGTGAAATAACTTTCAACAAGGTGAAACCCAATAAAATGTAATGAACTTATTTCACTTTTAAGGTCCCACAGTGATCTAGATTAATGAAGTGCACCCCATTTTTGTAATAGTGATATTTTCCAATTGTTTATCTACAACTTTTTCTTCTACCTCAAGCAACCCTAATTCTCTTTTTACATCCTTAATGAGACCATGTATCTTCAAATATTCAATCTTGAATTTTTCAAAAATTGCTTGACCCAAAACTACTTGGCTGCTTTTGATTATTTGAAACATTTTTTAAGCAATCTTGTCCTTGGGTGGTACCACTAAGAACGTCACACTTTGATTTTCCTAAACCCATCGAACTTTGAAAAATCATAGGAAACATTTAAATGAACATTTTCATAATTTAAAAAAAATTATTTATTAAGTTTCATAGATTTTGAAATCTTAATAATATCAAAAATATTGTGTATTTTGATGTTTTTAATCATTGTATTTAAAAGATGTTTTAGGAAAGTAATTATAAAAAATCATGTCCTTTACAACTCGTCCTATGCAATTAAAAAATGTCCTTTAGAATTAATTTGAGTTGTATATTAATTTTAATTACATAAGACATTTTTTTATTACAAAGGACATGATTCCTCATAGTGTAACGCTTATTTTTTTCTTTGAACTTTTTAGTCATGAACAAAAATTTGGAACATGATTTATGAATTTTTTTTCAAGGTAATTTGAAAGTCATTTTATTTTTAAGTTTTTATTTGGCAATTAATTGATTAAATATGATTTAGTTATGAATTTCCAAAGTTGAGGCTATTGATTTTTTAAGAGGCCATTTTAATTAAGAATATAAAATTTTCCAATTTTCCAATTTTTAAAATTCCCAAATAAACTTGAAGCCATATATTAGTGCATGCAATTGATAAACATGAAATAATAATAATTTATAATTGTGAAAACATTTAACAAAAAGAGCCTAAAAAAATGACTTGGCTATTTTTAGTTCCTTAACCATTTGTTGAGGTGGTTCCTAGTGGTACCACCCAAGGATGTGTTCACCTTTTTACACTAAATAACTCTTCCTTTAGAGCCTCATGCTTTGCAACAAGTGTTTGTAGTTCTGTATAATTAAATCAAGTGCAAGACTTATCAATTCAAATAAACCTTCTACAATGGTCACACTTTCCTCCTACTACTACTCCAATTTTGCTTGTTTTGACAATTTAAAACATAACAATTCATATCAATTTTAAATAAGAATCTAAACCCTAAACTATGGAATTCAACAAACAAAGCCCACCTTGAAAAATTCATAGTTCAAGAGATTGTATAGGCCAAAATTTACCTTTTCCTCTAAGGATCACATACTATGTTCTAGGGCCTTGATATCAAATTCAATTGAAACCTTGCACCATAATCATAACATTCATGCAGTCGTCCATATTGAATCAAAACCCTATGAGCTTTTCATCAAGCTTTGTCTTTTCAATCTCCAAATGAGACACCTTTGTGTGGGCACACATTATTAAATAACACAACAACAAATGAATATCACCCACTTGCATGATTTCTTGGGCCAAAACAATTGAAATTCCAAATTGACATTTCACATTTTCAACCACCATACTTTGCTTTTTTAACTTTGTTGTGTGAATTACGCACATTCTGTCACCTTCAAACCTTCCACCTAGATCCCTAAAATTGAGTTTTGAAAGTGATAGATCCACTTTTCAACCCCTTCACCTCTAGTCTACAAGTTTTTTTTTTAGCTATAGATGTAGTAATTATTACCTAGTTTACTAAATGCCATTTCGGTTTTGCAATGTACCTTTTAACAAGCCAAAACATGAACTCATTGTTTGTTATAATGGCCAATCCAGAAATTTGCCAATAAAGCTTGAGAAGATCCATGTTAGCATCAATGTGTAAATGAGGGTTTTGGTCTTAAAACTTGAACAATCTAGTCCAAAAACTTCAACTATGTCTTTTGTTGTCATATGTTCAATAATGATGCTATAATTTTGGGGTTTTAGACTTGTGCTAGGTAGCCCCTTGACTTTTGCAAAATATTCAATAGTTTTCTCATGGTAATCAACATTTTCCCAAGGAACAAACTTTGGAAACTCTTTATTCACTTCTTTCTTAATTTTTTTTCCTCCTTGATTTTCCTTTCTAAGACCATTCTTCTATGGTTAGTCATTAGGAATCCTTCACTTCAAAACAATAAAATTCAAATAATGTACATCTAAAAATGTCATGATCAACTTGAGCTCTATGCTTCCAAGGCAAAAATAATGAAGTTGAACTAACTTTGGTTTGGAGAAAATTCAAACAATTTGGTCTTGCATCCAAAGTCTAAATAAAAAAGATGACCCCTTTGTCACTCGCCCTATCCATTTCAAAATTTAATTTGCCTTTTCCACATGCAAACCCTAACATGTCAAGGTTGACTATTTCCCTATCTAGATTTCAAAAAGTCCCACCAATAGTTTGCAAAAACATTTGTATCTTAATGGAAGATAAGCAACTAAGGGGGCAAGTAATGATCATTTTATTGTGAATTCACCCACAATTTGTTATCAACCATTCCTTAAATATGGGAATGATGCTATAAACATGTTGGGAACCTTTTTTTTTGCCATAACCTTAACATGTGACCAAGGTTATCTTGCTTGACTTTTTATTTCATATGCATTTCATATGTGATCTTCGTTACATTGTGTTGAATGTATACACTAGTAGAAATCAGCTAAAATGTAACTAGTCCATCTACAACTACATGCGACTTATAGTCATTTGCGACTAGATTTGGAATTATTGTAACTACAAGATTAAATTTCAACTATTTTGGTCATTCTCACAACTATGATGCAACTATTAAAAATTTCATCCTATTGGTTGGATTGATTTTACATTTATTTTCATACATTAATAGGTTGATATGTCCCATTAGTCGCAATAGTCACCAAATTAGTTACATCTTAAAGGTATTCTACAATGACATAGGGGTGTATTTTAATGTATGTACTAAAATTATATATAATATGCATACGTATGCATACGTATGTATACTATTCATATAATGAATCTTAAAATTAATATTTGACCTTTGAATTTTTTATTTAAATTTGAAAATTATTATTTCAATTGTTTAAAATATTATTTGAATTTTAGATTTAAGATTTGAACATGATATTTTCAATTTAAATTTAAAAAGGCTTATTTGATCTAAAATTTGATATTTGAATTCTACACTAATATTTTCGAATCTAAAATTTAGTATTTAGATTTAGAAAATTATAATTGTTTGTAAAAATGGACATTTAAATTTTGAATATTTTAATATAAATATTAAAATTTATATTTCAACTCTGAAATTTTTTCATTTAAATTTTAAATTAATCATTTGATTTGAACCTGAAATTTTAATTCCAAATTATTATTTTGGATTCTCAGAATTAATATTTCCAGTCTGAAAATTATTAATTGAGTCTAAAAATGGACATTCCGATTTTGAATATTTTTATTTGACTCTGATAATTGACAGTTCAATTCTGGAAATTTTTAATTAAATGCAAAACACTCATTTGATCTAAAAATTAATATTTTATCTCTACATTATTATTTTCAAATCTAAAAATCAGTATTTCAATTCAAAAAAATATATTGAGTTTAAAAATCGACATTTTGATTTTAAATACTTTATTTGAACTTCAAATATGATATTTGAATTCTGAAGTTCTAAATTTAAACTTTAAGAAATTATTTCACTTGAAAATCGAAAATTGAATTCCAAATCATTATTTTGAATTATTGAAATTAATATTTCAATTCAAAAAATTTTTAATTGAGTCTTAACATCGATATTTTAATTTTGTATATTATTATTTTAATTTGAAAATTGATATTTCAATTCTGAAATTTATTTTTTAACCTCAAAAAACTTATTTGATCTAGAATTTGATATTTGAATTCTGAATTACTATTTTGGAATCTTAAATTTATATTTTAATTCAAGAAATTATTGATTGAGCTTTAAGGATTTTTTTTAGTAATGTTATTCATAGTATATCACTTTTACAAATAATCATAAATGATTATTTTTATTAAACCTTAGTTACACATAATAATAATTGTTGTAACATAAATTTGTATATTTTTTAAATTTATATTTTTATATTAAAAAGAATAAATTAATCTTATTAATGTGACATTACTTTAAAGTCATTGCAATTACTTCATATAAGAATAATTTAATATGTGCATAATTATTTTCTAATTGAACATAATTATTCACGTTCTGTAATTTATAACTTCAAACCTGAATTAAAATTTTAGAAAACCTATAGTGTAGTTAAAATAATTATTTTACTGATTTAATTTCACGAATTATATATATAATTTCTGAATTTTGTGATTAATCATCTATGATAAGTATTTTACAGTAATTCTTAAGTAATTATGAAAATTAACATTATGTTTAGCAAATTATTTTATTTATAGTTAATAATTAGCAAAAGAAAAAAGTTACTTGACCTATAATTGTTTTTACAAACTAAATGTAATTATGCAATAAGTAATGTTATTAATTGAATTTTGTTTTTAAATTCGTCTAAAAATTTATTTTCTAATAGTAATTGTTAATCCATTATTTATAATTTTAACATAAATATTTAAAATATTTATTTTCAGAATTATAATCATTATATTAATTTTACATTAATTGTACTAAATGTAATTCGAATAGATTCTATAAAGTAATAAAATGTTTTAAATATTTAATTATTTGTGAATTATGTATTAATAATTTTGTGAGTTACTAGATAGTTAGTTTGTTAAACAATAAGAACTTATTGCTTATTTAAGTAATTGATACTGAATACTGAATATTTGTAGTGTGTAATTTATACTTTAAATTCATGTAAATCTATTCATTATTAATTAAATGATTGTCTAACACTTGAATTGTTTATAAATCTAAAAACTAAGAAAGTAAGGCATGAAGAAAATTTTGGAGTTACAATTTAATTTGTGAAAAAGTTGGAACTTCAACACTTATCCCATATTGTTTGTTCTTCATTCTTATTTTGAACGTTATATAAACAAGGGGGTGTGATCATCCAATTTCACATTAAGAAATTTGTGCACATGGGATGAACTAATAAAAATGGTCAACCCAAAAAAAATAAAAAATAAAAAAATAATGCACATTTTTAAAGTGCATACCTTCCCAACCTACTTATTTATCTAACTAGGTAGGTACTTAATTTGACCTACCCACCTAAGTTGACCTATGTACCTACCTATATGAATAGGTATTTAACCTAGGAAAGTAAAACCTACCTACTAATTTTTTTAACTTAAATAGGTAGGTTGGTAAGTAACCTAGGTTTATAGGCACATATTTGTGTACCTACCTAGGTACCTAGCAAATTACTATTAATATTTTAATATTTTTCTTCTTAATGCCACGTGGCATACTTACATTGGGCCAAATGTCATAATATAAAATCATCCAAGTATTAGAATTGAACGTCCTAAATTATTTCAAAATAATATTAATAATATTTTAAATAATCAAATATTAAAACATATGGCAACACATCATTTGCCCTTAATTGTTATCAAAATAGTTGCATCTTAGTCGCATGTGACAATACGTATACAATGTAGTCAAAGGATGAAATGTATTTGTTGATTTTTTTTCATACAATGTTTTTTGTCATTTGCGACTAATTTACACATGCGACTTGTCTTAGGCGACTACAAGGATTTTAGTTGCAAAATGTCTTTTGCAACTAAAATTTAGTTACAAACACTAGTCGAAAATACATAATTTTTTTCTAGTGATATAATGTTTGCAAATTTTAGTAAAAGGAGTTACATGATTTGCTTGTCAAACATTGTGCTTTGCATACCTCCAATCCTTGCACAAATTGAATACTTAACTTTGGATGACAACATTTGAACCAATACCACTAGGTGTTCCTAAAAATTTTATTTAAAAAGGGGGTTGATTTTGTTTATGTAGTTTTACCACCTTCATTTTGAAATGGTGTAAAGTAATGGATTCACATTTTTACATACCCAATGTCCAAGCCACCATTGTTGCATCCTTTTCTTCAATGAACACACCTTATATTAGCCCTTGTTTCCTTGATCTTCTATTCCCATTGAAATGATTTAAAAGAGAGGTTAAAAGGGTGTGACAATGCTTGTTGGTTTTTCTCAAAAAAGTTTACCCTTTTTCAAGTGCATCCATTGCTCTTTCTAAAGATTTAATGTTATGAATACAAAAATCATCAAAACAAAGATTTCTAAAAGACATGAATATACCATGACAAAGGCATATATGCTTAATTTTAAGTATAAACATTAAACATTAGAAAAACACACATACACAAAATGTGCACAATGTGGGTTCAAACGGATATGTATTTCAATGAAGTATAAAAACATGAATATGAAAGTAACAAAATAAGGCTATTGTGTAAAATCATATGCAAAATTGGTGTTGAATAGATTAAGAATAGTGTGAAGAAAACTACTTTTATTTATACACTATTTAGACCTAGCTTAATGAAATATATTTTAAAATGTCTCAAAATATTTCAAATTAATTCAAGATGTTTCAAAATATTTCAAAAAATATCAAATGACTAATTGAAAACATTTATAAATATTTCAAAATATCTCATGGAACCTTTTGGGGAACTTTTTAAACTACATTATGGATGAACAATATATGAATTTCATCCATGTGGATGCAAAATGGACATTCATGGATGAATTTCATGTATGATGTAAGCAATGATTTTAACCATAATGTTAGCCATGATGTTGACCATAATGCTAGGGATGTCATTTGTGAAATTCAATTTTCCATATTTTTTTATTGTGTTTTTCATTTGTGTTATAGGTGTAAGCCAAATATTTCTTTTGATATGGTGTTGGTTGGTTGGACATTTCATTTTGTCACATGACCTATGAGGTACAATAGTTAATATCATGGTAGCACTTTGCTTCCTAGCCCCAATTTCCAATAATTTTGTAGAATTTGTTTTGGACTTATAAAAGGTATGCCTATACACATTCTAAAAATACAAAAAGTGCATTAAGTTTGGATACTTTATAAATGCATGACTTTTTAAGACAAAGTTAATTCATAGAAATTCTCAAAGACCTCCTAAACAAAATCAATATTTGTAATTGATTTGCATGTTATGGGTATGAATTGTATGCTACAATGGGTTGTAGCTCATTGAAATCTACAAGAAACAAAACTATTTGACCTCTTAGCTACTCCGAGGACTATTTACATATTGTTAAATTATTCAATAATATTTAAACTTGATATAATTTTCCTTATAGGGATGATGTACATAAGATGTTTTTCTTTCTTTGGTTCTTGTTTGTATTTTGTGATCTTGCATATTTGCTTTTACTAAATTAAGTTCAATTTTCACATGTCCTTTATTTTCTATTGATTTAAAATCTACTGGATCATCTGTTGTAGATATCAACAATTTTAACTTAGAACAATAAAACTCTTGGAAATATTGTTATTTATGCATATAAATATTTGACAATGATGACATTCTTAAAACAATGTTAAAATATTTGAAAAGTTTGAGTGCATTGTTGGTTAGCTTGTTGTTTGACAAAAATGTTTTTGGTGGGAATGCAATGTGAGAGAATTTTAAATTTCCATGGTCTTTATAATAATGATAAATGCATTTTTTTTTAACATTCAAAGTCGATACTTTACATATTAGGTTTTAAGCATGTTTGAGCACTTTAAATTTGGAGAATATTTGCCCTAAATCCATCATAAATTGCATGAAATCACCCCATTACCAAATCATCCCTTATTTTAATTGGGATGAATATTTTTGCTCTTTGACCTAACTTAAACCCTAAACTAAACATTTATTATTCTTTATGGAGCCCAATTGATGCCCAAGTGACACAAATTTCTCCCCCTCACCAAACACTTGTTATCTCAAGTAGGGCCCAAATGGGTGCTCAAGTGATCCACATATATTCTCCTCATCACCAAACATTTTTGTATTCAAAGTGAGTCTGAATGGGTGCACAAGAGGGTTAATTTCTTCCATCACGAAATTCACAAAAAAAATCATCCATTGGTAGGAGGCAAAATTCCCAAACACATTTTTTTCAAACCAAGCGATCAACAATAGGGTACACATTGAACACTAATTGGGTTGTAAATCAAACCCTAACTAGCCCTTGGCTGTTGAGTTAACAGCCCCTGTTTGATGATGGGCATATGTAGGTATTATTTTTTGCCAGTTAGGACTTGAATCTCTCTTATTAGGCTACTTGCATTGAAAAGAAACGCTTTGAAAGAATTCTGAATTCAATGAATTAATTCCTTCTCACTTTATTATGTTTACTTTTGAACATTCCCAGAAGCTGAAATTAAAATGCATTACCTTAGACCTAGGGGCTGACGCAGGTGTAGCCAAAGAGGTGATTATCCAGAAAATAATTTAGCCAAATTTGGCTACATACTAGATATGAAAGTAGAGAAAAGAAAAAAACAGAATCCTTCTATATTCTTGACTACCTACTGGAACTTATCATTAAAATCTGGCGATTTGAAACAAAAATTCCTTTGAAATCTGGCGAATTTGGGTCATTTTTTCCATGAAATAGTCTTCACTTACTCCACTTCACTTTGTCTTGACCACCAAAAGCGCTTGCTCAAAAGCTGCAAAACCAAAGGCCCACCCCTTCTTGCCGCACGAACACAATCTGTCGCTGCTCCTTTCGTCCCGAGCAGCAAGGAGCCTAGATCCTGTTGAGAAGCTGGAGTGGGAGATGCCCATGCACGAGCCCATGCGGAATCCATCAAGCAATTAAAACCGATCGTTTGGTTTTCGCTCAATTTTTCCTTCATTTCTTTCAAGGGGTAATGCTTGTTTTTCTTGATGCTTTTCTTCTTGCAAGTTCTCCTTTTTAGGGTTTCTTGTTGTAGCTGAGAAAACCACCAACTCCGACTTCTTTGTTTCATTGTTAGTCTTTTCCGAAGAGAAAAGACGAAAGTTTCGATGGCTGTGATGAAGAAGACTCTCTCAGGATTTTGTTTGTTGTAGAATTGGGCAACTTAAGGGAAGACTGTACCAAACCCTAATAAAGGTTGTTTGTTTTACTCTTCCCTTCCTATTGTGTGTGTATGTATGGTGAGGTTTACTGTTTATTCTGTCAGATTTTGTTGGAGCAGAATTGTAGAACTTAAGAGAGACTACAACGAAAACCCTAATAAAGGTTCTGGTTTTACTTCCTGCCCGCTTTTATGTGTGTATGTATGGTGAGGCTTGTGATAAGGTAATGTCGTCTCTGGAAGTTTATGATTTCTTTTCTCAGATTCAACAGATTAAGCTATGTTTGCAGAAGGATTTACACCAGTTGTAGAATCCAGTAGACAGGTGCAAACTACACAAAAAGATCCCAACTTTTTCGAAGGGTTTGGACACAAAAGATCCAGAACTATTGAAATTGACTGGGCAATCTGGTCTTTTTGACACCTAAAATGCACTTCCCATGTTCTGTAACATGACCAATCTCTCTCTGGACCACCATATGGCTTGCCACTTCTCTGTTTTGTGTTTATGTTTGAGTAATTTTGGGTAGTGTGTTTATGTGACAGTGGAACTGGGCTGCAAGCAGTACATACATTTTGAAGGGTGCATTGGGGAAAGACATGCAGGAAGGAGGTGGTGATGGGAGTGTTTTGCAGGTGAGTTTCTAGGGCTTGTCTATTTTTCTTGGAGGTATGTTGGAATTCAGCAAGTGATAAAGGATTTGTGTTTTGTAACTGAAGAATGTTGGGAATTGGATGCAATCATGCAGCTTTTTGCCCTTGAGGTTATTTCAATTGATGATGCACCATGAATATGTTGACTAATGAGAGAGGCTTGTCACATTAACCAAAGCAAGCAACATTTGTGAGGTACCTGATGAGCTTCAACTGTTAGTCCTAAACCCTAGGCACACCCTTGAAGCACCCTTTCACTTGTGTTCTGGAAGAAGTTTGAAAGTTGGTCTTTTGCCCATAAGCAATCCAGTCACCTGAAGAGACTGGTGTTGTTTTGAAAGACACTATGGGTCATACCTGTCTTTCAAAGTTTAAATATAGGTCCATGAGATGCACAAGATTGACCAGACCAATATGCTTCTGTGTGTGTGCAAGTCTGTGGATAACAGTAGTTAGAAGTTATCTTCCTCTGGCCACCCAATTCACAGAAAGTTGAATGCTAAAGTGTTGTTCCATAAAGATTGGAGTACTTCAGTTTGGACACTGTTCACAAAGGTTTTCTTTTTTCACAACACAGGGCAGATTCCATTGAAATAAATCAAGCAATTTCTAGGAGAATTCCACATGAATGATATGAACTTGCCTCGTCAGGGTTGGGTTACTTTGTTGAATGTGTTAACAGAAAACACTGACACAAAGCTTTGTGTGCAAGTATCTATTAGTATAGTAATGAAGGGCTGTGCAGTGGATCAAATCTGATGTGCCCTCTGAAAAATGGAATCTGCTTATTCTTGAGTGTCACCAGGATGGTAGCAGCTCTGACATGGGAGAGGACAAATCTTCAAGTCTTTTCTTTCAGGGCTCTATTGCAGATGCTATTGTTGGTGCAAAAACTGGACAAAAGATCTTGGTTGTCTTTGTTGCAGGTGTGACATTACACCACATTCACTTCTCTCTTTCCTATGTCAAAATTGTTTTTGGGAAGGGATTTCTATTATGCATAGCCCTCCAAACATCTCAGGTGAGGGAGAGATTGAAAAGAGTGCATTCCCTCACACCTCAAAGATTTTTAAGCACTGTGCAAGCTAGGTTCAAGCATGTGAGCATTGTGATCACTATTAGAAATTGACTGAATACTTTTGACAGAAGATTGTGTGGATTGTGGTGAACAGGTAAAGATGAGGAATCAGTGAACCTCGAGTGCACCACTTTGCAACAGTCCCAAGTAGGTTTCATCACCTGTAGGCCATGCTGTGTACTTTGCATCATTTTGATTCTGAGGTTGCTGGAAGTGTCATGTTGCCCCTTTTGGGGGTGTGTATATTTGTTGCTGAGGTCTATTCATAGTCCATGTATCTTTATAGAGTGCAACAACACTAAAGAGTTTACCAAGTAATTGTAGCCTTCTATGTGGGTGTTAAGTAGCACAGTCTAGGTTCTTCATGAGAAGACTTCTTGTTGCAGGTGGTGAGTGAGCTGCAGCAACAATGTTTGGTTCTACGCCTGGCAGAAGGCAGCACAGATGCAGTGCACTTTTCAGCCATTTGTATCCTTTAGTGTATTCGTTGTGTTACATTATTGAAAGTCAGCAAGTCTGACATTCCAGGGTGATAGCGGGATGAAGTTCAGCATGAAGTCAGAGGATGCACTAGAATTAATAAGTTGAAGGACTAACTGATGTGCTACATGTGGTTGGAATAATGGGTTTTCCTCATGACTACATGTTTACTGTGTTTGGAGTCATTATGGACCAATAAGTATGACTAGAACATGGGAGTCCTTGTTTGTGTTGAGTATTAAACCTCTTGACACACATAGTAGATGTCAGTAGGAACCGTCTTTGTGCCAAAAGTAAGGATTCTGGCACTATAGTTCTCATGTCACATTTTGGTTTATCCCCCTCTTTCAATTCTGGCTTTCTAGAGGCAAGGCAGGTGGTTTAAGCTGGGGTTCAAAAGGTGTCTTTGTATACTTGACTCCAGTGATTCAAGATCCTGTGCGGCTTGTTCCAACAATCATGTTTCTTGGGCTGAATGGGTCATTGCTTCATCAGCTTGGTATGGGCTCTGTTGACCCTTGCTTATCATGGTGTGACCTTGTATGGCCGATGTCATCTCCCTACTATGTTTTTAGATCTTATGACTGCACTCATTGTCATGTTACCTTTAGTTGTTGTTGTGGAGATTTCTCTGCAACTTCATCGATCTTTTTTCTAGTGGCTTTAGCGGATTTTCTGCATCCAAGTAGTCACCAGTGGTGTGCTTAAAGGATATGTTCAGGGTGCAGGAGGCCCCAACCACTACCCTATATATAGGCCTCTATGTCTTTTAGGCATAGATGCTTGCATATACAGGGACATGCTAAAATGAAATAAAAGCTCTTTCCTTCAGAAGCTTGTTGCAGCTTGAATGAGGATACTGTTGACTTTTTTGATTAGCAATGTCTCTTGAGTGCTAGCCAACATCACGTCTGAGTCTTCCCATTGCTTCCGGAAAGGCAACAGAAACTCAGGACGCAGATTGTGTATAATGGTTTGCCCAAGTTTTTGGGAAGATTATTATATGCTTATCTACACCCACTGCTGGGAGCTGATGAACTCAGTGGGTAGTCATGGCAGCTCGTCACTGCCGTTCATGATGAAGGTGATGGTCTGTCACTTTGTGAGCGACTCTCATGAGGTTATGACTGCACTCATTGTCATGTTACCTTTAATTGTTGTTGTGGAGATTTCTCTGCAACTTCATCGATCTCTTAATAGCTAAGGATCATTGTGTTCATCAGTGGCACTCTGAGATAAGTATGTAGTTATCAGCCCTTGCGTGTCCTATGTAAATCCTTGTGAACACCAGTGGCAATGCTTCACTCAATGACCAGGCTTTATGCTCAGTAACCCAACTCTGTAGTTGGACAAAGATAAAGCAAATTTTGTCATTGGCTTTCCATGAAACAGAGGGCTATCAAACTTCTGAGGGGTTGCTCAGTACAATTCAGCAGTCTGTGGCTGCATTCAAAGATCAGGTTTCTCTCTCTCCCTTGGTCTCTCTCTTTTCACATTATTTGGCACTAACACACTGGGTACCCAGTCATGCCCAATAAGATGAACGAGGTCTTGAGAGGCAAGCATCCTTTTGGAAAACTATTTTGTTGAATGTTTGCAAAAGAGCTTACAAGAGAGCCATTGAAAACTCTGTTGTAAAGCACCATTTCCTTGCTGCCAAACCTGATACAGACCAGGAACAGTTGAATGAGATCCTT
The DNA here is from genome assembly GCA_963921925.1 of Sphagnum tenellum. NCBI lineage: Eukaryota > Viridiplantae > Streptophyta > Sphagnopsida > Sphagnales > Sphagnaceae > Sphagnum > Sphagnum tenellum. The sequence continues at coordinate 17,775,191 of OY998147.1, read as the reverse complement.
AACTTCTTTGGTTGAGCCCTTTTGACACATGAGGCAATACTTCTGTGTTGTGACAGTTGCAGAAGGCAGCTGCAGCAAGTGCAATGGTTGCACTGCTCTTTTCGGCAAACATATCTCCAGCAAGCACTGCTACTGAAATTCAGCTGCCAGGTAAGGTCGTTTTCCTACCTAATGCAGACCTGCTCTACTCTAATGAGGGTACTGCTATGAATTTGTCTGCTTGTGCTGCAGTACATAGATTTTGTTTCAATGTGACAACTGCATGATTGTGCAATCACACTGACTGCTATTCTTTTTTTCACTTATGTCCTTGTTAATCAGTGGAGTCTTTGCATTTGTTGATTGCTTTTGCATTGTGTGTTGGATGTCTCCAACTGACAGCCCTGGCCACCCCTTCTAACCAACCAGGCCAATCAAGTGAGTCAATTCAACCAGTCAGTTCTGATAGGCAACTTCCAATCAGTCAAGATGTTGAACAAGCGACAGCTTCCAGGAATGTTAGCAACCAAGTTGAGGATAAACTGATGGAAGACTCTTCGGCCACAGATGTGTCATCCACCCAAGATCTAGCAAGCGTATCCACAGCATGTCCTTCCGACTCAGTTCCTGAGTCTGTACCTTTGACATCAAAACCAGATAATGTGGATCATGCTCAATCTCAGGCTAAAGCAGAGGTTCGCCGGGCCACCAAGAAAAAGAGCTCATCTAGTTCTGAACCTCCATTGGAGAAACCAGTAAGGGTCAGGACAGGGCCTTTCTTGTTGCAGATACGACTAGAAAATGGGGAAACTGTGCAGGGAACGTTTGAATCTTCTCAATACCTCAGGGATGTGAAAGAATTTGTGGATGTCCAGCGCACAGATGGAAGAAGCAGCTACAATCTTGCAATTCCATTTCCTCGCAAAGTATTCTCTGATGGAGGTATCTCCTTCATTTCCTATCCTTTTTGTTTCTCTCTGGCTGACTGAATGCCTGAGAGATCCCTTCTAGTCTGTCATCACAGTTGTGACTCTACTGTTACATCTTTCAACTGTTATCATTGGGACTTGATGAAGTCAGCACATACTTATGTCGGCAAGCTCTGGACACTTTGTGAACAAAAGTTATGAAGCCAAAGACTGCACTCTCTTTTGCTGTGTTTAGTTTGGGTGTTGGACCAATGCATTAGTTTTCTCAGCACCTTTGTTCTTGCATAATATTCTTTGAGGCCCCATTAGTTTTTTGGTCTCCTGTACTTTCCCATGTCGAAGTAGTCATCACTATGTGCTTCAAATTCCATGGGAAGATGGTAGGAGGTGCAATTGCTATAGTATATGCAAAGTTCTCTGATCTCTTTTGCTCAGATTGTTTGCTTATGACAGGAGGAAGCTTAAGTCCATGCTGATTCCAAACCCATTTTCATGACCTTGTTGCCTTCATGACTGAGTGCTGATCTTGGTGCAGACTTGGAGAGAACATTATTGGAGTTGGAGCTAGGCCCACGCTCCACTTTGATAGTAGTCACCAGTATTTTGGTTTCAGAAGATTCACTTCATCGTCGAGCTTCTGTGAATCAGGGATCAGCCAGCACATTGCCAAGTGGTGCACCTGCACCAGGTGGCTCTCTGTTTGGGAGGCTTCTTTCCTTTCTGAACCCATTTGCCTACTTTGGTGGTGGACCTCCTGCAGACCTACAAGGGATCCCAAGTGGACCCTCATGGCAACACAGTGGGTGCTCTTAGCCCTGTCCTTTAAACCTTTCCTGTAGACCAGGCTGCTATGCTGCTATATATCAGCTTGAGTTTGTTACACAGGAGGATGCTTTTGAGAAATTTCTGCTCACTCTTCTGCAAGTCAGTGAAGGATTAAATGACTGTGATCTGAGTTGTTAAACTGAGATAGAGGGGTGTTTTTGTGCACCTACGACCTACCTAAATGTTATGGGTTCTATTTCTTACAATGAGATGGGGAGCAAGGTGGTCTGAGTAGTCAAAGAGACTGAACCTCTTCGGAATTGGTAAGATTCATATTTATCAGTTTCAAAGGGCAAGGCCATTGACTGTTACTTGTAGGAAGAGTTGCAGGTTTTGCTACCAATTTGATGAAAGTGTCCATGATGGGTTTGCTGCAGATGCAAATCCAGCCATTGCAAGGGCTGTGAGGGAGGGCTTCCAGCCGCCAGTACCTGCTTCTAGTCAACCACAACCATCATTTGCTACACCATATAATGCTCCAGCAAATCAAAGTGGTGAGACAACTGGAAGTGGGAGCTTGAGTCAGAGGAAAGCTTGGGGGGTACATGGCAATGTCCACACTTTGCGGCAGGATGATGATGAAGTTTCCCCTAAGGGCAACAGATACTGGAATGGAAACTCAACACAATTTGGTGGAGATGATGACTCCAAAGAAGATTGAGTTCAGCAGTTGTGATGATGAGTCAAGTTCAGCTTGTGATGATGTGACTCACTGGCACCATGAATTGTTAGGGAAGTCCTGAGTTCAGTTAAGTGCGTTTAAAACAACATCATAGCTGTGCTGTTGTTGAAGCCTTCAGCATTTTGGGTGTTGATAGGCTCAAGATGTTCTTATAATTGGTGTTGTCTCTTACTCTCACTTGATTATGGTGTTCTGGCCATTTCCTCAGTAATATCTCAAATGTCACAGGACTTCATGAATGAACCCAATATCAGCTTGCATTACATTATTGTCTGCAAATGCTTTTGTCAATTACATGGACAGCGGAACACAGTTTTTTTCCCTACCCCCTAACTGTCCTACAAATCCACGATCGTCAATTTTGGTTGCAGTACAGTGAGTCTGAGTCATTCAACCGTTGGTGAATGGGTCACTATCATTTTGATTGTGTGAAGTTATTTCATGTTTTATTTTCACACCTGTAATATTTTCTGCAGAAGGAATGCATGTAGCTTACAAATAGATGATGCAAGTAGTATTGTGATCATGAAAGTTGACATGGAGATGATGTTTTACATAAGGATAGTTTTCTGCAACTGGGCTTTTTTCTGTGTATGTGTTTAAGCAATTGTTTCATGAATCTGTTTATCTGAATAAAAATTGGATTTCTGTTGTGGCAACTGTGCATTTGTAGCACAATATTAAATTGTCTTTTGACAGTCTAAACAAACCTATGTCATGCTCAGTGTGGGGGGTAAGACAATCCTTGCATTTCTTGACCTTGACTTTGATTGAAAAACCCAAGTTTGTCAAGAAGCAAAGACACAATTGGCAATTAAGTAATTGTATCTGTTTCTGAACTTGCACTGCCTCCAATTTGTAGCTCTAGAGTTTAATTCTTTTGCTGTTTTAGAGATTGCTTTCTGGCTTCATGGTTCCAAAGACACCTCAAACTCAGGCTTAGGCTAAAGTTGCAGTATACTTTTATTATGTAAATAGCTGGTAGACTGCTATTGATAGACATATGCGTCCATTATTGATCTGAAGTCCTGAACTGTTGTATGGGTTCTGGACATGTGCAGTAACAGTACTCCTGTTTGCCATGGGGCCACATGTACTGAAAGTGTAGATCTGTGCTGCAAGTGATTCTGAAGGAGACAAGAACTGTTTGTGCCCTGCATATTTGGGTGGAACTTGTAAGTAATTGTCTCTTTTCTTCTTGATGAAACTGCACTTGAATTTTTTTGGCAGCCTTCTTTTCTACTGAATTATTATATGTCAAGGCAACAGATTGGCTCAATTATTCTGCTTCTGAATTCCCTTTGTTTGTAAGTAGAAGTGATGGATTTTGTGTACATGTTTGTGTTGTTGTCTCGCATTTTGTAATATGAGTATGACTGCCTTCCTTTCAGTAGAGAGCTGTTGAGTGAGTCTGTATGAATAATTTTAAGCATGGTGTGGCAGTGTGTCAAGGAAGGGATTGTGGGAACAGTGTAAAGCCTTTAGATTGCTACTGATGGTGGGTCCCCAGGCTTTCTCAAGATGGATGAGAAGAACAAACGTGAAGAGTTTTGGCAGGTGGAAACTAGAAACATGGAAACTTTGAAAAAAAAAACTAGTCGTAAATATGTAAATTTCTATATACTTGGTTTGGACACAAATCCTTTGAATGCTAAGTGGCACAGCCTTCCAGCACAATATCCTAGTTGTTTTTTTTCTTCTTTTGGCAGCCTAGGCACCTGGTGTCAGGGTTCCTTTTGCAAAAGTGTGAAGACATGTTCAATCTCTCCTTTGTTTCTTTTTGCAAGTGCGCCAATACACATTCAATCTTTGCTTCTTTCTTTTAGCAAGTGTGCAAATACATATTGGATCTTCTCTTAATTACTTTAATAAATATTCAATCCTTTTTTCATTTCTGCAAGTGTGCAAATACATATTCAATCTTTCCTTCATTTCTTTTTGCAAGTGTTGCAATACAATATTCAGTCCATATGTCATTTTGTTGTTCTGCATTGAGAAAAGAAAAGCTTCAATGACTGACACATCCACTGTGTCTTCACTTCAAACTTTCAACTCGTTGAAAGTTTTATGACAACCCATTGAGTATTATATATATACTGCGGAGTGAATTCTAAAGAAGCCATTCATATTAGAAAGACACTTCATCTCTCGTGTGGTTCTGTTTTACGGTCTTTACACATTCCATGCATGCACCATGCAAAGCATATAATAACCCACCAGCATTGACTCCACACTTTCCAGAATGCACCTTTCCAAAATGCCCTGCATTTTGGCTATTCTAGCCCTGGATTTTGGAAATTCCCCCTTGCCGCGGTGGGTGGTAACCCAACATAAAAACATGGCCAGTGAGCATTTAGGTGTGCAAAATGCATGGTGGCGGGCATTCCTGATAGTACGCCAGGCATTACAGAGCACGAATTCCCATGGTACTAGTGGGAATGCTTACCATACAACCTTTTATGCTAGATAAAGCCTTGGCAATTACACCCTAAAAATTTCATAATATATTTGGAGGGCACTTGGTAACCTGGAATATACCTCCTGCAAAAGAGTAGAGGAGGAATTTATGCCTACTCCTTAATAGAAGTACGGACCTGAAGAATGATCTTAAGAAGTAGGTGTAAGCACACTCCCCTTCCTATATACCTTGTGATATTGGTATGTTTAGAGGTTCAATGATAACCCTTTGCCTTGGGTTTTCCAATCGGAAAATCTCATGGATGGGGAGATTCTGGGATTGTGGGGCCGGACTTGGTTATGAGCTTGTAGTAGGCCCATTATTTTGAGAACGCCCCTCACACTGGAGCTTTACCCTAGGCGTCATCAACATCCCCTTAGTTTTTGAAATTTTCAACTTTCTGATGCTTCACTTTATTGATGGGAGAGCATACTGAAAAATTCCAAAGTGCCACATGAAAAGCATGGTAGAAATCATGATGCCTTTCAAGTGTCTGTCTGTCTCTCTCTCAAAGCATAAAAATGATTTTGTTCACATCACGCAGAATTAACTGATTGAAGGAGGAAAAAAAAAAGAAGAAAGAGATATTCCCATTCTTCTGACTGCATGTGAAAATTGAAACAATATAAAAGAAATAAATGACAAAAGAATCTGATATATGAAAACCAAATGACAACAAAAGCAAACAACAAAAGAACCACTTGTCACATGTGGAACAACAACAAGAGAGGCGAGAAAGCAACTGAATTGCATGTTAAAAACTTTAAACCACTACAACAAACACAACAACAAAAGAAATGCATGTTAAAACTGCAACAACAAATGCATAGGATAATAGCAAAAGAACCCCTAAGTGAAAAACAACAAAAGAGCTTAACTAAACAACAAGGGGTGTGTCACTCTGTGGCCTTGCCATTAACATTAAAAAGTATCTTAAGGCAAAAAAAGAATTATGGAAACTCAAATATTTTACCATACAAAGATATACCCTTCAAAAAATCCTTCAAGATATTATAACTCTATAACTACCTAATCTCAAGTTTCAACATGAGCCAAAATATCATCTTTCAAAAAACCTCATAAAAAAAATAGGCTTATTAACTAAGGGCCAAAATCCCTTAAGCTACTATACTCTATATTGAATCTAAACACAATATCCTTGCCTTGCTAGGCAAGGCCAAGCAAGAGGGCAAACGACAAAAGAAATTGGATGTAAAAAAATGCAACCACAAAAAGAAAAAGAGGCAAACCACAAAAGAATTGCATGTTAAAACATTAAATCGGGCACCAATAAAAAAGACATACGAAACAAAAAAGAAAAAGTAAAAAGAATCTGCGTATGAAAACCGTGACGACAAACAATGAAGGCAAATAACAAAAGAATTGCTTAAAAAACCGCCAAAATCAACAACATCAAAGGCAAATAAATAATAGAATCCAGCACCCAATTTGGCAGTATCGTGGTATTCGTCCTGCCTATTTTCGTGTCTTCAACAAAGCTCGCCACTCACCTCCCTACTACAAGGGCCCCACAGTCTCCCCAAGAAGGGAAAAAAAAAAAGGCAAAAAAAAATGGGCAAAGTCCTCCTTCTTTGTAAAGCTTTTTTTCTGAACTTTGAAGATCTTCAAGTGCTCTCTCAATCTCTTCTGTGAGTGAGTTTTTCTCGCTTTAACTGTGTTGTTTTGTTTGCGGGATTTGTGCTTTTTACCAAAAAAAAAAAGAGAGAAAAAAGAGTGTTTGTTGTGAAGAAAATATTATTCGAGATTTGTTTTGTTTTTGTGCGTGTGCTGAATCCGGATGATGCAAAGAAGTCGAGAAACACACAATCAAAACCATGACGCCGTGTGTGTGGTAGTGACAGTGTACTCATGTCGTACTTCCCTTCCGCTTCTTGCTTCTGCTTCTTCTGGCCATTGCTGTACTCGATCTTGAATCTCCGTGCCGTTTTTTTGTGATTTTGGTAGAGGGGAAAAAAAATTCCGTCTGTTTGGAGGGAGTTCTTCGCATAATAGAAGGAGATTCGTCCTCTCCATGTGTAGGTGTTGTGTTCAGCAGAAGAGTGATGCTGATTATGATGATGATGATGATGAGAGGTTTGTAGAATTGTCTAGTTTGCAAGATCACAGATCAGTTGTTTTTTCATTCTTTGCTTCTTCGTTTTCTTCTTCCTCTTCTTCAAAGAAAAATATGTGCGATCTGTGATGTAGTTGTGGTGAGCAAAAGCTGAATTTGCTCTTTAGTAGTCTTGCAAGGTTTTGCAGATCGGCTTTCTGGAATGTTTTTGCTGTGAAACGGCGAGTGGAGAGGGATGAGCTTTGTGCACCTTGCGGAGTGTAGCTGCATTGTGCTTGAATATAGCAGCAAGGATTTAGGTTGCTGAAGCTTCCTTCCACCCGCTGCTGCTGTCTTCTTTTCTCACGCATTGCCCCAGGCAGTTGTTTGATTTGCGTTTCTTGAGATTAGTTGTTCGTGAAGAAGAGGAATCGTTGGATCTGCGGCTTGCTTAGCTTCAGCGGCATTTCGGGGAGCAAGAAAGAAAGAAGGAAGAGAAGAGAAGAGCAAAGTAGTCGTCAGATCTGGGGCATTTTCGATCCCTCATTTACTTCTTGGAGAAGAAAAGCTGAGAAGAAGCAATGACAGAAGGCCCCGGTCCTCATCTGGGAACGGTGGGGGCATTGAGCTTGTCCGTTATATCATCAGTTGCCATTGTCATTTGCAACAAGGCACTCATCAGCACTCTCGGATTCTGTTTCGGTAAAGCTCTTGCCTACCCTCTCTGTCATGCTCTGTATCTTGCCATCTCTCTTCGCCTTCTTCTTCTTCCCTTTTTACTCTCATTCCAAGAGAGGTAAGGCAGGTACTCATGAGCCTTCTAAGATCCACAAGAGTGCAAAGATGGATCTTACACATCGAACTTCAAGATAGATCCTGCACATAGAACTTTAAGATGGATCCTGCACATAGGGCTTCATACTTCTTTCCCTGAGCTTTTTCTTCTCATTCTTGGAGAAAGCTTCACATCATCTCATGGTGAGGCAGTTGCACACTCTTTCTGTTCCACAGCTCAAGCTTATGAAATCTCATTTCCTGCTCGGGCAACCTGCTCTTTACTTTCAAAACATCTCTTTGAGCATGCTGAGATGCTCGTGTTGACGTTCCAAAGTGCTCAATCTTGACCCACATGCTAGGCTGATGTTTACAGAGCAAGCACAGAGAGGAATAATGTGTATCTGGACCACCAGCAAGGACTACTGTGCACCCTGTCTGGTTCTAGGATAGGAAGGGCTGAGTGTTGGATTTCAAATCTGCAAGTGAGAATCCAGGTGTTGAAGTTTCTTCAGAATCTGTTTGCTTTGATCTTGTTTATGTGTATGCTCAATTGATACTATGCCATTGCATCATGCTTGTGCAGCCACAACATTGACAAGTTGGCATCTTCTGGTGACATTTTGCTCCCTCCATGTTGCACAATGGGTTAAACTCTTTGAACACAAGCCATTTGATTCCAGGACAGTGATGGGTTTTGGCATTCTTAATGGTGTCTCCATTGGCCTGCTCAATCTGAGCCTGGGCTTCAACTCTGTTGGATTCTATCAGGTAAACAGGTCCCAACTGAGCATGTGTTCACAAAATTGGATAGACCAAGTCCAAGATGCAATTTAAGGTGCTGGGTCTTGTCACATGGTGTAGGTTTGCATTGAAGGCAGAAAAGGTAAACTCAAAGAGGATCATGTGTTTTGTCTTGCAGATGACAAAGCTTGCAATCATTCCATGCACTGTGTTCCTTGAGACAGTTTTCCTGAGGAAACAATTCAGGTACAATTCCAAACTCCTATTTCTCAAACTGCTGTGCTCCTACCTAATTCTAAAAATCTAAAAGTGCAGATCAGCTGTTTCCAGGAGTACCTTGAATTTGAGCTGCCCACTGTCTTCATGCCTGTAGTGCATGTTTTATATCTGAACATTTGCTTTGCTACTTGGGAGCTATGCCAGGAGAAAACCATAAGCCCATGTTGTGCTATTTGGTGCTGCAAAATTAGTCCAAGTCAGAGAAGCACTTTTCAACAAGCAGAAACTCTTCAATTTGCTGCTTGAAAATTGACATTTCAGTTGCATGATAGAACTTTGGCTTGCATGACTTGTTTCTGGAAGGAATTAAGGTTAACTCTAGTTGGGAATTGTGAAGCATGAAATCATGATCTAAGAATCCTATGGAGTATCTTCCCAGTTTTGCAGAGGGATAATAATATTGGTTTGGACTGCATGTCTGCCCTAATTTGAAGACAGCAATACTACAACAAGGTGCACTGATAATGATTTCTGTTTGGGTGCAGCAAAAGAATCCAGCTATCATTGTTGATGCTGTTAGTTGGGGTTGGCATTGCAACTGTGACGGATATGCAGCTCAATCTTCTGGGAGCTGTCATCTCATTGTTTGCCATTGTGACCACTTGTGTGGCACAAATTGTATCCTTACCAATGTCCATTGCATGTATTGTTCGGATGCAGGAGGTATCATTCTGTGAGCTGCTGCAACTCTCAATTTTTGTGATGCACATTTCAATGTCACAATTTTTCAGAAACCTAAAAGCATTGTCTGCTAGAACTGTCTGTAGAGAGTAATCACAGAGAGGGTTAGGAATTTGCTCAGTGTTACTTAAGGTTTCTTTCTTGACAAGGACTGCTTCCAGATGACCAACACGATCCAGAAGCGGTTCAAAGTGTCCTCCACACAGCTGCTATACCAATCTTGCCCTTATCAAGCAGGCACTTTGCTGTTTGCAGGCCCATTTTTGGATGCTGCTCTGACTAATCAGAATGTATTTTCCTTTGACTACAATTTCTTTGTCCTGGTAAGCCAGTTCTTTCTCAATGCCCTTTACTCAAATTTGACCTAATGTTTTGGCCAGAGCCCTGGCTCTTCTAATTATTCAAGTTTCTGAAATTTAGGTCTTGCATCATTGCATGCCAATTAATTTCAAGTAACTATATCATGATGCTGAGGTAGATCTGTTTTTGAGACTATATAAAATGAGGCCTAATATCTAGTGCCATTGTCTGTCTTGCAGTTCTTCATTGTGCTATCATGCTTGATATCTGTGTCTGTCAACTTCAGCACTTTCTTGGTGATTGGAAAGACCTCTCCAGTCACATATCAAGTGTTGGGTCATCTAAAGACATGCCTTGTTTTGGCATTTGGATACATCCTGCTCAAGAATCCATTCAGTTGGCGCAATGTGTGTGGGATTCTAGTTGCAGTCTTCGGAATGATGCTTTACTCATATTATAGTTACTGTGAGAGCCAACAAAAGATGAGCATTGATAATACCCTCACCTCGAATCAGGTATATTCAATGTTTCTGGTGTACAAGGCATACACACCTTGCTTCTAAGTACTTTGTGCAAAAAAGACCTCTTTCAATGTTTTTGCTAATGAAGTTGGCATGTGAGAATCCTGAGAAGTTTCCTGAACTGCTGGTATGTATGCCAGATTCTGAAGGAGAAAGAGCTTACAGACCCGCTGGTTGCTGCTGAGAGTGGAGTGGTGAACATGTTGGAAGAGGATGCTAGCAATGCACCTCAGTCACTATGGAACAAGTCTACTTTAGGGAAGGATCTACATGCATGATCTCACAACCCAGCACTTTAGTATACACTGTAAGCACACCTAAAATTGTAAGCTCCTTATGAAGGCTGCACTACACTGCACAATGTTGTGGGTGGGCCCATTGAACTTTGAACCACATTCTTTGAGATACACACTCTGTAGATTGTCTGCAAAATTAGTGGACTAGAACAACATGTAGCAAAGCTTGAGATGGACACACTCAAGGTAAGTGAGTAGAGGTGCATATGATCTGAGTTCTGCCTTTGGTTTAGGCTTTGATAAACCAGATGATTGCTGCTCACTTCTTGGCACATCAACTGGGTGTTGTAACAGGACAAAATTTCTTACTACTTAAGTAGCACTCATGATGTAATTCTCCTTTATGAGAGGTCTGATGGAGTTAGTTTCAGTGTTTCAGAGGAGCAATTTGGTTGTGGCCATTGTTGTGGAGCCATGCCATGGTGCTCTCAAGTGATTCAGGAGAGTAGCATCAGGCAAAGTTGCATGTAGGAAGATGTAAGAATCCTTGCAAGCCTCAAGAATCCGTTTTGAAGTCCCTTTCACAGAACTAAGAGATGATCTCTGACTACGAAATCTTAAAATGATTATTTCCAGTGTGCGAAGAAGCAACAAAAGATCACAAACACTCCAACTGCCGGACGAAGAGAAAAGAAACACTAACTGAAAGAACTGCAAAGAGAATAGAAACACGATATATATAAAGGACGACGAAGAGAAGAGAAACACGAAAAACATACGACCTAGAAATTACAAAGCAATAAGGTGCAGATCTTTACTCGGAAGAGACCGCGTGCTTGGAGCTTTGTAGTAGGCGGGTGTGGTACAAGTCGATTATTCACGAAGAAGCAGGGACGGGAGTCATGAAGGAATCCAAGTGAGAGGCCGCGCTTGGGTGTGGAGCATTTGATACTATTGTGAGAAGAGAGTGATGGAGGTTTCGGAGGAAGAAGACAGGGCTGAGGCAGCAAAGCATGCGTTCAGGGAACTGCGGCCCTTGTGCACGCAGTTGCTAGAGCTCGTAGCACGTAAGCCTGATGATTGTGCGTCCGTGCTTGAGTCGCTTGCGCAGGTGCTCCGGAATGAGCCTTCCATCGGTTTGCAAGCATGCATGGAGTAAGTGTGCACTTCAGTCTCGTCTCCTACGCACACAATTTTTTTGGAAACAATTTTTTTTTTCAACATCCTAAGGAAACGCGAGTGCATCATCATCTTCAGTCTCGCGTTCTTTGTCACTAGATCCATGGCCTCCTTTGATTTCCCCCTTCTCTAAAGTTTGACAAATGAAACAATCTGGTGCTTTGTGTCTTTCTCTCACTCTTTCTCTTCTATGGCTCTGCAGTGCGAACCCTAGTTCTGTTTCTTCTTCCCTTGTTTCTCCTCCTTTCTTAGCCTGCACTTACAGGACAAGTGATCATGCACGCTATGATTCTTGACTGAGTTACTCAGGATCCTACTAAACCCTACAAGAATCTCAGCTTCAGTTGAATGTTTTGTTTTGTGTCAATTACGAGTTGAAATCCAAGCATTGTGTGCTCAGTATACTTGTATCTGAGCAGCTAGAAGAGCCCATCATGCCTTTAAGGATATTGCAGCTCTTCAAATGCACTCAAGAAGCTCCTTGGTTTTGGATTGTTGAGCAAGCTTCAGATGGGGATTTGTTCAGAGAGTTTTGGGTTTTTCTTTTGATTTGTAAAAGTAGATGCAATCTTGTCAACATTAATGCTTCATGTATGCAATGTTGATTGTGGAGATTTGTATGTGTAGAGTGGTGTTATGAGATCTGGTTTTGCATGTGCATGGACATGAATGAAAATTTTTGCATGACTGGTGGTGTATGGGTTGTTTGGCAGCTACATTCTCTTTCCGCTGACACTTCTGCTGGATGCTGCAATCGCATGTAGAGCAAGAACTGATGACGAGAGGGAGCATGGGCACCCATGGCTTGGTGATAAGGTTGCAGAGCATTTGCTAATCTGTTTAAACATACTGCTTGATGGCTGTCCTTGCAAGACAGTTCCTCAGGTGCTGTCTCTTTGCACTAAGCATGTATGTTTTGGCAGTCAAACATTTGCAACAATTGCTTTTTGGCTGATATCACATTATGTTAGTCCAGTATTCAGAGCTGCAGAATTCTTCCAGTTGACATATATTCTACCCCAAGCACTCAGTTCCTTCAAGCATTGCCTTCAGCTTCTAGAACTTATCAGCAGGTAGCAAGAGACTTGTTTCTCAGCTTCTTACTCAGTGATCTTGAGAAAACTTTACTGTGACTTAAAGTTGGGATTCATGAGGATGGCATTTTGTGGGGGCAGATGACAATGCTGCTACGAAAGTTGACTGCTGGGGCTGTGCTCTCACCAGCAGAAGCATCAGAGGAGTTTCGGCATGGTGTTGTGAATTGTTTGAGAGCTCTCCTGGGTGCACTGGCTCCATGTCACACCTTGTCTTGTAGTTGCAAATATGTTTCTCCGTCTCCCTTCGATATTTTGAGGCAAAATCCTGTTGCCTTATATGAGGGGTTAAAGAATGATGAAGAGGATTTGATGGATGATGAAGCTGCAATACTCGAGGAATGCCCCCTAGGGTTTCTTCACTCACAAGATATGGCAGCAGCAGTTGGCCATCTTTTGTCTCTTCTTTTGCAGGTGTGATTTGGGTGTGTGTCTTTTTGTGTAGTTTGGGATGGGAGATGTGGAAACTTTCAAGATGAGTCATTGTCACCTGGTCCTCCTTTTGTCTTTCCTTAGCTAACTCTGACCTGTTTTGTGTTGTGTGTCAGATTGCAGAAAAAGAGGCAGCAAAGGGAAGCACAGGCAGTGGAAAGCTGCGAAAAGATGCTCTTTCTGCCCTGCGCACTCTCCTTCTAAAGGTGCAGTTCTATGTCCAAATTCTGTTCCCTGCTTCTTCATGAGAACAATGTTGCATTGACAAGTAACTAAACTGGCTGAGATTGAACCATAAATGGAAGGAAGGAACTTCATGTACTGAACAGTTTGAAGGCTTTCTATAGCATTGGAGTATTTAGTGTAGCAGTGAGAAATATTGTTATACTCATTGCTGACACTGTGGTTGTTGCTAGAAACTTGTTTTTGGATGCTGTAGTTATGATTGGAATTTCTGAACCCAGGATTGTTGTTGACATGGAGCATCTTCACTGCATGATATATGTGCAACTGGTGCTTGCATAGTTACCCGCTTTCCTGGAGACATGCATGCATGCAGGTTTGGTAGTAGATGTGATTTTCCAGTGAGTAATTGACTCTGTTGCAGGTTGGCACTGCAGATGCCCTGGCATTCTTTTTACCTGGAGTGGCCAGTGGCTTAACCAAGGCAGTGCGCAGTGCCATGATGACAAGCCGGCGTCCCTTGGCATCAGGAGCAGCATACAAGACTGTGGGAGCAGCTGGAAGCACTGGGGCTTTGGAGGAGGCTGTGAGAGGCCTTACAGAGTTGCTTGTACTAGTGCTGGCTGATTCTCGTAACTTGGCATGCCTGCCAGAGTTGAGTGATGTAGGTGGAGAAACTCTCAAAGTGGAGTCAGCCCTAGAAGCGCTTCAAGGTCAAGCTCAACAGCTTCAGGAAAATATCAAGAGACTGGAAGACAGTGGAAGAGCAGAGAGGTCTGGATCTCTTGAGGTACAAGGAGGAGAATTTGGTGCTATCACTATGCTTGGACCGGTGGTTGGTTCAAAGAGAGTCATTCCAGAGGATGAGACTGCAAGGTTTTCATTGCGATTGGAACGCAACCAAAGTTGGTTGGAGCAGACAACACAGCGTGTGGAGTCCTTGCTATCTGAGAGTTTGCCTTTGGTAGGGACTTGGGAGAGCTCAGCTGCTTTGTTCTTTGCAAAATACAAACTATCTCTGTTGTAGGGCATTCCTCCAATACTGGCCCTTTGCTTTTCTCGATATTCTAATTCACAATCTCTGTCTAGTATTTCATTAGCGGAGCATAGACACTTCAATGTTGATTTCCCTTATACATCTGATATCATGGTGTTGTTGGGTGGGCAATGGTGTAGCTATGTGCACATCCTGCTCCAGCTGTGAGACTGGCAGTTGTGGAAACAGCTGCAGCTCTTCTCTTTTCTTGTGGTAGCACTTTGGAGAATTGCACAAACTTGCTCCTGGTATGGCTCAACACTCTTGAGGTGGGAAGATAGCATTCTTTATTGAGGAGAAAGGAGGCTGTATTTTGAGTAGTTTCACTGTTGCTGAAATAAAGTTGCTTTTCTAGTTAAAGGTGTGTGGCTGGATGAGTCTGTGACAATCAATGTCATGCACATTGTAAGTCTATGTATACTGTGGGTTTTAGCATTATCTCAGTCATCTGTTTATTAGAGAGCTGAATTTATGGTCTTTGGTGATAGTCTAACAAGGCACTCTTAAATCAAAGGTTTTGTTGGGTGGTGCAGGAGTGCTTGCTGGCATTGGCTTGTGATGAGTGGCAGCATGTTGCTTCAGCAGCTCATGCACATATAAGTTTGTTATTGTCTGTTGCAACTAAGGAAGTTCCAGACACACAACACTCCACTTCAGAAGAGAAAAAAGTGTCAGATATTCAGTATATCATTCGGTCAAAGTTGCAAAAGGAATCTCTTGTTGGAATCATCCACAGGTTGGTCCTTTTCTTGCAGATGAGTGTATGTCAATTCTTTTTTTATGTATATGCCATATGGCAACACTCCAATGATTTTATGACAAATTGTTGCAACTGACAGTCTGTTCAAAAATTAGGCTGTTGGACAGGCTACCCCAAGCAGTGTTTGCTGGAAATGAAACCATGTCAGTACTTCATGCAAGACGGTTAGCTGCTGCCCTCTATTTTGTCGGGCCCCATGCTGTGTGCTCGTCTCTACTTGACACTCCGGTGAGCTGAATCTCATCAAGTTTTTATGGCATTTTTCTGTCTAATAATTGGTGGCCTCTGTTATGTCCACCTTCTTGTCTATCTGTAGCTTTTGTTTCCACTGTATAACAGCTGTGAATTGCTTACTTGTCATCATGGCCTATGAAAAGCTGGTTAAGTTTGCTCATTGATGTGTTTATGTTCACCTTTCTGTTTTAGGGTGGCCTAGCTACTACCATCATAATGATACTATGCTCTGCATGGGAAACTGCAGGAGGCATATACAGGCTTTGTGGCGATCATGACACAGTGCTTGAGTTTTCAGTCAGCTTTTACTGGCTCCATCAGTCTTTCTAGCTTGGCAACTGCATTGAGATCCACCCCACTCCTGGCCTCTCCTGAGCTGCAGGGGAGTACAGTTAATGGCCAAGCACAAAATGCTGGTATCAAGGTGCAACAACAGAGCAAGGACCCTGATCATAAGATGGAAGACGTGGCGGCATCAGAGCAGTTGCCACGAATGCCACCATGGCTTGCACCTAGTGCCACCCGTCTTTATGTTACTCTGGCTTGCATCATCAGGCTTGTTGGTCGATCAGCTGTTTCTGGTATAGTTATCTTCACTTCCTTGCTTAAACATAGTTGGGCAAGTTTACCAATTGTAAACATACATTTTAAATCTCTGCATTCTCTGTGAGGAGTGCAGTGGTTCTCATCACTAATGAGGCTTTTAGGTCAGGTGTGACACACATGTTCATGTGCTTCACATGAATTTACAGGTCCTTAGATTGAGCAAGTGATTGAGTAATGCCTCACTTATTGGTGCAGATAGTCATGGTGGGTCATCCTTGATGGGGCTTGTTGAGTGTCTCCTAGAGACTTTGCAGCAAACAGCTACTGAACTGGATCGACAAGGGGATCTAACAACTAGTGTCAATATTTCAAATGGAGAATTGCAGCGTAATTCTGCAGCATCTGTCTGTGTTCTTAATGAACTCATGTATGGGGCCTCTGGGGTCTGGACTAATAAGCTCCCTGGACTCTTTGGAGGAATTTCCTCTGGCATGGCTTCTCAGCATGAACAGTGGCAGCATCACAATGGGAGAGAAGTGACAGCCTGCATCAGTGAGTGTGTTGGTGATATTCTACATGACTATCTAATGCCAGAGATCTGGGAGCTGCCGGTTGATTCTGGATCTGGTTTGTTTAGGGACAGTTATGGCAATGACATGCAACTTTTACATGTTCTGCAAGACAATGCTATGCTCCAGCAGGTAGTTTTTCACTATACGTTACAGATGTAACATCCCTTTCCATGGTGCATGACTTGCTCCTTCAGCTTGCTTCCATGTTGCTTCTGGTGGAAAATAGTTTGCCTTGTTGCCTTCTGAAGAAAACATGCTAATGTGTGATGCTGTCCAGGTATTATGTTTTCCACTAGTGTTTCGGCTGACACTCACAACCTCCTTCAGATAGCAGTGTGTTGTTTCTGAGAAAGAAATAGCTGATGATAGACATGTGAGCTTCCTTTGTACAGGTCCTGGTGGAAGGTGTGGGCATATTTGGAATGGCTCTGGGAAAATCATTTGAGGATGAAGGGTTCCTAGCTTTAACTTTGTATGCTTTACTGGAGAAGCTTGGATCCACAAATCAAAGTGTGAACAAGGCTGCAGATATTGCTCTACGGGTCATCTGCTTTCACTGTGGCTATCAATCGGTAAACTGTTTGTTCTTTTCTACTGGTGATTAGAAGCTAGTGTAGTAGCAGGTATGGATAGTCAGGCATTTCAAGGTCTAAGCTGTTTCAAAGGTCCAAGCAGAGCTTGCTGATGCTAAAAGAGTTAAGTATTGGTAAAAGCAGGTAAGGGAGCTGGTCGTGCACAATGCTGATTATGTTGTTGATTCACTGTGTCGACAACTTCGACATCTGGAACTCCATCCTCAGGCCCCTTCTTTTCTGGCAGCCATCCTGCGCCACACTGGTGCTGCCCCAGACCTGCTGCCCCTACTCAAGGAACCTGTAAGCTATTAGTCTCACCTTGAACTACTTAAGATTCATCTAAGCAATTTGATAGGATATCTATTTTTGCTTGCTTTACGGAATATGTGACTCTGCTTGGGCATATCAAACAGATGCAAGGTATAGTGTTGGAGTTGGAGATTCCTGCAAGGCGGAACCATCCTGCGTACACAGTGCCACTCTTACAGGTACATTAAATCATGAATTTGAAGGGAAGAAGATATTTGACACCATAGTGTTTATTTTATTGCATCTGGGTATCAACTAGCATCAATGATAGGACTGCTGAATATTGCTTTTGTTGGATGAAGCTTTCATTGAACTGTTGTTTGCATCTTGTGAGATATGGTATTTGCAGGCACTGCGGGAGATAGCCAAGGCAGCAAGGCTGGAAGGTGCTGCAATGCTGTCTGAGGTCTCCAAGGTTGCAGTTAGTCTGAAGTCAAGTTTGCAGGGAATTGCCATTGACAAGGGGTTAAAAACCATGGAGAATGTTATTGATTCAGAAATAGCAGATGTAGATGGAATGATAACACAGGTGCAAGACACTGAGAGACGGCAGAACTCAGTGGCAGCCGTGGCTACATCCTGCCTTCATGCAAGTGCACCTCTCCTTGCATCCAGAGACTCACATACATGCCTCCTTGTCCTGGATACCATTGAGGTGGGTTGGGCTATGATGTTCTCATCAGCTATCTTGTAGGATGAAAACTAAAATGCCAATTCACATTAGGTAGACTGACAACTCAGATTTTGATTCAGGACCAGAATGGTAATGAGGGTGACTTCATTGACCAGGCTCCTGTAAACCCCAATCCAACTGACATTGTGAGCAGGAATTCTTTGTCTGATGTTGTTGCTTAAACTTCTCCTCATGTAGTGTTGAAGGCATACTTTCAACATTCCCCCAGAAAACAAATATTTTAAAAGTTATGGGAGTGTTTTAGGTGAGGTTTGTGTTATATAATCTCTTTCAATTGGTAGAGCTTTCCGTGAAATTTTGTAACTGGCCCACACCTTGAGATACAGTTTGGGGAATCGTGAAGAGAGTTTTCAATTGTGCAGGATGGAGTAGCAGGGCTAGCAGACATAGAAGCAGCATTTCCACACCTACAAGCTCAACGCAGTGCACTTGAAGAGTTCCTCAAAAGATGTGGAGATGGTCATGGAGATGCAGAAGAGATACAACCCTTTGGTAGTAGGGATGATGAGAGTGTTAGAAACAATATTCTGCTGCCAAGTATGAATCGTATATGGCCACATTTAGTATCTTGTCTGCGGCAGAGCCAGCCCTCGGTAAATGATCTATTTCCTTTTTGGCCTTAGGAGTAGTATGTAGTCAGTAGTTAAAGTTTTGTGGCCATGATGCGAAGAGTCCTAATCCCATTGACATTTAGACCATGCCAGTCTCCTTTATTGCAGACTTCCTCAAGGTAGAGACTGCTGGAAAGAGTTCCAGCATTTTACCTGTGCTCATATTTCTGGAGTTTATACTGCCTTCCCTTGTTAACTGTTTTTACACTGGTCTCTTTCCAGAGAAAGTGGCAAGTAGCTTTCACCTGAGTACCTAATAACAGGAGCTACATTGTTTAAAGCTTCCTTCCAATCCCTACAACTGTACTTTTTAATCTTGTAATCTGGATATGGTTTGCATCATTGTAATGACTTTTAACCATAGCCATAATTCTGGACCAAGATTAAGCTATGAAAGTCTGATGCTGAAACTTGCATTCAGGTGATTGAACGTGCACTAGCTGTTATTGCTAGTGCTACTGCCAACTGTGGAGGTCATTTCTTTTCACGCCGCATGGAGAAGGATGCCTTACCCCTCCTGCTGAAACTACTGCGTGAGGGCCCCCTGATTCATGCAGTGCATACCTCAGATATGTTGAGACCAAAGACCAGTTCAGAACTCATGCTTTTACGAAGACAAGGTAGAGACTATGGTGAGAGTGGAACATCACTGGCTGTAGTTCTCAGAGTGCAGGAGGCTGTTCTGAAATGCATATCTGCAATAGCTGGTGGGCAGAAAAGTGCTGCAGCAATGGATACTGTGTACAAGCCACTGGTGGCATTGGTTGTGGGGCTTGCTTGCAAACAGCAAGCATTATTTCCAGCTGCAGCTGATGCTCTTTTCGCCCTCTCTCACATGGATGCAGATCTGGTTTGGTTGCTTGTGGCTGATCTAGCTTACGGTACACACTTCTCTTTCTTATGAGCTTTCAATTAGTGATATCCACTAGTTTAAATACCCCATGGACATCTGGAAATTAATCTCTTTGTTGCATATCAGAGCTGGTATGGACCATTGCCAGCATCAAGACCTCCCTGCAACTGCTTTAACTATTGCCATGGTCTGTCAGATGTCTAGGAGGTTAGGACTACCCATATGTCTACCTCACCTGAAAAGCTGATATTTACAGGTATGGAGCAGAGAAGTTGGCAGATATAGGCTATGACTTTATCATGCATTAGTCCGCAACAATGCTTGATTTCATTCAAGAGATCTATACCTATGTTTTATGTATGGGCTACCAGTAACTCACTTTATCATTGAATACGCAGGTGGAGAGCATAAACACAGAGAGTCTCCTGGAGAAGAATTTCCAGGTTTTGACCAAGTTTTCCCTGTATTGTCTTCACCTAAGGATGCACTGTGGGTCCAGTATTCTCGCTTTGATGCTGATGCCAGTGTTGAAAGAAAAGCAGCATGGGAGTTGCTTGCAAAGCTGGAGCAGTATATCTAAACTCAAGACCATCATATATATTTCTCTGCACAGAATGATTTTTGGTAGTAATATTATCACGTTGGCAAGGAAAAAACACAACAGAACAACCATGCATCAACATCGGGGTGTTGTCAAAACCCCAAAAAGAAATCGAAACTCTGAAAGAGTCTCCGAGCAAGCAGATGTGGTGTGTTGTTTTGACCCTTTCTCTTTGTCAAGTGATCCTCTCGAGTGTGTCAAATCTCTGTTACAGGGATCACTTTCTCCTGGGTGCATGTGTTTGGTAGATCACACTACCACTGCAACAAAAATTGGGCCAACAGGATTCAGTCAACATTTTGCCACGAGGTTGGTGGAGTGATACAATGAAAACACGAGTTGAACCAAAAGGTACCTCTTGACTTTCAAGTTCAGAAATTACAATTTCTGATGATTTATATGCACCAATTTAAATGTCATCAGAAAGCAAAACCAGAGTCTCGCCCAGTTGAATCAATGAGGATCTCATCAAACATTCAATATGGTGCTTTTACAATGTGATTTAAGAATTACCATTTTCAACTATTCAACTAGATTGTCGATGACCTTTGGATACATCAGAGTTGAATCTCTTTATTATTGCCCAGAGAAGAAAACCTCTTGCTGAGAAGACTTTCTGATATCTAGTAATTTGCTTTCCTGACATCTGATTATGCAAATTTAGATCATGTTGCACAATTTATTGGACATGGCTTTGCATTTGAAAGTGGAAGGATTGTGCACCATAAACACAACCCCATTCCTGCATGGCTGAGGTTTGTGGTACGTGCAGAAGTAGCTCATGAGCCATCAAAATACACGTTTGGTACTAATTCAATTAACCCATTGACCCCACTATCTCTAGCTAATATTCTTACGCTGTAAGGCATATAAGCTTTGACAGTATATGAATTGAAATGCTAATCACCTGGATGTTATGCTGATTGACAATGTGCTATTCACTTTGATCTTCTGCTAATTGACCTTGTGTTAATCATAAGGTTCCACAAAACCTTCCCCTTCAAGATACGGTGTAAGCAATCATCGTAACTAACATTTATAGAGTTAGCATCCTACCATGACATGTACAGTTTTCTCAATTACAAAAAATATGAAGTCCTTATCATTTTGAGTCAATTGAAGTTATAGATTGGTTATCAACTACCTCTAACCATGGTGGTGGTCAATGGTGCACATACATGTGACAATGAAGCTATATTTAGTAGCCTTGAAATTTCTACACCAAGTTGGCAAGTAGTACTGATAGCTGAACTTAAAACATTTCAAACATGCACTAATCACTTTTAATCAAAAAATAGAAATTGCACATCAAAGTTCTCCATGGCAACTATAGTAAAAAGCCAAAACTAGAATCAAGTAGCATTCGCCACAATTTTACTTATTGTAACTTTGTTAAATGGTGTTGGTGAAAATTTCCAATTCTGTAAACACTTAAGGCATGTTCTTTTATTTTCCACAACCAAGACAAGGGGGCAAGAGCCTGGAGATGATTAAGATGAATTGTTGTGCTTCACTTAACACCTCTTGCTCACCTCAATCACAAAGTATACAAAGAAAGTGTAAGTGCAATTGGAGCCAAAAATAAGTTCATGGACTCATCACAACCTAGATCATGTATGGATGCAAGGAATTATTCCCTTTATATTAGACTATATATTTTCATATGGAAATGACAAAAAAAATCTTAGAATTCCTAAAAACTTCTTTCCTCATCAAGATTCTTCCATGCCTTCATGATTTTGGAGCCTCATAATTCTTAGGAACTCCATCAAATGGAACAAGCAAAACTATTCTCTTATAGGACCCTAAATTATAAACTTAGTCCATGTCAAAAGCCTTTTGAGGACATGTCAAGATCCTCAATTGAACATGATTTGCACCTTCGAATTGTGTTGTGAATGATTGGGATTAATTACATTAACTTTCGTCCAAATGATTCAAACTTATAGAATGATTAGAGAAGAAACTATTTGGGAGAATTCATGAACCCACCATCTTAAATGTTACATTGAGATCTTTCCAAACAATCCCAAAATCATTTCATTGGACAAGAAACCTCAAACCTTCCATTGAACATTTCAAATTTCCAAAGAGAACTAATTTAAATTGGTGTTGCTTGCCCCATTTATTTCAAATTGCAACATCTTAAATATCCTAGCATGCATGTAATGTTGAACCTTGGCAACTACAAAACAATATCAACATTTTAATATGTGCAACGTAAAGCCCATGGTTGTGGGCATTTTGGAAATAAGGAGCCTAAGACAAAGGATGACTAAGTCTAGTAGCCCCACATTGTCCACCCTTGGACAAATGTTATCTTAAGTCATAACGAATGTTGTGCATGTAAGTATATGTGAAGGACCTAATTTTAAACCTCTTTGCATTTGAGCCTTGTTAGGCAAAATGGAGTGGGTTCAAAATTAAGAAAGGTTTAAAAGTAGAGCCTTCACATGTGTAAAGAACCATGCTATCTTTTTGTTGGCATTTTTTTTCTTTTCATCTTTCTTTTCACCCTAATATTAATTATAAGAAGTAACTTTCTCCTTCTCTTTTGCCCAAAGCTTTTTCTTCCTTCTCTCATTGTTAATGGTCTCATTATGTCATTCTTTCTCAAGTTCACATTGTCTCATTAATGCTTGAAACTTCATTCTTCTTTCATTTTCATTTTTATGTTTAAGTGCTGCTTGCTCATCTGAATTTTCATGTTTTTCAACTTTCATTTTGTCATTTATTTTCAAGATTCTTTTTTGAAACATTTAAACTTTCCTTCCTTCTTCATTATTTTTTTTCTAGTGTCTAAGCATTGCTTGTTCATTCAAAATTTTCGTATTCTTCAACTCCAACAACTAATAAACTTTTTATATTTTCTTTGGCATTTGATTTATTTGATTTGTTGTTTCTTGCTTTACACTTCGTAAGTTGTGTTTTTTTACAAGTGCTTTGTGTCATCAAAGGACCTCACGTCAAAATGCTTCTTTTATTTTTCATTTTTGAAACTATCACTCTCATTTTATGTTGTCAAAGTGATTGTCATCTTCAACATCACAATGAATTTCTTTGTGTTGATGATTCCAACATTATGATGAATTCTTTGTGTGGATAAATGAATTTTTTTCTATTAATAATTTTCTATATTTCTGCTTTTGTATTTTTGTACTTTTGGTATTTTTTCAAATTTTTTTGTAGATGTTTTTTTTCTTTTGGTTTTTTTGTTATGTGTAGGTATGTTGAATTGGGCTTTTGTTCTCCTATAAAATTTTATTTTATTTCCCAATTTGTGTGGGGTTGTTTAATTCATTCAACATGGTTTTCTAAAATCATGATTTATTTTTCTTTGCAATACATGATTTAAAAACATTCTTCATATTTTTTGTAATTTAGTTTTTCTTTTTCAATATTCCAAAATAATGAATTAGCTTCAAAGAAGTTTACCTTGAAAGACTTGAAAATTTTGTTGGTGAAGGCTTTGTTGAAGGTTTCCCAAAACTATCACCTAACCAATTTAACCAATTGTTTTATGAAGCTTTTGGATTTGGTCTTGTCACACCATTTCCTATTTATATTATTACACCAACTAAACCTTTTATAACTAGACCTCCTATTGGTTGTACTTTAGGTTGTGAGGTTTTGTTAATAATAGGATTTTGGAGAAGAATGATCTTGATTCAACCACATTTTCAATCATATTAAACATATGATCATTAAAGTTGTGTTGGACACATGTTAAACATAACATTACAATCCATTGTATTGAATTGCAAATGTGAACGTCCACATAGACTTTGACAATGGGAATACTTCATTTCATCGTGGCAAATGTTTTACTGTTTAGGGTATAAAATTTAAAATTTAAATATTTATTTATATATTTTGAAGTTTGGCCACATCATTAACCACATCTTGTATTTGTAAATTTTATGTGACTTGTCTCATTTGAATATGTATTCATGGAGGTCACAAGTATAAAATGTCACCAAAAGGAATTGAAACCATCACTTTCGTGGCTTCAAACCAAGTTTTTGACCATCCACCCACAACTCTAACTTGCAGTATACTATGTCATTGCATAAATATAAATATGTACTTTTTTATTTTTTTACAATATTATATAATTATATAACTTCATTTTATTATTTCATATTTTCTTTTTAAAAAATTTCAAGTGCAATGTTTTTATTTTGATTTGGGCCATAAATTTCCACTACATTTTATAATTAGACTAAAAATTATAATTATAATTTTTTTTTTCGTTTTTCTTTTTTTCTTTTTACAAATTTAAATAGATGTTTTAATTATTTCAAAATTTCAATTCCTTAATTCAATTAATTTCTATTTTCTAATGATATAATTTATTAATATCATTAATTTCAAAATGTCAAGAAGTTAAATCAATTTTAAATATTTATTTCAAAAATTTCAATGTAATAACTTTAATTACAAACATACACCTATATATGTCACATGTTTCAATTTAGAATTTTTCAATTTTTAAATTCCACTTTACCCTTAAATATAAGGATTAAAAGCCACAACTCAATAAGGAAAATGATAAAATTGAAAACATATATAATCATAAATTGTTGCAATCATGAATTCATGTGTCTCCTGTAATGTCATTTTTTAGTTTTTTTGCTCATTTATAAATTATAAATTGAACAAATTTACACACAAAACTAACTTAATATTCATGGTGAACCAAAACAAATTGTTTGATGAATATAAGTCATCAAATGTTAAATGAAATTCGGACATGGTAAATACATTCTTTAATCAAAAGATCAACAATTACAAATAGTCATGTTGCCACATAAAGAGATAGTTGAAAACATGATTCATTGTCATTATTTGAGTTATTGTGGACTACTAATTGCTTATGAAGTGGTTGCATAAGACAATAATTTTTTTAATGATTGGTTTGATGATGAATTTGAAATCTTCTTACGATTGTTTGAATTTTATTCTTTTCAACTTCATGAAACAAATGTTGATGCTACTCTATTTGTTTATTTTACATCCCTTCAATGTTTTGGATCTTGAAGACTTTGATGTCCATGTAATGATTATTGTTTCTAATCATCAATCTCATTATCCCAATGTGATGTTATTGTAGGTGACCATAATGAAGTTCTTTTCATTAATTATGAATATATACTAATGAGATATGTTTTAAATCATGGTTTTAAAGTTGACGAGAGAGAATAAGAGAATGTCAATAGAGGCAACTGCAAAACTAGCAAACACATCAAGCTTTGGGCTCAAAATGTGATTGACGAATAGAGAAAATTTCAAGGTTACAACAAAGAAATCCATAGTAGATATGTATGAGAATGAAGTTGTTGTCATGGGACTTATGAACATGTTTGCTTTGTGTGTGGTTGAAGTTGCAAAAAAATGGTAATTTGTATTTTCCAACTAGGTAATAATATTACTCTTTTGTGTTATTTTGTTGTTTTGTCTTGCAATTTGTTTTGTTGTTTCATCTTGCAAGTTCTTGTTATTTGATTTTGTGTTTTTCTTGTTGTATGTTGTTATTAAGTTTTTTTATTCTAATCATGTTTTGTTGAATGCATAACGTCCAAACATTGATTAAAGGTTTTTGTAGGTTGATTATGTAAAGGTAGACTCATTGTTTTGTTAAAATTGGTGTAATTCCAATAGTTCATTTCACATCTTTATTGACATGAAGTACTATCAAGTGAAGGTTGGTAGTGACAAAGTTGCACTATAAATGTTTGGGGTATTCTTGATGTATTTAGATTATGTTTGTTTCACATATACAAGTTGATTTGAATGTGTCACTTTTGCATTAATTTAAATATGTATACCAATGTTGGGTGGTTTTCAAATGCCCACCCAATTTTCGACCCAATTCTCACAATGAGAACTGATTGACACCTTTACATGTGAGAACCAAATTGAAAACTTACTTAAGTTCTCATGTATGAATGAAAATTGGTTTAAATTTGTTGGTTTATATATATATATATATATATGGAAAACTGGATATGTTTTCTCATAGAATTTAGATCCATTTTTCAAAGTTTTTGTATCAATTGTTGGTTCCTCTTTTTTTTTCCTCGCATGGGGCTATTGTTTTTGTCTTGTTGATATTATTCTTCTCCCATTGTTTTTTTTTTTTTTCCTATTCCTACTACTCTTCTCACATGGTATTGTTCTTTTCATGTGATGAAGTAACTAAATTATTAAAATTGATTTTGATTAATGGCAAATTTGATAACAAGATTGTGAAAATTAGATGTGAAAACTAATTGTAATTGTATATGTGAAATCCGCCCTATCTGAAATTAGATGTGAAGTTCAGTTGTTATTGTGTAGATGAAAACTACCTTATTTAAGAACCAAGTGAATTTGAAAAAATTAAAAATTTGATAACTTGATTAATTTTCACCAACCCAATATATGTACTTAATCAAATTTTCATAACATCATGAAAAAATTGAAACTAGTCAATTCTCACAAAAAATTGAAATTTGCCCAACATTAATATATACCATATAATGATTTAAACTTTGTCATTTTCCCATTAGTTTAGAGATACACACCTAAAGTTCAAATTCTTTAAGGTGTACCACCTAGGATGAAATAGAGATGATGCAATTTTTCATTTTATTTTATATTTGAGTTCTCACACAAATTACTGAATAAAACATTGTCATGTTTTGAAATGTAACAACTTAAACCAATTTATATTTATAAACATCAATATCATTCATTTTTTGTCCATGTTGATGATGAAAAAATATTAATACAAAATACAAAAAAGGAATTACAAAAGGGTTACATTTACACATCAAAACATTTACACTTACACTTGCATGGTGTGTGTATATATATACATTTCTAAAATACATATATAAAATGTTGTGTACAAAAAAAAAAAAATTGTAAATGTCAATCACAATGTAAGCCCATCACAAACTTACCAAGCTTGATAAGTTCATACAAAAACCACATGAGTTTTGTGTTATGGTCCATATGAATTATATTTTTACGTATTCAATATCTTCAATATTCAAATGCATGAGACAATTTTTTTGAATGACATATGTGAATGTGAATATTTAATATGAAAAATTTGCATGGCTTTATCTAAAATTACATCATGATAATTGCACGGATTTAGTTAAAACATAAATCATACATATTTCACATCAAAACATCACAAATACAAAAGACACATCATTTACATTAAAATAATATTATTATTATATTGCAATTTTTACACTTTAAAACCCAAAATTTGCATAAATGTATTGTTTTATGATTTTCACAGGAATTTCATTGAAATTTTGTGATATTGAAAATTTCTAACAAGGTTGCCAACATCCTTGTTTTGAGGACATCTTTCAATGTCCCAAGGATGTTTTCGAGACTTGAAGGTCATTTCAAATGTGGCATCACTAATAATTTTTAAGTTTAACATAGTTTTTACATTAAACCAAAACATTATTTTTGTGACTACATTCATATAATTACACATTCGAATAGGACTTGTGATTTATGTCATTTTGACATAAACAACTACAAAAATGGCATAAACAATTGGTCCAATTCACTATAATCTTATTTTTGTAGTCATGGAAGTCACATTTTGGTGTAGTGTTAAGATTCAAAGATGTCATGTCGAAGCTTAACACATGGTAGGGATGATGGGAGGATGGTGGGAAGACATTAAAAAATTATGGGATTTTTTTTTAACAATGAATGGACATTGAAAAAACACCAAGGGACAAGAATGACATCTAACAATCTGAGGGAAATGTTAGGGGACAATGAACAACACCAAAAAGACAGTGAGGATGTTGGGCAATTTTGAACATATTTATTTATTTACCTTTTAATAACAAAAATACTTCAAGAAGAAAGTTTAGGGAAAGCCAAGGACATCAAGAAGTGCCAAGCATATGTTCAAGGGACATTGAACAACATTAAAAAGAATCATTAAGATCTTTAATAAACTTATTAAAAATTTTGGGTCACATGAGGACATTATGAAGACATGTATCAAAAGACGATAGAGATGTCAAGAGGACACCAAACAATGAAAAAAACTCAAAGAGATGTTTAATAACATTGAGAAAACTTTTTAGGACATTAAAAAAATGTTGGGAAATGTTTGGTAGTGTTAGGAAAAAGTTTAACAATGTTAAGCAACACCAAAAAACACTAAGCATTGCCCAAAAAAATCAAGGGATGATAGGGAGATGTAAATCTAAACCATTATAATAAATTTTAGTAAAAATGTTTTAAAAGATTACCATTAGCAAGGATGCCATGATGGATGTTCAAGTTGCTTTAAACCTAGGGACATTCCTCTTGGCAACCCTACCATAATGCAATACCTTTATGAGGGTATTACCTTGCATGCTATCCTTAGAGACTATGGCTTGTAGAAAAGTAAAGGTATTGCACAATGTGAGGTGTAACTCTGTTTTAGAAAATCATTACTAATGAACAACTATGATTTTCTAGAAAAAGCAAGATCACAACAAAACTAAGATGACAAGGAGTTCATTTGAAATAAGAAGTTGATGAAGTTTGCATCAATGTTAGGAATTGCAAGATGGACACGATGTTACCACTTAAACTTACAAAAAATTATAAATGAAAAGGATCAACATAAGAGAACTCACTTTAAACTTTGCTTTGCTAGATCAAAATGAAGGGAATTGCAAAACAACCACAAGATAAGAGATGTGCAACACATGTGACACAAAGGGCAAGGAATAAGGAACAAGAAGCTCACTTGAAATAAGTCCCAAATATCTTGCCTCCCAAATGTTTCTTACAAGCGCCTTTGAGTAGGTTTTAATCCCAAAATTGGGAAGAGTTGCTAAGCATCACAATTGAAAAAAACAAAAGAGAAATCCCATGTCATCATGCAAAATAACACCCCCAAAATAAAGCTATTTAGCTCCACCTCAAGGGCCCTTAATTTGGGAACACTCAGCTACTCATGTGTTACCTTACTCTTATTTAGATCATGAGGCAATAGGAGTGAGAAACACCTTAGGCCTAAACAATGTTACTTAAACCTATTACCATGTTACACACCTAGTAATAGGTGCAAGGCCTCTTGAGGCCTCTTGTACGTGTAAGGTACCTCCTGTTTTGCTTTTGAAGAGGCACTATTAATGTGAATAAGGTGGCCTCCAAACCCACTAGTAGGTTTTTCCAAGCACCAATTGTGTGGTGCCTAAACCCCACCCCAAAAATAATTTAAGATTAAATAAATTTGCACTAGTTATATGATAACCCCACCAATTAAAGCACAGCTTTTTCCCACTCCACTTTGATCCTAGCTCACCTAAGTTTGGAAAAGATAAAACATGGTCACCAAAAGAAAACATAAAAAGAAACAAAAAAGAAAAAGTGGGGGGAAAAAAAAAAAAAAAAAACAAAGAAATTGTCGTTTTAATTTGTGGACCAAAGAAAAGTAACTAATAACAAAACAAAACAAAAAATAGTGGACTCCAAACGCTACCACGTTGGTAGTTAGCATAGAGTTGGCCTTTTCATCGTCTGGTCCACAATATACCACGTGGTGATAGTAGCACAAAAGAGGACTTTATGGACCGCTGGATTAAATAATAAAGATAACAATAATTGTAATTTGGTGAGAAAAAAAAGGCTCAAGAACAACAACAACAAAGGGTAGAGGCACCCGGCCTATAGCTTCCTTTTTCAGACTGGGTTTACAGCTGTTTTGGTATCCCTCTATAAACCTGTTGCTTTGCCTTGTCTCCACGCAGCTCCCCTTGGCTCGCTTTCTGCTTCGGCCGTCGTCTATCGCATTTTGGGCGAGCGAGCTCGGAGCATCGTGTTCCGGATTTTCTCGCATGGCACACGCTCTCTTGCAGCACTTGAGGTTTTCGGCAAAGACGCGTGGTGTGCGATCAACGGTGTGGGGAGTTTTGAGCGCGGAATTTTGGCTATGGCGCTTGCAATTGGTTGCTGTTTTCCATCTGCTGCAGCTTCTTCGGTTTGTATGAACACGGACTTGTTGGCGAAGACGACGAGCAGTTCTTCGAGTTCTTCGTGTTTTTTTCCTTCGTGTTTTTGGAAGGATTGGATTGGATTGAGTTGGAGTTTTAAAGCGCATGCTAATAGTAATGGCCGAGCGGGAGATTTGTGTGTTGTTGCATCTTCGACGGATGAGAACAATCACGGGCTGCTGTTTGCGTCCTTGAAGTGGCCGAAGAGGGAGGGGGTTTCGCACCTCGTGCCGTTTGCGTGCCGGTGTCGAGGGAATCGTGAAAAAGAAGGTGGCGAAGATGAAGAAGTCGCCACGGATGTGGTGCGAATGTCGGCGGATTCTGGATCATCGTGCCTTTATGAGCTCATGGACCAAGCCGGTCTCGACACATTCCATGCTCGGGTACTCATTCCCTTCCTCCACTTCTCTGCGCATTTGTAATTCAGAAAAAGAAACACCAAATGGTCAATCTTTATGGCTCATGGCGACGTTGCAAGCAGTTTGTGGTTTCAAATTGCTTTTTGTGCATGGCAATTCTTACACAAGTTATTGTAAAATCACAATTCAAGCATCGGAAATGTTGAGGAATTCGGGGGCATTTCGCCGCAGAGAAGACATGGTGCGAGAAACCATGTTTTTGTGGTCTCTGCTTTGTAGAAGTTGTCCACCTGCAATACCGTTACAGAAGAAGCCTTAGGGGTGAAGAGACACTCATACTCGGTGCACACGCTGCATGAAGGTTTTGCCCTATTCTGTGAGGGCAAGCACTTCCTACTAAACTCTGCATACATATCTATGATGCAGAGCTAATTCAGTTCTGAAAACTACTACTTACCCTGTATCAGGCATCCGTCATGAATTTTGCTCAACCTCACAAAAGCAGGTTAGGAACTTGGTGTGCAGTGTGCACATGTTGGATGTCCTAAGAGTGACCTTATAACTGAACTACTGGCACCATGGTGGGGTTTGCAAATGTATACTTTATTGAAGCTTGTTGCACACATTTTGACATTGGTACTAAGTCTTAGGTCACAACAAATGGGGTATGTTGATATACAGGCATGCTGTCATTTTTCTCTCTTTTTTGGCGTTGAAAGCCGAGGAGCATCTTCAAGGGCATGATGCAAGAAAGCTGGAATTTTGGGGAGTTTTTGTCAGGGGATTTAGACTTGTTTGCATTGTTGTAGGTGTCACGATCCAGCTTTGTGAAAGAAATTGGGAAGCTTTCAAAACCTTTGAGGAAAGATGGAACAGCACGTTCATTGGACTTGGCAAAAGCTGCATTGGAAATTGCTGCAGAGGATGATGCACTTGTGTCCCACTCACCTGTCCCATTACCTGTGGATGCATACATTGATCGGCTCGAATCTATGGCTGTTGAATTTGCTCACCACTACCTTCCTGCTCAAGACAAAAGCCCTACTGCTTTATTTGAGGCCTTGGACATATACTTGTATGGTTATCAGGTAGCAACAAAATTGTCCACTGAATCCTCAATGGCTCTTAGAAAAACTGTTTTGAGTCTTTCTCTTTGCATAGATATATGGTGACTTTGTTGGTTACTTTGCTTTGATAGTTGCCACTCCATGTTCTTTTTTCTTGTAGATTATGTA
The DNA here is from genome assembly GCA_963921925.1 of Sphagnum tenellum. NCBI lineage: Eukaryota > Viridiplantae > Streptophyta > Sphagnopsida > Sphagnales > Sphagnaceae > Sphagnum > Sphagnum tenellum. The sequence goes on along the minus strand of OY998147.1, from coordinate 17,743,438 downwards.
TATTGGTCGCTGACACATGAAAGTCTGGCTCAATCAGGGATTCCGCAGAACGCAATTGTTGCAACCTGAAGATGCAAGGGTTTTCTACCTGAACACAGTAAGTTTCTTTATCTTCTCTACACTTCCTTCACTTCAAGAAGTCCAGTTCACAATAATCTTTCATTCTTGCACTAGTCCTGTGAAGATTTGTTGTGCTGTCTCTGCTCCCAATTTGTCCCTTTTATGATTCATGACAGAGGTAGGTTTGTATTTGAGGAGTTTAAATGCAAAATCATACAGGTGTTGACCAGTCGACTGGGTTCTCCGGTCATGCTTGCCCTTATTTACAGCGAGCTAGTGAAAAGGCTACAGCAGATGGGGGCCATTAGTATCTCTGTTGACATGGAGCTTCCATCAAATCTTGTTGACCTTCCACATCCTCGAGTTGCTGCACAAGATGGTACATAGAAATATCTGAAGCATCTGCTCTGTTGTGTAATTTGCAAGGCTAACCTCAAACCCTAAACCCTAGCTGTAAGAAACCAGATTGTTAGGTGAAGATGTAAGACTGTTTGTGTAATCCAGTAAATTGGGCTTAATCTGTTCTCAGAATGTGGTGACTAAACAGTAAATTGGAAAGAGGTTGAGCAGTTTACTTTGGACTGATCTCAGGTCTAGGCTCAACTGGAGGTGCTAATTGTTTACGTCTTCTCACACCTCAGCTGCTTTTGGTGGAGGTATGCTGTTGCAACTTCCCTATATTAGGAATTCTTTGATTGTGCAGTAACTACAGTCCAAGGTTTGAATATGTAGTAGCCCACTATTTGCATGTAGCCTTACTTTAAACTTGTCATACTATTGAAGCAGTTCACGAGCAGAACAGTTTTCACAAGGAATCGAGTAGGCAATAGTTTGCACCTAGTATAATGAGATATAAGTAGATGTCACAATGTGCTGAGATTGGATTGCAGGTGCTAGTGTCACTGAAGCAATTGTATTGGCCATGGCGAGCTACTAATAGTACAGAGGAAGACAGTATGTTTTTGCAAGCAGCAACATCAGCAAGCCGAGGGACAGGAATGACTGCTCCCACAAGTCCCTTTGAGAGTCTATTCCATGCCCCTTCCAGTAGCAGGTGCAACTCTCTTCTCTCTGCTTCAATCAAATTTTTTTAGTAGGCTAAGTCTATTTGGGCATGTGCTACCCAGCATCCTCCTTGTTCCTGCACATTCTGAGCTAGGCCATACTGATTTCTCCACTATGTAGAGGAAGTTTAATCTGACTTTCTTGTCTATTTATGGCCTGCAGTTACATGAACCTCAGTTTTGTGTTGGTTGTTTCCTTTATATGTACAGAGGGGCAGAGGTGGCTAGGGCCCGAGCTGCCCAGTTGAGGCTTCAGCGTGGAATATGGACAAGTTCCAACTTTGGAGATCTCCGTCGAGCTCTTGCTGGTGAGGTTAAGGGAGCTGGAATGAGAAATCTGGATAAGAGAGTCAACCTTGTCAACTTATGAATTATTGAACTGGAAAAGGAAATAGAGCCCAAAGACCTGTTACACAAATGCAATGGAACTTATAAACCACCCTGAGACATATGTAAAGATGGAGAAAGGAATGTAGAGAAAGTAATTTTTACTTAATCGGTTGACTTACATAGATCAGTCTGCTTGTTGTATGCACAGATGTCAGAAACTATGAACTGAAAGATTCTTGGGTTGGGTTGTTAACAGCTTCAGAGAGACTGGTATTGCTTGATGTGAACAAGCTAGAGTTGAGGGATTATGGCATGCTCCTCTTTCACTCGGGTCTTTATGGTCATGCATTTGATTATCTGGCTGCATATTCTGCTTTTCAGGTATACTTACTTATATGTATCCTTTTACTTGAGTCAGATGTGATCTGGTCATTCTGCAACAGTTTAAGAGAGTTGAAGCAGGTGGCTTCTGTGCAATCCTCTGGAGTGATGGCATGGTAGTTAATTATAGCTCATGGACCTTGTTTGAACATGAGAAGCTTCAGGTGTTCTTCTCATATCCAGATCCTTGGATACTAGGTGGGAATACTCTGAAAAGTTTATTTGGTCTGTGGTATTGAAGGCCTCTGCAACAATGCCACTTGTGTTCAATCCATTGGAAGTCAAGGAAAAAGCTGCCCTGGAGCACTTGTTAGAGCGCTTACGTCTTATTCTGGCTGAGCAAGCCTGGACTGGAAAGGCTGGAAGTGAATCAGATGCATTTGAGCAACCTCCTGATCCCTGGTGATTTGCAATTGGATTTGATTCTGCCTGTCCAACACCTGAAGAGCTTCTACAATGAATGCTTGTGATGTGTCAGATATGAAGATGGAGATGCTTTGTAAGTGGGTTTCACAAGGTGCTAAACTGTACCACAAAGGTGACACCTCAAAGCTGCTCACTATGAGCAGTGGGGAATAAGAAATGCAGTAGCTTTCTAGTACTACATCTGTCTGATCATTGTTGCACTCATTGATGGAAATGTTTGAAGGGTCTTGCCTTTTGAAGAAATCATCACCACTCTGATCAAAGAAACAGAAGAAAATAAAGATCATGGTGGCAAGGTCCTTCTCAAAAGTCAGTATGAAAGCCTTTTGGAGTTCTTGTGCAACTTGATGTGACTTGTCCATTTCCATATTCACATAGTGCATCAGCAGCAACCTTCAGCGACCCCCCTGTGTGATGGCTTCTTCTGTTTTGAAGGAATGAAATAAGGTCTATGATGTCATGACAAGGTTTCAGGTGAATTATATTCTGCATGGCCATGCTAGTAGTGGGCTCAATACAATGAGGAGTAGACCTAGTGCTAGGTGTACCTCTGAGTCATGGGCATCTTTCTTCACAGTTGCTAATGCTGAGTTCAGTGATGGATGTTTTGAAACCCAGGCTGGACTCAGGATTTGGACAAATGGGAAATCACATGAAATCATGGAGCTCATTAACTTTACATGATATTTTTTGCTGCAAATGTATCAATTAGAAACTGTTCAAGTTGTGCTGTTCTAAACTACAGTACAGCTCTTGCTTCTAATCAATGCTCTTTTGCAAATATCCACAACTCTGACTGGCAATGGCAGTCATATGTTTTCATTGTGTTGAGTGCAGTTGGCCAGGTGCTTGGGTTTGTACAATCATACTGCAGGCTCACTATCCCGGGTCCTTGTGAAGTGTTCTATCTCCTCGCTGTGATCCAATGAAATGCTAGTAGTGACAGGTGAGTCACCTGCTTTGCCATCTTATTATACTATGGGCACATTCATGGTACTTGAAGTTTTGCAGAACTTGCTACGTTTAAAAGGTTGATTGGGCAGGGAAAGTCATGCTCACAACCATATGTTGTTCATGTCTCATTCATCACCTATCAGGTTTTTCACAAAGGTTTGTATCTACTTTATAGGAACAATTCATGTGTTTGTCAGTTGGTGGTCAAGGGTCTTGGGTTGCTTCTGGGAGGAAAAACAGCTTGATTATGGGGCCTACTTTTCAAATTCAATTGGCATTAGATTGGTTTTTTTGGTTGAAACAAATCTTAAGTTAATGCCTATACACATTTGCCACCTAGAAATGTGGACAAATATTTTTGAGGGAAAAGTGTTTATGTGGCTTGTTGAAGGATATCATGTAGTCAAGCAAAATTGGTGAAATTTTTCTTTAAAAAAAGAATTATAGCCTTCACTGGCCTTTTTCCAATTTTGGGTAAAACCGCATGCATTTTTATTACAAAATGACATGCTAGCATTCCTTTTGACCTTGCCACCTTACTTTACGGATGCCACTAAAAGAGGGGTTAGGGGGTGAAAGATAGGGTGAAGACAAGGTGAAGACAGGGTGAAGACATTTACGGATTTCTTTATTGAGAAAGGGACTTTTTAAAAAAAAGAATGGAAATAGCTAAATGCTGACTTTAGGGCAAAATCAAAGAAATTGAAGAATCATAATAGTAAATTGATTCAAAATCAAAGAGCAATTTAAACCAAAGACCCATCCACACAAATTGAAAGTGAATCAAAATAGGTGAGGTTAGAAATTAACAATTTTACATTTCTCTTAATGTCCTAGGAAAGTCTTAGTAATGGAATTGGTAAGTAACTATTGACCATAAGTGAACCTTCAAAATTGTAGAATGTGATTCAATGAGAACCCTAATTGGAAGGTCAAGAGGTGGATACTATTGTTTGCAAGTTCTCAAGTTTGTAGGGTTAAATATGAAGGTTCAGGTTGTTGTGACTTGGATTTGAGTTCACCTGTTTGTTGACACTGACACAAGAATTGGATCATGAAACTAACCTTTTGCTAGATCTAGAACCAAAACAAAAAACTTCGGGAAAAAAAACTTTTGAACTAGAAGTTTAGGTTCTTTGGGTAACCAAGTTGACACTTTTTGAAAAGTTGGCACGGAGGCTGAATTCCATAAGTAAATAATCAACTGTAATTAGTCATAAAATTTCATATTTATACTATCTCAAGCCTTAATTTATTGTAAAAATAACTACATACATAATCTCCAACCTCAGGGAGTGTGTAGTGTGTACATGAAACTGGACCTTGTTTTCAAACTAAGCCTCAAGGTTCTTGAATTTTAAAATATGTGCTAAAACTAGAAACGTTGGTTTTAGAAATTTGAAGATCCAAGCTCAAACCCGCATCCAATAAACATCCCCAAAAAACAAAATGTCAAAATAAGGACTAGAGGTTTTCTCAAAAGGGAAAAACCAACCAACACTAATGCATACATCAAGAGGTGTGATAAGCATTAGGTGCAACTCTTGTAACTTTCTATAGGACTTTAATTCATGTACAAAATAGCTATACAAATATATACAACATTTTTTCTTTTGATCTCTTTTTCTATTTGAAGCTTGTAATTGATGTATTCAACATATAATTAATATGGTATCAAAGTAAGTTGAAGAACAAAGGAGAAAAGAGAATGAAAAGTATGGAGGTATGGAATGATGATGTAATTGGGTGAAGAAAAACAAAGAGCTTATGCTCTAAGAGTCATAAGTGTGTGTCAAATTTCACAATTTTGACATTGTCATGGCCTCCAACCCTTTCGCATCAAACATTGCTTCAAGTTTTATTGATCTTATAAATGCAACAATGCAAAAAAATTTGGGTGCAAACTTACTCATATGGAAAGTCAAAATGGAACCTTTTCTAAATAAATAAAAATTTCACAATATAGTCACAAGGCTAAAATAAATCCCAAACCTATATATGTTGCATTACAACAAGCATGGCAATATTGCAATGCAATGGTTGTGTAGATTTGGAGATAGTTAAATTGAGTTTGCATGAAGGTGAAATTATGACCTATTTTGTTGAAACATTTGAAACCTTGTTCAAGGTTATATATATCACACATAGTCTTTATTGGTGATTTTGTGATGCAATTTCTCGTAAGCTTGTCAAATTCATATAAATAATTTATTACCTTGATTGACTGATAATGATTCCAACTTTTCTACTTCAGTAGACAAGCTTCATCACCCCAAAAGCATGCATTCACATTCTTCAAAGAATGGAAATGTTTCATTTGCATTATGTTTTGAATCAAAGAAAAATCAATGCAAAAGTTAAGGCATGTTGAAAGGATAGTAAAATAGACCAAAAAAATAGTTATTTCAATCCACTTGAAAAATGGTTTAGTTTTTGAAAAAAAATAAAAAAACATAGATTCAAAATCATTAAAGATACATGGATCCAATGGCAGGATTGAAATCAATAATGTTTCTACACTGAAAGGAGGTGAAATTAAATTTCAAATTCTTCAAGCTTTTATAACAACATCACAAACTTACTAGCTTCATTGCTTTGTTCAAAATTCACATGAAATTTATTATTTCATGGGTTTGCGTTTTTTGCACATGGGTTATTGGATTATTGTGAGATGATAGGAAATGCGCACTATCATGTAATTTCATAATACCATTTGACTTTTAAAATTAATCATTTAGATGTTGAGGCTTACAAATTATGTTTCACTAAAGGTATTTACATGAACAAGTCTTTAATTAAGCTACAATGATTCTCAAATATGTGAGTTTAAATCTTGTATGCATCATGCATGAGGGCAAAAAAAAGAAAGATGCAAGTAGAGAGAGGGAATGAGAGGAGATAGGGGTTTGATAATTTTAGTTATTGTCAACATTTCTTGCACAAGAAAAGAAATGGAGAATTTGATGGAGAGAAATTTGAGGAAATGTAGGGAAAGAAAGGATATAGGGGGAAAGAACATTGTTGGGAGCTATTATGAACATTTATTATTCAAAAGAAGAATTTTAAAAAATGAGAGAAAGAGAGGGGTGGAGGGCTTAGCAATGCTACAGTTGTTGTCTACACATTTTATACAACAGAAAACAAAGAAAAGAAAGAAAAGAGAATAGTAGACAAGAAGTAAGGAAAGAAAGGAAGAGGAAAAGGAGCCTATCTCTTAAGAAGACATTCAAATAACAAGAATAGTAGACTTAAACTTCATTCTTAAGATGCTTGAACTTACAAGAGGAAAAGTAAAAAAAGGTTCATTGAATTCCTACTAGTAGAAGAAAAGAAAAAAATGTTTGGTGCAACTCGCAATAAAGAAAAAACACAAAGGTTTTTTCCCCCAAAATAAGGTTCTTTTTCAAGGAAGAATGACAATGGTAATGGCGAAGCTAAAATTATGCTCATTGTGATGGACCAATTGCAAGAAACTGAAATATGAGACAATAACAAAACTAGTGATGGAAGAAAGCTTGGAAAAAAGGGAAAGTGAAGGAAATAGGTGCAAGTCCAAAGAGTAGGTAAGATATTGTACATAGGTCATAGGTAGGTAGGAGATTGGAGGGGAAATAAGAGGTCACAAAAGATGGGTAGGTAGGAATTGACGATGGGCCAAATAAGATGGAACTAGGCTTCCAATCAAGGTGGAAACCATTTTAATGAAAATTGAAGTTCATCCTAAACTTACCAATAAATAAAAACGTTTTGTATATCTAACATTTTAAGGAATTTTGCTTTACAAACGGAGTTGTTTTTATGCAAATGGAGTTGGTATGAAATTTTGAAATTAATCGAATAAAAAAAAAACTTAAAATTGCTTTAAAAACTATTATAACTAATATTATAATAAAAAAATTCAAGTAAAAAACACAATTATCACTTTTTGAGAAGATTTGGGAATGACATATTCCTAGACAAAATTTTGACACAAATCTTAACATAATAATATGATGATTTTTAAATTAAAAAATGTAAAATATTCCCAAAAAAATACATATCAAGCAATCACCTAAAAGAAGAAGTGTGATTAAACCTAGATAGGTAAATGAGCGAACATTTAAACCCTCAAAAAACATGTGTTTAGTCTCTTGTCACGTTTAACCTTAGAGTTCAAAGGGTTTAAGTAGCCTTTCACCTAACACCCTTATAGCCACTATATAAACCTCCATTTGGGTTTGAAATAAACAAGATAAAATCTCCCAAAATAATAGGTGTAAAATCAAATTCTAACCTTTTGTGAACAATTTTTTTTTCATGTGCACTTGAAATACATCCTATAATTGAACATGTTAAACTTCATATACAAATAATATCCCTCCTATTACCAAACAATGTGGACTTTGTTCCAAACAATTCGTTTTAAAATGTTTTTAATTTTAACCTTCAAAATGTTTTTAGTTTTAACATATCCCATTTATGACCAAACAAATGGTGGAAATGCCCAGTAGTCAAAAATTTTAATATTGTGAGATCTAATAACCATTACCAAACACAAAATCAACATTTCCAAACAAAAGGTTTAAAAACCCCAACCACAAGTTTTAAGAACAAATATCTTAATTATATTGTATCATTGAATTGTTACCAATTGCCATTGTTTGTTAATGATCATCTTTTGAATTGTTTAGGTGTGCATTCATTCATGAGTGTTTGGTTGTAAAAATAAATATTTTGGTTATATGGTACATTGAATGGTTAACAAATGGGCAATGTTTGTTAATGATCATCTTTTAAATTGTTTGAATGTTCATTCATTCATGGGTTGAATTGTCTAGGTGTTCACACTCATCTACAAGTGTTTTGGTGATGAATGTTTTTTTTACCCTAATAAACATTCCTTAAAATGTGGGACCAGATGGAATTACTACATTGTAAGAACTAAAAACACACATGAACAACATTCAAAACATAGGACCATTTTCTCTTGCACCCACACCTTTCGACAATAGTTGAACTCACACCATTTTACATCCTAAATTAAATAAAATTTTCTTGGTTTTTTTGGAAAACTACAAACCAAACTAAGACCTTAAACTTTCATTTAATTTTTTCAAGTTAGCATTCCAACGCATCTTGAATTTATTTACAAATGGTCCCTTTGGGATGGTCTTCAAACACCTTCGAGACTATTTTCACCCAAAAGATTTTGCTAATGGATTCGCACAATTGTTTCAACTTTGCTTTCATATTGCACAAGGTCACATTCCACATTGAATTGCACATATCCTTAGGGCACTTTACCTTTTAGCCATGACCAAACCCTCAAGTGAAATTCGTCCATTGCTACAAGAGAAGTGTTGTATTGACTCACAAGCTACATTGTATGCCTTCAATTTTGCAATGCCTTTGTAGCACATTTCTCCCCACACCAATTTGGAATGGTAACCAAGGATGGATGTAAAACAATAATCCATGGTGTTTGATGCACCTTCAACCTTCACCTTGATTGGGTTGTTTTCCAAATGGACGTGGTGAATGTCTTCAATTCAATGCTAAAAAGGGTCATATTTCAAAAACTTTGTGTAATAGGTGGGACATCATATAACTTAATGCATTTTTTCATGCATTCTATGCATTTTGAATCTCCTTTGTTTTATAATCACCATAACCATGATGTCACGATCATCCCATTTACCATGGGAACTTGTCAATGTGATCCATTGGGAAGGGCATTATTTAATTTAACTCACCTTAGGACATTATGTTCTATAACTAATGATTTCCCTTTTGTCTATTTCCATCCATTGCAAATGACATTCACATCATTAGCCCCCCCCTCCATTGTATCCTTTACATATGAACACTTTTAGACTAAATTTCGTGCAATAGATCTTTCTATCCAACTTCAAAAATGTGTAGCATGGTCCTTTCAAGCCTACCACCCAACTTTCACACTCCATCCCAGGTTAACACACCATCACAGGGAAAAAACTTGGGGGTTCCATTGGGCACTTCATCATTCAAATCATCTTTCATAAAAAATATTGTGTTAAAAGATGTTTAGTATGTTTACCTTTTCCTTAAATTAAGCAACATCTAAGTAGTTTTTAGAATTCGAACTCATTGTTATGCGCAACGACCATCATGTCTATTATGTTGCACACTTCCCTCTCCCACCTTCATAGATTTATTTATTTATTTTTATTCCTCCCTCCTTTAAGTGTTTGGACACCTTTTGGGTCTAAGGCCTTTTGATAGCCCTAAAATACTTCTAACCTATATACAAAGTTTTATCCCAATAACTTTTGGTGGCATTGCGCTCATAGGAGCATTCATCATCGCCCCAATAGCTTATTTAGGGAGTTGGGCCCATGTAACCTCAATCATAGTTATTATGTTCATGGTCAACCAACGTCCCTTCCTTCTTGAAGCCTTAATGCAAGTTGACAACAACACCTTTCTATTCCAACAACACTTCACGGCAACATGTGACCTTCTACCACCCATAGCATGAACGTGTTTCTTTCCTTTTGAACAACTCATCGGACAACAAATGATTCATCTTTAAGGTTTCATTTTGAAGCATTTACATCATCATATTCTTTCTAATATGCTTTCTAATGGGATACTTGAGGCCTATTAAGCTTGAATATTATCATGTTCCAGCCTTGGGGTGGGTTTCTGGCTTATGGTTCAACCAATCTTCCCAAATTTTATCCACAATGCTTTGAACGTAGTTTAGACTACCACATCCATCAATTACAAGCCTCTTCCAATGTGTTTGCACACATCCCATTGACCTTATAAGTATTCATCTTTTACATTGCGCCTATGGCAATGAACACACATAGACCCATGATGTGATTTGTGACACTTTTGTTGCCATTGCACAAGACTTTAACTTCCATGTGGAACAATAACAACTACATACGTTTTTTTCATCCACACTCAATTTCTTTCATTGATGAGTTGCTAGTGTTATAATTAACCCAACGTATGCAAATGTACTTCCCAAATCTTGCACAATTCAAGGATTTAGTGGCTTCAATGTGGCTTAAGCCAAAACAAGGAGTTATTATGATCGACACCCCACTAATCAATTCCTCTTTCTATTAGTTGAAATATTTGGGTGTTTACACAAATTGGTAGATGTGTTTTTACACAATTGTGCCGATGCTATTTGAGACCTAAACACTTCCTATTTTGATTATTTTTTTTCATCGAAAAAATTAATTATGTTACACAAAAGATGCAAACATTCTCCATTTAAAGTTGAGCAATGGTGGTAGGCTTAACTATTTCTTGACTTCCACATCCTTGTCGCCACGTTAAGTTACAAGTAGTTGGTTGTTGAGATGGAGAATTTTTAACATGCAGTTTGTGTTAACGTGACATTCTTTGAATTATCCCTTGCTTTTAATACCTTTCTACATTTTGGAATATTTCATGTGTTGCATATTTAATGTTTAACAGGGTCTTAATGAAATGGAAAACCACATGGGAACAACACATACTAACACCCAGTGGAACAGTTCTCAAAATGTGGGACCACATGAAAACTACTGGTTCTGAAGTCTCTCCTGCACACACAGCTGAAAACCTGGCACACTTTTCTTCAAGAAAGTGAAATTTAAAGAAAAAAGTAATCAAGACCCAACAACACGAGCAACTTGTTGGGCTGCTATACCGGCTTTCAGAACCTGTGGTTTCATTTCCAGTTATTGGAACCCAAACTGGAACCTACCCACAAATTTGGAGCTGCCTCACAACACAGCCTTTTTTTTCTGGCTGGCTATATATTAGGTAAAAAGTTATATTAAAATTTTCTAAGTGATAAAATTAAGTGATTTTAAAAGATTTTCAATAGTCACAACTTGATCAAAATTCAAGGAAAAACACCAGATTTTCTATACATGGTTTAAGTAAGTAGCCAAAAAATATATAAATATGTTTGAGTTTTTTTTCATATTTAAATTGTAATCAAATTTTGGCTAAATTGTCTTGCAGATCATCACCGCTTTGACTACATCACAAAATTGAGCGAAAAAAAACACACACACACACACACATTGTCACAACTGGAAACATAGCCCAGGGCATAAACATAGGGCAGAACCAGGTGGGGAAATTCCAATCCTAGTTCATTTTCATATATTTTTTACAATCCAGTACCAAACACCCCAGTTCCAGTTCAGGTTTCAATCTGGAACCAACTGGACTAGAGAAGATTACTGGGTATGTGGAGTTATAGATCAGGTTCTAAGGTCTCTGGATTGGAGGTTCCAAATTTTGTTGAAACTGGCATTGAAGGTAAACCAAAAGAAAAGACTTTTTTTTCTTAGGCTTCTGGAAGCATGCCTCATTTGATTTGTCAGCTAAGAAGGACCAAAGTTGGACCCACTTTGTTGAATACCTAACCAGAGTACCAGACAAGGCAAATGCCCAACTGTGGCAACAAATTGGGTTGTTGCTGACACGCTACAATTTCTGAGCTTGCTCAGAAAGAGATGGTGCGGATCTTCACCAGTGGGGTGTGGGTGCATGCCTCTTCTTTCTTTCTTTCTCTTTCTGTCCTCATTCATTGCTAGTGCACAGATTGAGAGGGGCTACCCAATTGCTGCAACTCGGGTCATTGGAGCTTTGTATATCGTGTGTTGTCCCACCCCAAAAAAAGTCTTGAGCACTGGAAGTTTGGAAAAGATGGAAACTTGAATGCAAATTTGGGATTCTGGGTGCTGGTATTTTAGAACTGGAAGGAAAGATTCTTGCTTCCTTCGGAGTGGATCTAGAGGACTGGAGGTTTCGTTTCTGGAGGACACAGAGGTAGAGGGTGGGCTGAGCTCACAGGGAGAGACAGAGACAGATAGCGACAGAGAGACAGAGAGAACTTTGGGCTTGCTGGGTCTAGAAAAGTTGTGTGAGCACTTTGTGAAGGAGCTCAGAACCCTTAGAAACTTTTTTCTTGGAAAAAGGGGGATGCTGATCTTTTGAGCATTGGAAGGATTTGGAGTTTTTGGGAGAGAGAGTTTGAGAGGGTGCAGCTGAGTGTTTTTTTAACTTCATCCATCTTTGGTGGGGAGAAACTAGAAGTTCTTGCTGGAGTTTGGAAGGTGGAATCACCCTTTGAAAGTGGTGTTTGGAGGGTTGAAGAATTTTTTTGTTTAGTAGTGAAGAAAAAGAGTGGCAAAAAATTTGGGAGAGTTTTGAGAGGTGGAAGGAAAGGAAGCTTGAGTTTGTTGTTTGGTGAAACGCAAAACTAGAAGTGTTTTTGCAGGAGTCTTTTGCAAGGTTAACTCCCATTGAAGTCATTTTTGAGACTGGTAAAAACCAAACCAGGTTCTGGGCAGGCTCTCTGGAAGGTTGTGAGAGAAAAGGTTGAAGTTTTGAGTATTGTTTGAGAAGCAATAATGGGCAGTCTTGAAGGTAGGATTAAGGAACTGCAGAATGGTCACAAAAAATCCGTTGATGATGACCAGAATATGCAGGTCAATTCTGAGGAACTGCCATCAACAAAAGCAACACAGCCAGCAGCTAGTGATGAGAGACTTCCTGAAGAGATTCACTACTTTGCTACTCCTCATTCCACCACACTAAAGCATGTGTTGATTCTCATCTTCTACCACATGCTGCCTTTCACACAACTTCCTTTTACAATTTTCTGTTTGGAGTTATACTGGATCTACAAATGGTTTGGGTGGGTTTGGGTGACTGCTATCTGTGCATTTCTTCTTGCACTGGCTTTTGTTCCTCCTTATTACTCCAAGTCCATAAGGCGGAAGGTAAGACCCATGTATGAGACTCTAGCTGCTTACTTGCCTGCTGCCAAATACATAGTACCCAAAAATCCATTTCCATGCAACAAGGCCTACATCTTTGCCTTCCATCCACATGGCAGAATGTTCTACGCATATGCCATGTTCTCCCAATTGGATGAGATTTGGAGAGAACACATCAAACTTGTGCAAGGTAAAGCAACAATGCTCTCTGTACCTGCTCTGATTGGATCATTCGATTTAGAGCTTTTGGATGTTCACTAATGGGCAAGAAAACTTCATGAAAGAAATCAGTGATGTGATGACCAAAAAGGTATGTGACATGGATTTGCAGGGGAACTCTTTCAAGCAGCAGCTGGTGCATTCTTTCAGGTGCCACTTACAAGAAGCTGGTTCTATGTATTAGGAGCCATGCCCGCTGACAAGCAATTGATTGTGGACAAGCTGAGGAAGAAGGACCATGTAACTTTTTCTGTCAATCCCCTGCCTATGATTTCATTTCAGTGCTGAAATTCTGTTAGGTCACCTGTGCTTCTTTGTTGTGAGTTCAGATGTGGTGTCCATTTGGAGAAGGAAATGATTAAAAGCTGCTGAATTGGGATCTGGTTGTTGGAAATTGCAGGTGATCATTGCAGTTGGAGGGTTACGGGAAATCTATCTAGGCACTCAAGATGATGCCGATGTGCTTTATCTCAAAAACCGGTACAAAAAAGTCTGGCCTAACATCAGCCTCTCGAATGTTATTATGAAGTTTTCTGAACTAGAATTTCCCTGTTTAATATTCATTTGTTGTCAGACATAAGAAACCGGCATGTGAGTTGTGGATCAACTTTCCTGCATTTGTAATGCATCTGATCTGCATGCCTATACCGATGGTGCAGGCGAGGTTTTCTTCAGATAGCCATGGATGAGAAAACTGGGGTTGTGCCTGTTTATGCCTTCAATGAAAACCAGGTACATTTTACTGCTCTATGGTTTGTTGCTTGAATTCAGCGATCAGATGGACATGTTTTGATGGCAACAAAATATATAAACCCCAAACCCTAGACCCAATCAATATATATATATATATATATATATATATATATGCACGTTGCTTGTTGTGTGCTTGACAGAGGCTGTTGCTGAAATGTGAATAATTTTATCACTGTCTCAAATGAGTTGAATGGAATGTCAGTCTGGTTTCCTACAAATATTCTTGAATTGCAACTTCTTTTGCAACCCACCCATTCAGTCCAATCAGTTCTAAATTGGAGCCCTGCGAATTTCATCATGTATCCTATAGTGTGGTACAGGCAAAAATGAGAAGTGATGTTGTGTTCGATACACAGAGGTACCTAGTATTTGCAGGACTCACAGTGTACTCTGTGTATTTCATATTGCAGCTGTTCAGGCATGATTCAAAAGCATTTTTGAAGTTCTGGGAGAATGTAAACCAATACTGCAAGGTTGGGGTTCCATTCATGCGGGGCTATTTCAATTTGCCAATGCCCTACCGGAAGTTTGTCCCTAATTCCTTTCTCCCTTTTGAGCTTTCACTTGTACCATACATCCCATCTTTTAAGTACAGATTTCTAATTGCCTGTCCAGTATTCAGCCTGAACTCCTCATCAGAAATTTGACACACCTTGTGTTTTGCTTAATCAAAGCAATTATTGATGCTTAGTATACAATAGAGTTATCTGTGAAGGAACCCAAACTGGGGCTAATGGGCCCCAGTTTCAGTGGATGAAATGAGGAGTCAGGATTAAAACAGTACATAGGGGGCAGAACAGGGGATCAAACTAGTTTTCGCACCTGAATTGGTCCTCGGGGTAGTTTCACCTCCAGTTTTGGATTTGCCTTACCTGCACTGTCATTGCTGCCCATATTCTTGATTAAGTGAAGTGTCATCAGAATAAGATCTTACAGATCTTCTGAAACTGATACTCATTTTCATGAAATGGTACCCAGTTTCTCTCACTTTACAGTTACAATTATATTAGGGATGAAGGGGGGATTAGAGGGTCAAACTAGGGCTCAAAGACAGGGTGACTTTACTCGAATGTGTTCATCAACTGACATCAATAGAGAGGCTTCTCTTGTTTTGGGTTCTCATTCCTATTTTCAGAAAGCTAATAGTAAAGTCACGATTGAACTGCAGGGAGCTTTTGATTGCAGTTGGAGATCCATTGTTTGCAAATGAAGGTGAAAGCATTGCAGAATTCCAAGAGCGATACATACAAGCTGTAAAACAGCTATTTGATCGTTACGTGGGTCTATCCCCAGATCCAAATCACAAATTAATCATTACTTGAGCCTTGATATGGTGCTATGGCTCAGAATCTTTTGTACATACAGTTGAGGGTAGGGGATTGTGGAGTCCAAAGACAAAATGAGCAAAATCCAGCTACAAATTGGAACAAAAATTTACTGTGCTGTGCCATATGCCATTTTGTACCACTTTTTGAAGTTGCAGATACACTAAATTCAATAGAAATATATTCATTTTCACTGAAAAATTGTGCTTGTAGTCATTGTGAGTTCCTGCAATTCTCATCAATCTTTGTTTCCCAACATTCTATGGGTATGCCCAGTGTGTTACTGCTTTTGATGGTTTCTCTGCTGCAACTATCATCATGCAGTTTGATAAAACTCTGCAGCAGTTGAATGAGCTAAATTATTCGTATGCAACTGCAGTTAGCCTATATGGAGTTGTCTTTCTGGGTTGGGAATTGCAAAAGCTCCAAACTCAGATATATCTTGTGTTGGGAGTATTGGTGCTGGAGGTGATTTGGCACTGCACATGCAGCAGCTAGCTAGCTAGCTGTATGGCAAAAGTCTCAGAAGCAACTGGCAAGCAAAGTTATGTGCAAATTATGTAGTTGTTATGACTTGTGACCTTTGCCTTATCTGAGAATGAGTGGGGTTTAGGGCCAGTGTTAGAGCTATTTTGTATGAACTGGTAATGGGTTGTTCTCCTTTCAGTGCAGAGAACCATGTTTTGTCTTGTATCTTCATTTTTCCCTCCATCTTTTTTGTTTTGTGTCTTCATTTAATACCTTGGGCAAATTACTGAGCTGCCATCCATTAGAAGGCTGTTTTGACTCAGTCATCAATGAACAGGGCAACTGAGTTAACATGAGGTTTCACCTTGGTAAACTATGTTTTAAGGATAGATCTTATAACTAAGTGGGCAGAGGGGTAGGTAGGATGATGATGGGTGTCAACTAGGAAAGTATGTGCATGTAAAATGGTTTGGACATAGGTAAGGGCTAGTGGGTTGTTAGTCAATAGGTAATAAAATAGAATCTGAACTAACCATCATGGTTGGTTAGGGAACTGGAACCCAATGAAAAAGTGTTTCCTGTTCACCTACCATCCATCCCTCATGGTGCGCTGGTGGCTGTTGTTTGTTCACTCTAGCATTGGAAAGATATGTTTTTCAATGTCAAATGTGGTTTTTTCAACAAACATCTGTCCTGTCTATGTCTAGAGTTTTAGTTTATTTACCCAGGTAAGTTGAGGTAGATAACAATAAGTTGGGTTAAGAAATTGTAATTAGGATTCAAAGTTGTCAAGGAAAATGTTTGGTGTGAACATGGTTTATGATATTGTGTGTTTGAGAATGCTTGGGGAATCACACAATTGTTTATGTTTCCAATACATTATTCCAAACAACACATTGTGAAATCAAACTTATACATGCAAAAACAATGAAAACATTCATTTTTTCAACCTTGTGCCAAAATTGGCATCAACATAGGGGGCAATTTTATTTGTTATGCTTTGTACGAGGGTTTGTTTATTATTTGGTTGATGGTTGTGAACAATCATAGGTGTAAACATTTGTGTGATAGTGCATGACATCTATGAAATAAACAAGTTAAAAAACAACTTTCCAAGTCCAAGCTAGGGGATTGAAAAAGCTTCACGATGAAACACCATGAGAAAAACAACTTTTGGAACTTAACAATTTTTAGAACTTATTGAAATGATGGGTGAATCTAATGATATTTTTCATGTAAAATGGTGTGGTTGACCTTGTAACGAGCTTCATATTATTTTTGAAATTTGAAATCAAAATAAAATGTTATTTGTGTGTGAATTTTGAAAATTACTAAAAATCAATCTTTGAATTATTAATGTTTAAATTAAGCATGTTAAACGCCCTTCACATCTAGATGTACACTAGGGTTTCTTAAGTAGCATAACATTAAACTATACAAATTATGATGGATATTTTTTTTCCTATAATTAAGATAAAGTTAATTTCGACATATGTTAACCTTATATGTTCAACATATTACATAAGGTTATAAATCAACACATTCAAACATGTTAGTGGTGCTTAATAGTGAAGATTAAGGCAATGCCATAACCAAATGTAGATTATAAGAGTTTTGTAAACATGTTTAAATGTTTTTTTTTGCCAACCACACACACTCATAGGCTTACATTGTTCACTTGTAATTTTTGTTCTATGATTGTATTGAAAACATTCTCATGTTTTCAACATTCATTGTGTTTCTCATTGAAATGACATGAAATAGTTTCAACACACTTCAAATGAGTCCAACATTTCTACTACCAAAATTTGGTGTTGAAATCATTGTTGCAATGTAAGACCATTAAAAAATGTCCAAGAGGAATCTTAATAAATAAAAATGAGGAATAATTTTTTTTCTATTAAAATGATTAAAAAACACGTAAAACAGAATGAAGACAACATTGCAAAAAGGTCAAAACAACCAAGGATAATATTTAAAGTTCAAAAAATCTCAGATATATAATTTTACAACCCAAGTTCAACAAGTTTCTCTATAGGTTGTGAAAAACATTCATGAACTTCGAATAAAAACTATTCGTTTGTAACTGAAGTTCCTCCTCTATCCTTTTTGTTCTTCCGTAATTATAATGGTAGATCATAATAATTCAAAGAAAGAAATGACAAATAATAATATAGTAAAATTGTATCGCCAAAAGGATATCAAATTACATAAGAAAACATTTCATTCTTATGTTTATAAAACACACAAAGTTATCAACTATTTTAAATAGAAAATAAAATTATATATATATATATATATATATCATGGAAAATCTTGGGATCTTATCCCTAGAAGAACATGATGTCGTCCACCTCATAATACCATAAAAAAAGCTTGATAATAATAACATTAACATTTATTAATAAACTAATCAATACCTTCTATTGTACCCTTTATAGATCTCCCAATGATTACATATGGGGTCATTGAACATATTAAAAAAATTCTAAAAAGAATTTAATCTAAAAAAAATGCCAATTAATAACAATTACTCAAATCATCATTATGTCAACTACATTTCACAATCACATCTCACAAAACAACATGTTCATGCTTGCAAGCAAAGAATTTGGGGATTAAATGAAGTTTTGATGCATCACATGGATTCTAGGCCTTGTATCATTGAAATATGAATAATAATTGATGAATTTTAAACTTTCACATGTGTAAAGAAATTTCATTCATTAAACATATATATATATATATAACATTTAAAGGGAAGTTCAAGTTTCATGTGTTTATTACAAGCTTGCACACAACACCAATTTAATGGTATGTAGCAAACTTTTCATCATTGCCACTTCAACTATATGTTGTTTTATATGAAATGGTTAGGTTAATATACATAGTATTTACATATGTACAAGTTGGTCTATTGGGAAATGAATGGAGTATGTGATGCAAGATTATAAAACATGGTGTTGTTTACCAAGCATTGATGAAACACACATACTAGTCACAAAATCAATATATTGAAGGTATCCATAAAATACCCCAAACTGGGGGTTCTGGTACCTAGTTTTTCCCTAACTGGGAATGAGATTAAAAAAAAAACCAGGATGAAAATAGTCCACAAAAACAAAACAGGGGACCAAACTAGTTTTCCCACCTAAATTGGTCCTCACAAGAGTTTCACCCCTTATTCTGGATTTACCTTACCTGAACCTTCACTGTCTACATAATTTTTCATCAATCAAGTCGTGTCAAAAATAATAAACCATAAATATCCCACAAATGTTCTAAACTGATGATGGCCTTTACAATCACTTTATGGCTACACTGAAATTGGGGATGCAGCAGGGATTACAGGGTCAAATTTTAATATCATTCAACAATTAATAAGATGATTAAAATGTGAAACCAATTATGCTTTGAAATAGTTCCTAGAAGAACTTGTTAGGTTGCTTGTTGCTTTCCAAGGTGGAACGGGCCTTTTCAGGCCCATTCCATAGTGCATGATCTTGATTAGTGTTGTGAAGTTTCTATTTTCAAAAGTTATAAGGAGCCTTTGGTGAATTAAAGTCCTCAAATCTCCATAGTTCACGTTTGGTTTGGTCTTTTGTCTTTCAAAGGGCTTCCAATCTGGATCTTGTCAAAAAAATTGTTTTGTTGGGCCCTGTCCCTGTGGGCGACAGGGATTATCACATTAGATTCAACTTTTGGAAGTTTTACCTTATTAGAACCGGTTTCACACTAGGTGAACCAGTTTCTTTGGCGAAAGTGTTTAGACTGTTTAGATTGGAACGGATTGTTTTAATGTTGAGAGTGTGGACACAGTAGGTAGATGTACAACATCTTTATCTATTGGCAGAGCCAGCATGTTTGTGATGCCTTGTTTCCCCTAACCTCCTCACTACTCAATATTGGGATATTATATGGTTATGCATTTCAAAAAAAATTGTAAATAAAATTTTGCTCAGCACATGTGAACTCTGCTTTTTGTTTGGTATTATTTTTTAATCTTTTTTTTTAATGTTTAGAAAGGTTGTGCAAAAATGTCAGCATTTCGTGTTAAACCCCTCTTGGAATGCTAGCCAATCACATAACATAATTTGAAAAGAAATAATTCATGGTTTATAATCAATTATGAGAAATCAACTATTTGAAAACTTTTGTGTGCTTACTACCTTAAATGTGCTTGCCTAGAAATATATAACATGTGTAAAAAATGTCTACAACAATGTTCCAGTTCTTGCAAGAGGCTTGTTCTAGGGTTAGGTTTTGTGAATGTAAGGTCCTTCATAAATTAAGATTTTGGTTCCTCAGCAATAAGATTGGAATTCTGCGATGATAATGACATAAAGATTTCAAAAGAAGATTGTAACATGTTATATTTTTCAAGGTTTTATTGAATTGCTCAAATATTTTAAGGAATAGGATATTGCATCAAATAAACATTCACCCTCATTTGTGATAAAATTTAATCATGTGTTCCAAAGCAAAATTAGAA
This sequence comes from Sphagnum tenellum, assembly GCA_963921925.1. Lineage (NCBI taxonomy): Eukaryota > Viridiplantae > Streptophyta > Sphagnopsida > Sphagnales > Sphagnaceae > Sphagnum > Sphagnum tenellum. The sequence goes on along the minus strand of OY998147.1, from coordinate 17,723,208 downwards.
AATTCAGTATCTATATCCATGTGTCTTTACAAAATTTATGAATTTCCTTGAATATTATTCCGCTATTACAATATATTTGCTTAAAATACATAGATATTAAACACTTTGTTCTAAAACAAGATTTTAGGACAAAATTTGTAGTGTAAAATTTATTCAATTTTTAAAAAGAAACTCAAAATGTTGATATTCCCTTTCAATTTGATCACAAAGGCTAGATAAAATAGAAATTTAATGAAAATGGGTTAAATCGTATAAATACTTGTGAATGTTAAAAGTATTCAATCAAATTGCAAAAAACAATTAAATTCTGGGTTTTTACATAATTTTTTTGTTTTTTTGAAAATTCAATATGAATCTTTGTTTATTTTTTGTCTTTCATCTACTATTAATTTAACTTTGTGTTTGCTACTTCATTCATGTGCTTTTCCCAAAAAAATTGTTTCCTTTGTTTTTGGTTTTTTATGGACTTGATTAGTTTTACATAATTTATTGCAAAAATATTACACAACAAGTAAGTACATATTTCACCTTATTTTCTTTCTAAAATACACTTCAAAATTCATAAGTTAAATTTAAAAGATTTGTTATTGTATAGTTAGAAATTTTAATTCATTTTTGTTTTTAAACATTAAGAAAAAGTAGAATTATTCGAGCACTAGCCCAAAATGTACAAGAAAATTCAAAATTCAAAACATTCCCAAAAATATATATTCGTTCAACTACATGTTTTTTTAAAAATCACTTAGAAAAGTAGAATGTTTCAACCTTGTTTTCTAAAAACCAATAGATTCAAACTATTTGAACACAAGTCCAAAATTCGTGTAAAGGTCTAAATTGTCCATATATATATATATATATATATATAAGTCTAAATTGCATGTTGGTGATTCATGTGTGTTGTCAATCCATCACTAAAGACACAAAATAAAAAAATAAACAAAATCATGTTAGTTGAATCAAATATGAAAATCGTTTCGACCAAAGATGAAAATGAAAAAATGAAAACCAAGTAGTTAAACATTACATTTTTCAGCTCCCAGAAGATTTTAAAACCCAAATTGTAAATCGTAGTATTACAATACATGTGCAAACAATTCCATATAATTCATGTGAAAAACAAATGGGAGATTGATATACTCAAAAATATGATTAGTTTGTTCTAGTTCAACTTTGAAAATCAACCTCAATGACATAAAAAATACGTATGTAAATGAGTGCATGTAATTCTTGTGAAACAAAAGATTTAAGAACTTAAATATAATATAAAAAAATTCAAATGTATAAATGGAATGTCAAACTCTATATTTGGAATTTCAACTTGCATTCATGTTTCTTTCTTGTGCAAATGTTAGTATGTGTGTAGTTCATAAACAAACTGTACATCACTTTCTTGTCATAATGCAATAAACCCTTGCAAATCCTCAATCAAAATGTTCTTTTGTGTCCCAATTTATGAAATCATGCCTTCATAAAGCTTGTACACCATTTATTGGTCATAACATTCATTTCTCGCAACTTAAACACACATAACACACAAAAAAAACATTGAAACCTTGAAATAAGAATAAAAAATACTCATATTTGGCATAATTTTTTTATAAAAAAAACATGAAAACTAAATTTAATTGCATTGCAACTCAAACCTCAAACCGCACACTCTATCGCCAATTCTTTTGCAACACCAAACTCCATTAATAACCATAGAATTTCACATCACCAACAAGACTTCAATGAAAACACAACAAAAAAGAACTTTCCCCTCACACATTGAACAATGAAACAACTATCATACTTGCAACCAACATATTGTTCTTAAACTAAAAACCAAAACATTACCTTCCTCTATTATCGCCACCATCATTGTCATGAGAGATCAACCAAGAACATCGAGATGAAATAAATGCTGATTTTGAAAATGAAGATAAATGTCAAATGCAATCCCAATTTGGAAGCATGTATAATTTGCCACAATGAAATTGAGTAAATTTGCATCATTGTTTTCCTTCTTGATTTCACATCACTTCATTATTGTGGTTATTTGGCCCAATTGTGCACCCATTACAAAATAGGGAAACTCGACATGTGAACATTGTTTTGCAATGTATGTATGGAAACAATAAGAAAGGAAGTCATGTTTCAATTGAAGGGTAAGCCTTGAAGTGTTACCACGTTCTCAACTGATTTTTCCTTCCAAAACCTGGTTTTTTGGATTTTATTTCAAATTTCAGTGGCAGATATCACTTCAAAGTCAATATCTCCCACATTCTGAATCCAAATCTTACCAAATAAATTTCATTAAACCTCTTGCTCATCAAGACCTTTCCAACAACACCAAAGGCACATGCCAATTCCTCTGAAATTTTCAGCTACGATTTAATTTAATTTTCAGTGAAGAAATCATTCAATATTCGAGAACTTTTGTACCCCAAGTCCAAAGGTCATGGAACCAAGCCCATGCACCCCTCCTCATCAAGAGCTTTCCAAAGACACCACGAACACAATCTGAAGCATCTCAATTCAGTGGATCTCATAACTACAAAACAAAACAAACTACCTTCCTTCATATATATATATATATATATATTATACACACAAGAAAGTTCAACTTGAGGCAAACCATATGATATAAAAGTGTAATGCTTCTGGAACATCTTGAGGAACACTTCGGGAACTTGATGGGAGCTCGTTGGGAACACACTGTGAAAGCAAATAAAATCTGGAAACTGACTCATGGGAGTTCTTCATCACAGGGGAGGGAATGGGAACATGTATTGCTACGTTCTGGAACGTGATCAGGGTTTGAAAGCCCAACATACTGGTATTTGAATAAGTACTGGAACTAGCTTGATGTTCCTAGTCCTCCACAAACCGAGTTATGGGAGTTTCTAGGGAGTTGAAATTCCAACTCGCAGTGATTCCATATCCTACCACATGCTTGCCTGGCCCTCCCTTTAGGAGGGCATTCTTCGGTCTTCCTACACAAACCGAGTTATGGCATTTTGTAGGGTGTTGAAATCCCAAAGCGCAGTGATTCCATATCCCACCACGTGCCTGCGCGCCCCTCCCTTGAGGAAGAGAATCTTCGATGGTTCTACACAAACCGCGTCATGGGATTTTGTAGGGAGTTGAAATCCCAACGCTCAGGGTTTCCATATCCCATGCGTGCCCCTCCCTTTAGGACTTTTGTGTGCAAGCGGTTTTCGGAGGACCAGCCATTAGGGCACGTTTCCACGTCTGCTGCCCACCCACTATCCAACAGCAATTGATTTGGTCACATTATGGGTGAAAGGGATTATACAATCACCTCACTATTTCTCAATCCAATTTTGAAAAACCCACAACTTGCAGTTTTAGCTGAAGAGAGTTCCAGCGAACTCGGTCCAAAGTCACAATATCTTTGCACTTGTACAACCGGTGTTTGAGTTAAGGTGACTGGCATTTGTGAGTCTGGGGAGTGTCTCCAGATCTGGCTGGTCGGGGTAGTGGTTTTTTTTGTTGGGAACTTAAATAAATTAGAAGAAATGGTTTTGGAAGGGGAAATTAGTTGGGTAACCAATTCACACTTGGGGCAACAGCACAGGTTACACTAGTTTACATAATATTTGGGATTTTTACCATGGTACCAGTGTGGGTGAAGGTTCACCAAGGTCGAGATTTGAAAGTTCTTCCTTGAACAAATAAAGTGGGCCCCCTTCATAGTTTATATGTATATGGAAGTTCAACTTTTAAAAGTGTGATGCTATTGGGAACTTGATTAGAACCCAGATCCCTAATCATTGATGGGAACTGAATGGGAACACATTGACCAGAGCAAAAATCCCCCCTCCATATCACTGAAATACAATGTCACCAGTAAACCCTGAACCTCAAACCCTCCACCTGTATCGATGTACAATCCAGTCTGTAGCATATCCACCATCCAACCCCATTAGGCAAACTCTGCACACAAGTGCACTGGAAACCTTCCTGAGAACTTGGAGAGTATCATAAGAGATTTAGAACATCTGTTGGTTCCACAAATCCACACAACAGCAAGGACTCCCCCTTGCAAAGAACCTAACAAAAAAACATAGGAGACATACCACACCAATAATGTCACCAAGGCGTTTGGGAGAAATGCCAAGACCTGTGCAGATTCCACCAACTGAAGGATTCGATGATGTCACAAACGGATAGGTCCCAAAATCAACATCCAGCATGGTAGCCTGCCCACCCTCAACAAGGATGCGCATGCCTAAAGTGTATGCATTAGAAATATACTGCACAGTGTCCACAATGTAGGCTCTAATCTCTTGGCAAACTTCGTATAGTCCTCCACCTCTGCATCCAAAACTGAGTCATTGTACTCAAAGTCCTTGAATCAGTTAGCAGCATCCTTGAAGAGGATCTCCAACTTGCTCCAGAATGTGTCCATATGACGGCGGTCACCGACACGTAAGCCATTATGGATTGCTTTGCTAGCATAGCAGAGACCAATTCCACGCTTTATGGTCCCGATCATGTCACCTCCAAGCTCTGCCTCCTACAATCCATCCATAGTCTGATGCAAATCAAGCAGCAAGTGTGCATGGTCTGACACAAAAAGTCTGCCTGTGCAGAATACACCTCGTGCCTCGAAAGCATCAATCTCTTTACAGAAATCTGGGAGATGGACCACTACTCCATTGCCAACCACACATATAGCTTGCGTATTCAGTATCCCCCATGGCACCAAGTGAAGTGCAAACTTCACACCTTTATCATTATAGATTGTGTGGCCAGCGTTTGCACCTCCCTGACAAAACAGGGATTCCAGTGTCCAAACAAAGGAAAGGGATTCTTAAGATCATGCTCCCAGGTACACATTCCATGACGTTCGGACATGCATCTTCCATCGCCTCTTCTCTGCACCGATGCAGAAAAGCCGCAAAGGTATGAACTAGGTCAATTGCAACTGAGAGCAGGAGGACGAGAAGGAAAAAGAAAGCAAAAAATAGAGGCCTAAAGGGAAACCTGGCAGCGAGCAACGATGTCATAGCGTTGTCCTAGGATGTCAACGAGCTTCCCTTTTCCTTCATCACCCCACTGCGTCCCTAGCACCGCACAAAGCTGACTCAACGCCTTGAACGGATCTTCTCCGTCGCTGCTCCCGTCCTTGTCCTATTTCTTCACCTTCCCCACCTCCCGCTGCGTCACCTGCGCCTGACTCCTCACGCCGCCGCTCTGCTTCCCACTTCCCACCGCCGAAGCTCTAGACGTGGAGGAAACCACGAATTCCAGCTGCCGTCGGTGGAATTCCGACTGCTTGAGCGCGAGCTTGGAAGAAGCCACAAAGCCAGAGGAATAGGAACCGCAAGAAGAAGAAGAAGTGGAGGAGGAGGAGGAGTTTCTTGGTGTAAAAGGAGCATGGCAAGAATGGGCGGAGAAGACGAAACTGTGGACCTCCATAGCCATTGCTGCCGTTGCCATACCGTGAGTGTGCGACGGACGTCTGGTTCACACGCCTGTGGGGGCGAGGACGAAGTGCGCGCGTTGTCGCAGGCGAAGAGGAAAAAGAGCAAGAAGAAAGGGACAAAAGGAGAGCGCCAACGCTTTCGAGTCTCGACTTCTCGCACAAACCCTACTTACCAGTGTTTTTAAGCAATTCTTGTTTGTAGCCAAATTTGATATTATCCATAGGAAGATGTAGAAAAAGTGGCGATCATCCCTAGGAGGTTTTAGCCAAATGAAAAGAAACTTTTCAATGAAAACATTGTCATCATGATGAAAAAATTGGTGAAATGTGTGAAAAATAGGTAAATGTTTTGGCAACATGAAAGATTTATAAAAATATGGGGTTGGTTAAAATTTTCACAACCCAAAACCATAGTACCTTGGTGGCTTTGACATGTACTAAATTATTTTTGAATCTATTGGAATTTTATAAAATTATTTTTGAACCTATCGAAATTTTGAAAATTTGTTTAAGATGTAAAAGTTGATCTCTAGTCATCTTGAAGGGAGGATACTAAATAGATGTAAACTTGACCATTAAAACAATTCAAATTGTTTGAAACAAACGTACCTTGAAATAAATTTATTTTTTATTGTCAAAATTTTTAGATTTAAAAACCCAAGCATCAAACTAGGAAACTAAAGTTAAATTAATTATTCGACATTTGCATGTTGGATTTGCTAAAGTAATGCAGTAATATGGGTTTATGTTCATTGTTCGTGAATGTTTGGCAAAGGTGCATATGACTATTGCAAATGGTGGTATTTGATATTTGACATGTATTATTTATTCATGAAATCATAATTAAAAATGGGGAAATTTTCTTGTATGCTAAAAAATTTGATATGAACAAATTTTTTAACATGGGACAAATATGGGCTTCACATTGAATTGTTTTTCATAAATGTATCCATGAAATTGCATACCTTTTCTATCTATTATAAAGACTAAATGATGACTTTAATCTGCCATAATGCTTGAATAATGGTTTGTTTATATCAAAATGGTTATTTAATTGTTGTGAAACAAAATGATATGGAAGACGAACTCTTTTTATTTCTTAAGTTCTACGAAAAATGGTTTTTAGAAGGAAGAATATTTGTGTAGGGTCCTTATGTTGTAACCAATTTTTTGATGAAAAAAATTGGTAAAAATGCCAAGACTTCAATGTTTAATAATATGAACTTTATGATTGTATTATGGGGTCAAAACACATAACTAGGAGCCAAAAAGGGTGTTGGATGTTAGAAATAAGTAGTCAAAATCAGACATTTATTTATTTATTACCATTTAAAACCATGGTAATCATGGCAAGTTAGTCCTTTTCCCATCATATCAAGGTTAAGGAACTTAGAATAAAAATTCATTTGATCTAATTTTAAGTTTTGGTTTTAAATTAAGACATTTGAAAATATACACCTACTGAGTGAGATGGATTCAATTTCGCGATGAGACATATTTTTTGTATTGCAGACTTTGGATTGTAAATTGACAGAAACTACAAACTTCAAGGAGTAAATCACATTTTGTGAATTGAAAACATTGTTGACAACACACCTGTCACTCCATTTTTTAACGCATCTAATGTTGACATGGTTGGATTTGTAGTTTCACACAAGGTTGTTGTTTGAAGGAACACATTTTCAACCTTTAGAAGTGCACAAAATGATTGTGTTTCATAAATGAAGACGAAAAGTTTTGGTCATGGAGGGTTCAAATGCCCATTTTCACAAGTTGAAAGAGATTGGGATTTACAAAAAGCATTTACACCAACTCCCCTTCCCAAAAAGAAAACAATGAAGAAGGCGATTTTAATTACATGATGAAAAAGGAGGATGAAGAAAATGAGAGGGCTAGAAAAAATTGGGTGGATGATAAAATATTACATTGAATTACAAGGTGAAATGGAGCTTGAATTTGCAAAAAAATAATGTGAAGAAAGAAGATAAATTCCAATTTACTTAAAACTGCAATTGTGCTCGTTTTGATAGAATTTTTGAAGAAAATTGTTTTACAACTTTAAAACTTTCTTTGAAAATGTCTTGAACCTATAATGCTTGATTTTGAGTAATATTATACATATATGTAATATGGAAATTTTTATTACATTTATAAAAAAATACTTGATATATGATCCATTTTTCAATATTTTATGTGAATAAATAAAATATTATGCATTGAAATAAATTTTTATGTTATAATATTAAAATAAAATAGAAGCATAAAATGTAGATTATATATAATGTATTTGGACATTAAAATTATATCATGAATTTAAATAAAATTCCATATATTACTTGCATAAAAATAAATAGATATATTTTACATATGTAGAAAATTACATTATTACAAAATTATGTTAGATTATATGTATACAAATGAATAAATTTTATAATTTCAGAAAATTATTTAAAATTACAATAATTAATAATAATAATATTATTATTATTACTCAAATTAGATTTAAATAATTAGATTAAATATATGCATCATACTTAATATGATTTATATTATAAAAAAATTTAGTATATATATTTTAGATATAATTGATTAATGATCCATTTATAAATATTTTATGTGGGTAAATTATATGGATTCAAGCATCTAAATTAATATTTATTAGTAAAATTATGATTTATTGGAAGACAAGTTTTATAATATGAATTTTTAAATCAAATGAAGGTTTAAGATATGAAAGATATATTTTATATATTTTTGTACATTATTGAAGGAAATTTATGAATAAACTTTCAATTTTTTCATTTGGACAAATTATCAATACAATATGAGTTATTAAATTTGAGGGTTTGTGTGATGTTTAAATGAAGTATGGTTTAAATAGGATAAACATTATATTATTTTACTAAACAAGTAGGGAAGTTTGGTGGTAAGGGAGTTGCATTCCAAATGACAATTGTTATGGTCAACATCAAAATATTGATCGAATATTCTTTACCTACTTAGACTACCTAGGTTAGGTGCTTATTTAGGCAAGCCTACCTAAATAGAATAGGTGATTTACTTAGCCACTTAAACTAAGCTTTTAACCTAGCTTAGGTGGTGACACATGCCAATAATTGATAGGATGGAAAATATTTTAAAAATTTATGTTACATATAATAAATCTATAATAATAAATATGGTAACTTTAAGAATAAAAGTTCCCCAAGTTTTTTAATCCAATTTGTAATAATTAAACAATGACTAAACTATAAATAATGATTTCACATATGTCTTTTATGATTATTAAATGAAATGTGCCACATCATGTCTTAAATTACTATTGTCTTAAACTATTTGTTTATAATGATTTTAGGGCTATTAGTCATTTTTGTCTTTTATGACTAGAATACTAATCATAAATTCAATCATATATTTGAAATTTTCTTTTAGTGATTATTGATAAATGATACCCTTTATAGGTGTTGCCAAAATCCTCCCTTTAATGCCAATTGAAAAATCTTATGAAGAAGAAAGGAAAGAAGGAATTACTTGGTTAATAATGTTATTTTATGCCTATAGCAACAAACCACATATGAATTACAAATCTCTAATCATTCATCTATATTTTCGGCTATTCAACAATGCTAACCAAGTTATATGCGTCCGACGATTTTGACCCTTTTTTCTTCTCATTTCTGGCTACTGAAAACCTCCAAAATCGCCTTTTTTTCGAAAATTTCAATTTTGAATTTCTCTTTTTCACGGCATTTCGCCAGTAAAAAAATCACGGAGTTCCCTACCTACTAGATTCCTTTTTCCGATTTTTTTGTTAGCCAAATTGGCTTCATCCATTCATGGGAACATGTAGAAAAAGGCGCGATCATACATAGGAAGATTTAGCCAAATACGAATATAAACCACATACGAAGTAAAAATCTTTAATCCTGAAACCAAGTGCAGAAATCTGGCGATTTTTACTACTTTTTACCACTTCTGGCGATTGACAACTTCCAAAATAAATAAAAAATCCAAATTTTTTCCTTTCATTTCGCTTTTTGGCGAAATTTTGCCAATAAAACAAAAGGCTGTTACCTAGTTCGCAGCCAACGACACCAATGGATGCGAAAGTGTGACCGCTAGATGAAAACGTGAGAACTCTGGATGTGAAAGTGTGAACTCTCGGTGCGAACGCTTGAAATCTGGTTGACAACGTGTGAAAAATGATGGGAACGTGTGAAATCTAGACGTGACCGTGCAAACTGAGGACTTTTTTGGGTACCTAGAAAGAAAAGAAATTGTTTTGTTTTATTTTTTCTTGGGTTTTCGTTTTCTTGCAGTTGGTTATTTTCTTTTATTCTTTATATTTCTTGACAAAAGAAATACGGATTTTAGTTTATATTTTGTTGAGTGGTCTTAGAGTTGCTCACCGTGTTTTTGCCAAACAAACTCAGGAGCTTTTTGGTAGCAAGAAAGAAATAGGGATTTTATTTCATTTTTTCTTGGGTTGTTTTTGGCAATTTTCTTTTTTTGGTGCCAAAGAAAAGCCAGGATTTATGGTAGTGGGAAATAGCGATTTTACTTCATTTTTTCATGAGCTTTGCAGTTGGTTCAGATTTTTCTGCAGTTGGTTAAACTCTTTGTGGTGCATATTTTTGCAATGGCAAGAAAAACGGGATTTACTGTCATTTTTCCTAATATTATTTTTTTACTGTTGGTTATTTTCTTTTCAACTCCGTTCTCTCTCTCTCTCTCCAAAGAAAAGTCAGGTTTTGTGGTAAAAACTAAGGTGTAGGGTAAAACCCCAGGACGGGTGCTTTACAGAAAAAGGGACCCCAATGTAGGAGCCAATGCAAATTTCCATAAAGCTCCCATTAGTGACAGCATAAAAATTAGGGGTCAGTTTTTTTTCGCCCAAGATACCCGGAGGGTGCCCGTTGGGTATAATTTGAAAAAATTCCAAATTCGATCTTTGGACTTTACGAAAATGGAAAGCACTTCCCGTTTTCATAAAAGCCCAATGGCCATAATATGTTTTTGTAAGAGTAGCCCCAGATACATTAGAAAATATCCAGCCAGGTTTTTACAAGATTGGCAATGTAGTAATTAGTTCATACTTTGGGGTTTACAAGTTGGCTGATTTTTTTTTGTGCTGGCGTTTTGCTAAACAGAGTCAGGATTTGCATTGAAGAGGGTCATATTAAGCCCAAGAGGTCTTAGATTTCGAGTCAGAGACCCCTTGATTTAGTCTAAGTATGTGGATATTTGCAATTATTTGGAAGCAATTTAAATGGATTTTGGGGGTTTTTTTGTTTTTACCATGGTACCAGTGCAGGCGCTCCTTCACCCAAGGCAGCATTGGTGATAGCAAGAACTAGGGATTTTAGTTCTTTTCTGAGGCTTGCAGCTGGTCACGATGAGTTTGCTGGCTTTTTACTAAATAAAGTCCGGGTTTTGGGTAGCAAGAGATTAGGATTTTAGGTCATTTTTTGATTTTACAGTTGGTCATTTCATTTGTGCTCTATTTCTACCAAATAAACTCAGTATTTTAGTTCTTTTTGTAGGGTTTACACTGGATCATTTTCCTTGTGAGAGTCTTTCACCAAAAGAAATTCAGGATTTTCCTTGATTTTTAGGGTTTACAAATTCGTCAATTTCAATGTTGTTTCCTTTACTTTTAGGAAAGGAAGTAGTCAATGGTGTCATTCTCATCTCATTATTGTGTTTTTTGTGATGGGCTGTAATAAGTTTTGTGTAGCATGAACATTGTGGTAAGGAGCTTGGGATGGTGGAAAGTTTTCAAATTGTCAATGCATGGGTGTCTCAAGATCATTTTGAAAGAGGTTGACAGTGGCAGCGTGTATAAAGACCATGAGAGGATGAAGGATGGTGTTGATTCAATAGTGAGTGGAAAATTTGAGAGATGGTGTTGAAAGTTTTGTGATCTTTAGTAAAATGATTCTTTATGCAAACAACAAGAAATAATTTCTTTCTGGTGCAAATGTTGTAATGGTTTTGTTAGCAATGTTGTTTTATATTTGTTGAGCATTTGAAGGACTAATGTATTCATTTACCTTGATGTTACAAGCTAGCTTGAACTTTAAATAGAAAAATTGGTAGTTTTCAAGCACACCTATAAAACAAATCTAAGTACTCATGATTTAAAGATGGATGGGACACATTTGGACCAATGGAGACTAGAAGATATGTGAATGCCTTTTGAGTTTAGGTATGCTTTAACAGTTTAGCAAATCTTCCAAATTCTACTAGTAGCAGATTGTAGAATGTTGAAAACACCATCCAATCAACAATGACAAAAGGACAAATGGGCATTCAAAATAGTGCTATCAAACCATCAAGATGCTGCAATATGAATGTTGGAAGGGTTAGCCTAGCTGTTCCTTGACTCCAAATTCATATTACCTTTGTTGTTAGACATTGGCAACAGAAATCCAAAATTTCTAATAGCAGCAACCTAAGGTTGCGTAGTTGCAACATTCCAAGGAACCTAGAACATAAGAATTCAGTTTAAAATACCTCCTCCCATGTGCTCATTACCATGAATAATGCAATCACTAAGCAAGGCTGACACATTTGGTCCTCAACATAATTTTCAGAGCAAAATCTTTTGCCTCATGTTTCCAATGCCTAGTACAATATACCCTTGTCCACATTTCATATGTACCAAAATAGTGGCAGAGATTTCATAGTCATCACCACTTTGTGTAATATGTTCATTCATGCTTACAATGCATGGCTTCTTCAAGTGTTATTGCACTACCACATGCATCATGCATCCCCACAAAGGTGAAGTTAGTTGGTTGGAAAAATTCTAGGTTTGGATTAATTGCAAGAAGTTGAATTTTTTTTTTCATTTTTGTTAATTTGACATGATTTGCAAGATCCCCCCACCCCCCCCCCCCCCCCCCTCCCCACAATTTTCTGATGTAGTGAAATTTGCAAGAAGATTTAACCAAATTTCTCTATAGACCAAACATGAAAGTAAAAGAATTTAGGAATCCTTTTATATTTGGGCTTCTTGTCAGAACGTGTTGTAAAAATCTGGTGATTTGAATTTTTTTTTTAATCTATCAAATTAAGGCCATTCTTTCCCCAAAAAAATCTTGTGTATATGACAAAAATCAGATTTTCAGGTTGAAAAAATGCAAGATTTGCTTTGAAGAAAACAGCAATGCTCTGGTGTTTACATAGTTATGTGAAACATCAAAATTTTGTCAACTCATTGTGCAAAACACACATTTGTTAAAAGTGCCACTAACATTACTTGTGGTGCCCGTGACCTTCGGAGGCTGTGAAGTCCCCCGGTTTCTTTAAACCAAGAAGGACACACAAAGGCGCAAAGCAGCCTTTTTTTTTTCTTTTTCTTTAAAAATTTTTTGTTTCAAAAATTCTTTGAAAAGTCCCCATGAAAACATACATGGTGAAGCAAGCTTTTATCTTTTCTATTTTTTATTTTTATGTGTTTTTTGTTTTTATTTTGTGTTTATTTTTCACTTTTACATTTTTGTTTATTTGGATGCAAGTTTGAAGTTTGGAGAAAGAAGACACACCTCATTCTTTTTCAAGTAAGGTTTTTCTTCACTATTATAAGTTTTATTTTTTCTTATTTTTCCAAATATAAAATAAAAAAAGAAGTAAATATGTAGCCTTAGATTTTTCTGCCGATTTTTTTTTTAAAATTTTGTTTCTTCATTTTTGTTAATTTAAGAGACGGGGAGAAAAATCTGGAAAAACGAATCCAAAAAAAAAAAGATAAAAAAAAAAACCAAATACGTCCGGACAGACGGACGAACTGACAGACGACCGAACGGACAGACGGGCATAGACCGGTTCTGCCGGCGGATTAAAACGCGGAACTGTCCGACTGTCCGGGCCGGTTCCGCCGGCGGACTAAAACGTGGAACCGTCGCGTCGGACGGACGGACAGAAGGACTAAGTGAATTTATATATAAGATAGTGTAAAATTAAATCTAGCTTTTCACCCCCAAAATAAAGTAAACCCATCAAAATACACAATTGACTTCATTTCAAGGTGTCACAAGGAATCATTGACTGCAGTATCCCATGTGCAGACGTCTAAATGACTAAATAGGTCGGCTAGCAAATGGTTGAAACACAAGTGGTGCATGGATATTAAATTCAGTTCTTTTTGAACAAGAATGTGTAGGAAGCAGTGTTGGGCGGTTCTTGACTTTTATGAAGAACCTCCCAATCCAATTTTTAAAAATAGATTAAACTATTTTGATTCTAGTTTCACACATAAATGAAATTGAGAATGTAGTTTCAAGTCTGATTCTCTCCCCCCCCCCCCCTTCCAAAAAAAAAAAACATAAACATAAATTATAAATGATTCAGTTTTAAATCAAATTGGATTTTAGTACAGTTCTAGATAACCCAAACAGACCCAGTTTTACTCCCTTTTTTTGGGTTGATTGTTTACTTTTGTTTTTTCTTTGGGTTATGTCTACTTGTGTTCTCATTTGCCTTGTCCTTTTGATGAATGGGTTGTCATCATTGATTTTAATTTACATGGTATTTCTTCTTTTTCTACTAACTGAAATTGGAACCCGTGGTTCTAGCCTGTCAAACCAATTATTCACCAAACACTAGGAAGAACTTATAAGCAGGTTCTTTTCTTTGTTCTTAATTTTGAAAGAACCTCATTGTTTTATGTCCGCACAGTTCATACCCTGCCATTAGCTTAGGCCAAAAATGCTAACCAACACAATTAGAGGTAGAAATCCTTCCCAACAGATGATGTGAGGAAACATGCACACAAGCCCAACTTTTTCCTCGGGGGGAAAGGGAAGGGAAGGGGATTTCCAAACTTTTGGAATTTGGTGTTCTCAAATGTATTCTATTCTTCATTTGTTCCCCAAGTTCTTAATAACAACAAACTTTATACCCTATGTTTTGCCCAAAGTCCTCCTCTTGTTAACTATATAGATAGTTCAAAGGAGAAGACCATATTGGGTGTATTTTTGGAGTGAGGAAAGTTGAGATCCCTAGGCCATGTGGGCAGGTTTTATTTTAGGAGTCTCCTTTCAAGTGGGTGTTTTTGGTGGCCCAATCAAAGAAAACATCACCAAAATGAAAAATAAAAATGTCTCCACTGATTACTATTTCATGCTTCTATTAATTAGTGAGAGAGCATGCACACAATTTGTTTTAGTGAGAGGGCACACCCACAATTTGTTCCTCTTTTTGAAACAATGAGAAAGAGCCATTTGATTGACCCATCACCAATATTTTGGAACATGGGGCACTTCCCAAATAGAAGCCTAAACATGTTTCCCTCTCCAAACTAGAAACATCCTTTGTTATGCTCCCTTTTGCCTCACCCCTTTTTACAACCTATATACATGAGAATTTTGAACCATTACTAGACAATATGAGATAAAAAATGAAATGTTATTGGGAACATTAAAGAACACCTTGGGAACCTAATGGGAACCTTTTGTGAACTTGATGGGGACAACAAAAAATGAAAAATTTCCCCTTTCCCCCCCAACCCCCACCCCAAAAATCGAAGAAAAAAAATTTAAACCCTTCCAAGCTTTTCATTGGATGTATGAAATTTCTATTCCAAAATAGGTCCACCATTTTCAACCTAGACTAATACCCTTATTACAAATTGGATGCATTCATTGGAACTAGAGAAAGAATGGCTTGTTTCCATTCAAATCTTTAAAGCTTATTTTTGTTGGCTCTTGAAACACAAAAGTGAAGCCCATATTCTGAACTTGCACCAAACATAACAAATAAAGACCTTACTTCACCAAAGTTAAAAAATCAAAACTATAATGTTCTTTTTTCATAAAATCTTACTTTTAGTCATTTTTACAAATGATATATATTTAACAATTAAATGAATAAACCAATGTTGGATGGGTACCAAACTATAGTTGAAAACCAAGCCCATTCTCCAACAAAGAACTAATCAAATATCAGTCTTGGCGATACTCAAGATTTGAGATACTCAGTTCACAAAGAACCATCAAGTTCGGTTTTTATGGGTCTAGGAATAGGGAGTTTAGGTTTAGTTAAGATTCAAAGTTAAAAGGTGGAGACAAGGTTTACTTTTAGGGTGGAAATTGTGTTTAGATTTAATGTGTAGGCTAGAGGTGTCATATTTCTTACATGGGAAGTAAGATTACAAATCAAGTACATTATTTTTAGTGTTCATTGTGTTTTTGAAGTTCATCATTTTGTTGTGGTTGTCAATGTTTTGTTAAAATTCTCACCAATCTGAAAAAATGTTGTGTATGATCAAATAACCTTGAGAGATTAATCTTTATGAATAAAAATTGGCCAAATGATATAAGGGTGAGTTACAAGGCTCCTAATAATATGAGAGATTTGATAGATTAAAAATTAAACAAATGTAATGTAAACCATTTTTGTCATCTCCCAAGATTTGTAGGTTTTTTGCTAAACAAATGAAAGGTGGGCCCTACTTGTGAACAGTATTTTGTACAATTCCCCAAAACCCCAATACACAAAATTAAGGATGAGAAGAAGAGAATGAGGCAACCCCTATTTATTTATGCGCTTTTTGAACTCTGTTCAATTTTTGAACATTGTGATGTAATGTGGTTGCCTAATATTACATAGGAGGTTGCCTACCCTAGGCGAGGCCTACCCCAGGCGAGGCAATTGCAGAAATTGAACAGTGTTCAAAAAGCGCATAAATAAATAGGGGTTGCCTGTTACTGTCTCGCATTCTCTTCTTCTCATCCTTCTCCATGTCCAAAGTACAAGGACTGATTTACATTGGCACATGTGCAGGGACGTACTTATACGCAAATTTCAAGGTCTAGAGTTTAGCTGTGAGGGTTGTTAGAAGAGCAGATGCAGCAGGAAGCACTAGCAATAATTTTCATCAGTTGAATCCACTGAGGCTCCATTAGCAAGCTGGGAGATTTGTCTCACAAGGACCTGACTACACACACTCTGATTGTCCGCACCATCCTCAACTCTCTTTGCTGCTACTTTCCTGCACAGCACCTTATCTCAAAGACTCAATCGTCACCTCAAAGTGGTGCAGTTTTTTTATCAATTGGGTTGATTTTCCATAGCTTTACTATTTTGGAAAGTTCAATTCTTGAGTTGATTTTCAATAGTTTTTGTTTTAAAAGTCTGATTGTGATGTTCTTTTTCTTTCTTTCTTTTGGGGTGCAGGACATATTGTGAAGGACTCAGCTCTCAAGAGCAGTGCAAGGACTGGTTTGATTTCAGGTTGAACTGAGAAGAGGTGACATGATGCCAACATTGCGAAGCATGATAGCTGCAGATGCCCAGCCACCATCCGTGCCAAGGTCGGCATCAGTGGTGTTTGGTGATGTAATGGAGATAGCAAAACTCATGGTTTTATTGATTATGCTCACCCTCGCTGCCTGTGGCCTTTACAAAAACAGACGTAGGCCACAGGCTGTTCAGCCCCAGGCTCCTAATTCTTCAAGACAACCAACTGAGGCCATGGGTTAGCCCCGCCCCCTTGTCACTGTTCCCACTCCTCTATCATTTAGTACAAGACATTAGTTGATTTTTAGTGTTTTTGTCTATGTTCATCTCAAAAAGTTCTTCTTTTTTGTTTTTTCTTTTCTTTCTTTCTTTTTCTTTCCAGGGCTTATAAGAAAATTTTATTGCAGACCTGAAAAGGTATCCCAAAAGTTTGTGTTGGAAAATTGAAGCTTGATCGAATTGGGGGGGGGGGGAGGGTTATGGGTGGGGGGCAGGGACGTTTGCCATTATGTAATTTTTTGGGGGAGAATTAGAACATGTTTTCCAGCAAAAAATTCCCTCTTTTATGAAATCAAAAAATTGAAAGAAGAAGAAGAAGAATGAAAAGAAAAACAGCTCGTGATAAGGCCATTAAAAATGTTGTTCTTCAAAAAATGTTTTACATGAGAATCAGTGAATTTCTCTGGAAGTTTTTTGCAAATTTTTAACCTGAAAATTCTGATTTCAATATATACAAAGGATTGTATATATGGTGAAATGGCTCAAATTTGCCCGAATTTAATCTTTAATTTTTTCCAGATTTCTATAACATGTTCCAGCACTTCACAATAAAATAGAAGGATGTTTTACCTTTCATATCTAGTTTATAGCCAAATTTGGCTGCATCTCCTTCCGAATGGACCACCACTTCCCCTACATCAAAAAACGAAAACAAAAGAGAGAAAACACTGGTCAGAAAGAAATTCTCACAATAGGAGAAAGGGCTGTCTCACTAATGGTTTGGATCTTTTGACAGCAGGCCTTTACTGAGCTCAATGGCTGCAAGATAATCGCTTATTGTATGCAAAACGTCCTTCAAATCTCCTATTGTAACATGTTCAAGACCTTACAAAACTCTGTAAGGTCATGTACAGCCTAGTGGTGACTTTAGAAAATTCACAGTAAATTATGCAATCTTAGTGATATGATTATCCCCAGCATACACTAACCAAAAGTCAATGGGTTTCCACTTAAAAGGAGGCAGTGCTTTAATTTGACAGATTTTTTCTTGTTTCAACTGAAAATTGTTGAATTTTGCAAATTTTGTGTTCTTCATAGTGTAAGGTCAAGTAAATTTGCTACATTTTTAGACAAATTCGTCGAAATTTCGATATCAAAACCTGGAATGATGAGTCCATTGAGAAGAGATATTTTCAATGGGTGTTAGTGAACACCAATGCTTTAAAGCCTCACTGGTCCTATTTTGGGCTTGCCTTGGGCCGCTGTCAATAACCATGTCAACAGTCATGGAGGCCAAATAACTCTTTTTCTGCTGGTTGAAACAGGATGAATATCAAGGCTATTGAGGAGGTACCCAATCAGTATGCCCCACAACTTCTACAAGGAAATAGAGGGAACAACATGTTGCTCACATATTTTAGGATTTGGGTTTTTCTTGCAGGCATTACAGGAGCAATGGAAATTCTGAACTCAATTGAAGGGACACTGGAAAATGTCCCAACAAGTGTTCTCCACTCAGATAATGATAAGGTGGTCCCGGACTCAACTAACATGGTGACGATTGAGATGAGTTCTCTTGCACTTCCTGCCTGACCTCAGCAAGAGCTCTGTTGTTGTTACAAGAATATATGTGTTTGCAAAACATATAGCCAGTACCCCAATAGCTATGAGTTACAACTACCTTGCAAGTTGTGGTGTGTTCAATTCATATATAGGTTGTGCTAGATGCTTGATATTTAAAAGTGAACTCCTAGTGTAATAGGTTCTTTTCGTGAATAGGTTGTTCAAAGTGTTGGAAATCTAGAGGGCGTCTTAGTGTTCAAGGGGAAAGAATTGGGGAACAATGTTGTGTGGCCATTATTGGTTGGAGGGAGAGCCCACCTTATTGGAGGGGGCATTAGCCTTAGAACTCAGGGCCTCTTGATCATGCTTGATTGGCAAACCTTATGTTATTTTCTGTATTTTGTTTGAATTGTGTAATTGGTTGTGAGTATGTTGTTCCCCTTACTTAATGCCACAACTTTGGATGATTGTGTCCCATGTAACAGGCTGTTTTGAATATGTATTGAAAACCTTAGGTTATTTTCTTTAATTTGCATTGAACTGTGTAGTTGGTTGTGAGTTTGTTGTTTCCCCTCAATTGATCCCACAACTCTGGATGATTGTGTCCCCTTGAAATTTGAATATGTATTTGAATCACCTTTGTCCATAAGGTAGGCTATGTGACTTGAAACCAAGCTTGTCCATCTTTCTCTCCAAGAGGGGCAATAAAATTTGATTAATTGACCATGCCACTTTAAATAATGAAGTAAAAATTGAAGTAATCCTAATGAGAAAATACTTGTTTAGTTTTAAATAGTAATACCATATTGACCCCTTGAAGCACCATCAATTTTTAGTCACATAAAACATTTGGAATATGACTAAATTTCATTAAAACACAAAAAAATAAACAACTTTGATATTAGTGATGGTCCCACCTTCAAGTAATTGCTCAAATGTGAGCAATACATGCACATGTTTCCAATCTACCACCCCATAACAATGGATGGAGATTCCACTATGGTTGTTGATTATATTTATTTCATTTATAAAAAATGAAAGAAAACTTGAAACCATAATTTTTTTTGAATGGTGTCATGAGCATGAGAATTATGAAGATGAACAATGAAAAGACATACCTATGTCTAAATCTAAACAAGAAACATAGAAACCAAAAAAAAACACAAGAGATTAAAGACAAAAACATGAAGTGTGCAAAATAAAAGTGCAAACAAATATTTGTTGTGATAAAATATGAAAATGTAAACATAAGAGGAATAGAACAAGGTTATGGAATAAGATTGTACCTAAAACTAATGATGAACAAATTGAAACTAATCGGGGGTCCTACTTCTATTTGTACCTTTTTGGGGACTTAGCTCAAAGAAACTTCCATGGAGATTTCCATGTGCCCATGCACCAATGAATTTTTTTTGAAAAACTTCTTAATTACAAAACAATTATGAGTATACTAGGATTTACTTAAAAGATAATGAAAATTTAATTGTGAATGAATTTTAAAAATCAGGGTTGAATTAAAAGTTAATTAGAAATGAATTAGGAGTTCATTATAAGTCATGGTTCACTACTACCAAAGTGTGGTGCAATTTACTAGCTTAAATCACTATGGGATTTTTTAAATGAATTAATTTCATTGCATTTTATTGATTTCACCCCGATGAAAGTTATTTCACTATAACATCACTATATAGACATCATGTCTCATTACTAATTAACATAATTCACTAATTTTTAGGTTTAAAAAAAATTATATCTATGTTATTTTATAATATACCCTATATTATTTTAAGTTACTTTAGTTATTTTATTTTATATTTTATGTCATTATAGGCTACTATAAATAATTTTACCTTAAATTATTATATGTTATTTTGCTTTAAAGTATATTTACTAATTTATTATAAGCTTTTAAATTATTTTAAATTAAATTATTCAACTAACTTTAGGTTATACCTTAGGTTATTTCATTTTAAATCAATATATGTTATTTCAAGTTACACTTTAAGTTATTCAAGGTCAATCTACTTTATGTTATTATAAAATATTTTATCTTAAGTATGATAACTTAAAACAATCTAAAACAAAATATAATGACCTAAAGTAAAAATAACTTAGAATAAAAAATAATAACGTATGAAAAATAATTTCAAATACCCTACAATATAATAACTACAAATAGCCTATGACTTTATAACATAAAATATCAAACAATAATTTATAATAAAATAATCACCAATAGTGTTAATATAACATATAATAACCATTAATAACCATGAATAAAATAGCCATCAATAACCACCAACAAAATAATCACCAATGGTTTACAACAGAATAATCATTAATAACCATCAATAAAATAACCACCAATAGCCACCAATACCCATTAATATAATAGTCACCAGTAATCACTAATATAATACCAATTAATATCCACTAATACAAAGCCACCAATAGTCATTCACATAATAACCATTAATAAAGTAAGCATTAATAATCATTAATGTAATAACCACCAGTAGTCATTTATAAAATAACCATCCATAGTTATTATAAAAAAAAACCACTAATAGCCATTAATAAAATAACCACTAATAACCATTAATATAATAGGCACCAATAGGCATTAATAAAATACCTATTAATAACCATTAATAGAATAACCACCAATAGCCATTAATAGAATAACCATCAATAACCATCAATAAAATAACCACCAATAGCCATTAATAGAATAACCACCAATAACCATTAATAAAATAACCACCAATAGCCATTAATATAATAACCATCAATAGCCATTAATATAATAACCATCAATAGCCATTAATAAAATAACCACCAATAGCCATTAATAGAATAATCCCCAATGACCATTAATAAAATAGTCACCAATAACCATTAATAGTCATATAATAATTAAAAATAGCTTAACATTAATATTATTATTATATTAACAAAAAAAATCCATTTATGAAACTTTTTTCTTTCAAAAGAATGGTCACTAAAATGTTATTGAATAATGATATTCAACTTTCCTTTGTGTTCAAATGATTTTAAACTTTCAAAAAGAAATAAATGTAATCATGTACATTATTGAAATTTAAAATTAAAAAAAAACTCGAATCATTTCATTTGAACAAAAAATTTCATAAGATATGAATTTTCAAATTTTATATTTTTGTAATGTTTAAAATGAAGTATTTTATAAATAGAATGTAATGTAACACATTATCACAACAAATGGGTGGCTTGATGGTAAGGGTATTAGCCTCCATTCCAAAGGTCGAGGGATCAAACCTCATGCATGGTGTTGTGTGTGGTCAACAATGGTATGTTGACCAAATATTTTTTTATTGAATTTCTTAAATAGCTACCTAGGTTGATTACGTGGCCTACTTACATACCTAAGCTAGGTTTTTACCTAGCATATGTAGTGACACGTGTCAATAAATAATAGGCTTTAAAAATCATGAATTATCAATAATATTATATATTAAATAATTAAATTTTAATTGATTTCCATACTAACTAATTAATTAACTAGCAAGTGAATGGTTTGGTAAATTTGTAAGAGTAACCTTGTTTCTCTAGGTATTAGTGAAACTAGTCATTGTCTGTAGCAAATGGTCCCCATTCATTAGGGGGTTAAACAATTTTACTAGATAAAAATGTCTAAATTCACTCAAAAATCTAGTGAAACCTAGAATGAACTAGGACGCATTTCCTAATAGTGGTTGAACATCCATATGAAAAACTTCATGAACATCATGTGAAAATGGTGCCCGTGACAAATGGTAGTTAACACAAAATGTTGTAAAGATTTAATAATTTCTCAACTAGCATAACCATTCTAGTGTTTGGATGGATGGTTAGGTCTTTTTAGGAAAGCAAACAAATATTACATTTATTCCTACTCTATCATAGGCCTACCTTGAGAATGCAAATGAAAAATGAATACAAAATGAACAATCTTTTTTTTTCCTTCTACCATAATTCTTACAACTATTTGTTGCACCACATAATCCTTACCCTTTGACACATATAAGCTTTCATTGAACACATGTCGACTTGTTTTGGAAAAATAATACGCCCCCATTGCCACCACAAAAAGAATTGTAGTAGTTGCCTTTCTTTGGCCAATATGCTTCCACAAAGAGTTTAATTTCGATACCAAAAGTTTATTGTGCCCTTTAATCTTCTTGCATACTTTGTATTTCACCTTATGCACCCTCCCATTAGCACCCACTATGAATTTTACCCAAAGTAACTTTGTAACCTCTACATTTTGGAAGCAATGATTCAAATCATACATTTTCCTTTATTTCGTTTATTCTCTAACTTAAATTCTACTTAGATAATATCAACAATGACATAACCAACATCATCTTTAAGACTTTGTTTGAGCTAGCACTAAAGGTGAAGACATGGGTTGCAATATACTCAAAGACAAAATATTTTTGCTTGAGATCTTTTGGCAAATTTAATGGTGGCATGGTGAGGACAAGTGACAAACATGATGCATCTAGATTCAAGGGTAAATATTATACAATCAACAAATAAAATCATGAATTACCAACAAACATAATCATTAACATCTTGCCATTGTTGTTGTTAGTTAGGGAAATCACAACCTATTGTATTATAAACTTGAGATGCAAAAATTGAAAATTAATGATGATCACAAAATGCACGAAATTAACACAAATAATAAAATGTGTGAAATCAACACAAGTCACAAAATGTTCAAGTATGAGACATTTTAAAGTTTTGTGCTATTACCCAAAAAAAAATTGGTCATTTCCCAAAATGTTGGTTACAATCAAATTGTGAATCCACTTGTGTAGCTCATTTAAGCTTGATCAAACAACATTGCCATACATTAAAAAAAATTATACACATGGTTCATAGGTTTTTGAACTTCTTTCAAAGGATGTTTTGAATATGCAAACATTGTTTTTCAAGATAATCATTAAAACTCAAGTTCTTAAAGCCATGGAAGAGCCTAGAAATAAGAATCTCATCATTAAATTGTGACATCAACTTACCACAAACAATTTGATGTTGATTCATCCTTCTAAGTTCATGAAGTTTGTTTAACCAGCCATTGTCCAAATTATTGGCAATGTTGAAGACGAAAAAACCCTTTCCACATTGACCTTCAAGAAGTTTAAACTTCGAGAATGGTTGATAAAACATCTAAACATTGTTATCCACATGTTTGCGCAAGATTTTTTTGTTATTACATTTTCCCTTTCCAAACTGCTATTGTAGATTATAATGATGATGATAAGGTTGGAATTCAAATGAATGCATAAATTTTGTTGAAAGTTGTAGTTATAATTTACTTTTTGTTTGTTGTAGTTGTTTCTTGTGTTTTGACTTGTCCATGTTGGTTCCAAGTGCTTTTCAATTTGTTGTGGCATATGAAGTTTTTTCAATGTATTTTGAACATAGTTGGCTATGCCCTTACAAGTTGCAGTTTTTTCCTCATAATATCTACCATCACATGTATATTAGGTTTGTATTTTGATATATGTTTTTGGTAAGTAATATTTTGCAGATTGTTTCTATGATACTAACTTATCAATTGCTATAGTTACATTATGTTGCAGTGGCCAGGGGCCTTGCAACCGGGGTTCAAATCTTCCCCCATCTCCCAAGGTGGTTACAATTAGTACTTACGTTCAAATTTTTGCCTACTTGCAAATACTGCATGTAACCTAGTTGCATAGCCGATTTTCATGTTGAAGGCTTAAAACTTGAACAAATGTATAAGCTTGGAGCCTGTTCATTAAAATGTGTAAGAGCCACAATTTGCCTTTACCAACTCAAAACTCTTCACCAAATTTTTACTTTTTCTATTGCAGCATAGCCACATACATCACACTTTATTTTCAGGAGATAGCCATATTGGCTTGGGCTTCACACTTACCCTCGCCAATTGTGCTACAAATTAAAAATATAAAAAAAACCTTGAGTTGAAGTTTTAAAATCAGATCTGGTTCTAATCAAGTTCTAAGTAACCTGGACTGGAACTGTCAGTTCAGTATCAATTAACCTTTTGTTAATCCCTACTTCTAGTCTTTTTTTCCCAAAAACAAAAAAATTCCATAAACCTCAGTTCCAATTCAACCCATACATAGAGTGTAAACCCAGTTCCAGTTTCAAAAGTCAGACCTAGTTTGAGTCCCTTTTTTACTAACTGAAACCAACGGTTGTTGCCTGCCAAACCGGTCATTCCCTCAACACTAGTAAGAGCTTACCAGCTATTTCTTTTCTTTGTTCTTAATTTTGAAAGAAGTTTGATGTTTTATGTACCCACAGTTCATGTCCTGCCATTAGCCTAGGCCAAAAATGTTAACCAACACATCAAAATTCTTTGCAACAAATGATGTGAGGCAGCACGCACATAGGCCCAACTGTTTTTCCTTTGGGGGAAAAGGGAGAAAAAGGGGCGGGGGATTTCAGACTTTTGAAATTTGGTGTTCGCAAATGTATTTTATGTGATTATCCTAGCCTAGGGTCAGTTTCCACGTTGACAAAATGAATAATTATTTTTTTCAAAAAATTAGTTCGTTTCAAAATTTGAAATTTGAAGTTTCCATGATGTATTGTGATATTTTCACATGAGTAATGAAATTATTCAGAGTGTAGCCTATGATAATTATGATGATTTCCAACATATCAAGTTCATATGTCACAAAAATTCTTTCTCTACTTTGAAGATTATTTAATGACGAAACTGACCTCAGTGTAAGGTATTTATTATGTTCTCAATTTGTTCCTCAAATTCTGGATAGCAGCACATTTTATGGCATATGTTTTGCCCAAAGTCCTCCTCTTCTCAACTATATAGATAGCTCAAAAGAGAAGATTACATTGGGTGTATTGTGGGAGGGTGGGAAAATTTAGATCACTAGGTCACGTGGCAGGTTCGATTTTAGGAGTCTCCCTTATGCGAGTTTTTTTGGCGGACCAATCAAAGAGCTACATCACCAAAAGGAAAAAAACGTCTTCACCAATGATTATTTCATGCTTGTATTAATTACTAAGAGGCCACACTCACACTGTTTTTTTCCTCTCTCAAAAGGAGACATTTGATTGACCTATCACCAATATTTTTGGAACACGGGGCACTTCCCAAAATAGAAGATTAATTATCAAGCAAAATATTACTTAACAATTAAAAGAATAAACCAGATAGGTATAGTGCACAATATATGACTGCACTCAGACCCATGAAAATTACAATTAGGAAAAAGTTAATTCTTTGATACTTGGAATGCTAAAAGTTAGGCCCAACTCCAAGGTTTTGCAAGTTCCATCCTAGACAAATGTGATGCAAACCATTTTTGTCACCTCCCAAGATGTGCAGATTCTTGGCTAAACAAATCGTAATGTGGGCAACATTCCAATCCATAGGATTGCAGGGTTGCAAGAAGCCTGTGTCATCTCCAACATTTGGAGCTTCTTCCCTAAACCAATGAAATCTGGGCTGGGCCCCACTTGTGAAGAGCATTTTGTTCAGTTCCCAGAGAATCCTCAAAACACAAATGCGAGGTGAAGACACAGTGGGACGCATTTCTTATTTATATGCTGAAATTGGTCCTTTTTTAACATTGTTTTGTGCAATTGCTGAGGAATTGCGGTTGTGTAAAAATTCCAAACCAGTGCCGTTTTCATCACTGGTGTGGCATTTTTAGCGATGAAACCCGATGAGGGTTTCATCACCCGATGAGGGTTTCATCACTGGTGTGGCATTTTTAGCGATGAGGGTTTCATCGCTAAAAATGCCACACCAGTGATGAAAACGGCACTGGTTTGGACTTTTTACACAACCGCAATTCCTCAGCAATTGCACAAAACAATGTTAAAAAAGGACCAATTTCAGCATATAAATAAGACTTGCGTCCCACTGTGTCTGCACCTCACATTTGCAGGGACATACATATATGCCAAGTTCAAGGTCTAGAGTTTAGCTGTTCTGCAGCAGGTTACAAGAGTACTTGCAGCAAGAAGCACTGGCAACACTTTTCATCAGTTGTAAAGATTAACCTGATCTTGCATTAGGAAGCTGGGAGATTTGTCTCACAAGGACCTCACTGCACGCGCTCTGTTTGTCCTCATCATCCTCAACTCTCTTTGTTGCTAATTTCCTTCCCAGCACCTTATCTTGGATACTCGATTGTCACCTCAAAGTGGTGCAAATTTTGATCAATTGGGTTGATTTTCCAAAGAATTTGATTGTTGGGTTGGCTTTCGATACCCTTTGTTTTTTTAAGTCTGATTGTTGATGTTCTTTTCTTTTCATTTTTTCTGTGTGCAGGACATACTTTGAACGACTTAGCTCTCAAGAGCAGTTCAAGGACTGATTTCAGGTCGAACTGAGAAGAGGTGACACGATGTCAATATTGCGAAGCATGATAGGTTCGGATGCTGAGCCACCGTCAGTGCCATGGTCGGTAGCATCGGTGGTGTCTCGTGATGTAACAGAGATAGCAAAACTCATGGTTTTATTGATTATGCTCACCCTGACTGCCTGTGGCCTTTACCGAAGCAGATATAGGCCACGGGCTGTTCAGTCTCAGGCTTTGTCTTCTCCTAATACTTCAACACCGCCACAAACCAAGGCCATGGGTTAGCCTCACCCCCTTCCCACTCCCCTATCATTTAGTAAACATCTTTAGTTGATCTTCTCTATGTTCATTTCAAAAAGGCTTTTTTTTTCTCTGGGGAAAATAAGAAAATCTTCTTGCAGAGTGGAAAAGGCATCCCAAAAAGTTTGTGGTGGAAAATTGAATCAACCTTCTTGATCAGTTTTTTTTTTGGGGGGAGTGGGGGAGGGGACGTTTGCTATTTTGCAATATTTTTGAGGGAGACTTAGGAGAACTTGTTTTCCAGCAAAATCTTACCTATTTTATGAAATCAAAAAATTGAAAGAAGAAAAAGGAAGGGAAAAAAAGTATATAAGGTCATTAAAAATGTGCTTGTTGTTCTTGAAGAAATATTTTACATGAGATCAGTGATTTTTTTCTGGAATTTTTTGCAATTTTTTAATCTGAAAAATCTGATTTTGACATATGCAAAGGATTGTCTATATGTTGAAATGGCTCAAATTCGCCAGAATTTAATTATTAAAAAATTTCCAGATTTGTATAACAGGTTCCAGCAGGTCAGAAAAGATATAGATTGATACTTAAATCTATTAACTTTCATATCTAGTTTATAGCCAAATTTGGCTAAATCGCTTTAGGGATGGACCACCACAAAAGAGAAAAACAATAGTCTGAAATGCTCAGAATAGAAGAAGGGGCTGTCTCACTAATATTTTGGAACGTCTGACTGGTGGCCTCTACTGAGATCAATGGCTACAAACTAGTCCCTTATCCTTTATAAAATGCCCTGCAAATTCCCTATTCTAACATGTTCAAGAGCTTTACAAAACCATGTAAGGTCAGGTATAGCCTAGTGGTGACTTTAGAAAATCCACAGTGTGTATTATCCAATCTTAATGATATAATTATCTCCAATCTTATATATAAATTCACGTAGTGCGTGCGTGCATCCGTTTGACGTGACAGTTTCGCGTTTTAATCCGCCGGCGAAACCAGCCCGGAGAGTCGGATTCGGAAAATAGGATTCGACCCGGACAGTCGGATTTGAGGATTCGGAAAATGGGATTCGATTTGAAAATTCGCCGGCAGAACTGGCCCGGACAGTCGGAAGGACGGACATACATATTTTGTATGGGAGAACCGGCCCAGATAGACGGCCTCTGTATAATTTCGACCAACGTTCGCTGGTCAGTCAGTCAGTCAGTGACGGTGGATATCAAAGTTGATATTCATGGTTATCATATATCTTTGTTGTTCTCAAACAATGTTCCAAATATCCACCTCGAACTGTCTGGAACCCGGCGGTTCTTTGAAGTTTTTCCCCCCACCGCCCTTTTCCCCACATTGGTTAATACCAAGGGTTTTTTTTTTTTTTTTGGGGCAAATTTCTCAAGTAGGTCCATTGGCGAGGATCCCGAGCATTAATTAGCATTAAATGATGACAGTCCTACTCAGGCTATAACATTTTGTAAAAAATAAATAAAATGGCGAATTTAGTAAAACAATGCAGGGGCGCCTCACAGTGACCGAAGGTCGCGAGTACCCACTGACGGACGGACGGACATATTTGAGTTTCCATAATTCTTCTTTTGCCTTAAGATACCTTTTTCATGTAAATGGCAAGGTCGGAGCTCGATGGGTACATTATGCACCGGCTACCCACTAGTATAGACTATCCAAAACTCAATGGGTTTTCACTTAAAAGGAGGCAGTGCTTTAATTTGACAGATTTTTTCTTTTTATAATAAAAAAATGGTATTTTTTGGTAATTTCTGTTTTTCTAGTGTAAGTTCAACTAGATTTGCTAAAATTGTTGGAGAAATTCGCCAAATTTTCGATATCAAGATTAAATTAAAATTTTTCAAATACTTTTTAATTATTTTATTTTTCAAAACCTGGAACGAGGGGTGCACTGAAAGGCGAATTTTTGAAATGGCTGTTAATGAACACTGATGCCTTAAAGCCTCAATAGGACTATTTTGGCCTTGCCTTGATTGGGCCTCTTTCTGTAACCATGTCATAGAGGCTAAATAACTCTTTTCTGCTGGTTGAAACAGGATGAAGAAGGTACCCAATCAGTATGCCCCACAATTTGTACAAGGAAATAGAGGCACAACATGTTGCTCACATATATTAGGGTTTGGGTTTTTCTTGCAGGCATTACAGGAGCAATGGAAATGCTGAACTCAATTGAAGGTACACTGGAAAATGTCCCAACAAGTGTTCTCAGCTCAGATAATGATACTGGGGTCCCCGACTCGACTAACGTGGTGGTGATTGAGATGGCTTCCCTTGCACTTCCCGCCTGACCTCAGCGAGAGATCTGTTGTTGTTACAAGAAAATGTGTAATGGCTATGAGTTACAACTACCTTGCAAGTTGTGGTGTTTCGGATTCATATATAGGTTGTGCTAGATGTGTGATATGTAAAAGTGAACTCCTAGCGTAATCGGTCCTTTTTGTGAATAGGTTGTTCAAAGTGTTGGGAATGTGCGGGGCTTCTTAGCCTTCAAGGGGAAAGAATTGGGGAACAATGTTGTGTGGCCATTATTGGTTGGAGGGAGAGCCAACCTTATCAGAGGGAGAATTAGGCTTAGAAAGGGTGAACTCAGGGCCTCTTGATCGTGCTTGATTGGCAAACCTTATTTTATTTTCTGTTTTTGGTTTGAATTGTGTAATTGGTTGTGAATATATGTTGTTTCCTTTAATTAATCCCACAACTTTGGATGATGATGTCCCATGTAAAAGGCTGTTTTGAATATGTTTTGAAAACCTTAGTCTATTTTCTTTAATTTGCTTTGAATTTTGTAATTTTGTTGTGAGTTTGTTGTTTCCCTCAATTGATCCCACAACTCTGGATGATTATGTCCACTATAAATTTGAATCAACATTGTATTTTGAATATGTTTTGAATCATTGTTGTCAGTAAGGTAGCCTATGTGACTTAAAACCAAGCATGTCCATCCTTCCTTCCAAGTGGGGCAATAGTACTTGATTGATTGACCATGCCACTATAAATAAAAAAGTAAAATTTGTAAGCAGGAAAAAAGGTTTTTTTTTACCAAACTGTAATGAAATGAAAGAAAAGTAAATATCCAAAATTGCAGAAATATACCTTGTTACTTACATTCAACATCAAATCATGGTTTCTTTTTCCATGTTTCGGCATTGAAAATTTGTCAAATTTTCTGAAAAACAAGAAAAAAAGAGAAAATTTTGAAATAGGAAAACATTCACTTCCTTCAAAAAAATCGCTTCTTTTTGTCCAAACAAGCAACCCAAACACTAAGTAGGATGTCAATCGCAATTGTCCAAGACATCCAAATTTGGATGCCCATGGACCATATCTTTCTTTCTTTCTTTTAATTTAACATTAATACCCGAAGCAGAGAGATCCATTTGACAACAATTACATAGTTGATTTGAGCAAAACACTCATGTTGTCTAGGCAAGAAACTAAATACAAAGCTACCGCTTTCTAATTAGCTGAACACATCAATTCATCCTTAACAACACCTAGGGAACACATGCGACAAACCCTATCTCTCCTCGGTACACTCTAAAGCTTTGCATGCCTGTCGCAACCCCACTTTGGGTGAAGTGGGAGGATGAAACTCCCACTCCCAAAGTGGAGGATTTGGGGTCCTCTGGGACTCCCGAATGTTTAGAGTTCAACAGCAGTGGCCAAAACACCTCGCATTGGGGCGTTCTTGGTGTCATTGGAAAGGTCTTAAAGTGTAGATGTCAAAAATGGCCTCGTATTGGTCATTTGGACATTTGCAGCTCAAGTTATGGGCAAAAGCAGGGCCGAGAGTCAAACTGGCAGTTTGACTCCCGACCACTAAAAGTCAAGAATCGACCTCTTCTCAACGTTCGAATTGAGAGTGCAACACAACGTTGAA
This sequence comes from Sphagnum tenellum, assembly GCA_963921925.1. Classification (NCBI taxonomy): domain Eukaryota; kingdom Viridiplantae; phylum Streptophyta; class Sphagnopsida; order Sphagnales; family Sphagnaceae; genus Sphagnum; species Sphagnum tenellum. The sequence continues at coordinate 17,692,232 of OY998147.1, read as the reverse complement.
AAGATCTCGACAAGGGCTACAACTTTGGTTTCGACCTCGTCATGATCAGACTTTGCAATCAGGAGTTATGGGCTCCCAAAGTCCCTGGGCTCCCAAAGTCCCGGGACTCCAATCGGGATAGTTTCGAGACAATTTCGGGACTCCAACTTGAGAGTCCCGGGAAAATGTGTCATTCGGATGTGTCCCCGTGGAGTGGCGCACATAATATTATATGGGGGAAGGTGATGGCTTCCCCCAAGTCTGGGCCGTGGTGAATCTTGTGTGTCAAAGTGCCCGTGGCTTGTCCCAACACCCAAGGGTGTTCCCAAATGTGAACTAACCACTTTGTGGTTTGTTTTGGATGCAGCTTGATCTTCTAGGCCCTCTTCCTAATCTAATCCCGGGACTTTTAGCACGCCCCTCTACCCCTCTATAGTGTTGGAAGTCGGGAGCGCCCTTCCAAGTCCCAACTTTTCGCAACTCTACCTAGTTGAATTTTCAAGTGGGTTCAACCCGGGACTTGGGAGTGCGTCAATGCTTACCACACTCTACCTCTAAACGATGGTTTGAACATCTGAACCTTGACAAAGATTGCTTAAGCTGAACATTTTTGATCACTTGCAAATAACTCTAATGTGCATATGAATACCCAGATATTGATTACTTCATTAACGCGAAGCCAAGACATGCAATTCTAGGAAAAAAATGAACCTCTGGTTTGGGATATATATATACAATATTTTCTCAAACTTGTTCTATTTCACTAATTATTGGATTGATGTCCAGAAAAATACCATGAAGGAAAGATTCTTTCACTTTGATCAAAACATGGAGAAGTTAATCAGTTTATTGAAGGCATCCATAGAATACCACAAACTGGGGGTTCTGGTACGTAGTTTTTCCTTAACTGGGGACGGGATTAAAAAACCAGGATGAAAATAGTCCACAAGAACAAAAGAGGGGACCAAACTAGTTTTCCCACCTAAATTGGTCCTCACAAGAGTTTCACCCCTTGTCCTGAATTTACCTTACTTGAACCTTCACTCTATACATATTCTTCATCAATCACATCTTGTCCACTTAATGTTATTAACTGATGATGGCCAGTGCCATTAAACAGTCCCCAGTTACAATCACTTTATGGCTACCCTGAAATTGGGGATGATGCAGCAGGGACTGCAGGGTCAAATTTTAATATCAATCAACATTTGATGAGGAGATTAAAATGCGAAACTGATTATGCTTTGAAATAGTTCATAGAAGAACTTGTTAGGTTGCTTGTTGCTTTCCAAGATGGAACGGGCCTTTTCAGGCCCGTTCCATAGTGCATGATCTTTGATTAGTGTTGTGAAGCTTCTATTTTCAAAAGTTATAAGGAGCCTTTGGTGAATTAAAGTCTTCAAATCTCCATAGTTCATGTGTTGGTTTTGTCTTTCATCTTTCAAAGGACTTCCAATCTGGATCTTGTCTAAAAATTTGTTTTGTTGGGCCCTGCCCCCACAGACAGGGACTCTCGCATTGGATCCAACTTTTGGAAGTTTTACCTTATCAGAACCAGTTTGACATTAGGTGAACCAGTTTCTTTGGTGAAAGCGTTTACAGTGTTCAGATAGGAACGGATTTTTTTAATGTTGAGAGTGTGGACACAGTAGGTAGATGTACAACATCTTTATCTATTGGCAGGGCCACAGTGTTTTTTGATGCCTTGTTTCACCTACCCTCCACACTACTACTCAATATTGGGATATTATATAGTTATGTATTTCAATCTTTTTTGTAAATATTTTTTTTTTCAGCACATGTGGATTCTGATTTTATTTTGGAATCAATTTTTAATTTTTTTAAAAAAATGTTTAGAAAGGTTCTGCAAAAATGTCAGCATTTGGTGTTAAACCCCTCTTGGAATGCTAGCCAATCACATAACATAATTTGAAAAGAAATAATTCATGGTTTATAATCAATTATGAGAAATCAACTAATTGAAAACTTTTGTGTGCTTACTACCTGAAGTGTGCTTGCCTAGAAATATATAACATTTGTAAAAAATGTCTACAACAAGATTCCGGTTCTTGCAAGAGGCTTGTTCTAGGGTTAGGTTTTGTGAATGTAAGGTCCTTCATAAATTAAGATTTTGGTTCCTGAGCAATAAGATTGGAATTCTGCCATGATAATGAGATAAAGATTTCAAAAGAAGATTTGTAAATATAACATGTTATATTTTTCAAGCTTTTATTGAATTTCTTAAATATTTTAATGAATAGGATATTGCATCAAATAAACATTCACCCTCATTTGTGATAAAATTTAATATTTTGTTCCAAAGAAAAATTAGAAAACTCAATATCTATATTCGTGTGTCTTTACAAAATTTATGAATTTTCTTGAATATTATTCCACTATTACAATATATTTGCCAAAAATACATAGAAAGTAAACACTTTGTTCTAAAACAAGTTTTTAGGACAAAATTTGTAGTGTAAAATTTATTCAATTTTTAAAAAGAAACTCAAAAGGTTGATATTCCCTTTTAATTTGATCACAAGGCTAGATAAAAATAGAAAATTTATGAAAATGGGTTAAATCCTATAAATACTTGTGAATGTTAAAAGTATTCAATCAAATTGAAAAAGCATTCAAAGTCTAGGATTTTACATACAATTTTTGTTATTTCCGAAAATCTAATATGAATCTTTGTCTATTTTTTGTCTTTCATCTACTATTAGTTTAACTTTGTGTTTGTTACTTTGTTCATGTGTTTTTCCCAAAAACATTTGTTTCCTTTGTTTTTGGTTTGTTATGAACTTGCTTAGTTTTATATAATTTATTACAAAAATATTACACTACAAGTAAGTACCTATTTCGCTTTATTTTCTTTCTAAAATAGACTTTAAAATTCACAAATAAAGATCACAAGATTCGTTGTTGTGCAAATACAAATTTGAATTCATAATTGTTTTTTTTCCTATCTCTATGTCATTTGCTACAAGCTCAATTAATTTTGTACAAATTCCCCAAAACAATCATGCATATTGTGTTAAATTTTGATAAAAATTCCACTTCAAAATTCGCAAGTTAAATTTACAAGATTTGTTATTGTATAGTTAGAAATTTCAATTCAAGATTTGTTTTTAAAGATTAAGAAAAAGATAGAATTATTAGCACTAGCCCAAAATGTACAAGATTTTTTTTAAAAAATCCCAAAAATATATACATTCAACTACATTTTTTAAAAAAAACACTTAGAAAAGTAGAATGTTTCAACCTTGGTTTTTAAAAACCAATAGATTCAAAGTATTTGAACACAAGTCCGAAATTTGTATAAAGGTCTAAATTGTCCAAATATATATATATATATAAGTCTAAACTACATGTTGGTGATTCATATGTTGTGTCAATCAAATCACTAAAAACACAAAATAAAAAAAGAAACAAAACCATGTTAGTTGAATCAACTATGAAAATCATTTTCAACCAAAGATGAAAATGAAAAAATGAAAACCAAGTAGTCAAACATTACATTTTTCAGCTCCCAGAGATTTTAGAACCCAAATTGTAAATCTCAATATTACAATACATGTGCAAACAATTCCATATAATTCATGTGAAAAACAAATGGGAGATTGATACACTCAAAAATATGATTAGTTTGCTCTAGTTCAACTTTGAAAATCAACCTCAATAACAAATACATATGTAAACGAGTCCATGTAATTCCTGTGAAACAAAAGATTTAAAAACTTAAATACAATTAAGCAATTAATTCAAATGTATAAATAGAATGTCAAACTCTATATTTGGAATTTCAACTTGCACCCATGTTTCTTTCTTGTGCAAATGTTACTATGTGTGTAGTTCATGAATAAATTGTACATCAATTTTTTGTCATAATGCAATAAACCCTTGCAAATCCTCAATCAAAATGTTCTTATATGTGTCCCCAATTTATGAAATCATGTCTTCATAAAGCTTGTACATCATTTAGTGGTCATAGCACTCATTTCTCACAACATGAACACACATAACACACACAAAAGACCTTGAAACCTTGAAATAAGAATCAAAATACTCATGTCTTGCGTAGAAAAAAAAAAAACGTAAAAACCAAATCTATTTGCATTGCAACTGAAACTGCACACTCCACCACCAATTATTTTGCAACTCCAAACTCCATTAATAACCATAGAATTTCACATCACCACCACCATTGTCATGAGAGATCAACCAAAAACATCGACATGAAAAAACTTCTGATTTTCAAAATGAAGATAAATGTCAAATGAAATGCCAATTTGGAAGCATGTATAATTTGCCAAAACGAAATTAAGTGAGTAGATTTGTATCATTTTTTTCCTTCTTGATTTGATCACTTCATTATTGTGTAGAGGGTCAAATTCATAAATGGCTTTCATTACAAAAGAAATTGCAAAGGTTTTTCAAAATAAAGAGGTTTTCGAATCAATTTGAAGATTTCATTTTCAAATGGTTTTTATTTTGTTTCTTTCATTTTTCTTAAAAAAATTTAAGACATTTTAAAGACTTTGTTTCAAAATGAACCTCACAACACAACTCCCATTCTAGAGTATCATCATAGAAGCCACTGACTCTTGTATCCCACACACATAACTCAAAGTGACTGAAAAGGTAGTGTCGGTCAACATATGGGTAAAATACAAGGGATAGGTGGCAATTAGATCTGATTATCCTAGAACTAGAATGTATAAGAACTAGTGTTGGGCGGTTCTTGACTTTTATGAAGAAAGTTCCAGTTCTAAAAATAAATTAGAACAATTATAATTCCACACATAGATGCAACTGGAATCTAGTTTCAAGTAAAAATTTCAAATAAAAAATTTCTGACTTTGATCTTGAAAATCAGGTTCAGTTTTGGGTAAGTCATTGGCACATATTGATTTTCTGGATATTGAAGAAAATATACCAAATCCCACAATGTTGAAATTAGGCAAATGGTGCAAGGTAAGGTATTTGTAATGGATGACGAACATGTAATGGAAATGTCAAATATATTTTATGTTCCTATCAATCTGAAATGTCAATTGCTTTCATGCGTATTTGCTCATTCGTGAGACGAAATCAACAAGATCCATTTGATTGGAAACTTAACAAGATTTTTTGGTTCCCCTTCTTTTATGATTTTCTATACCAAATTATTGTATTAAAATCCTTCCTTTTAATGCTCACTTGATGTTGGGTTATCATTGACCAAACTTGAATGTGGAAGTGCACAGTGGGCATATTCTGTTAAGCAAGCCATGTGAAGGCATATGCTAGATTATGCCCATTCTTTGAAAAGAAATGTGATTACTGTAGTGACTAGTCCCTAGGCTGGTTAGGGGCAAATTAATTATTTTTGGATTTGTTGAAAATTCTGAAAAAATACCTATTCACCATACCAAAATTCTGAAAGAAACTATAAGCACACTAGCTTCATATTTAATATAGTGCCTAATTGTAAAATAATATTATTTTTACTGCCAAAAGTAAATGAAAAAAACAGAAATAATACATTGGTGGGGGCTTAGAAAAGAGAATATGTTGGATTTTCTGACTCAGAAAATGAAACATGCGGCCTTCTTTCTCATTTAATGGATTATTTTGTATAAACTTCTTATTACTTTCTACAAAATTCATTTTGTATTAGTAAACAGATAAGATGGATCATCAAAAAACCCAATCGATGAGAATTTATTTACTATTTTTTAGATTTCTTTGTTTTCGAAATATTAGGTAAAATATTTTCCATTTAACATGCCCACCCTTTATTCAGCTCTATCATTTTTCAATACTTATTGTATAAATCTATCATATAAATGCGCAATCTATGAGGGGATAAAAAGAAGTAGCAAGGACATATCATCACTAAGGCTGTAGGCTGATGGCTTCGTAACACGTAGCTAGGAAGGTAGGATCATTGAGAGCGTAGCAGTCCATTGTATGTTCCATCCTTGCATCTACAAGCTTTCATTCGCTCTTCGACTAAAATACGAACATAAAAAAAAAAAAATAGTAGGCACCTTGTTGCTGAACATCCCAGGTACCATAATAGTACACATTATGTGTAAAGACGTTTGTTCAATAATGAAGAAAAGTATTAGGCTATAAATGTCCAGTTCCAATAGACTCTAAGGATGCCATTGAAAGGGAGTTGCCATCCCTACTTGGAAGGATGTGATTTGTGCATAATTTGGAAATCCCACCACACCTAATGGGTTCCATTGCATTCCACTTAATCAATTGAAAATCGAATTCACATCCCCACTCGAGGAGTAGATGAATTAAGCTTAGTCAAGGAAATGACAACATTGTAGTAGGAAAATTGTTTAGACATGTACATTGTGTGGTCTAGGACTTCAAAAATGTATCCAAAAGATGTGGTGACTAAAGGACAGTATTAATCAAATTAAATGGGAGGTCATGTTACTATCTCCTCCAAAATCAGGTCTCTTAAAGTGCCTGAATTTCTTGCATGTAAAATAAAATTTGGGTCTTCTTTTCACATAAAATTATTTTGTAGGCTTTGAAATTGAATTTTTAAGATCAAAATTTGGCCAACATTTGCCCACAAAAAAACCCTGGTCAACAATGAGCATGAAGTCAAAATTCCCCATGCTGGTTATACACCAGTTATAGGTATATATATTCTATCATAAAAATGTTTAGTGTTTTAGGATTGATAACCTTCTTGAATCATAAACATGTCATTTGGGTAAGTTATTGTATTTTGAAAATTGCATACCAAGAGGTTAGGTCATTAACCAGTTATAAAAAATCCAATGACCAACTATTAGGATACTAATAACCAACTCGATAACTGAGTTGATAACCGACCCAGAACTCAAATAACCACCCAACACTTGTTTAATCCTTCTTTATCCTTTCCTTCCCTAGGTAATTAACTATCAGTGTAAGTGGGGTAAGCAACAATGTTGCCTCGTTCTTCCTTTTTAAGGCTCACTTTAGTTGAGGGCCCAGTTGGGGGTCCTACAAAATAGAGCAATCCTATGGGTTGAGAGTCATAAATTGGACCCAAGGCCTTTAGATGAGGGTCCAAGATCAAAAAGTGGCAAAATTGAGACTAAACCTACATGGTACCTGTTTTGGAGGGAGAATCAATTGGTCCAAGTTAGGGTCCAAGGCAAGGATTCAATTTGCTTCAAGTACGTCCAAATTGGTTCATGTGAATGTGGAGCCTGCACCCACATCTAAAGTGTGCCTATATGTCACTGGCTTTCCATTGGGCTGTTTGATGATGAAACCCTGCCAAACTTAGGCTGTTCTGATTACAACACACCATGTGTAACTGTAATCATAGCAAACTAATTGAGAGAGACCCTTAGGGGTGCAGCTTGCAAGTCTTGCAAAGCTAAACTGTAAATCTTGAACATCTGAAGTCGGAATCAGGAAGGCAAACTTCCACAATTGAAGGCATAGCTCCTCACTTTAGAGACCCCCTAAGTATGGGGGGAAAGGAATGCAAATGATCACCATGTAGGTAAATAGTTACTTAGACACTTGGTGGGTACTACATAGGTAGGTAGGTAGATGCATGTGGTGACGGTTAAATACATAGCTGATATCCATCATGGTTAGCCATGGGACATGAATACATCCAAAAATTGTTTCCCATCCACCCATCATCCATCTTGCATGGTGTGTTGGTTTGTGTATGCTGATTTTCCCCTGACACTTCTCTTTCTTCGAGAAAGTTGTGGCTTGTGACAGTTCAAAGTCCAAGTGCGTGCAAGGACTAAAAGTAGTGTCTTCAAACAAAAGGGCAAAGATTTGACAGACATGGAAACCCACTCAGGACCAACCTCAACTCCTCACTCCCATTACTCTGATTGCAAGAAATGTCTGGATGGGTGACTTCCATGGAAACTCACCATCTCTTTCTTATGAAAAGTTGTTTGTTTTCAGACTATATACTTTCAATCTGTTAAACATCAAGTGGGTGCAGTCTCTTCAGCTCCAAAAAGAGTTAACACAGTTTGAGTGGGTTCGTTCTCTTTAGCTTTGAAAAGGGCTAGACTTCCACAGAGAAACACTCAAATCAGCAGTCTTTTGGTTTAGTACTGCAAAAAGCTTGCTCAACTCGGAAGCTTGAGAGCTGCAAAATCTTTTGCAATTTGAAGCTCTTGACAGAAGACAGTTCTCAATTTTGCAGCATGGCAACCAGGTACTTACTCTCAATCAAAGTTTAAAAGAGCTACTCTAAACCTGGATAGTGTTAGCATCTGTAGATGCGATTATGTTGGAGCTGATCTCTCCCAGCTGAGTACTTGTTGACGTTCACATCAGTCTCTTTCAGAGAATAATAAGCTTCCAGCCTCCAGAGGTTTGTTTGCTGAATGTTCTCATTTTTTTCCACTTTCCATTGATCAGCTTAGTTACACATACATTTGTTCGGATCAAGATGTTACATCTCTTTTTATTCTGGAAACCTTACTTTTGCTCTGTGCATATCAAAGTTCTGCCGTTCTGCGATTTTCTTTTGAGAAAACTACTATTTAAAATAAATAAATTTTGTGGTTTAGCTGCTGAATTTGGTTTTTTTCCATGGCATTCAAGGGAGATTGCTGAACTATATAGTGCACAACCTAAATGTGTATATTTGTTTGATGTGTTAGAGGGATGAAGTTTTTCAGCTGGTTTTTTTGTAAGTGATTTTTCCATCATCAGTTATCAGTTAGTGATCGGATTTTTGAAACCTCCTTTTTTTCTTCTTTGTTATTCACATTCCCATTGGAGGGGGTGATAAATTTGCAGGCAGGATTTACCTTACTTGCTGGACTCCAAATCAGAGTGCCCGCCTCTTTTCAATGGCACAACCAGGTGACCAATTTTGCACATGATTTGTAACATCATTTGATCAACTATTGCAGTTGCAAATCATTAAACTCACGAATTCAACATAACCTAACTAATGAAACAAGGGGGAAATAAAGAAAGTATTTCATATTTGCTTCTTTTTGTGTGTGTGATAAATTCCTGGTTTTAGTCTCGTTTTCAGAACTTTGAAAGAGTGGCCCTCTATGTGCATTGTGGGGGTGTGTGACATTGAGCAGATTGTATTATTTCCCAGTGAGTCCATATTCACAATGTGTGAAAATCGCATTGAATTACAAGGTTTGTTTTTCTACCAAGCTTGATCATTAGATGTCACTAGTTAAAATGGTGGAAAGAAGAGTGTTAGGAGTGTGTGTGGTTGTTAAATGATTGTGCACCTTTTTAATATTGTGTGGAACGTTTGATTGTTTCTGAATTTTTGCTATGAATCACCTTCGATGATAAGTGCATGAATTCAATCATCAAATTGGCATTTTTTTTGGTTTTCAGCATCACAGCAAACCCTAAATCCTAAACTACAAACTGTAAACCTTTTTCTCGTACTGATAGTTGCAATAGACAATCTCAAGAAATTGGGCAAAGCTCAAAATTGCAATTGGGTCTGCACAATTGGTTGGGTCTGTGCAATTCCTCAACTGTTGAATAGAGGTTAGGGAGCTTAGGTAGATGTAATGTGCAGGGTGATCACTAAAAATGATTGATGTGGGTGTGTGAAGGGTTTGGATGAAATAGAGTGTCTCCCAATTAGCCTCAAGGACAAGCCTACTTGGTATGTAGAGAAAGTTTATCCAGTTGGCAAAGTAAGTTCCTTGACCAGAAAACTGTTCATTACTTCTAAATTAGCTGAAAAGAAGAATGTAAAATCTGCATGTAAAATTAGCACAGATAATTGGGATAATGAAGATGTGAAATTCATGTTGTTTTCCACAAATTTATTCATGGATCTGTTATGTGGGGATGACAAAGGCAGGTTCCAGCACTGGAACATAATGGCAAAGTGAAGGGCGAAAGCTTGGACTTGCTTGTATATATCGACCAAGAATTTGGAGGGCCAAATATGACACCCACCGTATGCATACCCAATTTTATATATCTTTTCACGTTGAGATTATTGAATGAATTTTGCAAGCTAGAATTTTCTTCTTTATCATGCACAAAAATCTTTGTTGTCGTGCACAACAAGTCTACCACTATTTGGAAACCCATTTACATTACTTGCTTGATTTTTTAATTACAGGAAAATAGAATAATGAGATCTTATGAGAGCTTTAATCAAGGAACTGCAACTATTAAATTTGTTAACTAGCCATAATTAATTAATTAATCAAGACTACTCCTAGTGGATGAAACTTCAAAGGATTTGAGTAACAAAATGAAAAGCTCACCAAAAAACAATGTGATACAAAGACAAAGGTACCCATGAAAGGTTTCATCCATGCTCAACAAAGAAATGTCAAAGGTGACAGGAAGAGGATAAGAAGGAGGCAGCAGCAAAGCTACTGAAGTATAGGAGTACCTTTGTAGAGGCTTGGCTTAAAGCTTTTGGCTTGCATGATGCTACTCCAGCTCTTCTTGAGGAGATTTTAGGTAAAGAAAATTTTGTTCATTCTGATCCATGTCTCTCTTTGTTTTTTGCTTGATTGTTGAACTCTTCAACATTCCTAGGGTTTAGGGTTTATTTCATAATTTTGTATATGCAAGGATGTAGAACAAAGAAGTAATCAAATGCTGATTTGATATTGGGAAAAAATAAAGTTTTGGGTAGGGAAGTAACATGATGGGACTGAGTCCTTTCCACACATAATGTTTTTTACTTATTCATCATCGGCTTGTGTCTCTAGCACCAATATTCAATCACTTGGAAAATGCACTCAGAAACTATGCCACTGAAGGACCATTTATCCTTGGCAAATTTAGCATGGTGAGTGGTTTGTACAATATATGTCTTTAAACTAATAGTGATTCTTGAATTGTTTTTTAATGCATCATTTTCGGGTGCATCATGTATTATGTAAAACTGTTGAGGATTGTGGCACCCTTGAATGTGCTTGCTTGTTTGTGTGAGAAGATACATTGGCAAATGAGGTGGCTTGAACATAGTTGTGTGCTTGTTCACTTTGTGAATGTAGGTCATCTCAATGGAAATGCTAGGCTGTCATTACAAATATACCCAAACACAATGTTCTTCAGAGATTCATGTCGAAGGTCTAGCTTGAATTTGCATGCAACTTTGGCTACCCATTCCAAAAACCTAGTGAAATCTACACCTGCATTTGGACTTGGTGACCAACAAGCATGATTGAAATGTTAGTAGTCCACTGGGCAACACTTAAGTGTTGGACAAGCCATGGTTGGACAACAGGGGTCATGTTCAAAGCAAAGATATGGTTGACATTGAAGCTAACAACTCATGTTTACAATTATAAGTTTCTTGACACACATACACTTGATTCAGAGCCCAATGACAACAATTACATTGTTTTTAGTCAACCCATTGACACTGGAGTGAGTGATAGTCAGGCAACTAGAATATATTGGTTTCAATTTGAAACTCAAGCCTTAAATATTGGGGTCATTGATAATGAAATTGTCACCTAAATAGTTGACAACTAGCACTTGCACTTTTTACCCATATGCCCACACCATATACCCTTTGTAATACAAGCTTTAGGAAAGTTTGTTTTCTATGGCACCTCTATTTCAGCGCATAGATTTTTTTGAATGTTGTATATTGATAAAGTCCAATACTTGACAGTGGTTGCTATTTTATCTGCATTATACAACCAATCTGGAAATCGATATGGTCTTGAGTTGTCCATTTATGAAAGTACTTTGTATATATTAACATATCCATTTATTCTTCTAGTTCAAGTGTAAGAACCTGGTTGTGTTGTTGTATCGAGTTGAATATTTGCATCACTTGTTGGGTTTCATTCTCAAAATGTTGTTGTGGGGCTTTGGGTGGTTCACAGGGAATATGATGCATATTTATGCAGGTCACAAGAGGAATCAGTGTATAACAGTTGTTCAAGGATTGGGCGGCATGATTGGGATTTAATCCACAGTCCACCATCGGTCCATTTGCCAGAGTGATAGAAGTAAGTACAGATTATGTTACTATGTATGGCTTGCATGTAGTATGGAAAATTGCTTCTTCACCAGGAGCAATGTCTAGGAGGTATTTTACTTCCATTTTGCATTGTAACACCAATTTTTGTATTCAATGGATTGTGTATGCATTCACAGTACTCTCTTTTGATTTTGTAGGTATGATCAGTTTTTTTTGGGTTGCTTGCATGTATGGAAAATTGCTTCTTCACCAGGAGCAATGTCTAGGAGGTATTTGACTTCCATTTTGCATTGTAAAACCAATTTTTGTATTCAATGGATTGTGTGCACATTCAAAGTACTTTGTTTTGATTTTTTAGGTATGATCAGTCTGGAGGTCATGATGAGACCCTGAAATGATTAAGACAAACATTCTCTACAGTGGGCTACCCTAAAACCTGCACTGGGGTTTCGGATTGTGCTTTCTTAGTAGAAGAAGGAACCTTGTTACTTTGTACTCCTGTGTACAATATTATGAGCCATGGGTGATTAGTTCATCTAGTGGGTATACTATACTCATCAATGCCTATTAATGGAAATTGTTGCTCCAAGTTTATTTGGATTGCTGTCAAAATGTGAACTCGATAACATTGCATTTAGTTTAATATAGTGGATGGTTGTGCATGATTGGACTTTAATTGGCCTTCCTCTATTGATCAGAAATTGTTTGGTGCTTTGAATGTATGACTATATCCTTATTTCCATCTTGAGTGTGGCAGTTGTTTGGGTTGTCATTCAGAATGAGGATATTGTAAGAATTGGGATATGTCCAATGGGCATGCAACATCTTGTTATGTTTGCAGTTGTGTATGTGCCTGTTAACAGGGACCAGACCAACGTCCACAATGTTAAGAAACTAGTATAATTTGACTACTACACATCTGCAATGTGTCATACAAGATAACCACACTGATAATGAATTTCGGTCGGCCTGGTTTTCAAGCGGGGGAGTAGATGCGAAGGGGTTGGCCACAGACTGGGTTGGCCACAGACTTGGTGAATTTCCCAACACATCTAATACAGTGCCGAGGTGGCAGGTATAATTTTGCAATGACAGGTGTCCCATATCATTTAGCATGGTTGAACATGTCCAATCACAGCTTCTCCACAAATTCTCAAACCCAGAACCGCAAAGGTAGTTCATCCTGGAAGTGTGTCTACAATGGCTACACACTTCTCCATGGAAGATATTTGAATTACTGCATTAGGCCTTGTGTCAAGGAATATAGCATAGTTCGGATGTTATTAAAGAACACTTGGGTAGGGGCTCTAGTTATGATGGAATGAAATTTTGCGTGATGAAGTGACAGATTGTAACTCCAAAACAAAAAAACCTGAATAACAACATGCAATGATCATAGATGTGGCAAAGAGATTGTAGAATTGGTATTTCACCAATCTACCATGGTTTTAAAAAAGGATGTAGACCTTGACATCACCACAATTGAGTGTTGAATGACAGGGCATTCACAAGATAACCATTTTTCGATCACAAATGCCGAAAATGCTCGACATTTGCAGCAGGAAACGCGGGAGCTACTCCGTAAAAAATGCAAGTAGTGTGTGCAATCCTCCTCCATATTGTTGTGGATCATCAGGGAGGACAAATTCGTCACTCGAGGCTTCTGTTGTCATAACAAGAGAAAAAAAAGGAGGAGGCTCAAAAGACCAGCCATGGAGAAGCCGACATCTGCCCAGGGGCCCAACCGGATCTCCAGGCGTGTGCTTGGGTTACGGGAGCAGCTGGTTGGAGAAGCGTTGTGAGCGTAGGAGGCAAGGGAGAGCTTGGAGATAGGTAGTAGTAGACGAAGCGACTACACTCGCTCATTGTACACGATAACACAGTTCCTTTCAGACCGGACGAACATCGAGTCTATTCTGCAAGTAGCGAGAGACATTGACCCTGAAATCTGTAACTTGCACAAATCTGTAAGTCTTCCTCGGGACTCTCAAGATTTCATGTTTTCTTTAGAGATGTCGTGCAAGTAAAACCTCTTCACTGCGGATGTCAAATTGTTGTCGAGCTCAGCCAGATAAAAAACACTAGAAACCTCACTGGGGATTCTATTTGAGAGAGAAAGAAAGAGAGATCGTGCGATGAATTGCATAGTTTTTGGAGCACAGATTGCCGGATGGGTCCATAGCCAACCTGCAGAAACTTTCTACAAGCATTTCCAATAGAAGATTTATTACAAGGCAATGCCATCCCTGAAGGAGAAAGTGACTTCTGTCTTTGGATTATGGATAAAATGCTTGGTGTGGATGGATTATAGCAAAATTTGTGTCACAATTTCTTCTGATTTTTGTATTTTGTGTATGTTGTGTACAAAGGTTCTCTTGTACTTGTAGAACAAGCAAATTGCAGCAAGGATGAAAGCTCTTACAGCTCTTTCATCCAGAAATCAAAGTTCAGAATGATTGTAGGTTGAATGGATTTTTTTTGGAGGAACTGACTATGCCTGTGAGTTGCTTGTTTGCTTTCTATTGGTAGTACACAAGTATGCCTTCACATTGATGCATTAGCTGGATCTAATGAGCGAGGGACAGGATGTGTTGCAGCTGAAAACAAGATTGTCCTCATACATATCGGTGAGGAAGCGCTAATTTGCAGAAGGTGCACACCACAAACCTTTGATGTAATCTTTTGTTGCAACAAAGTGATGAAAGGATGTCTGGAGCTGCATTTCCAGTGCATTTGATTCAGATGAAATTGTTTTTATGTGTTTTCCTCGGTAGAAAAAGTGCATGCAAAGAGAAGGACAGAAACTTGACCAAACAGACAACATTCAAGTCATCTATGACTACTGCAAGAAGTACCGGGAGAGGCTTGATATTGCCAATCTTGAGGAAGAGGAGGAGAGGTAGCAGCAGCAAGAGAGTACTTCTGGTGGCATGCCAAAACTGTACTATAGTTATTTTTTGTTGTCTGTCTTCCTCTTCTTCTTTCAGTCTGTTTCTGACTTCTCCTCCTATTCGTCTCTTCAGCCTCAGACTACAGTTTGTTGTCATTGTTGCTGGCATGGCATTTTTTTCTGAATCCATAAATCAATTGAGAAAAATGTGTTGTTGGCATCTGCTTTTTCATAGAGAAGTGTTTTGATGTTGTAGACAAGAGTGGAGATCAGAGAGGCCGATAAGAGCACACGAGATCTCCAAAATGCTTCAAGATGTCATTCAGACTCTTTGGAGTGATGCTAATTCTGCTGAGTTTGCTAAGCTTGGTTTGGCTTTTGTAAGTTGATCTATGACCATATAGCTCCCAAGTGCCATCCAGCAGATTCAAGATGAAGATTGAGGAAGAGATTATGATAAAAACATGTTGATCTTCATTGTGTGAATTTGGTGTACAAGATTTAGCATTTATGGTTTTGCATCATGGAATCCTCTGTAAGAGTGCAGGATTTTGGATGTGTGGGTATGTGGGGTGTGTCTGTTGTGTCTTAGCAGCAACATGGGTCTGAAGTGGAAATTATTGTTTTAACAGGGGAAGGAGATATTTCAGGAAGATGCGAAGAAGATCAGGAAGCACCAAGCTTACAACATCTTGCCAATGGAGGAAGATGGCGTCTCCAATCCTTTCAATTATTTTTCTATTTGAGGTAGCAACTCTTCAATCTTGCAGTATCCATTTTCTTGCAAGATCTGTAGCTACACTATAAAAAAATGAACCAAGGTGGTGACTTGTTGTGAAGTTTTTGTTTTTTTGGCAAGAAGAATCTGCATACATGTTTCCATGATGATGAGGACTGATTGGGATCTTTGGATTGTTGTGAATAGGTGATAGGTGCCACGAAAGCCTTACTATATACCGAAAGCTCACCAAGGTTTCCATATGACTATATCATGCTTGAGAACAGGAACTTGGATGTCTTTGATTTCCCACATTACATGTTCTGTTTTCAGGTACAAATGTTTCCACTAAACTCGGATTGATATAGTAGCAATTAGCAACAACGTTGTCTACCAAAGGGGTATTTTTCAATATAAGATGGTTTTGAATATCAGGTATTTAGCTACTGGGGCACATGTGATCTGCTTCTTTGTGAATGTATGAAGAATAAGAGGGTTTAAAAATTTGGGATCATTGCTATGCTATGACGTTCTGCTCCTGTGAGGAGCTTGTGACTATTTTGAACTCCAATGCTGAAGGCAAGAATGAAGGTCATATACTTGCACACATAGATTGAGGGATTATATTTTGAGCGGCACCAAACTCCTCAAGCTCAATCTTTATATCTTATTATGTCGAGAGAAAGACAATGTGGCAAATTAGCAAGAACATCTCATCTTACTATTGGCAAGTTCACAATCACGCAAGGGTGTACTCCATGATGGTGGGTGCATAGAGGTACTTTGGCTTGTTGGGTTTTTTCTTCCAGAGATTTTTTCTTGCTAACTTTGTGATGATTTTGCCAAAAGGCAGAGCTTTGAAGTTGCAGGTTATAGCAGGGTTGTTGCCATATGGTGACGTATATACATTTGTAGATGGAATTTGTTCAAGATGCCTTTCATTTTGTTTAATCTTTAGGAGCTAATGTCTTGGCAGTTAAGGTGCCTGTGAGATTGAAGCATGTTTTGTGCTTTGGATTTTGGGTTGCTGCTGTCGATGAGCTGTTAATGTTGATGATGGCTATGAACGGGTTCTTGGAAACTACATGCGGTGGGGTGACTTTGTGTTGAAGGAGCCCAAGCCTAAGAAGACCTAATACATTAATATCTCCTCCCCTCCCATTGCACTCAGTCTTGTTGTGTTAGTTTTGGTTTTGCTAGAACCAACTAAATGGTGAACATTCTAAAGTGCTGTTGTTGTGGGGAGTTCTTGGCAATCTCTGTGAGATATATTACCTTCTCCCTTGAGAGCTAATTGTATAAACCTACATGAAGACTAGGAAGTTGGCAGAGCTATTGTAGAGTGCCACAGCCCAAGACATTTAACACTACAGTTGGGGTTTTTCTGATCTTCAGTTTTTTGGGAGGTGCAGGGATGCCACACGGCAAGAAAAGATTTATTTGATTGCTCTGCATCTTTTAACATGGGGAGAGGCAGCAAATCTTCAGTTCATGCCAGAGGGCTTGTGTTACATCTTCCACCATGTAACTCTTCTTCTCATGTTATTGTAGATGTGAAGATCTTGCCTGCATGAGGGTGAAAAAAACCATACCAGGAATTTTATTAGCATCATGCAAATGTTGTCTCTCTTATGTATCTTCTGTTGCCTGAAATTGTATACCAAAGAACATTTGACATGAGTCTCTCGACGAAAAATAATTCTCAGAACTATCTCAGTTTTTTAGTGGCAAAGTCCATCCTGAATGTTTCTGTAGTGCAGTCTGCTAGAAGAGTATGCTAGGCTCCTATATCACATGAGTGGTTTCTGTCCTCTGGTGTCACCAGGAAATAACAACACATTGATACAGTTAGAAATGATTCCTGGAATCTCTGGTTCTTTGTGTTTGACTGACTCTACTTTTGTTCAGGGATGACCAACCTTCACATTGACCCTTATTGTTGTTGGTATTTTGTTTTGTTGGTTGTCCATGGACAATAGATGGGACATGATATGTTTGAGTTGTTAAGGAAAGAGGAGGTGGAGTGGTCATCACAGACAGCCAAGCCAAGTGAAGATGGCAGTAGAGAATTATGTTTCTTGGAGCAGGTTATCACCCCTGTATTTCAGATTGTGGCCATGGTGAGCTTTGGTTTCACATTCCTCATAATGCATCGCAGCTCTAGGATGCTTTTTTTTTACTTGTTTGTGCTCATCATCAACATGCAGTGCAAGTCTTTTGTTGGTGTTGCATGTCGGGTTGACTGCTTGTGAGTTGATTGTGCATTCCTTATTACTTTGTGGTAGGAAATGAGCTGCATGGTATTGGTTGGGTTTTGCAGGCAGCTCATAACAATGCAAATGGTGTAGCATCACATTCAGCATGGCAGAATATGATGATTTCAATGAGTTCTTCTCGTGCTCAGCCTCTTTCCATGATTCCTGGACCATATGTTGGTAGTTCAAGATACATGCGCCTAGCACTTCTGGCCTGACTGCTTCTTACTGAAAACTTTGAAACACGTGCGCATAGTTTTGGTAGGCCCAGAGTTCCACGCAGTCTGACAGACATTTTTGTGATCTCATGTTTCATGTTGTCTGTTTGCAGGCAAGTTGATTGCTTTGACCATTTCTCATGGCCATGGAAGGAGGATGCTGCTTTCTGCATGAAGCCTAAGAAACGAAGCTATGATGATAATGACAAAGCATTGAGCATCATCCCCTAATTACTTGTCTTTCTGTTCATGATCCATTGTTGTACTTTGCATGCCGAAGTATATTGCTTAATCATCTTTGCTATAGTTTCAAGGATTCCTTCTAGTTGTTTAGGACATTGCATTGATTCTTACATGCAACACGCTCCATATCACTCAAATACAATGTCACCAGTAAACCCTGAACCTCAAACCCTCCACCTGTATCGACGTACAATCCAGTCTGTAGCATATCCACTGTCCGACCCCATTAGGCAAACTCTGCACACAAGTGCACTGGAAATCTTCCTGAGAACTTGGAGAGTATCATAAGAGATTTAGAACATCTGTTGGTTCCACTAATCCACACAACAGCAAGGACTCCCCCTTGCAAAGAACCTAACAAAAAAACATAGAGACATACCACACCAATAATGTCACCAAGGCATTTGGGAGAAATGCCAAGGCCTGTGCAGATTCCATCGACTGAAGGATTCAATGATGTCACAAATAGATACGTCCCAAAATCAACATCCAGCATGCTAGCCCGCCCACCCTCAACGAGGATGCACATGCCTACAGTGTATGGATTAGAAATATGCTGCACAGTGTCTGCAATGTAAGCTCTAAACTCTTGGCAAACTTCTTATAGTCCTCCACCTCTGCATCTGAAACCGAGTCATTGTACTCAAAATCCTTGAATTGGTTAGCAGCATCCTTGAAGAGGATCTCCAACTTGCTCCGGAATGTGTCCATATGATGGAGGTCACCAACACGTAAGCCATTACGGATTGCTTTGCTAGCATAGCAGGGACCAATTCCCCACTGTGATCCCAATCATGTCACCTCGAAGCTCTGCCTCTGGCAATCCATCCACAATCTGATGCAAATCAAACAGCAAGTGTGCACAGTCTGACACAAAAAGTCTGCCTGTGCACTATACACCTCGTGCCTCAAAACCATCAATCTCTTTGAAGAAACACCTGGGAGATGGACCACTACTCCATTGCCAACCACACATATAGCTTGTGTATTCAGTATCCCCCATGGCACCAAGTGAAGTGCAAACTTCACACCTTCATCATTATAGATTGTGTGGCCAGCATTTGCGCCTCCCTGACAAAACAGGGATTCCAGTGTCCAAACAAAGAAAAGGGATTCTTAAGACCATGCCCCAGGTACACATTCCATGATGTTCGGACATGTATCTTCCATTGCCGCTTCTCTGCACCAATGCAGGGAAGCCGCAAAGCTATGAACTAGGTCAATTGCAACTGAGAGCAGGAGGAGGAGAAGGAAAAAGAAAGCAAAAAATAGAGGCTTAAAGGAAGACCTGGCAGCGAGCAACGATGTCATAGCGTTGTGCTAGGATGTCAACGAGCTTGCATTTTCCTTCATCACCCCACTGCGTCCCTAGCACAGCACAAGCCTGACTCAACGCCTTGAACGGATCTTCCCCGTCGCTGCTCCCGTCCTTGTCCTATTTCTTCACCTTCCCCACCTTCCGCTGTGTCACCTGCGCCTAACTCCTCACTCCGCCGTTCAGCTTCCCACTTCCCACAGCCGAAGCTCTAGACATGGAGGAAACCACGAATTCCCGCTGCCTTTGGTGGAATTCCGACTGCTTGAGCGCGAGCTTGCAAGAAGCCACAAAAGCCAGAGAAATAGGAACCGCAAGAAGAAGAAGAAGAAGAAGAAGAGTTTCTTGGTGTAAAGGCATGGCAAGAATGGGCGGAGAAGACGAAACTATGGACCTCCATAGCCACTGCTGCCGTTGCCATACCGTGAGTGTGCGACGGACGTCTAGTTCACACGCCTGTGGGCAAGAGGAAGAAGTGCGGGATTGTCGCAGGCGAAGAGCAACAAGAGCAACAAGAAAGGCGCGAAAGGAGAGCGCCAACGCTTTCGAGTCTCGACGTCTGGTCTTCTCGACAAACCCTACTTACCAGTGTTTTTTTAGGAATTCTTATTTGTAGCCAAATTGGATATTATCCATAGGAAGATGTAGAAAAAGTGGCGATCATCCCTAGGAAGTTTTAGCCAAATCTAGCTATAAACCACATATGAATTACAAATATCTAATCATCCATCTATATTTTTGGCTATTCAGTAATGCTAACCAAGTTATATGCATCCGACGATTCTTACCCTTTTTTTCCTCATTTCTGGCTACTGAGAACCTCCGAAATCGCCTTTTTTCGAAATTTTCAATTTTCAATTTCGCTTTTTCACGACATTTCGCCAGTAAAAAATTCACTGAGTTCCCTACGTACTAGATTCCTTTTTACGATTTTATTGTTAGCCAAATTGGCTTCACCCATCCATAGGAAGACATAGGAAGATTTAGCCAAATACGACTGTAAACCACATACGAAGTAAAAATCTTTAATCCCGAAAACCAAGTGCGGAAATCTGGCGATTATTGCTATTTTTTTATCACTTCTGGCGATTGACAACTTCCAAAATCAAAAAAAATTCCCGATTTTTTCATTTCATTTCGCTTTTTGGCGAAATTTTGCCAATAAAACAAAAGGCTGCTACCTAGTTCGCAGCCAACGAGACCAATGGATGCGAAAGTGTGACCGCTAGATGAGAACGTGAGAACTCTGGATGTGAAAGTGTGAACTCTGGGTGGGAACGTTTGAACGCTGAGTGACAACGTGTCAAATCTGATGAGAACGTGTCAAATCTAGATGTGACAGTGTGAATGCTCGATATGAACGTGAGAATGCAGTTGGAGAACGTGTGAACGCAAGAGCTGATTTTTAGAGTGTAAGTTGTCATCGTGTGATGTTGCCAAATTTAGGTAGCAAGAAATTAGGAATTATGGTTAGTTTCTTTTTCTTTTTCTTTTCCCTTGGTTGGTTTTGCAGTTGGTCTCTGTGTTTTTCCCAAACAAACTGAGGACTTTTTTGGTACCTAGAAAGAAAAGAAATTTTTTTGTTTTATTTTTTCTTGGGTTTTCGTTTGTACGCAGTTGGTTTTTTTCTTTTTTTCTTTATATTTCTTGCCAAAGGAAATACAGATTTTAGTTCATATTTTCTTGGGTGGTCTTATAGTGCATTCACACTTGCTGTTAAGTCAGTGTTAAATGAAAATCTAGGTGGCATCCTAGGTGGCACCCAATCTTAAATGGGCAATAGCTTGATGTTAATGAATGTTAGTTTAATCTAAAATGTTTATGGTAAGTAAGTGTAAGTCCCAAATAACTAGGATGGTGTTAGGGGACTTGACACTAAAGTCCCTAACACCAAGTGTGAATGCACCTTTAGGGTTGCCGACCCCGTTTTTGCCAAACAAACTCAGGAGCTTTTTGTTAGCAAGAAAGAAATAGGGATTTTCACTTTTGCTTGGGTTTCTTTGTTTATACTTTTTTTTAGTTTTTCCAAAAGAAAAATCAGGATTTTTTGCTAGCAAGAAATAGGGATTTTATTTCGTTTTTCCTTGGGTTGTTTTTGGCATTTTTAAAAAAAAATTGGTGCCAAAGAAAAGCCAGGATTTATGGTAACGGGAAATAGTGATTCACTCCATTTTTTCATGAGTTTTGCAGTTGGTTTAGGTTTTTCTCTGCAGTTGGTTACTCTCTTTGTGCTGCATATCTTTTGCATGGCAAGAAAAACGGGATTTACTGTCGTTTTTTCTACGATTTTTTTCACTGTTGGTTATTTTCTTTTGAACTGCTTTCTCTCTCTCTCTCTCTCTCTCTTTTGCCAAAGAAAAGTCAGGAGTTGTGGTAAAAACTAAGCGATAGGGTAAAACCCCAGGATGTGTGCTTTACAGAAAAAGGGACCCCAATGTAGGAGCCAATGGAGTCCCAAATTTCCATACAGCCCCCATCAGTGACAGCATAAAAATTAGGGATCAGATTTTTTTTCCCACAATATACCTGCTGGGTATCATTTGAAAAAATCAAAATTTGATCTTTGGACTTTACAAAAATGGAATGCACTTCCAGTTTTCATAAAGCCCAATGGCCATAATATGTTTGTAGGAGTAGCTCCAGATACATTAGAAAATATCCGGCCAGGTTTTTACAAGATTGGCAATGTACTAGTAGTTCATACTTGGGGTTCTACAAGTTGGGTGTTTTCTTGGTGCTGGCGTTTTGCTAAACAGAGTCAGGATTTGCATTGAAGAGGGTCATATTAAGCCTAAGAGGTGTTAGATTTCGACTCAGAGACCTTGATTTAGTCTAAGTGTGTAGATATTTGCAATTCTTTAGAAGCAATTTAAATGGATTTTGGGGTTTTGGTTTTTACCATAGTACCAGTGCGGGTGATCCTTCACCCAAGGCAGGATTGGTGATAGCAAGAACTAAGGATTTTAGTTCTTCTCTGAGGCTTGCAGTTGGTCAGTATGAGTTTGCGGTCTTTTTACTAAATAAAGTCAGGGTTTTTGGTAGCAAGAAATTAGGGTTTTAGGTCATTTTTTGAATTTACAGTTGGTCATTTCATTTGTGATGTATTTCTACCAAATAAACTCAGCATTTTGGTTCTTTTTCTATGGTTTACACTGGATCATTTTCCTTGTGGGTGTCTTTCACCAAAAGAAATTCAGGGTTTTCCTAGATTTTTAGGGTTTACAATTTGGTCAATTTCAATGTTGTTTCCTTTACTTTTAGGAAAGGACGCACTCAATGGTGGTGTTTTCATCTCATTATTGTGTTTTTTTGTGATGGGCTGCAATAAGTTTTGTGTAGCATGAACATTGTTGTGTTGTAATGGTGAAAAGTTTTCAAATTGTCAATGTGTGAGTGTTGGAAGTTCATTTTGAAAAAGGTTGACAATGGTGGTGTGTATAAAGAAGCATGAGAGGATAAAGGATGGTGCTGATTCAATAGCGTGGAAAATTTGAGAGATGGTGTTGAGAGTTTTGTGATCTTTAGTAAAATGATTCTTTATGCAAACAACAAGAAATATTTTTTTTATAGTGCAACTGTTGTGATGGTTTTTTTTAGCAATGTTGTCTTATATGTGTTGGGCATTTGAAGGACTATGTACTCATTCACCTTGATGCTACAACTAGCTTGAACTTTAAATTGAAAAACTGGTAGTCTTCAAGCATACCTATAAAAGGAATCTAAGTACTTATGACTTAAAAATGGATGGGACACATTTGGACCAATGGAGACTAGAAAACGTGTGATCGCCTTTTGAGTTTAGGTACGCTTTAACAATTTAGCAAATCTTCCAAATTCTATAAATAGTAGATTGTAGAATGTTGAAAACACCATCCAATCAATAATGACAAAAACACAAATGGGCATTCAAAATAGTGCTACCAAAGCTTCAAGATGGTGCAGTATGAATGTTGGAGGGCTTAGCCTGGCTATTTCTTCACTCCAAATTCATATTACCTTTGTTGTTGGACATTGGCAACTGAACTCCAAATTTGCTAGAAGCAACAAGGTTGCATAGTTGGAACATTCCAAGTATCGTAGAACATAAGGATTTAATTCAAAATGCCTCTTCCCATGTGCTCATTACCCTGAATCCTGCAATCAGTAAGCAAGGTTGACACATTTGGTCTTCAATACAATTTTTAGAACCAAATCTTTTACCTCATGTTTCCAATGCCTCGCACAATATACCCTTGCCCACATTTCATATGTATCAAAATAATGGCACAAATGTCAATGTCGTTGTGCAATATGTTCATTCATGATTACAATGCCTAGCTTTTTCTAAGTGTTGTTGCACTATCACATTAATTGAACATCCCCACAAAGGTGAAGTTGGTTAGTTGGAAGAATTCTAAGTTTGGATTTATTGTAAGAAGTTCAAACTTTTCTTTCATTTTTGTTTTATTTGATATGGTTTGCAATGTTTTTTTTCCTTCCAAATTTTGGGATGTGATCTGATTTAACAAAATCTGTCTATAGACCAAACATGAAAATGAAAAAAATTAGGAATTTGTCTTATATCTAGGCTTCTTGTCAAAGCATGTAAAATCTGGTGATTTGAATTTTTTTCAGAAATCTATCAAATTGAGGCCATTCTTTCCAAAAAAATCATGTGTATATGACAAAATTAGATTTGCAGGTTGAAAAAATACAAAAATTTATATTCAATAAAAAAGAAATGCTTTGATGTTTACGTATTTATATGAAACATCAAAATTTTGTCAACTCAGTGTGCAAAACACATTTGTTTAAAGTGCTAATCACTCTATAATGCAAAATTAAAACTAAGTTTGAACCCCCAAAATAAAGTAAACCTGTCAAAATACATAGTTGATTTCATTCTAAGGTGTCACAAAAAATCATGGACTCCAACATCCCATGTGTAAATGACTAAATAGTGTTGGTTACCAAATGGCTAAATTACAAGTGGTGCATGGCTATGACATTCAATTCTTTTAGAATTGGAATGTGTAAGAACCAATGTTGGGCGGTTCTTGACTTTTATGAAGAACCTCCCAATCCAATTCTTAGTAATAGATTAGAATAGTCAACCCACAATTTGTTTTTCTTTTCTTTGAGAAGGAAAAGATTTCATTGACTCATCACCAATATTTTTGGAACATGGGGTACTTCCCAAAATAGAATGTCAAACATGCTTCCCTCCCTAAACTCGAAGCATCCTTTGTCATGCTCCCTTTCGCATCACCTTTTTTTGCAACTTATATACATGGGAGTTGAACCACAACCAAACAATATGGGACAAAAAATGAAATGTTATTGGGAACATTGGGGAACACTTTGGGAACCTTTGGTGAACTTGATGGGAACACATTCACAACAAATTTTGAAAAATTTCCCCTTCCCCCCCCCCCTCAACCTTAGAAATTGAAGAGAAAAAAATTAAGCCCCTCCGAGCTTTCCAAAGCAATTCATCACCATTTTCAACCTAGACTAAATACCCCAATTATAAATTGAGGGTATTTATTGGGATTTTTTTATTTCACATTTTTCTATTAGGAACCACAAAAAGAATTGTTTGTTTCCATTCAATTCTTTAAACCTTAATTTTATTAGCTTTTGAAAGGCAAAAGTGAAACCCATATTCTGAACTTGCACCGTATATAACAACTAAGGACCTTGTTTCACCAAAGCTAAAAACCAAAATTATAAAAAAAAAATTCATAAAAAGACCAAAACCTGGTTTGAAAACCATGAAACATGAAACAGACAAGCAAACCAGGTCTTGGTTCAAACCAATTGCAGAAAAACGCGATCCACCATTGCGAGGCAATTGCAGAAAAAGAACAGTGTTCAAAAAGCTCATAAATAAATAGGGGTTCGCTTTTAGTGTCTCGCATTCTCTTCTTCTCGTCCTTCTCCACTCTTTTGAACCAAGACCTGGTTTGAAAACCATGAAACATGAAACAGACAAGCAAACCAGGTCTTGGTTCAAAAGACTCTTTTGAACCAAAACCTGGTTTGAAAACCATGAAACATGAAACAGACAAGCAAACCAGGTCTTGGTTCAAAAGACTCTTTTGAACCAAAACCTGGTTTGAAAACCATGAAACATGAAACAGACAAGCAAACCAGGTCTTGGTTCAAAAGACTCTTTTGAACCAAAACCTGGTTTGAAAACCATGAAACATGAAACAGACAAGCAAACCAGGTCTTGGTTCAAACCAATTGCAGAAAAACGCGATCCACCATTGCGAGGCAATTGCAGAAAAAGAACAGTGTTCAAAAAGCTCATAAATAAATAGGGGTTCGCTTTTAGTGTCTCGCATTCTCTTCTTCTCGTCCTTCTCCATGTCCTTCTTCATACATATATGCGGATTGCAAGGTCTAGAGTTTAGCTGGGAGAGTTGTTCTGCCACAGGTTAGAAGAGCAGATGCAGCAGGAAGCACTATCAATAATTTTCATCAGTTGAATCCCCTGAAGCTCCATTAGGAAGCTGGGAGATTTGTCTCACACGGACCTGACTACACACACTCTGATTGTCCGCACCATCCTCAACTCTCTTTGCTGCTACTTTCCTGCACAGCACCTTATCTCAAAGACTCAGTCGTCACCTCAAAGTGGTGCAGTTTTTTATCAATTGGGTTGATTTTCCATAGCTTTATTATTTTGGAAAGTTTGATTCTTGAGTTGATTTTCAATAGCTTTTGTTTTGAAAGTCTGATTGTGATGTTCTTTTCTTTTCTTTTTCTTCAAGTGCAGGACATATTGTGAAGGACTCAGTTCTCAAGAGCAGTGCAAGGACTGATTTCAGGTCGAACTGAGAAGAGGTGACATGATGCCAACATTGCGAAGCATGATAGCTGCAGATGCCCAGCCACCATCCGTGCAAAGGTCGGCATCAGTGGTGTTTGGTGATGTAATGGAGATAGCAAAACTCATGGTTTTATTGATTATGCTCACCCTCACTGCCTGTGGCCTTTACAAAAACAGACGTAGGCCACAGGCTGTTCAGCCCCAGGCTTCTTCTTCTCCTAGTTCTTCAAGACCACCAACGGAGGCCATGGGTTAGCCCGCCCCCTTGTCACTGTTCCCTCTCATCTATCATTTAGTACAAGTCTTTAGTTGATTTTGTGTGATTTTGTCTACGTTCATCTCAAAAAGTTCTTTTTTGTTTTTTTTTTTTTTTTTTTCTTTCCAGGGCTAATAAGAAAATTTTATTGCGGACCGGAAAAGGTATCCCAAAAAGTTTGTGGTGGAAAATTGAAGCTCGATCGATGATTTGGGGGGGGGGGTTTGTGGGTGTGGGGCGGGGATGTTTGCCATTATGTAAATTTTTGGGGGAGAATTAGGAGAACATGTTTTCCAGCCAAAAAATGCCTCTTTAATGAAATCAGAAAATTGAAAGAAGAAGAAGAAGAATGAAAAGAAAAACAGCTCTTGATTAGGCCATTAAAAATGTGTTTTGTTGTTCTTCAAAAACTGTTTTACATGAGAATCAGTGAATTTCTCTGGAAGTTTTTTGCAATTTTTGAACCTGAAAATTCTGATTTCAATATATACAAAGGGTTGTCTATATGTTGAAATGGGTCAAATTCGCCAAAATTTAATCTCTATTTTTTTCCAGATTTCTTATAACATGTTCCAGCACTTCACAATAATATAGAAGGATGTTTTACCTTTCATATCTAGTTTATAGCCAAATTTGGCTGCATCTCCTTCGGAATGGACCACCACTTCCCCTACATCAAAAAACAACAAAAGAGAAAAAACACTGGTCAGAAAGAAATTCTCAGAATAGGAGAAAGGGCTGTCTCACTACTGGTTTGGATCTTTTGACAGCAGGCCTCTACTGAGCTCAATGGCTGCAAGATAATCGCTTATTGTATGCAAAACGTCCTTCAAATCTCCTATTGTAAAACCTTGTAAGGTCATGTACAGCCTAGTGGTGACTTTAGAAAATTCACAGTGTGTGTATTATGCAATCTTAGTGATATGATTATCCCCAGAATACACTAACCAAAAGTCAATGGGTTTCCACTTAAAAGGAGGCAGTGCTTTAATTTGACAGGTTTTTTCTTGTTTCAACTGAAAAATTGTTGAGTTTTGCAAATTTTCTGTTTTTCTAGTGTAAGGTCAACTAAATTTGCTACATTTTTGGACAAATTCGTCAAAATTTCGATATCAAAACCTGGAATGATGAGTCCATTGAGAAGAGATTTTTTCAATGGGTGTTAGTGAACACCAATGCTTTAATGCCTCACTGGTACTATTTTGGGCTTGCCTTGGGCCCCTGTCAATAACCATGTGAACAGTCATGGAGGCCAAGTAACTCTTTTCTGCTGGTTGAAACAGGATGAAGATCAAGGCTATTGAGAAGATACCCAATCAGTATGCCCCCCAACTTGTACAAGGAAATAGAGGGAACAACATGTTGCTCACATACGTTAGGATGTGGGTTTTTCTTGCAGGCATTACAGGCGCAATGGAAATTCTGAACTTAATTGAAGGGACACTGGAAAATGTCCCAACAGGTGTTCTCAGCTCAGATAATGATACTGTGGTCCCGGTCTCAACTAACGTGGTGGTGATTGAGATGGCTTCCCTTGCACTTCCTGCCTGACCTCAGCAAGAGCTCTGTTGTTGTTACAAGAATATGTATGTTTGCAAAACATATAGCCAGTACCCCAATAGCTATGAGTTACAACTACCTTGCAAGTTGTGGTGTGTTCAATTCATATATAGGTTGTGCTAGATGCTTAATATTTAAAAGTGAACTCCTAGTGTAACAGGTTCTTTTCGTGAATAGGTTGTTCAAAGTGTTGGAAATGTAGGGGGCTTCTTAGTGTTCAAGGAGAAAGAATTGGGGAACAATGTTGTGTGGCCATTATTGGTTGGAGGGAGAGCCCACCTTATTGGAGGTGGCATTAGCCTTAGAAAGGATGAACTCAGGGCCTCTTGATTATGCTTGATTGGCAAACCTTATGTTATTTTCTGTATTTTGTTTGAATTGTGTAATTGGTTGTGAGTATGTTGTTCCCCTTACTTAATCCCACAACTTTGGATGACTGTGTCCCATGTAACAGGCTGTTTTGAATATGTTTTGAAAACCTTAGGTTATTTTCTTTAATTTGCATTGAACTGTGTAGTTGGTTGTGAGTTTGTTGTTTCCCTCAATTGATCCCACAACTCTGGATGATTATGTCCCATTGAAATTTGAATATGTATTTGAATCACCTTTGTCCATAAGGTAGCCTATGTGACTTGAAACCACGCTTGTCCATCCTTCCCTCCAAGAGGGGCAATAATATTTGATTGATTGACCATGCCACTTTAAATAATGAAGTAAAAACTGAAGTAAGAAGAAAGGTTCTCTACCAATTTTTATCGAAATGAAGGAAATTTAAATACCCAAAATTGCAGAAATACACCTTGTGACTTACATTCTACATCAGGATCAGGGTTTCTTTTTCCATTTTGTGGTATTGAAAATTTGGTTAATTTCCTCAAAAAAAAAATCAAACTTTCAACAAGAAAAACATTTTTTTCCCCCAAAAAATCCCTTCTTTTTGTCCAAAAAAGCAACAAAAACACTGATCAGGATGTAAATCACAATTGTCAAAGACATCCAGACTTGCATGCCCGTGGACCATACTGATTGCCTCTCCTCATTAAATAGTGTGAAGCAAAGACATCTAGTTCTGATAAAATTTTCAAGCTCTGGGTTGGGATATATACATAGTAATTTCTCAAACTTGCTCTGTTTCACTAACTGTTGAACGGATGTTGAGAAAAATACTGTGAAGGACAGAGACCTCCACTATGATCAAAACATGGAGAAATTTTGAAGGTATCCATAAAATACCCCAAACTGGGGGTGCTGGTTCCC
Organism: Sphagnum tenellum; assembly: GCA_963921925.1. Lineage (NCBI taxonomy): Eukaryota > Viridiplantae > Streptophyta > Sphagnopsida > Sphagnales > Sphagnaceae > Sphagnum > Sphagnum tenellum. The sequence goes on along the minus strand of OY998147.1, from coordinate 17,662,789 downwards.
AGTTTTTCCAAAACTGGGGACGAGATAAAAAAGAACGGGATGAAAATAGTACACAAGAACAAAAGAGAAGACTAAACTAGAATTCCCACCTAAATTGATCCTTACAGGCGTTTAACCCCTAGTTCTGAATTTACCTTACCTGCACCTTTACCCTGTACATATTCTTCATTAATCAAGTTCTCTCAGAATAATATCCCAGAAAATGTTATGAACTGATTATTCCCAGTGCCATTAAACAGTACCCAGTTGCAATCACTCTATGGCTACACTCAAATTGGGGATGCAACAGGGATTACAGGGTCAAACTAGGGCTCAAAGACAGGGTGACTTTAAAGATAACTCTAACATTGAAACCAAGATTTATGAAGGAAAGTACTTTGTTTTGTTTTGTTTTGTTTTGTTTTGTAGTTATGAGATCCACCAAACCGGGATGCTTCAGATCATGTTCTTGGTGTCTTTGGAAAGTCTCAACAAGGAGGGGTGCATGGGCTTGATTCCATGACGTTTGGACTTGTTGACCAAAAGTTTTTGAATATTGAATGATTTCTTCACTGAAAACTATGGTAGCTGAAATTTTCAGAGGAATTGGAATGTGCCTTTGGTGTTGTTGGAAAGATCTTGATGAGCACGATTTAATGGAATTTATTTGGTAAGATTTGGATTCAGAATGCGGGAGATATTGATTTTTAAATGATTTCTGCCACTGAAAATTCAAATAAATCCCAAAAAACCAGGTTTTGGAAGGAAAAATCAGTTGAAGATGTGGTAACACTTGGGTTAACGGCACAGGCCACACTAGTGTAACATGAAAGAGGACTTTTGGATGTCAGCAAACACATGACAAATGTACTGAAGCACATGAAACCCTGTAGAACCATTTGTAACGAGCCATTGCTATGTCCCAAACAAGTCTGCTGGTGTAGGACTGTCCAAGCACATCGTGTTCGTCACAACACCATATATGGCTGGCTGTATTGAAATTAACTGTGGCAGACATTATAGTGAGTTTCTTCAAAATAAATGAGCACACAAGTCAACCTCAAGTTTAAGCAACTGCACCCCTAACCTTTGCTTCATGTACATGAAAGTAATTGGTGTTGGGGTTTTATTCCAGCTATTTTCCATGCATTTTTTAATAGGAGGAGGGTCTACATGGAGACCCTTTCTGGAATCGAGGTGGCAGTCACAAGGCAGGCAGGCTGAGGGACACAGTGAACCAGCACACACCACCGCACCATCCAGTGGATGCATGTTATTACTCAGTTGTGGATGAACCTCAACTGAGTTAATATTTTGTTTCACTTTGGTAACCGATTCTGTAAGAAATAGGTCCCATATATAAGTAGATAGGTAGGAAAATAGGTAACTACTAGGTAACTAGATGGTTTATACATAGGTAAGGGCTGTTTTTACTACCTACCTACTAACAACCTGCCGCTTGTGGGTTGTTAGTAGGTAGGTAGTAAAAATAAGCAACTGAGGTAATCACCATAGTTAGCTAGGGCACTGGAACCCAACAGAGAACTGTTTCTTGACCACTTACCATCCATCCTTCATGGTGCTCTGGTGGATGCTGTTTCACTGCGGCCAGCAGGCCGGGGTGCCAAATTCCAGAAGACCTTCCCCACACATAAAGAAACATCGCCTTTTATATATATAAAACAGGTCGCTTACAAAATGTAAGATTACATGATTAGTGAGATTTTACATGGATTGTAAGATCCCACATGAGGTTATGCATATAAAGCAACAGAAACTACAAAGGAAAATGGACAATGGTTCTTTACTTAGGCGGGATAGGTGGTTGTCTTCATGCTTCACATTTTGTGTTTCAATGTTCATTTTTAATATCAATCAATTGAGAACATGATTAAAATGTGAATTGGTGGTGGGAAAACCAATTATGCTTTGAAATAAGTCCTACAAAAACTTGTTAGGTTGCTCGTGGCAGTCCTAGGTGGAACAGGGACTATCAGGCTCATTCCATAGTGATCCTGACTAATGTTGTCCAGTTTCTATTTTCAAAAGTTATAAAGAACCTTTGTCCAGCTGAAGTCTTCCAATCCACAGAGTTCATGTTTTGGTTTAGTCTTTGGTCCTTTAAAGGACTTCCAATCTGAATCTTGTTTAAAGTTTCATTGTGTTTCATTTATATTTACACGTTACCTAATATTGGCTATTATACTATTTTATTTTATTTATTTTTATAATGAAATTTGAAATTTGTTCACCACATTTGGATTCTGATTTTAGTTTGATAGCATTTTTAAAATATTTCTTAATATCTAAAAAGATTGTGCAAACATGTTGCCGTTTGATGTTAAACCCATCTTGGAATCCTAGCCAATGATGTAACATCATAAAATTGAAACAAGATCATTTATGATTTAATAATCAATTATGAGCAATCAATTGGCTGAAAAGTATGGCATGAATATTACCTTTTATATGTTTGCCGACAAATATATAGCATGTGTACAAAATATTTACAACAAGATTCTAGTTCTTGCAATAGGCTTGTTTTAGGGTTATGTTTAGTGAATGCAAGTTCTTCATAATGTAAAATTTGGGTTCCTCCACACTAAAATTGGAATTCTTCAACGATAATGCCATCAATAGTTCAAGAGAAGAATTGTAAATATAACATGTTATATTTTTCATTTTTGTCATTTTTCAGATATTTTAATAAATGAGCTATTGTATCAAATAAACAATCATCCTCAATGTAATAAATTTTGTTAACGTGTTCCAAACTAATATTTGAAATTTCAATATCTATATCCATATTTCTTTACCACATTATAATTTGCCTTGAATATTATATCACTTCACATTTTGTTCTTTAACAAAATATCAAAACCTTACCTTCCTTTGTAATTACTACCACCATTTCATAAAATAGTAAACCTACACTTCTAAAAACTTTTTGAACATGTGTAAAAATTATCCCAAACAATATCCAATCCATTCCCACCAATGTAAAAATATTTTCAATAAACTTGAAAATGACTTGTGTGAAGACAAATATTTTAGTGCATAACTACCTAATGCATCAAGGACTAATTATAAAGAAATGCAAATTCTATTTTATTTTTGAGCTTTACAAATGGCAATTATTTTGGTGTTGTGCTTTTGCTAAACAAAGTTAGGATTTGTGGAAGCAAGAAATAAGGATTGATAAAAATAATGAAGTTTGAAACCATAGTGAATGATTTATGAAGGTAAAAAATTTTAAGAACCCTTTTATATTAGCGATTCTTGTTGGAACATGTTGTAAAAATCTAATGACTTGCATTTTTTGAAGACCTATCAAATTAGGATTTTTTTTCACAAAAATCATGTGTATGTGACAAAATAAAATTTTGTACGGAGAAATGAAAAAAATTGCCCCAAAAAAATGAAGGGTATGTATTTGTGTGAAAGGTTAAATTTGTATCAACTAACATGCAAACCACAATTTTTACAAATGTCAGTCACATTAAGATGCAAAATGAAAATTACATTTTTGCCTCCAATAAAAAAAAAACACCATCAAAATACATTGTTGGTTTGATTCCAAGGTGTTTTGATACATGTCATTGACCATAGTATCCCATGGGAAAACATCTAAATGACTGAATAATCTTGTTTAGCAAATAGGTAAAATACAAGTGATGGGTGGTTATCATATTTAACTTTTTTAGGTGTAAGAACCAATGTTGGTTGGTTTTTGACTTTTATGAAGAACCTTCAAATCCAAATTTTAAAAATAGATTATAATGGTTCTAGTTTTAATTCCACACATAAATGAAATCAATAGTCCAATTTTGAGGCTATTTTCAAAACCTAATTATGGTTTCACTACTTTTGCTTTACACAACATTTATTTTGATAACAAATTTTAGCCAATTCATTGCCTTAAAACTTGAGCTCCTACTTGTAAGCCTGTAAAAATTTGGTTTTTAACATAACATGTGAAAGCACATTCAAATATATGTTTCATTATCCTTATCAAGAAAGGTGGAAAGTACCCAAAAATTAAATGTTACCATATTAAAATTTTAAATATTATTTATTTCAATGATCAATATGAACATGTTATTTGAATTTATGTCAATAATATTGAAAAATCACATGCTTAAAGTAGATTTAAATATATTTTTTAAAAATGCAATTAGATTTTTTTTATTGTTTAGGTTGTTTGAAGAAACAAAGTAGGTTCAAGTAGATGAAATATTGGATTTTTTTTTGTTTTTTTAGTTAATGGTCATCTAAATATTATTTATGCACTTTCAACTTCCAAAGTAAAAATGATAATATATTAATCTTTTAATGTAGAATTAGTTGTTAACACAATTCCATTAGTCAAGGTCAAAAACACTTTTGACCTACTTTTATTACATTGAAGTTTTTCAAACTTTGTATACAACATGTTATAAACTCAATATTTTGCACCATGATGGTTTAACATGATTGAAAATATTTTGACTCTACTTTCCAGTATTTATGTGTAAAAATGCGACTACAACTACTCATACCCGTTTTTTGAGTATATTCGATTATGCCTTGACCTTAATGCACCCAATCATGACTTAAATCATTAAGGTTTCGCATAAAAGGTTGTCAAAAATTCACACATGTCACCATCAATGACTCCAATATCTAAATTAAATATGTTAGATTATTCCACCTTAAGGTTTAGGGTTTGACTCTTTGGCCAATCTTCATCATTGCAATTATTGGATCCTAAAGGTCAATTAGGAATAATCACCATCAATTTGGTGATATATATGCCCCCTTCGCCACCGCTCTCTATGTACCTTGGCAAGTTGTTGCCATTAAGTTTTTTTGCTTGCATTCATGATGCTTGAAAGGGGAGCTATTATGAGTAGTGAACTACAATAAATGCGGTTGCAAAAATGTTGTTTCAACCTTTTAAATTCTTTAAACTTTCTAGTCTTAAGTTATTGTAAGTTGTCACATACCAAAAATGTGATTAAGTTTTATAGTTGAATGTCAATTATTGTTAAACATTGAAACATTGTGCAACTTACAAGTCACAACATTTTGGGGCTAGTTGCTTTGATATTAGTAGTTCCAATTTCAACCAATTGCAGTTTGATCAAAGGAATTAAGATTATAATTGGAGAATTAAAGTTTGATTATAATATTTCAAGTCAAAGTTCGTATTTGATGCTTGATTTGGACCCTAATGCTTGCAATCTCTTTCGATTTGGCTTGTTTCATATGAAAATTTGCAATGTTTTTGGATTTTGGAAACCCATTGTAGTGCCACCCATTTTGAAAAATGAGTTCTAAAATTTGGAACATGGAATTGAAACCTAAATTTGAACTTTTAGGATGTTCCACTTTGGAGTCACAATTGCTATAATTAATGTTTTAATGGTCTATAATTATTGTGTGTAAGTTAAACAACCAAAACTTGAAAAGGCTTCTTATTTCAACACTTCGTGATTAGTGTTGTTTTGACACATTTTGTTATTCACATTATTTCATGCATTTTGTGATCATCATTGATTTTCAATTTGTGCATTTCAAGCTTATAATATAGTAGGTTGTGATTTTCCCTCACTAACATTGGTAAGATGTTAATGATTATGGTTGTTGGTAGTTTGTGATCTTATTTGTTGATCATTGAAACATCGAAGTGACCAAATAATGTTGGCTAGCAAATGGGTAAAATACAAATGATGGGTGATTATCAAATTTAGTTAGTTAAAAACTAAAATGTGTAAGAACCAATGTTGGTTGGTTTTTTACTTTAATGTAGAACCTTCAAATCCAACTTTTAAAAATAGATAAGAATGGTTCCAATTTTGGTTCCACACACAAATGAAAAAATGAATCCAATTTTGAAGGTGTTGTTTTAAAAAAAAGGTTCTAGTTTTGGTTTGAGCAACATTTCTTTTACAAGAAAATTTTAGCCAATTCCCTACCCTAAAACTCAAGCTCCTACATGTTCTTGAAAAAAAAAATGGGATTTAAAATTTTATTTTGCCCAATCATGAATTTAATATTTAAGATTTCTTGTAGGAGGTTATCAAAAGCCCACACATGTTTCCATCACATGGTTCTTATATCCAAATTGGATATGCTAGATTGCTCCACCATAGGGTTTAGGGTTTGCCTCTTTGGCCAATCTCCATTATTGCATTTGCCGAATCCTCAACATTGATTAGGAGGAGTCAATATCAATTTTGCGAATCTCTATGCCCTTTTCACTCCCTCTCTTTATGTACTTTGGCAAGCCATTGCCATTAAGTTTTAATTTGTTGCTTGAAGGGGGACTTACATTGATTAAAAGGAGCTACAATAAATGCCATTGCAAAAATGTTGTTCCAACCTTTTAGGTGCCTTAACTTTTTTAGTCTTAAGTACTTGTAAGTTGTTGCATAACAAAAATGTGATTCAATTTTATGGTTGAATCTTGATTACTATTGAACATTGAACATTGTGCAACTTATAGGTTATAACAAGATTTTGAGACTAGTTGTTTTGATATTAGTAACAACCCCACCTTCAACCAATCACCATTTGATTAAAGGAATCAAATGTTTTTGGAAATCTAAAGCTTGATTATGATATTTCAAATTGAAGTTTAGATCCAATATTTGATTTAGGCTTCAATACTTGCAACATATTTAGATTTGGGTTTGTTGTGTATGAAAATTTGCAATGTTTTTGGATTCATGACAATGGCACGCATTTTGAAAAACAAGATCTAGAGTCTAGGATTGAAACCTAGCTTTGAATTTCTAGGATGTTCCACTTTTGAGTCACAATTGCTATAGTGACAATTTTAATTGTCTAGAATTATTGCGTGCATAAGGTAAACATAGAAAACTTTAAGAAGCTTCTTACTTGAGCATTTCATGATTTGCATTGTTTTGGCACATTTTATTATTCATGTTGATTTCATGCATTCTATGATCATCATTGATTCTCAATTTGTGCATATCAAGTTTGTAATAATATAGATTGCAATTTTCCTTCACTAATAATGGCAAGATGTTAGTGACTATGGTTGTTGGTAGTTCATAATCTTATTTGTTGGTTGCATAATATTTATTTTAAAATTTAAGTGCAGATGGTTTATCACTTATTTCACCATGTTGACATTAAATTTGTCAAACAAATTCAAGCACACATATTTTTTCTTTGATTATATGGCTTGCATGTCCTTACCTTCAATGGTAATTCCAATCAAAGTCATAAAGTTGATGTTGATAATGTCATTGTTCATCCAATCCAAGTAAAATATAAATTAAATAACAACAAGAAATGAAGAAACATATGAAATGAATCGTTGCTTCCAAATGCATGGACTACAAAGTTTACCTTGGGCATAATTAGTATTGGGTGTCAATGGGAAGGTGCATAAGATGAAGTTCAAAGTTTGTACCAAGATTGAAATGCACAATAAACTTATAGTATCAAAACTAGACTTTTTATCAAAACATGTTGGCCAAAAAGAACAACCACTATTGTAATTTCCAATACTTACACAAAGGAGGAATATTGTTTCTTGGGGGAAAAAAAAAGTGTTCAATGAATGCTTATATGTGTCAAGGGGCAAGGATTATGTGGTGCAACATGTAGCTGCAAAAGTTGTGGTAAAAAAATATTGTTCATTTATTATTATTATTATTATTTAAAGGTAGGCCCATGATGGAGTATGAATAAATGTAATCTTTGTTTACTTCCTTAAAAAACACATAACCACCCATGCAAGCATTAAAATGATTATGTTGGTTGGGATATTATTAAATGTTTGTATCATTTGTGTTGATTACCACATGTTATAAACATCACTTTCACATGATTAATGGATTTCATTGATACGGATGTTCAACCATGATTCATATTCTTCTTTCAATTCATTTCTAATTAACTCATAATTGACTCACAATTCATTTTTAATTAAGTCCTAGTTTATTCATAGTTCACTTGTAATTATAAAGCATTTAAAAAGTTTCCTTAATCAATGAACACGTGGAAACCTCTATGAAAGCTCATTGAGCTAAGTCCCCAAAGGGATATAAATAAAAGTAAAACCCACCATTACCTTTAGTTTGTTCAACACAAGTCAACATACAATCATATTCCATAAGTTTGTTATGTTCATTTTGTGTTTATGTTTTCATATTTTATCACAATAACAAAACAAAAAAACACTTTTGTTTTGCACAATTTGTGTTATTGTATTTGGTCTTTTGTGTTTTCTCTTGGTTTTTATGTTTCATTTTTAGAATTAAACCTAGGTATGTCTTTTCATTGTTCATTTTCATAATTCTTGTGTTCGTGACACCATTAATTACGATTTGAATATTTCTTTCACTTTCCATATAAATTACTACAATAAACAACCAAAGTTGGATCTCCATTCATTGTTATGGGGTGGTAGTTTGGAAACATGTGCATGTATTGTTCACATTTGACCAATTGGTTGAAGGTGGGACTACCATTAATATTGAAGTTGTTATTTTTTATGTTCAACTTAATTTAATGTTTGTGTGAAAGTTAGATTTCAAAACCTTTTATGTGTTTAGGAATTGATGGTGCCTCAACATTTCAATGGGTTAAATATTGAATTACTATTTCAATGAGAACTAAACAAATGTTTTCGTTCATTAGGATCCATTGCATGGCACACATAATCATCTTTGCAATTCAGAGTTTGTCCATAATGCTTATGGTTTCCAAATTGGAGGATCTCCTTCAAGCATTTTATGGGTATTTTTCTAACTCCCCCAAACAACATCTTGAATTCACTTAACTTGTTGAAATTATAGAAATTGAAAAACCAAAGGTTATTCGGAATGTGAAAACAAGATGGATAAGCATGTTTAATCCTTTCATGAGGTGTGTTGGGAAAGAGATAAAACTTGATTGTTAAAATGGCAATTAATTGTAGTTTAATCGAATTGACCAAAACCAATTTGCTAAATTTATGTGACATTGTCACAATCTTGGGCTTGCCATGTAAGTTGCCCATGTTGGAATTTATTTATGCTTTGATGAAATTTGCACAAGCTATAGATGTGTTTGTTTGTGATTACATTGTTGTCATCAAAATATGTACAAAATGTGTGGATATTCAAACACTTCCTTCTAGGTTGCAAACTTTTTAAAGTTGATTGATGTGGCTACAAACACATCTTGTAAAATTAAGCAAGATTGGGTAAAATATTGGGTAATTGACTTGAATGACAACATACATCACTTGGCTTTTCAAATTATGGGATAATCTTAATTGTTCATTTTGTTGATCCTTTGATGGCATCCAATCTCTAGTTACTTGTGAGGGCTTTGAAATAGTTATTTTTATTGTAAAGGCTCAATGCACTATTGCATGTGATCTATTAGTCATGGATTTGGAGTGCAAGTTTTTGGACCATGAACTTATGAACATTCTTGGGGTCCTTTACCCACAATATTGGTTATAACCAAATCGTGAATCCACTTTTGTAGCTCATTTGAGCTTGATCAAATGACATTACTCTACATTGAAAAAATTGAATACACTTGGTTCATGGATTTTAAAGGCAATTTCATGAGATATTTTGAATATGCAAACATCTCTTTTAAAGCTAACCATTTAAACTCAAGCTCCTAAGGCCATGGAAGAATTTTTAAATGAGAAACTTATCACTAAATTGTGACATCAACTTGCCACAAACAATTTGATATTGATTCATTGAATTTCTAAGTTCATGAAGTTTTCTCAACTAGCCATTGTTTAAATCATTGGCAATGTCGAAGATGAAAGGACCCTTTCCACATTGACCTTCATGAAGTTTTAGCTTCGAAATTAATCGGTAGAACATGTGAACATTGATCCACATGTTTGGTCAAGATTTGTTTGTTAAGCACACTTTCCTTTTTCAAACCACTATTGCAAATTATAATGATGACGACAAGGTTAGCATTATAGTGAAAGCATAATTGTTGAAAGTTGTAGTTGTAGATTTTTTTTGTTTGTTGCAATTATTTTTTATGTTTCAACTTGTGCAAGTTGGCTCCAAGTGCTTTATAAGTTGTTGTGACATATGCAGGTTTTTTCAATGCAATTTGAACATGGTTGGCTATGATCTTACAAGTTGCAATTGTTTTTTCATAATATCTACCATCACATGTATATAAGGTTTGAATTTTGATATTTGTTTTTGATAACTAATATTTTGCAGACTGTTTCTATGATACTAACTTATGAACTATTACAAATACCTTGTGTTGCAATGAGTAGGGTCCTTGTGACTGGGGTTCAAATCCCCCCAAGGTGGTTAAAATTAGTAGTTAGATTCAAATTTTTGCCTACTTACAAATGTTGCATGTTAAAAGCCTAAAACCTGAACAAATGTATAAGCTTGGAGCCTGCTTCAACTGTTCACGAAACTGTTTTAAGTAGGAGCCACAAGTTGGCTCTGTCAACTCAAAACTCTTCACCAAATATTTATTTTTTCTATTGCAACATAACCACGTACATCACTTTTCTTTTTAACAAATAGCCATATGTATGGGCTTTGGCTTCACCCTTGCCACTGGTGCTACAAATTTACAATATATAAAAGAAACCCTAGGTTGGAGTTTTAAAATCAGATCCTGTTTTAGTCCAGTTCTAAGTAACCTGGACCAAAACTGTCAGTTAGTTGTCAATTAACCTTTGGTTAACCCCTATTTCTTGTCTTTTTTCCCAAAAAAAAAAAAATCCAGAAATCTCAGTTTCAGTTTCACGCATAAATAAAAAGGGCAGGGGAGGGGGATTTCAGAGTTTTGGATTTTGGTGTTCCCAAATGTATTCCATGTCATATTTTATTATGTTCTCAATTTGTTCCTCAAGTTCCCAATAACAGCACACTTTATACCATACCTTTGCCCAAAGTCCTCCTCTTGTTAACTATACGAGTAGTGGGTAACCCGAGGCTACGCCACTCCAGCCACCCTGAACGCTCTGTTAAGCTCTACTGTCTGCCCTGCCCTGCCCTGCCCTGCCCTGCCCTCCCCCCCTGCCCCTGCCCCTGCCCCTGCCCCATGTCCCTAAAGAGACAGACCCCTCATTTCGGGACCTGGACGGACGGACAGACAGAGAGAGCCGGTTCCGCCACAGAAAACACAAAACTGTCCGAATGTCCGGGCCGGTTCCACCGGTCCATTAAAACGCGGAACTGTCACGTCGGACGGACACACGCACGCACGAACGCACACACATGTTGTAATTATATATAAGATTGTTAGCTCAGAAGAGAAGACTACATTGGGCGTATTTTGGGAGCATGGGAACAAGGTTGAGATTACTTTGTCATGTGACAGGTTCTATTTTAGGAGTCCCCCTTAATTGAGTTTTTTTTGGTGGACCCATCAAAGAGATATATCACGAAAAGAAAAAGAAAAAAAGATGTCTCCACCAATTATTATTTCATGCTTGTACTAATTAATGAGAGGGCACACTCACAATTTTTTTTTTTTTGGGCCTATCTGAGAAGGAGACATTTAATTGATGCATCGTCAATATTTTTGAAACATGGGGCACTTACCAAAATAGAACCTTAAGTATGCTTCTTTCTCCAAAATATCATAGTATCTGAATGGATTGGGCAACAAACTGCCAAATAGTTATTTAAATCTCAAATCTTAACTGCAGCAGTGGATATTTCAATTCTGAAAATTTTGAGAGGTCATGTTCATACAAAATACTAAACAGGATTTCATTGTCTTTGTGGAACAGTCTAAGTGTGTGTAAATTGTCACATGGACAGTCCAATAACGTCAAATCTTAATTTTATAATTATTATTAAAAATTTGCACACATAATAAATAAATTAATACATGCCGAACACCATTCATGTAGGGAAGAAGGCAAATGCCCCCTTTCGCCGCCATACCTTCTTGGCCCACTTTGTTCCTCTCTCTACCCCCTTATACAATTTATATACGTGGAAGTTGAACCACAGCCAAACTATATGGGATAAAAAATAAAATGCTATTGGGAACAATTTGGAAACATCTTAGGAAACACTTTGGGAACCCTTGGTGAACTCGATGAGAACACAGCAGACCAAAAACGAAAAACTCCCCCTCTCCCCCTCCCCAAACTGAAAAGAAAAAAAAAATCCTCTCCAGCATTCTAATTGGTTGCATGAAATTTCCATTTCCAAAATGGTTAATCACCATTTTCAACCTAGACTAATACACCCATTATAAAGGGGGGTTCTTCTTAGAATTTTATTTTCTTTAACCTCACATTTTTTCTGAGTTTTTTTGCAATTTTCTTACCTGAACAAATCTGATTCCAACATATACAAAGGATTGTACATATGTTGCAAAGGCTCAAATTCACCAGAATTTTTTCCAGATTTCTATAACAGGTTCCAGCAGGTCAGAAAATATATAGAAGGATGCTTAAATATTTTAACTTTCATATCTAGTTTTTAGCCAATTTTGGCTAAATTGCTTGAGGGATGGACTGCAACTTCCCCTACATAATTTTTTTTTAAAAAAATGTAAAGAGAAAAAAACAATGGTCTGAAATTCTTAGAGTTGGAGAAGGGGCTGTCTCACTAATGTTTGGGAACTTTTGACTGCTGGCCTCTAATTAGACCAATAGCTGCAAGATAATCCCTTAACGTGTATGACATGCCCTTCAAAATTCCTTCTACAATACGTTCAAGACCTTACTGTATGGTCATGTACAGCCTAGTGGTGACTTTAGAAAATTCACAGCTTGTATTATCCAACCTTAATGATCTAATTATCCCCCCATATAGACTAACCAAAAATCTACTTAAAAAAGGAGGGTTTCCGCTTAAAGTGAGGCAGTGCTTTAATTTGCCAGATTTTTTTCTTTTTTTAATTTAAAAATTTGGGAATTTTTGGAAATTTCTGTTTTTCTTGTGTAAGTTCAACTAAAAGTGCTAATTTTTTTGGAGAAATTCGGCAGATTTTGGATATCAAAATTTTCTTTAAATTAAAAACCTGGAATGAGGGGTTGATGGAGAAGAGCTTTTTTCAAGGGGGTTAGTGAACACTAATGCTTGAAAGCCTCAATAGTACTATTTTGGCCTTCCCTTGGGCCTCTTTCAATAATCATGTCATGGAGGCCAAACAGGTAACTCTTTTCTCCTACTTGAAACAGAATGAAGACCAGGGCTATTGAGAAGGTATTTAATCACATGCGCCCACAATTTTATACAAGGAAAAAGAGAAAACAACACGTTGCTCACATATTTTTGGGTTTGGGTTTTTCCAGCAGGCATTCTTGGAGCAGTGCAAATTCTGAACTCCATTGAAGAGTCGCTGGAAGATGTGCTGCTCAGTGTGGTCAGCTCAGATAATAACACTGTGGCCCCAGACTCTACAAATTCTAGCATGGTGGTAGTTGACATAGCTTCTCTTGCACCTCCTGACTGACCTCCACAAAAGCTCTGTTGTTGATACAAAGATTATGTGTATGTTGGGAAAACATATAGCCAGTGCCCCAATGGCTATGGTTCGTAACTACCTTGCAAGTTGTGGTGTGTTCAATTCATATATACATTGTGCTCAATGTGTGATAATAAAAGCAAACTCCTAGAATAATTGGTTCTTTTTGTCAATAGGTTGTTCAAAGTGTTGGGAACCTAGGGGAACTAGGGGGTTTCTTAATCTTTGGGGAAGGAAGAATCAGGGAACTATGTTGTGTGGCTTTATCCTTAGAAAGGGTGAACTCGGGGACTCTTGATTGTGCCTCATTGGCAAACCTTATATTATTTGTTTGAATTCTGTAATTCGTTGTGAGTATGTTGTTGCTCTTAATTATTCTCACAACTTTGGATGATTATGTCCCATGTAAAAGGGTGTTTTGAATATGTTTTGAAGACCTTAGGTTATTTTCTCTAGTTTGTTTGGAATTGTATATTTGGTTGTGATTATGTTGTTTCCCTCAATTGATCCACAACTTTGGATGATTATGTCCCAACTAAATTTGAATATGTATTTGATTCATCGTTGCATTTTGAATATGTTTTGAATCGCCGTTGTCCATAAGGTATCCTATCTGACTTGAAACCAAGCCTGTCCATCCTTCCTTCCACCAAGATGGGTGATAATATTGGATTCGTTGACCATGATGCCACTTTAAATAAAGAAGTACAATTTGAAGCAGGAAGAAAGGTTTTCTACCAATTTTTATTGAAATGAGAAAAAACTAAATATCTAAAATTGCAGAAATACACGATGTGACTTGCATTCAACATTAAGATCAGGGTTTCTTTTTTCCATTTTGTGGTATTGAAAAGTTGGTTAATTTTCTCAAAACAAATTATCAAAAATTTCACTAGAAAAAACAAAAATTTCCCCCAAAAATCCCTTCTTTTCATCCAAAAAACCAACCAAAACATTGATTAGGATTTAAATCACAATTTTCCACGACATCCAAATTTGGGCCAGAGTGAACCAGAACCCACCAATGCACCAATGTGGATGGATGGTGCATTGATATGATTCTCTTTTCTATCCATGTGCCATCCGATGTTGACTTTTTTCATTGCCCTTTCTCAGCCCTGATCTCAGTTTTTTTGCAACTTTATTTTCTCCTCACCCCTCACCCAGTCTCCTTTTTTTTTTTGGCTTTTGAAACTTTTCCCACCCACCCACCTACTACCCCCCACTGACCTACTCACCTATATATTTAAATTAAAAGTAGACTCTTCCCCAACTACCTACTCACCTGTAAATTAAAAATGTGCTACTTTCATCCCCACCAACCTACCAAACCCCCATCTATTTATCTACCTACCAACACTTTACGTAGATACCTACCAAACCCAAATTACATGGCTACACCTACTTACTTGATTGCCATTCCAATAGACCCCAAATAGTCGAAAACGATGAAGGAAAAATAATATGAAGATATTGCACGGAACTTGGTCTTGTTCATTGAACCAAATTAATAAGGGTACGAATCAAATATTTAACACCCCTTATAGAAGGGTATTGCAAGTTTTGCTCAAAAAGTGTTTTCCACAATGGGGGTATTCCAAACAAGGTGGATAATCAATCAAAGAGTGTTTTCCATGATGGGGGTATTGCAAACCAAGTGGATAATCAAAGCAATATGAAACTTTAGTTCAACTTAGACGCATTTAATGCATGTTGTACTCAAATTCATGAAGCAAAATGGTCAATGAATCTGCAATACCCCGCTTTGGGTATCCTGGAATAGTTTGGGCTCCATATCATATCTTTTGAAACTTGGAGAGGTATTATGTAGTCTTAACAAAACCTAGAAGGAACATAATACTTTCATTGGGGTACATTGTCAACACCATGGGCTGAATTATTTTGGTCCAAACTATCAGAAGGGTCTTACTCATGCCTAAAGAGATTCAATGAACATGCAATACCCCTCTTAAGGTATCCTAGAAATACATTGGGCTCCACAACATATCTTTTGAAACATGGAGGGGTATTGCGTAGCCCTACCAAAACCTACAAGGAAACAAATATCCTCATTGGGATATTTTGTAATTAAACACCATGGGTCTATTTTATTAAAGGGGTATTGCTCATGCACAAAACTATTCAATATACCTATAATACCCCTTGTAGGGTATCCCAAAAATACATTGGGTTGCATAACATGTCTTTTGAAACTTGGAGGGGTATTGCATAGCCCTACCAAAACCTACAAAAAAGCAATACCTTGCTTGGGGTATTCAAAAAACACCATGGGCTGAATTATTTTGGTCTAAACTATCAAAGGGGTATTGTTCATGCTTAAAAATACTCAATGCACATGCATTACCCCATAAATTCTTTGGGCTCATTGCGATAATATCCTAAACCATGAAACAAAAGGATTTTTTTTAAATAATAAGTTGGTCACATTGATGGTAGAAGGACTTGTGCCAAATTAAAGAGTTTAAATGCAATACCCATATTGTATTGTGATAATTCATTAACCATGAAACATAATAATATTTTTAAAATATTTTATCTCCCCCCCCCCATATATCATGAAGTTCATGTTTTCAAAATTATTTGTTCACCTTATAATATGATTTAACATACACAAAATGAATGTAATGCACAATTGGTCACATTGATGGTACATGGGTTTAGAGTTTCATGTAAAATTTATTACTTAATGTTAGAATTCAAAGTTGTCGAAATTTAAAACTTAAAAGTTTATTCTTAACATTTCTTCAATGATGTACATGTTTATGTTTCTCCCTCTTAAAGTTGTAAACTCATTTCAAAAAACAAAACCATAAAGTCTTTAATTCAATAAATTTTAATGCCTTTTGTTTTTAAATTATAATTTCCCACTTTTCTTAATGGTTCACATAATAATAAAAATGATCTCTCCCATATATTAATCCTATGTATATTTGAAATTTTATTTTAAAGATTTTATGACATATAAAAAATAATTTATAGCTTAAAATAATTATCATTAATAATTTATATGTTATAAATATAAAAGACAAGTCTTCATGTAAATTTTACTTTTTATGATGTATTATTCTATGAATTTATCTAGAGTTTATGGCTTCAAGTCATGTATATTTGGGCGCCCTAATTTCTTTAAATACAAAAAGACATATCTTTGATTAAATTGTGTATGAAAAGACACATTGTTTGATATTGTTTCTCCAAAATGTCTTTGCTTGTTATGCATTTGGTGAAAAGTTGAATGAGAAATAAACAAAATGTGCATACTATTAACAACGAAATCATTACTATTTTTTCAAAGCTTTCTCTTATGTAGGTATATGTTGTCAAATTAGTCTTTTCATAATTCATTCCTTATACATTCTATTTTGGAAAGTTGAATGAAATAAAAGCAAAATGTGCAAACTATTAACAACAAAATCATTATTACTTTTTCAAAGTCTTCGTTTATGTAGGTATCTATTGTCAAATCAATCCTTTCATAATTCATGCCTTATACATTCTATTTTGGTTTAAATCTTTACCAAAATTTACTTTGCATTGATGTGACATGTTTGTCAAATGTAAAATTAACGACAATGGTCATTAAGTGTTAGTCACACTTTTAGGCTCTCCATCTTGAAAAGAAATTGTATTTTACTTTGCAATTGGACATGAATCCACCTACATAATAAAACCAACTTGTCCACAATATTAAAGATTTCTTGTAACCATGGCCTCATGAGAAGCTAGTCTTCCAAATAGGCCTACAATGGGTAATCTTTAGAGTTTGGGATTTTATTTTGTTGCATTTAAATTCATCAATTCTAATGTGATATCATGTGGCAAGAACAGATCATTTTCATAGAGAGAAATGAATTGTAAGGGATCTTTTTTACCAAGCAACATATCTCTTAACATGGAACATGTTTCCACTTGAAACTTGTCCAAGGAATTCTAGGAATCCAATTGCCATTTGGGTTCTTTGAAACATCTTCAAAGTAGTTTGGTAACCTTCCTACAAAATAAGAGTTGGCATGTAGCTATTCTTTGAACATGGGATTAACAAACAACATATATGCCCCAACATCTTGCTTATTGTAGTTTGGCAATAACCTACTTTTGTTGCATTGTGTAGGCCCCAACAAATGATATAGAGAAGAAATTGAAACAAATGGAATTTCAATCTTTCTATTGTTTGATGCAATGGCCCATGTTTTTTCACTCGTTGTCTTCCTTGTCTTACAATAGGATACATGGACAGTCATTCTATTGTGTAATGTTTTCCACCCACACTTGGTGTTGAATGGCATTTCTTATTAACAAATCAGCCATGCAAGTAATATATGAAAATCCAATAGATGCACAAATTGAGTTTGCTCAAAAATTCAAGATAAAATGGTTTAAATAGTAGATTGTTTTGAAATTGAAACTATGTGAAATTTGTGTAGGACTACACCACTGACAAGACCAAAAAAATAACCAAATCCTTACATTGGGGAGAGATTGAGAATGCATGTTCCTTTTGGGGCATAATCTCCCTTTAAACCATCACTGCATTTAACTAATAATCTTCAACAGACATGCAAACCAGGAGGTGCAAAGAGCTAAACCTAATCATCCTCTTCAAACAAACAATTCTAAAAGTTAAACAATCATACAAACAACAAACATATTAACCACGTCTCCTTGGGGAAAAAAGGTGGAAAGGGAGGAGGGATGGGGGAAATGATGAAGTTATGTACAATCAAAAAGTCTCATCCGAAGTTTTTTTTCTTCTTCCCATGATGGTTACGGGTTTGGTGCACCTAGAATAACATGACCACAACGAAACTAAATCTAATAATTCCAAGGGATTTACAAAGGTTTAATATCATCAAATGTATTTGATAGCTACATTCAACACTAAATAGGGGATGTTGTGGATTTTGTTGTTCTACAACTATGTCATATTGGAAACAAATTTTCCTTGTGTGACAAACATGTTATGGACCCAACTTTACATCATATAGTTTCATGCTAGTACTCTAATTGTTTATTTTTCGTACACATAAGTTAACAACATCCAACCTCTCTTAAAAATACAATGGTTCATTTTGTTATAAATACTTGTTGAAGGTTCTTTAAGTTGATTGATTGATATGATTGATAATCATTGTTGTTAAGTTTGAGTAATTTCTTCAAGGTCTAACAAAATCAAGTAGGATAATGTAATAAGATGATCAATTGATGTGTTTTGAATTAATCAATTTTGGCAATAATGAAGATTTTTTCAAGTTGAACAAGATCATGACCTTCAAATTCCAACAATGTAATGATGTAACTTTCCTAAGTTATTATATATTTTTGTTTCATCAAGTTCCTATATGGCTCAAAAAAATCATAACTTGAAATGCATCATTTATCTTAAATTCACAATTCAAAAATATAATATGGAATTAACATGACTATGACAACAATTTAATTTTATTGTATGAGCAAGACTGAATGTCACTTTAATATTGGGATTGTTATTAAACTTTAAAATAAGCATAATGGAAAATTTGCTTTGAATTGGTGTGCGGGTCTAGACCAATGTCTATTGCACGCAAGTTATTCCTCTCCCCCCACCCATAAACATGAATTATTGAATAGTGTATATTGAGGATGGGTTAAATACCACCACATGGGCCAATCAAAGTTAATTGTATCAATTTATTGACCTTTTTGGAGAGCACAATATCCTATGTGTGTTTGGAGTAAGCATATCGATTAATCTATATTGGTCTAAAATAATCAAGGAATGCACTTCATGCGTATGTAGTTTTCTTACAAGTAACCACACATGAATACCATTTATACCATTTAGCAAACTATAGGTGATGTGTCACATAATGTGAGCTCTTGAAGTAAGAGTTTTGGTGAAAAATAACAATGCTTAAATACCATGATTAATTGACATGAACCATGCAAGTTTTATGCAAATAAACCCATATCAAAACAAAATTGTACTTATGAAGGACTTATGCAAATGATTTTCGGTATATAAAAACTTGTATTTCTCATAAAATTAAACATTGAATTCAAGCAAATGG